>CM052899.1:103635956-103667057 GCA_028534135.1 Potos flavus
TCTCTCTCTCTCTCTCTGTTAAATAAATAAATAAAATCTTGGGAAAAAAAAGCAAAACAAAATAAAAAACCAAATATACATTTTAGCTTTGACATCTTTTGAGTTTCAAAGCCATATAGGTAACTAACCACTGGACATTTATTTGCTTTTGGCTTTCCCATTGAACCTTTAAATTCTGAATTCATCAGTTTTCCTTCTGTAATTCATGTCTAAAAATGGCTAGAAACAGAAACCAAGTTATCTTTAACATTTCCGTAATCATCCAGCATCCTGCTCAAAGACTTCAACATTGAATTTAGCAATCTACATTCTTTTTAAACTTCCTGCTAACCATGTCTCAGGTTTGTCTATATTTGCTTATCTCCACTACCACTAGCTTAACTAATCTGGCCTCTTATCCATTCAATCTGGGTCATACAAACATCTCCTAATAGATTTCCTGATGTAAATCTTTCTATACTCTAGCCTAATCTCCACACTATAGACAAATTCTGTCATTAAACCTCTAAAACATAATTATATCATCTCCATTCTTAGAAGTCTTGTTGTCCTTCTATTGTTTTTGAGATAATATCTACAGTGTATAAGCTACCTGAGCTGACCTGGAGTGACCTAGCCACTGTTCTGCCCTTGTCTTCACCAGTAGACCCAACATGAATTTCTGTAATTCCTCCAACATGTTACACTCAATTTCTTTTTACTTCCAAGGCCTTTTGGCATTCTGCTTCCTCTCTCTGGAACTTTCCTTACCTCTTTACCTGACTAACGTTAATGCTTTTTTTGACTCACTAACCTAATTTGGGCCCTCTGGATTTACTGTTCCCTGGTGTCCACTATCCATCCTAGTATATCATCTCTTATTGAAATTGTAATTCCTTCTGTTTTTTAAGATAATAAAATAGATTATATATATATATATATATATATATATATATATATATATATATATATATAAATATGTTTTACCACTATAACCTCTATGCTTGGAATGGTTCCTGGTACTACTTAGTAAATATGTGTTGACTGGATGTTTGAATACATGAGTGAGAGAAGTTAGAGCTTTAGCTTTGGTAATTTAGTTATTCCTGAAAAGGAAAAAAATAATTGGGATAGAACATTTGTTCTACTTCCTGTGGTAATATGAAAACACAAAATTTCCTGTGATAAAGGAAAGAAAACCAGTGCATGCTGATATTACGAGATAATACAAAATGTTGAATAGCAGCTTTCCTGTTGTCTGGAAATTGACTGTTGAAGCCTTTAGCTAGGAACATGAGACAAGCTCTTTGAGGCTTGCCATTGACCAACAGGGCATAATGAGGGATTCATTTTATATATTAACCAGACATTCAATACTTTGGGAGTGCATACATTGTTCCCTGCCTTAACCCTTGTCTGTAAGGTCCAGGTCACTAAAAGGGGTTAATATTGCTGGAATCTTGAAAAAGAAATGGCACAGTTGAAGAGTGAGTACAAGGGAGGGGGGAAGCCTGTATTCCCAATCTTTGGTATAGAAATCTCTGAGGTAAACAACATAGATTTCTGATGATTTCTATGACACCAATTTTACACAAGCTTTTCAGGAAACTTGAATATATCTGCTGTCACCACTACTATTCACCATTGTGCTGGAGGTTCTATCAAATGCTATAAGGCAGGAATAAGCAATAAAAAGCATCAAAATCAGAAAGGTAAAACTAACACTGTTTTTCTTTGCAGATAACATGACTATTTGTGTAGAATATCTGATGTAACTGACCAAAAATTCTACTAGAACTAATAAGTTGTAATAAATGATTTTGGTAAGGTTGCAGGATACAAGAGCAATATGCAAATTCAATATCATTTCTATATACTAGCAACAAACAACCACAAGTTAAAATTTAAAAAGTACCATTTATAACAGTACTAAAAATACAAAAATTTTAGGTATAAATTTGACAGAAGATATATATCTACACTACAACTTCAAAACAGAGAGATATTTATTATCTGCAGAGAGATATTTAAAAACGTAAATAGCTGAAAAGATATATCCATTCATGGATCCTAAGACTCAGTGTTGTTAAGATGACAATTTTCCCCATTGGATGTATAAATGCAATGTAATACCAATCAAATTCCCAGCAGGCTTTTGTTTTATAACAAGCTGATTTATAATATTTATGTAAAAATGCAAAGGATCTAGAAGAGCTAAAACAACCTTAACAAAGAAGAAACAAATTGGAGGACTTCCACTACCCAATTTCAGGACTTACTATAAAGCAATGATAATCAAGATAGTGTAGTATTAACAAAAAGAGAGAAAAAAATAGATCAATGGGATAGAACAGAGTTAAGAAATGGACTCACATATATCACAAATTGATTTTCATTGAACTGCTAAGAGGGGAAAAGATAATCTTTTCTACAAATGGTGCTACAACATTTGGATAGTCACTTAGAAAAATGAAGCTTTTTATTTTCCTTATATGATATACAAACATTAACTTCAAATGGATCATAGACCTTAATGTAAGAGATAAAACTATAAGTTTACCAGGAGGAAATATTTGTAACATTTGTTTAGGCAAAGATTTTTTCAACACAACAAACAAGACAAGAAATACACAAAGAAAAAAATTAATGAATTAGGCTATATCAAAATTAAGAACCTTTTCCCTTCAAAAGACACTGTACAGAAAATGAAAAAGAAGGCATAGATTGGGAGGAATATTTGTAGAATATGTATCTGGCCATGAATTTGTTTGTTTCTTTTTTTTTTTAAAGATTTTATTTATTTTGAGAGTGAGAGAGAGCAAGAGAGAGAGCACAAGCCAGAGGCAGAAGCAGAGGGAGAAACAGACCCCGCCCCCAGCAGGGAACCCGATGCGGGACTCGATCCCAGGACCCTGAAATCATGACCTGAGGTGAAAACAGATGTTTAACCAACTGAGCCACCCAGGTGTCCCTAATTTTTTTCTTGAATATTAAAAACTCTTACAACACAATAATAAAATTAAAACTCACAAAATGTTCAAAATATTTGAATAGACAATTTACAACAGAGAAAAAACAGATGTTAGGTAAGTATTTTAAAAGGAGTTCATCATCATTATTCACCAGGGAAATGCAAATTAAAACCACAATGACATACCTATCACTACATACCTAGTAGAATGATTAAAAATAAAAGATGACCACACTTGATTTTGTGAGCATGTGAAGCAACCAGAATTTTTACACGCTACTTTTGGTAAAGTAAAATGGAAGAGTGACTTCAGAAAAAAGTTTGGCAGTTTTGTGAAAACATAAACATACACCTGTCATATGATCCAGCCCTTCTCACCCTAGGTATGTACCTAAGAGAAACTTAAAAGCATATGTTCACAAAATGAACAAAAATGTTTATGACAGCTGTATTTATAATAGTCAAAAAGTAGAAACAACCCAAATGACCATCAATAGGTGAATGTGAAACAATTTTTAACATGTAATTCTTTAAATTAAAAAATATTCAAAGGTATTATGATCATTTAGAAATTAATCTGTATTCAATAGCATTTTCACTCATCAGCAGTCTTTATGACTTCATCGTTCCGCAGCTTTTAATATTAATATATAGCTTGGTCTGTTGGAATAGTTTTTAAAACAAGTTTTCAAGAATGTTTCATGAATAATACATTTCTGATCCCCACACCCAATTTATGGAAATGTTTCTGCTGCCTCTTTGTTTGACATTCATCTTAGCTGTGTGCAAAATTATTGGGTCCTGAAATCATGTCCTCAAAATGGGAAGCAAAATTTGTTTGTATTCCTGCAGAAAAGGCAGGAGCAAGACTGGATTTGTTATTTTGTACATAACTTTGTTTGGGGGAGGAGGGGAGGGGGAGAAAGATGAGATTAAACCCATATATTCATAGGCTGCTTGTTTTGATTTATGCTATTTAGTGTGAGTATCCAAAATAACTTTGAATGAAATTTGTGAGGTACTTTAAACCTATTTGACTGGTTTACTATAGTCTCAATTTGTCAGGGATATAAACATGAATAGCTTTTGTTTGATCCAATAGTTGGTACTTTCTACATTCGTTGGTACTTTGTTTTCTATTTGGTACCCGGTTCCCTAATTGGGATCTCAGTCTGACTCAATAAAATCTCATTTATTTTAGCAAGTCTCATTTCAGTTATTCAGAGCCAAACCTATTCTTTTTAACTTGTAATCTCCTGTTCAGTTCAAACTTTACCCCTATTCACTCCATTTTCTTCCCTCAGGCTACACTTGCGGTTCTAGGGCTGGGAAAGGAGAGGTTTGGAATGAAGCAGGATTCTACTCAAATCCATCTTTAGTGAAAGTCTCTTTTAGTTTTGACACAGTTGGAAAACAGAGGAAGACAGATCTTGATTGGTAACTGCTTTCTCTGTGTGCTTCCTAATCTCAGTCATATCCTATCACACACTCACACACACACACAATTGTGTTATCTGAACAAAATACTTGGGAAAATGGGAGGGAGTTTGGAGTCTTTATGTGACTTGGAGAAAACTTTTATTATGAAAAAACAAAGTATTGAGAATATATTAAATATTGAATTTTGCTTAACCTCATGTAAGTCTGTTATAAGGTAAGAAGAGAAAGGGGAAGTCCCAGTGATGAGAAAGGTCTTTTTCCACATCCCTCTTCATATAGAGGGAGAATCTTTCCAGGAAGTTTTCCAGCAGACATCCTGTAGGCTTCATTGACCAGAAATGTTTCATATGGTCATCTCCTGTCTCACAGAGCCATCCGATACCTGTCACGTGGCCATTCCAGGTATGTTTCCATGCTCTGGCCACTCTAGAATGATGTCACACTACTACTCCAGGACTGTATCCCATAGCCAACAGAGACCTGTGTCACATTGCCACCCAAGTACTTTACCAAAAGGCTACCCCAGAAGAGTGTCACACGCCTATACTAGAAATGTGTCGCTCTCCCACCTAAGAACTTTGTCATGTGGCCACTCTAGAAATGTGCCACATCATCACAGTGCTCCTGCAGGACTGTCACATTGCACCCCTAACTATGTCACTTGCTCACTCTGGGACTTTGTCACATGGCCACCCAAAAACTATGTCATATCACTACCTCTCATAGCAAGAAAGTACTGCTGTGAACTGACATTTTAGATTCTCTTGTGGGAGTCAATCTATCCTAGCAAAGAAGAAAGGAAAGGAAAATGGGCAATATGTGGTTGGCAATCAACCCAATTTTGTGAGTACCTAAAATGCGTGTGCAAATAGGTGTGTGTGTGTGTGTGTATTAAGAGCAAGAGCTAGAGAGATAACATGAGTTACCTTGAGATTCAGGGAACTTATCCTCTTACAAGTTGGGTTGAATTATGGAATGCACAAAGGCTAGACCATTCTCATAAGAAAATAAGAGTGAATCTGCTGAAAGAGAAGAGAAAGGCAATAAATAGAATAAGGCAGTAAAGTGATGCCCGTCAACTATATTTTTCATGTTCCAGTCTCTGTTCTCAGATGGACTTCCGGTACCACCAGATAAAGCTCCTTGGGGTTGTTCCCACACCAGTAGAGAATCCTCGGGGTTAATTCCAGGATCTAGGCTTCCTTCTTTCTACCAGGGTGGTGCCGAGATTCCATCAGTTTATCCAGTAGGGAGCATGTCACATGGAAGAGGTGTAGGCTTACCCAGCTCAAACCACTCTCGTTGCTAATGTAGCTGCTTCTTCGTCTTTTCTGGGGGAACTGGGGTGGAAGAGTGGTGAGGACTAGCGTCCTAGCACAGAACTCAGAAAATGGTATCCAGATCAGGAACCACCCCTCCAGAGGAAGGGAGCTGAGAAACGCAGTGTGTTATCAGTGCAACATCTCACTCAAAACTCAAGGGCAACACTCCGGGCATAGCACTGCACTTGGCTGCAGCTGGTCTGACACTGGCAATCACCTTCCCTCCCCCCAAAATAATCCATTTCTTGTGGTCCTTCAAGAGCCTGACTTTAAATATGACCTAACCGGTATTTTGACAAGTTAATTTAAACATTTTTTAAAAAATATTTCAGCTTTTTTCCTTTCTTTACTGAATTTTAAATATTTACACAAAACCTTGAGGATTATTTGCTACTGGGATTGTCTATGATTGTAAAATAAATGCTTTGAGTTAGCTACGCAAAAAATGGAGATACGTATTCAAGAGGCTACCGCTCAGAGGGCAGGATACATTTATCTTGGTGGTTGTTACCTGATTCAGGGTATCTTTGAACTTGGCCGCAGAGCTTTCCGAATATGGACGGTGGAGGACCGTGTTCAGGCAACCGTGGAGGCTAAGGTGTTGCCTGCAGCCTTCCAAGATCCAGAGCTTTTGCAAGCAGCTGAGCACAGCTTTTGAGAAAATTACAGAGCAACGTTCCTGTGAGGAGAAGGAAGCAGTCCTCCCTCCCACTGCCTAATTCCAGGCTACAGCGCCCACCGTGTTCTCCTTCATTTCTCCTCAATGACAACCTGACTCTCAAAAGTGTCACTAATAAGCCAGTTCCCAATTAGCTGTGGAGGTTTTTCAGAGCTCTTGGCAATGTTCCCGTAGCTTCAGGAGGTTGTTGCTGCCTACAAACTGAGGATCATTTCTGCTTTGCACGATTCAAAAGCAGGAGCTGCTGGGAAGGCAACACTCTAGTTTCATTATGCCTTGCTAGCAGGAGAACAGAATACATTGTTTTTAATGCTTAACTATGTCATTTGAGGGAAAAAAATATGTAAGTCCTCTCTCCTGAGCCAGCTCTCCGTTGCTTATTTGTGCGAGTGCATGTGGACATCCAGCAGCCCACGATGTGCTCATGGACGAGTCCTCAGAAAATCCTGCACGGCAATTTAGAGGCTGCGGGGTATAATAAAGGACGCCAAAGCTGACGGTTTGGAATGAGACTGTAAGGAAGCAACAAGATCTGCCATTTGGCTTCCATGAAACAGGGGCAGCAGGTTCCTCTCGAGGTGCCTTTTGAGTTTGACTTGGTCTCCCAAGTGGGAAGTCGAGCTCCATTTGGGTATTTAAAAAGGTGCCATGGCAGGCTGCCCCAGCCTTCTAGGAGCCACTTTGTCGGTAGAAAGTTAATCACTGCTTCGCATCTGCGCCTAGTACCTAGGACAGATGGGGAGAATACCTCGTTATCCTTGCAAGGTATCAGCGCAGGCTGGTTTGTCACCTCTGGCCTTTAAATACAGAGTTGAATTTTGTTTGTCCTCCAAGAACAGATCAAGGATCCCAGTCCTCCCTGCCAGTGGCCCTCATCGGTCCTTTCGTATGGATCCATGTCTTAGGCTCCTAGAAGAGATATGCAGCCAATATGATTATTTCCATTTCACAGATGATTTAAGTTTATATGCCCCATCACTGGGAGAGCATAGCTTACATCCAAGTCTAGTTAAGCCTAGCTCCCATGCTCTTTCTACTATATCATCTTTCATAAACCAGGAATTGAGCTTAGAGAGACCTCACATAGGACAGGTAGTAAGGAAAATGAGAGGAGAGATTCCTGCCACTAGTTAGGCTCTTTGTACACCAACTTCTGGGGGGATGGTGCAGCGATCAGCACTGTAAAGGTGGAGTGCCTTTTGGAATATTCCTCGTCTAATTTGAGTGAAACGAGAAGAGGAATTTAGAAGTGGAAATATATATTTCTGTAGCAGGGGGCTATTTATGTGTTATTTGCCATGTATAGAACACATAGTGGGTACCAAGCATTTTGCTAAGGCCCTTTAATGTAGCATCACTAGTAAGAGCTTCATAAATGTGTGTTCAGTGCTGATGCCTTTGTGCATGGTCACTCACACATACACGGAAGAGATTAACCACAACATTTGTTTGGTGCTTTTTTTAAAATAACACATTGTACATTTCAAGTTATTTAATTATTTGGGTGAAGTCTGTTTGCAACGTCAAGAGAATTGAGGGGTGATGGAGGGAGTGGGTGGGGGATGGGCTAGATGGGGGATGGGGATTAAGGAGGGTGCTTGTTATGATGAGCACTAGGTGTTGTATGTAAGTGATGAACTACTGAATTCTACTCCAGAAACCAATATTGCCGTGTAAGTTAACTACCTAGCTACCTATGTTGGGGACATAATTATATGGGACTGAGTTATTGAGGGAAATTGCCAGATCTCCTTCAAGTAATTTCAAAATTGATAAGATTATCTTATTTTTACTTTGAATGCAGGTGGAACATAGTTTTATGGGCAAGTCAAGTTTTCATTAATAGATGAGGAAAAATCCTGGATTCGTGCAATTCTTTTCTCTGAGGAAAAGTATTTTTCAGACTTTATGAATGCTTCTGCCATATCAGTGAGGGCTGTGTAAGCAAAGATTTTCTATGTTTGCAAATGGGGCAGTTGAGGCACTGAGTGATTAAGGGTGTGGCTTTACTAAAAAACAATAAATTTCTCAGTGCAACTTGGAATATATATTGTATTTCTCATTTATGTCAAATCCTACTGCCTTAGCAACATGGTCTGGTGTGAAGAATGTTCACATTTAATTGGCTGCATAAGTCACCAGAGGGAGTAAATTTCTCATTCCTTGACAACGTGGAGCAGAGACTGGGAAGCTGGCGTGGATTCGTTTCTGAGCACCCATCTCCAATTCCGCCTGAGCCCGCCCTCGTGTCATCCATGTGTTTCTCTTCTGAGACTTCCCTCAAAGCTAGAGTTACAGTCCCTTGGCCTTCTTTCTCCCCTATGTACATTCCATCTGTAAGCAGAAACAAATAAGGCCAGCAAAGGACATCTCACTTGTTAAATTTAGCTATTGCTGCAGGCCTGCCTACCTAAAGACTTTTTTTTAAGCCTAGTCAATGATAAGTTGTTACCAAAATCCAAACCCAGTTGATCTAAATCTCATGAGGTTAATGCCCTAGACTACCAGGAACGTTGACAATGTAATTTGTGTTCTGTTAGTGCCTCGGAGAGGACACCGTTCTGTTTGTATGTTCAGTGAGATGGAATTAATATTGGTTCTTAGGGAACCTCATCAGGCACCCAAAATATCACTGTGGTGCCTTTCATTTGGTAGCTTGCCAGCAGATTTTCAAGCCAATTCAGATCAGCTGAATAAAATCTTAAAGTCTTAATTTATGAGACTGTCCCCAAAGGTGATAGGTGGTCGAAAACATTGAGTTGATCATAAATTTTTATTCATAAATCCCTGAAACTATTTCTCAAACATAGAGTGTGATAAAAGTGACAGTATTTTACTTTTATACTATATATTAAGTCTGTGTTTTATTTGCAATGAGAATTTATTTGGGTTGACCACATTTTTCAGAAAACAATATTTTTTATATCTTTTTGATGAATTACAATTCCTCCAGTTTTGTAACATTTCATTTAAGGTTAACTTTTTTTCTGTCTCTTCTATTATACAAAACCTTAGAAATATAATTTAAAAGTATTGATAGTTTGGAAAGTGCTCTCTGCTGGACCCAAGCTGCTATCACTTCCTCTTTCATGTCTGAATGATATTTCCTTATCAGAGGATTTCACAGCCTCTTCATTTAGTCTTCATTTATAATTGCAATCTTAATCCTCTTTCCCTGTGTATTACATTTAAATTTTCCTTTCTCTTTATGCTATGTACTGCATTCCAATTTCATTTTGGAATTCTGGTTAGCACATGGAGAATTGCACAAAATCCTGGGTATGCCCAAGAGCAGCAGTCCCTTCCATATTCCTCCCCACCTCTAGTTCTGTCCTTAAAAACAAATATGTGGATATCATCTTCCCTGTCACACATTGGGGAAGAATATAAATCATCCTTTTCCTCCTTTTCTGTTCATATATTAAATATCATCTTCACTTTATTGATGTCATTATCCTCCATCTGGTTCAAGTTTTTATCAGTAAATACTTAAGTATCAGTTTATGCTATCAACCTAGTTAGGATTCTTTTTCTTTTTCTTTTTAGATTTTATTTATTTATTTGAGAGAGAGAGAATGAGTGGGGGAAGGACAGAGGGAGAAGCAGACTCCCTGCTGAGCAGGGAACCCGATGTGGGACTCAATCCCAGGACCCTGAGATCATGACCTGAGCTGAAGGCAGATGCCTAACCAACTGAGTTACCCAGGTGCCCCCCTAGGTAGGATTCTTTGGTTCTCTATAGCAAAAGTTAACTCATTTAAGACTGTAGGGTGTCACAGGATTGATGGGTAGAGACAAAATCCTAGAAATAGGTAGATCTTGAGCATCTTTAAGACCTGGGTGTCAGGAGCCATAACAAAGCTCTTAGCAGGAGCAGCCTGTTCTTGAAAGGTCTGGGTGAGCTGGGACCTGGGTGATCTGGTCCCTCTACTAGAGATTTGGATTCCATGAAAGGAACTCTCTGTTGACTGACCTTGGGTCATGAACCTATTCCTTGGCTAAGATGGTGAGCCCCTCCCATTATAGTCTTATCAAGTGGACACAATGGGGAGGAAGGAATTCCTCATTAACAAGGATGTTATTAAGGAGTGAAAATTGATACTGGGTGGTCAAAAACAACTACCACTGGACTAAGTATGTCCAAACAGAAGCCCTATTTCCATTTATGGGGAAACTCATGAGATCTTGCATGTGGATATTCAGAATTATTCTGCATAGTGTCCTTATGTTTCAGAGAAACCCTGGGATCTAAGCAAATAATGGTGGGGGCTCTTGGGGGACATGAGTGAAAAGGAGAAGCACAAGTGTCTAGTCACTGTTCTCAGTACAGATCCCCAAGGGCCCTGCGTGGGTCAAGGTTGGGTGGAGACTGCCTTCTCTCACCAAGTCTTGGATTCTGCACAGAGCCACACTCAGCGATATGGTGCCATGTGTGATCTGTCAAAGTCCCAAACTCCTTGATCTTCAGGTTGGTGAGGTGAATGCACAGGGACTGCAGTTTATTGCAGGGGTCAATTGATTTGCTGTCCATGGTATTAGTTACTCAGAAGCTGAGGGATTAGAAAACAGCTTCCCATGATAAAAAGGTAGCCGGTTAATTCTGAAGGATCTGGATGTTGGATTACTGTATTATATTGTTTTTGTCTTTTTTTTTTTTTTTTTGCACTATGAAGAAATTACACAGTCCAAGAAATTTCTGATAAAATTTTGATTCTAAGCTATATTTTTCTCATATTTAATCTAGAGTAAATAATTCATTAAATAAATATTCATTAAGCAATGGCCATGTTCATTTTACAAATACTTTTTTTACTTTTAAAAATTAGCCTGTACTAAATAATTTATGCATACGAAAAAAATCAAACAGAAAAAAAGGATTCAAACAGAAAAAAATGCATCTGCTGGGGTAATTTTTTTATTTTTTCATGATGGACTTGCTGCTCAGAGGAAGCAATTTTAACTGTCCGGGCTGGTTCTGAATCTTCTTCTTCTTTGTTAATATTTTATTTATTTATTTATTTGAAAGAAAGAGAGAGAGCGTGCGAGCAGGAGTGGGGGAGGAGCAGAAGGGGAGGGAGAGAAAGAATCTCAAGCAGACTCCGAGCTGAGCACGGAGCCCCGCAGACGACTGCATGGGGGGCTGGATCTCACAACCAGAGATCACAACGTGAGCCAAACCAAATGTTAGGTGCTTGACCAAATGAGCCACCTAGGCGCCCCTGTTCTGGTTCTTCAGATCATCGCTTCCACCATTACAATATATATGCGCATGTTGCTGTTTTTTGATTCTATAATTTAGACTTCTTGTTTTGATAAATGAGGTTGCCTCCTTTATTATAAAACCATCCCAACTCCCTTTCTTGCATTCTCCTAACAAAGTTATACAACTAGTATTTAGATTTTCTTATTGATTATTGCATAATTTTGAGTAATATGATAAAACCACTATCTCTTATTCTGTCAAACTGTTTTAGATTCTCTTAAATTCCACCTTGCAGTGTAATATTATTGCCCCTATTATGTCTTCTAGCTTGTCTCTCTTTTTTCGGCTTGTAGACCTCTGACCTTTCACTTTTATGTTGTCAAGGTCGAAAATATCCACATTCTATAATTCACATGGAAGATTCCCAATCATTATCTAGAGATTCTTCCTAATAGAAATGGATATAAAATGTTTGCATTATTTAACTATTGCAAGATATAGCTAGACAATGTGCTTTAATTACATTTGCTGTATGTAATACCTAATGTCCTTTTTTAGTTCTTGCACTATTTGAATTTATCACAGCCTCCATGTCTTTAATTCTATATTCCGGCCAGGTATTCTACTAACTCACTCCTGTTTCTTGTTCTCTCCAGTAGGTAGGTCTCTCTTACCCTTTCTCTGGTCTGGGTTGATTTTTCCCTGGAACAGCTGCCGCACTTTCCTGGGTTGGGGCCCATATTTCTGGGTTCTAAGTTTTCTTTACCTTGGTTCATTTCACAGTTTTTTTGCTTTAGGGCATCCTCAAGGAACTTTTCAGGAAAAAGTGTTTATAAGGTAAAATATCTGAATCCTTGCATGTCTGAAAATTTCATTAGTCTTCCCTTCCACTGAGAAGGAACAAGTCCCATCAGCTGGTGGCGGGCCTGGGAACAGTGAGGCTCTCTGGTTACATGAACAATTTCACAGAACACCAACAGCAGACAAGGTAACTCCGTGACCATGAGGAAACAAGTCAAAAACATAGGATCTAATGAGACAGAGGGTAACTATACTTGTGGTGGACCTAGCGTACTGTATGAACTCATCAAACCACAAACTTGTATAATTGAACTTCATGTAACATTGTGTTTCAAGTATATTCAAGTAAAAAAATCAATGAAACAAAATTTTAAATGAAAAAAAAATTACAACAAAACCAGGATCCCTCTGTAATCACGTCTGAGAACATACAAAAACAAGAACATGGAGCCAACCAAGCAGATGCCCCCCTCTTCTCTCTTCTCTCCTAGCTCCTATGAATGACTGTTGCTTTCATGTCAATTAAGTTTTAGACTTAATGGTTTATGTCTCCTGACTTCTAGATGAGAATTATTAAAGGATCTCATCATAGGATCTCTGGACAGCGCCCAAATCAGAACAAATCCTACTTCTCTGCATTCTTTCCAACACCACTCACCACCAGCCTAAATCCTATAATGAAACTGTCCGGACACCTGCTTACAGAGATGCCCATGCATGCCCATGGGGTGAGGGCTTCCTTTCCTGCAGCAAGAATCAATAAACTCAGTCTTGTTCAGCTACAGGTGAGTTCCTGGTGGTTTTCTGATTGGTGGGCATTGACGTAGGTTATTTATAATTTGGCTGAACATAGAATTTTAGGATAAAAATCTCTTTGTCTTAAAACTTTGAAAGTATTGCTTACTGTCTATCAGCCTCAGTCTTTCTGATGAAAATTCTCGTGCTAGTCTACTTTTTGTTCTTTTGTAAATGACGTGTATTCAGTTTCTCTGAAAGCTTTAGGGGAAAATATAACATTAGGTAATACTTAGTGAGTCCTCATCATGTTTCAGACATTAAACAATGCATTCTTCATGCCTTAGCTTATTTAATCCTCACAAAAGCCAGATGAGAGAGCTACTACCTGAGGTTAATATAAATGAATCAACTGGCTCAAGGTCACACGGCTAGTTAGTGGCAGAGCTGGACTTCAGCCCAGATCTGTCCTACTCTTAATCCCTAAGGCTGCACAATTATGCTAATGATACTTCAGGATTCTCTCATGAGCATTCTGGCATAAAGGTTTACTTAGTGAAAATTTGAAACTTTTGATTAAAATCAGGATTTGCGATTACATATGGCTTTTATTGGCAGGCAAATCCCAATTTACAAATGGGCTTAGCTTTAAAATTTCCTCATCTTTAGCTGAATGTCATACAACCTTCGGGGAAAAGAAAGTCAGCACTAGGTCCAAAGAGAATAGAATAAGATGAACTTCTACACACACACACACACACACACACACACACACACACACACACGAGTTGGAATCATATTGAAACACTAACGTTCTTGACTAGCATGGAGGACTAGATGAGAAATTTGCATTATAAAAACCTGGAAATGTCATATAGAATGAATTAAGAACATCCGTATCTATCTATTTATCTATCATCTATCTATCTCTTGGTATTTGAAATGCAAATATTTGGTTATAACAAATAAGACTGCAAAACTATCAAAGAAATCAAAGTTGATAGTTTACAATTAAAATATAAGAGATCCATGTAAATGAAGGTGGGATAGGATAACGTTTGCCAGAACTGCATCCGCGATGATGCAATCCCTGCCTCTCATCAGGGTCTCCACGCCATCTGTCAGATTGTACTAAAGCTGATAATCTACTCAGCTCTCATCTAAGTATTAACAACCTTAGTTTATCCCTTTTCTCATTCCAAGTTTCTTTCCTTGACTCTAGTTTTCTGGGCATTCATGGAAAGGCAGAGCAAGTGATCAGACTCAGTTTTGGTGATGCGGTGTTGGTGTCATTTTTAGCAAGAACAAGGCTCCCCTAGCACCCAGAGTTTGAAGATGTAATGACTTTCCAGCAGCGGTTAATAGTGCCAGATGGTGGCTTTACTGTGGCAAGCAGGAAGGACATAGGGTTTGGAATCTGAGTCGCGGCACAAAGAACATGGAACCACTCAATGACTTAGAGCACAGCTCATCTCTTTAGAGACATTCCTTCAGAAACTGTAGAGCAATTATACCTTCCTATCACTTCTCATCTTAAGGGGCTCTTTTCAATGATATGATAACTCTTGTTGGTCTCCAAATGGGATACTGTTGCAGAAAATTGTGTGTGTGTGTGTGTGTGTGTGTGTGTGTGTAGTAGAAGTGGAGGTGAGGATCAGGCATTTTTGTGAGGATGGATTTGCCAAGTTCCCTAGGGACTATGGAAACTCCAATGCTAATAAAGCTAGCTGCTTCCTCTAATTCTCAACTGAGTGCACACACTGATTAGTTAAACAAAGTTACAAACTCCTGGAACCAGTAGTGGCTGGCCAGTTGACCTTGATTTATGTAACACCCACTTTAGTAGGGATACACAGTTACTGAAGAAGTCAAAGAAAAAACGTGGACAGCCTGAATGCCACACCATCTCTTCAGTAGGCACAAAACTCACAAGGATTTTTCTTCCCCCAGGAAGGGGGGAAAAAGCATCTTCATTATCACGTCTACTAGGTCCTTCAGGTCTCTGCATTTGCAGGTTTTCTTTTGCTCTCCTGAAGGCATCTTGGGATTCAGAAGAGAGAAAACATAGTTCCTTTGAGAGCCAAATCTCTGGATGTTTCTAATGTGTTACAGCTCAATTTTAGTAGCAGTTTCTGATGCAATATGATTAGAGCTGAGTATATTTAGATCCAGTGGCCCAGTCATCCCCTCCAGCAATTTAGTGGTGCCAGGGAGAGAAAGAAATGAAGAGAAGGAATAGGAATGGGTTGTTGGGAGAGAAACGTTCTGTTTAGTTTCTGCTGACAAAAATGCTGATATGCCAAAAGGAAACACAAAACAGAACAAAGAAACACGTCACACACAGAGCTGTACATCCTACTATCGATTAAACTTCAGGCTTTTTCTAATTTTATCTGCTATTATCAACATGACTTCTCTTGAGCAAAATCAAAACAAAAGAGACAACAACAACAACAACAACAATAACAAAAAACAGACAGAATGTGAAAAGCTCCATTCTCTTAAAGGATACGTAAGTCTTTTTGCAAAATCAAATAATAATTATTATTGTTCCGAGTAGAGTTATATAGGCTAAAATATTCCTCCCAAATTTATTTTTGTTGTTGATACCCAACAGTCAAAGTGAAGACAGTTACTTCTTTATGAGGTGTGCATCCAGATTACTGCTAGCAAAAGATGGCTGAGTGGTCAATTTTTGACTGAACCATTGATATGAGATTATTCACGAATTCCTGGAAAAACTTCTTTGGACTTAACTCAAACTCAGTGGCCTTTATTTTCTAGGATAAGATGCCACCAGTAATATTCCTTTACTGTCCTTGTAATTTCCCTTTTTGGTATGGATGATTTGTCCAACAAACTACTACTAGGAGAGTAGCAAGGTGTTCAATGTCAGGTTCAGGAAAATCCGTTCTTAAAAGATCATTGCTGAGTTCAAAATCAAGCTTTGGCACAAACTAGCTATCTGATCATGACCTTGATTTTCATATCTTCAAAACAGGGATAGTAATAATATTTAAGTCATGGGGTTATTGTGGCAGTTTAGTGGGTTATATAAAGTGGTTAAATTGTGTCTGATGTGGATTAAGTGCCAAACAAGGGAACTGAGGTTCACTCCCAACTGGGGTGAATGAACTCTAGATATAATACACAGAATAGCTGAGACTTCACTTTGGGCTTAAATAAATTCAGATTTTATGAACTCTCAGCCATGGCAAAACCTAGAGCAGAGCCTCGATGAATACAGCACATATCTGTGGGTAATTTACTGTGGAGGCTTTGGAAAGCCAACCATTTCCTTCTAAGACCTAGGTTCACATCTTTCCTAAGCCTGGGGTCTAAAACCTGGTGCCCTAACTTGCAAAGCTGCTCTTTCTTAACGGAGATTCCTGTTTTATGAAGGAGATTCAAGTTCTCCCAAGCTCTTCCCATATTTAAAATGTGGTTGACATTCTCCTAATTGCAAAAACAATAGCAACAATTGTAACTTCCATACACATCCGAGGAATTGAAGAAGCCTATGTGAGCTATGTTTCTGGTTTGAAAACCCCTGACGGTGGCTCCAGCTATGGTAGCTGGTTGCAGTGTGAGCCACCGAGGTACCTCAATGACTATAAACAGCCTTCTTCGTGTTTGATTTTCTTCCCAAGGTTAAGTCTTTTGCAGGTTTTCCACCTTGCATTTCTCCAGATAGCCCGGGATGACTTCATGATTTGAAGGCCCGACGCACAATAAGTACGTATTAAATATTTGTCGTATCCATGAATCTTTGCAAACCTTTTAATGTCTCCCTCTAGAGAACTTCCAATCTCACATGACATATCACCCAACTGAAATCCCCCTTCATGCTGTACGACCCCACTGAATTTCCCCTTCTCTACCATTTAATTATTTGCTGTAAAATACGATTCTAGTCTGCCAGCAAATCCCCAGCGGCTATGCTTCCACAAAACCCAGAAGGTTCAGACATGAGGATATGTAAAACTACTGGTAACATAATTTTCTACAAATCGTTAGAAGTCTGAGGTCTTGACTCAGTGATGAGAATTCACTGGGAGCAGACGAGATGAAAGCGCATTTGCAAGTAACAAAAAACTCCTAAACATCATCGCAGAGTGTCTTTTCCCTTCTCTTTTACAAATGCCGTTGCAATCTAAGCATTGCAGTAAGAGTGACTTCTTGCTGCCGAGTGAAACCTGTAAGAGAAAATTGGATTTCACTGAAGTATGAGGTGTTCGAAACACTCATGACTTCAATCTCACTTAAAAAACAGCTCCCTCACTGCTCAGAGATGTATTAATATCCCTCCCCTGTCACTTCTTTGGGTTGCATTGAAGCCAAGAATGAAATTTGCTGGAAGTTGTAAGTAACAGAGAATCTTTGTCATAAATGCCAGAAAATTGTTATGGGGAAAAGTTACATTTCATCAGCATTTTTCAAAGGTTGTTTCTTTTCATATTTTTTCCACTAATGTGAAAAGAACTTCATTTCTAGACCGCAGTAAGTCATGCACTGGCTGGGCTGAGGTTGAGATACGGTATTGAGCAAAAAAGTTTACGGAAACCTTGGAACTTTCTACCTGGGGAGGTAACATCCAAATGATTTGAGATTTAGGGATGTCATATCCTAACAGACTATGATTGTATGGCTTTTGGGGTTTACACTGCTTTTTCACACTTCAAATAGTGACACTATTCAAAATGTGTCCAGAAGTATAATGTTTCTATTTCCGTGAGTAAATGTCTGCAAGGGATAAGGTCTGCTGCTTTTTTTCAAAATTCTCAATTGCTCCTGATGTTTGTGTAGCATTTTCTTGCTGTCTTTAACTGTCATCTTCCACATTTTATTTGCACTACATGAATCCAAGGGAAGAAAGTGACAGAAAGTGAATAAGGACTTATATGGTTCTTAACAATGTTAAGGTATATTGATTTAAATATGAAAGAGTCAGAAAAGGCTGTGTTCTCATTATAAAACTGAGCCTGTTGTTCATGTGTTTCTACATTAAGGCAGTCTAGCTAATATTAAATTTGGTTCTTTGGAAATAATGGAGGCGAATGGATTCATGGCTATTATTTAGGTTATAAGTTAACACTCACTAAGTCTCATGGCACTCCTGAAGAGTAATGAAGAAGGCAGTAGTTTATAATACAGTTTTAGGAAGGCTTGTTTAATTGTGTATGCATGTGAGTGTGTGTATGCATATGAGTATTTATTCTGGCAACACAAAGTAAGCAGAATCCAGTTCTTCTCCTGGTATAAGGAAAAACAGCATTGTCCTTCACTTTGCTTGGAGGAGTGAAGGTAACAGTGACCGTGTCCAGCACAAGGTAACAGTGATCGTGTCCTCCGAAAAAAGTGGTTAAATTCTTTTCATATGATTTTATCAAACAAGTAACAACAACTCAACAACTCAAGTTGGGCTCATTAAATGTTGTATCTGAGAAGAGATTTCTATAATATACCTAGGAAACAAAAATATTTTATTAGTAACTATTAATACTTTGTTAATCACTAGTAAGACCCACTGACATAACATGTTACTCAGATTAAGCTACTTACCATTTGTTGTTTTTTCTTATTGTTATCAAGTGACTCAGTTTTGCTTTTCCCAGCTGGAGAACTCAAGGTCACCTTATGGTCCAGTAAAACTTGTTGATTCTTTTTTTTTTTAAAGATTTTATTTATTTATTTGACAGAGAGATAGAGAGAGAGTACAAGTAAGCAGAGCGGGAGGCAGAGGGAGAGAGGGGGAAGCAGGCTCTCTGCTGAGCAGGGAGCCCGATGCAGGGCTCGATCCCAGGACCCTGGAATCATGACCTGAGCTGAAGGCAGCCGCTTAACCAACTAAGCCACCCAGGAGCCCCCAAACTTGTTGATTCTTCACAAGAGTTTCCACATAAATTCTCTTCTTCTCATTTCTACTGTATTATTACTGTCTAGGTGTTTAATACCTCAATCCATGACTGTTTCATAACCTCCCATCTGATCTCCATAACTCTGTCCCTTTATCTAATCTATTTTCTAAAATTATGTGTAGCCAAATACATCTTCCTGAAAGGCTGCATCAATTATAACACTCTTGGCAAACAAAAGACAACAGCCAAATCTCTTTAGTGACTTCTTATGCCTAGAGGATAAAGGTCAGACTTCTCCAAAATTCCCTCAAAACATGCCCACATTGATTTTTATAGCTTATCTGTTTGGGGCATGAACTCTCTACTCAATCCAGACGGATTTGCTCACTCATTTCCCAATTTGTCTAGCACATCAAAATGTGCACATCTTTACCTGTTGCCTGTCCTCTGGTTGCATCAAATAGTTATCAAGATGTTCTGCGGGCTTTTTCCTAGAGGGGCCATGGAACCATTACTGATATCACAGAGAGTATATGAGATTAAAAAAAAACAAAAACATGAAGGGAGAAGGAACAACATTTCCCATACAGGGAGGCTAAAGTTGTGGTCCACTCAGGGAAGAAATGGTAACCAACTAGCAGAGAGAATACAATGACTTACCAAAGAACATGCAGGGCAAAGCTTGGGGCTGTATTAGCTTTCTAGGGCTGTCTTAAAAAAATGCCACAAACCGAGTGGCTTAAGCAACAGAAATTAATTGTCTCATAGTTTTGGAAGCTAAAAGTCCAATTTCAAGTTGTCAGCAGAACTGGTTCCTTCTGAGGTGCCTGAGGGAAGGATCTGTCCTAGGCCTCTCTCCTTGGCTTGTAAATGGTTGTTTTCTCTCTGTGTCTTTTCACATTGTCTTCTCTCTCTGCATGTTAATCTCTCTGTCCAAAGGTCTAGTTTTCTAGGACACCAGTCATCTTGGTTTGGAGCCTATCCTGATTATCTCATGTTAACTTGATCACTTCTATAAAGACCCTATCTCCAAATTAGGTCACATTCTGTGGCATTCTGGGAAAATATGTCATGAATTAAAACTGACAGACAGATAGATAAAGCATTGCCTTACTTACCCTAAATAATGTATATTTTTTTCGTCATTTTAACTTCTTATCTTCCATGCTAATTTATGACATCAACTCTTGTTGCAAATGGCAGTAATTTTAGACATTTCCTCCTTCTGGAAATTTAACCAACAGCTTACTTCACTTTGTTTTCTGGACCAATGGAAGTAGACAAGCCCTGAAGAGATGACATGGAGACGGAGTTAGAGGGAATACTTCTAGAGCCAAGATGAGTAGTACTCTTGGTCAACTTTGCAGCAACAAGCAGCTGTGTTTGTGTAATGGAGGATTATAGGTCACAGGAAATGGGGCAGGAAGAGTGTCCACCCTTGCTCACCATGAACATCACTTTTCACTGCCCGGGGTGACATAAATATTATTCTTGCTATTGATTTTCTTTTCACAGTACACAAAGTAGAAGCAGGGAGAAGCTGAAAACATGGTGAATCAGGTTATAGGCATGTAGCACAGAGTGGATAAGACACAAGATCGAATATTCAAAGACTGTGCCAAACCTCTAGAAATTCTGTAGATTGAAAATAGTGATAATAAAATACATCACTATAAAATAGTGATAATAAAATATATACACACTGTGGTAAGTGCTATGCGATACCATCCTGAAAACAAGACTTGGCAAGGGTGGGGGAGAGAGTAGTTTGAGCATTTTACTGCTGTATAACATATAACCACAAATTTAATATCTTAAAATAATACCCATTTATTATCTCACACTTTCTGTGGATCAGAAACTTTGTCACTATGCTGACGGGGGTCTTTTGGTCAGGCTCTCACCAGCCTGGGAAATCAAGGTGTCTTTTGGGCTGTGGTCACATCCAGAGATCAGGGTCTGTTCTGAGGTCACTTGGATTGTTGGCAGAATTCGATTCCTTGTGGTTGTCGGACTGAGGTTTCTGTTCTCTTGCTGGTTGTTGGCCAGGGATTGTTCTCAGTTTCTAAGAGTTGCCCTCAGGTCTTAGCCATGACCTTTTCAAAACATGACAGCTTACATCTTCGAAGCAGTAAGAGAAATATCTCTAGCCTGCTATGACTAAGTCTTGGAATAACGTAATGATCATGGGAGTCACTACCTATCATGTTCATAGGTTCTGCCCACATTCAAGGAGAGAGAATTGTTATACATGGTGTGTACAACAGGTGGTGGAAATAATGAGGGACAACTTAAAATTCTATATATCATAAGAGCTTACAAAAGGAAATATTAAAATGTCATTGAAAGGCTAGATTAACAAAACAGCATGAGATATTGTTTTCTAAACTCCCTCTATATACCAAAATATTTTGGGGGGTACAAATGCCATAAATCCTTGGAAGCTATATGATATTGCGAGAGGAGTATATGGTATTGTGACAGGAGAGGGTTGAGAGTCACTGAGGGCAGGGGGTAAATGAAAAGCAGTTGTAATTATTGGCATAATTAAAATTCCCCTTTGTGCTCTAATTTACATTTTCCTGTTGCATCCACTGTTCCAGGGCTGGCCCTGAATTTTGCCAATAATAACATTTCTGTAGAAGTTTAATTTTAATTAGAAGAAGTTGGATGAAGTATGGAGAAAGGAAGCGTGATCAGAAGTACCCTTTCCAGGCTCGTTCTCCAACAGTGTGGCCCGAGAGCCACGTCAGCAGAGCACACCCTTGGCCCCATCTCTGCCAGTGCATGCTTCTGACTGTCTGGAACTTATATTCTTTCTGTCCAAGTAAGTAACAAGATCAGTTTCATATGACTATGGAGCAAGAAAAATCCCCCCCCTATTCCCGGGGAGTAGGGGTAGTGATGTGTGTCCCACTGATGAGGAACATGGTCGCTTTCTGGAGACTTATTCCACAGTATAACTATTCTCAGTGCTGCCCTGCATGGTGGGAAACCATTTCTAATCCTGGCAGTTGTTTCTCTGAAATCTACCCTGAAAAGTATAGATGAAGTGGCTATGTTCGTCTTCAGGTGTGTAGGATGTTCCTGCTTTATTTTCTCTCCCAGTAATGACAAACGCCTAATGTCCCTAGTCTCCCACCTCATTAGCATCCTATTTTCATTTTCCCTTAAGTTAGTTCACCTGTGGTTACTGCCAGCTTAGGTAGAAAGGGGTTTTCCTCTCCCCATGACGTGCTGGCTCCAAACCCTGGTATTCCTGGCCTGTCGCTTTCATGTTACCTGCCCATCGAAAGGTGTCCTAGCGCTTCTAAGCTCCCAGGGGTCACACTCCACTTTCCAAAGGGTCTAATAAATTCACCTCCAAAGGAACTCAGCTCTCTAAATTGTAACAGATGAAGATACAGGAGCTGATGTCTGCCAAGAAGTAAGCCCCTTCATTAGGTGAGGTAATGTGTCCAGTTTTGTGGTGAAATTCATTATTATTGGGCTAAAAAGACTTCCTTCAAGTATGATTTCATTGTCTGAAAATATGAAATGATTTCCTCTTAAGAAATGTAAAAAGTTTAAGATTTACCCATTTTTAAAAATTCAGGTTATTACGTGGTTGATTAGCATTACTGTCTGCTATCTTAAGAGCATTTTAGCTTGAAAAGATTAGTGACAAGGTAAATGTAAAATATCTTAACAGCAGTATATACTTATGTATATTGGCTTGAATTCGGTCTTTTAAAAATAGATCTAAATACCTACTTTCTCTGCTGCTCTGCCGGCGCCACTGTTTCCATTACCCGTTGACGCATAATGAACCACACCACTAAAATGGAAACAATGTAAGTGACTTAAAACAATAACAACATTTACTTTGCACCTGAATCTGTAATTTGGACAGGGTTTGGTGGGGACAGTTTATTTCTCTTGCCTTGGGCATCTCCAGGGGTGGCTCACAGGCTGTGGGTTGGAATCACATGATGTTTGATTCACTTGCATTTCAGGTTCTTGGGTTGGGAACCCCCAAACAGCTGGAACAGCTAGGGTTTCCGGGGCATCTGTGTGAATACGGTCTTTCCACGGGGATTTTCCAGCGTGGTTGCATCAGTGTACTGAACGTCTTGTCACCTTGGGCTAACAGGTGCGTGTCTAGAGGGAGAGAGAGACAGAGATAGACAGAGACAGAGGAAGCCATATAGCTGTTTATGATATAGCCTGGGTGGCCTTAGGGCATCACTTCTGCCATATTCTCTCTGTTGATTCAGGTTCAAGAGCGGGGGAGGGGATGGGAATAGACTTCACATCTCCATGGGAGAGTGGCAAGTGTCTGGAAGGGCAAGTGTGACTGGAAATATTGCAACCGTTTTTGAGAAATCCGATCTGCCACAGCCTCATTATTGGATTTAGGCAGGTGTGAAAATAGAAAGCTCCTAAAGGAGTAGATTAGAGGTGAGGACTGGAATGCAAGTCACAAGCTGAGAAATGGTGTGGGTGTGAATCAGTGGCAAGTGTGCTGAATTTAGAGTCCAAAGATCTGAGTTTGAAGCTCGGTTCCATAACACACTGAATGTGATTACCATAAGTTACCAAACCCCAGTGAGCCTCGGGTTCCCCATGCGCGAGGTCATAACGATTACTGCTCAGCATTGATGCAAAGATAAAATAAACTCATGCACGTAGGAAAGTGGCTATTAGAGTATAAAGTGCTAAAAAAGGTTAAAAGTCAGACATTCGACATCGCTAGTCTTCCAGGACTTGAGGGACATTCTTCTCCGAAAATATTTGGAAACTATCTTGAGTTCTGTGTAGAAAAAAGTTGGCACAGTTGGCCTGAGACCGCTGTCCTTAGAAAAATCCATGGATCCTGCCTGGCGGGAGTCTGAAAACCTGGGGATGCTGATCCCTGTGGACCCTCTGGCAAAACACTGAACCCAGGGAGTGGTGTTGCGTACCCCGAAATGAGCACCTCGCTCATAATTAGTGAGAATTCAGTTTGCATCTTTTTGGTTGGAATGCCCTCTTTTTAATTTATTTTTTAATCCAAAGGAAACCCAGCTGTAAAATGGAACTCTGTACTCTTTTAATGATTCTTATATAGCACTCACTATCAGAAGGCAATGGTAGGACAGATTTTTTTCTAAATGCTGGAGGCAATGGGGGAGGATTACTACTGTCAAAAGTTCAGAAGAAAACAGAAGTAAGACCGATGAAATCGCCGAAGTAATAATTAGTCAAAGTGCATTGTGCACAAATCTAAAAAAACAAGTGTGCAAACTGAGAGCACTCAAACCAAAACATGAAATGAGGCTGGAGGGGGGCGGGTATGTTATTACAATGTAGCTTATGTAGCAGAAAGACATTGACTATTTATGCTTCACAGTGATAGGTTATAAAACAATTTTCTTAAATTGCAGGAACTTGATCAGTGGTTACCTCCTGTTAACCTTGTGAAACAGTTTAAATTTTGCTTGATTTCCGGAGGCATAAGCAAGAAATGACCCAGGTCAAGTTAGTGTTGCAAAATAAGCTAAATTAAGCTTTGTTTGTATGACTAAACTGATTTTGTCTGCTCAAGAAATTTTCAAGGCTGGTCTCCATTTGTTTTTGATTTTAACACTAGACATCCCAGCACACGACTTTGCATGTGCTGTTAGACAATCCAGATCTTAAGAATCTCTCAACCAAACGTTCTTCACAGGTATTACCTTGTATCTTCCCCCCTCCTCTTTGCGTTCTCTCCTCCTGTGCCTCCTTATCCTTCGGCAACACCCCTCTTCCTCCAGTCTCCTGAAGGTAGGTGTGCAGTGTGCTGGAGATTTCTCCCCACATGTTAGTCCCTGCAGACCTGGCCTGGCCACATGCTGCTACGCCACCAACATAGCCAACTGAGATGGGTTTTCCTAAAAAACGGAAGTTGAAGTCAGGATTTTATTTCTCCTACTGCACTGATTTGCAGTGTTCTCTTAGCAAGGTTTTACGATTTAAATCTCAGTATTACAGATCTACTAATTTTTCAAAGCGACAAACTCCTAGTTAGTGATGGTAATTAATATCACCTGGTTTAGAGCCCCTGCTCTTTTCCCGCCTTTAGTTGTAACTTGTGGTCATTTCCAGGGCATCTATAGAATCCAAGCAAAGGAAGCTATAATGAATTACACGATGTTTCCTTTTTTCATTTGAAGAAGCCTCGGGGAGCAGGAAATTTTTTCTGTTACCCTCTTGCTTTCCATATCAGAATGTTGATCTGCCTTTGGCCAGATTTCACAATGCCCTTCTGTCCTGCATTCTGGTATTTCTACTTTCTTTTTCTTTACCCATTTCTACCCCTCTAAAGTGCAGAGTGAAGAGGGAACCAATGTTTGTTGAACTCCTGTTATATATGGACATTATTCCAGACACTATGTTTGTGTCACTTTATTTAATATCCAAACGGCCTGAGAAAAATGGGCATTATCTCCCAAGTTACACAGATGGGAACCAAGACTGGAGAATTAATAAATGTGGTCATTGCAATGTTTGGAGGGGAACTTGAAATTCAGGTCTTCTGGACTCTAGAGCACCTGCCCTTTCCATGAATCCATGCTCAGTGGGAAGGACACAGAAGTGTGCTAAATAGTCTTTTTTTTTTTCTTTTAAAACTGATGAAGTATAATTATTTTTACTCATGAGATCCTCTCATCTACCAATCAGAGCAGCTCTTTTCCTCCTTAAAAGTTATCCTTGTACAAGTTTTTCATAAGATGTTCAATCTCCACTTGGGGTTTTATATTCTGTGTGAAAAAGTCAAGTCTCATGCATTAATGAACCTTTTCCTCCGCTGCACTTATGTTCAATTGGGGCAATTAACTCATCAGGACGTGACTTGTTACCTCTAATGTGGGCACCTGTCTCTACCATGGGTGTCACCCGTGTGCTCAGTCTTCTCATAGAAGTGCTGAATTTGGCTCAGGTATTTTTAGCCTATTTTCGGATGTTTTTCCAACTGTTTACTGTGGTAAGGTGACAAAACAGATTCACAATTCAGAATGAGCCTTTTGGAAATAACCAACCTGATGCTTCCCTTTGCATTGTGTAAAAATAGTCTTGGGATATGCCTTGGGGGAGGGTTACAGGGCAGAGAAAAGCATCCTGCCTTCTGCCAAAGTTCTCTCACTTGCTTTTGCCAGGCTGAGGCCTGAGTAGAAGAGAGACGCTCAGGCTTTGGGAGAACTCTGCTTTCTGACTTTGGAGCTAGAAAAATTAATTACACAAGCTGTATTAAATGCTCTATAAGCCATGGAAATGGTAAGACAAAGCAGTGGCTCCTGACAGATGTGAGGGGCCCACGTCTCACAGTGCTGAGCAGACAGGCAGGAGGGCAAGGTTGATGCCAGAACAGACCCTCACTCACGGACCATATTGTCTTGCGTATAGATCAGCTTCCATCACTCGAAAGAGGGTGAGAATCAGCATTTCCGATTGTTGCTGCTGCACTGACTGGGATCTCTGAGGATTTAGATACAGAGCTGGAATTGTTTGTGATGGATTTGGAGTTAAGAGGCCAGTGTTTATACCTTATTTTATTGTACTCTTGGCAAGTCACTCAACTTCATTGATTCATAGGAATCTCATCAATAAAATGGAGATTGTCTCAATGCCTCTTGACTCTCGGGAGAGCGTTGTTATCTGTGTGTGCCATGCAAATGTTTACTGTTGTTATTACAGATGTTTTTCTGCTTGACTATAGAGCTTCTGTTCCACCAAGTGGACTTAGGCCTGCCCTGGTTCTTTGAGGCTCTGGTAGAGAGAAGGCCTTGTGGCTTCTGAGTAAATAGCTGTCGCCATGAGCACGCACTCAGAATATTCCCTGGGGTCTGGCCGATTTCAAGTCTGATTCTCAATTAGAGTTGTGAGAGCTCCATGGAGAGTTTATAAGACCATTACTAACCTCATTAGAGGCTCCAAACCTACACGTCACCAGTTCAATACCCCATGGAGAGAGAAGTGAAACTGACAACAGATTTCAGAAAATCAATGACAGGTTCTTAAGGCAAAATTGTTTTCCTAATAAATTGGCATTGCTTGAGACCATCTGATGACAGCTGTGGGAAATTCCCAGGGTGCATGAATTGGCTGATTCATGCTCTGGCTTCCAACAACAACCCAGCTCAGGTGTTTTCTAGATTTTGGACTCATCCCCTTCTAGTGTTTACTATTTGATATGATTTGTAGGGTGCTAAAATCAAACTCCTCTTTGGCTTATAGGGGAAGCTTGATGACAGTTTAGTTTAATGAACAAGAACACAGGCTTTGGGATTCAACCGACCTAGAATTCCTGGTCCCCAATTATAAGTTGTGTGTCCTTAGGTAGACTACTTAATCTCCCAAGTGAATTAAAGTCAGAGTGGCTGCTGTAACAAAGACGTGCCAGAGAATAAACACAGTAGGGTTTATTTCTCACTTACATAAAATAAAAAAGTTTTTCCCGACCTGCTGGTGTCTTTCCTCTAAGAGGTAGTGAAGAACCCAGGCTCCTTCCATCTTGTAACTCTCCCATCTCCACCATATAGTTTTGGAGGTTGCCATGGCAGAGGAAAAGTACAGGGATGGCATATGCTGGGTTTTAGTGGGCCTAGCCTGGAAGTAGCACAACCTTTGACTCATCCATTCCACTCCAGATGGCCATCCTTGGGTATAAGGGTGGTTACCCATCTAGTCTCTGGTTATGTACCCAGGAACAGAGGAAATAGGTTAAGTGAAGAGAAAGATGAAAAAGGAACTGTTTCACAAGAGTTAGGGGGATTATATAGGATAATATTTGAGAATGTGGTACATAGTTAATGCCCAATAAATATATTGGTGTTGTGATAATTCCAACTCTGATTTTTATATAATAATTTTAAACACCAGCAGTCTAGATTCAAATCTCGTAACTTTCTAGTTGCCATAGGTGACTATTAACATTTTGTGGGTAGTAATTCTAAAGTAATATGAGAAGTTTGAATTTTTAGGCATACCATATACGAGATAGTGTGTTAACATTGACATGTATTTTCTCATTTGATCTTATAAAAACTCTCTGAGGTAGGCATGATAGGATTATTCTCATTAATAAGAAGAAGGCTAGAGAGATTAAGAGACTAGAGCCACTCAGCTAGGAAGTGATAGAGTTGTATATGAGTGCTCACATTGCTAACCGCTAGGTTAGATGGCCTCCGCAATGCTCAGAATGTAAGGAAATGGGCTCATTTTATAACTGAGTCACCTCAAATCCAGGGATATATAAAATCAATCATCATTTGCCACAAACATTTCTCACATCTATGTGGATTCAAAGTAGAAAGCAGATACAGGCTTTAGTTTCTAGAAATCCATGAACAGCCATGACATGGTCAGAAACACACTATTGAGAATATACCTCAAACAAATGCAACATCTATAACTGTGGAAGAATAATTTTTGGTAAATTAATCTATGTTTCTCCTTACCCCCCATTTACTCCTCTCTTTTGTCCTAATCCCAGTAGGTAGTTGGTTCTATTTAATTGCCTCAGTTCAGCACTGAGGCAAGATAGAAATCAGAAATGGATTCCTAGTGTCTTAGGTTATTCTTCTCCAGAAGCAGGTAAGGTTTTAGTGAACCTAAATGAAAATATATAAAATGACCAGGGCAAATAATAGAAAGAGGGTAGTGTCCTATCCAGGCTAGAAAAAAATTCCTGGTATTTGAAAGAGGAGATGGGAGCAGATGATGAGGATAGAGGTGTTGATGGTCCCCAAGGAAAGGAACCCTGGGTTCTGTTTACCAGGCAGATTCCAGAGAGGCAATTAGAATGACAGATTGTGAGGATGTCCAGGTAGATAAGGCTATAGATAGCTTCCCACAGATTTCTTCTGATCCAAGCCTGGTATAGAAATGATATACTAGAATACTTTTCAAACTCTAACACAACTATCCCCTGAGGATCAGGCTAAAATACAGACTTTTGTTTAGGAGATTTGAAGTTGAGCCCGAGATTCTGCATTTCTACCAAGTTCCCAAGTGATACCAAGGCCGCGCACTTAGCATAGCAATGGCATAGAGCATCACTGGATTCGAACGGGCCACATGGGCAGGAAGGAGCCCCCAGAAGTCATGTATGAGCAGGATTATCCTCTGCAGACTTCAAATATCATCTGAGCAAGTACCAGTCATCACCTCATCCAAAAGTCCAGTGAAAATTATCTTCCCCTTTGTTTCACTCTTCTCTTTG
The DNA here is from genome assembly GCA_028534135.1 of Potos flavus. Classification (NCBI taxonomy): domain Eukaryota; kingdom Metazoa; phylum Chordata; class Mammalia; order Carnivora; family Procyonidae; genus Potos; species Potos flavus. Next base: position 103,665,167 of record CM052899.1, read on the forward strand.
TCAGCAGTTTGCACCTTGACCAGTGACATCCCACAGAGGTCAAGGCCATTAGAATCCTAAGCCTTTACCCTATTCCCATAGGATGTATCCTATATGGACACCATTAAGGTAACTTATGATACCTTTAAACTCAAGCAAAGGAACACAGAGCCTTGGAAACCCAGTGAGGTGGCCATGATGGAGAGGTCCTCACACTCATACTTGTGAACCAATCCCCAAACCACGGTAGTTAGTGTGTTCACAATGAACAACGAGAGTAAAACATCGGCTCTGGTAGTTTTCCCGAACTTCATTTTCTTCATGGATAAAATGAGACCTTTTCTGGAAAGAAAATGAGAGAATATATTAGGTTGTTTCTACATGGGTGAGTGAAAACTGAGTCAAGTGAGTCAGAAAGGGAATGAGTCAGGTAGTACTGCAGGTCCTCATACAGTTTGGAAGAGGCTTTTTTAAAAACACCATTTGATCTCTGTTCAGATAATGTTCAGGCAGTTTAGCTCCCTCCCAAGATATGGTGCTCCTCTCCTGCCTAGTGGTGCCCAGCAGTATTTAGCATGAAAGCCTTAAAGGGGACCAATTTTAAGTCTTCCTTCTCCATCAACGATCCATTAGTGACTTATCCTACTTCTGCCTTTAGGCCATTTATCTGTAAAACAAGTTCACTTTCAATTCTTCTGAACAGTTCAAAGCCAAGGCTATTTCCCTTAGTTACCTTGGTCTCAAAGGAAGTAATTACCTGATATCAAACTCTCTTATGATTCAGATTTACACAAAGCAGATTTAGACAAAGTTGCCAATCAATGATTTCTGGAAGCTCTGAAACAAATTTCCTCTGTCTTGCTCCTTCTCTGTTTTTGGGCATGAAGCACTTTGTTCAAGACATTCTGCCACCTTTGGTTTAGGTATACCTTGCTATAGATGCGTAATCACTGGCACCTGAAAATATTTAACAATTTCCTGACTACGTAATAGGTTAAAAGGGTAGCTAGGCGATAGGAGCAGCAACCAAGATAGCCAGAGCACAAGGACCAGTGACCTAGTATTCCTGAAGAAGTGCTACCGTGCCTACCTTTCTAAGAGAGCATAAAGCATGTGGAACGACAAAATTAATGACTAGGCAAAATAAACTTTCCCATGCCAAACTAGGGATGGAAGCACTTTACACATTTTCCTTTGTGACAGCAGCAGCAGCAGCAGCTATATCAACGACTAGTATTGAGTGATGGTAATCACTTGAAGGAGCAAGGGACACAGTTTTATGAAAAAGGAATGGGAAAGACATCCCCAGGAGAACAGAGGAAGGAGAACGTGCCCAAATTCAGACCCTGGACTTAGCATCCGAGGTCATAAGCAAGTTTGCTTGACGCAAACGATGAGTTCAGATGGGAGTAAGTGATGAGGAAGCCTAAATGAAAATGGATGTGTTCAGAGGAAGCTTTCTCATCATTATTAAGAATTTAGAATAAACATAAGAAATGATTGAAGTCCCTTGCAGGTGTTTAGGCAGAGAAGCATTATCACCACAGTATATTTAAGGAAGATGGTTTCTGTGGTCGTGTGCTGCATAGATTGATGAAGCTAGAGATATCAGTCGGAAGGTTTTTGTGGTAGACCAAAAAGCAAAATGATTACGATCTTCGCTGCCATTGTGTCTTTAAAACTAAAATGATTATATCTGAGATGTGTTTCAGGGGGGAAAAAAAAACCCAAAAACGAGCCGCATGCAGCTTTCTTGGATTGGCTATTGGGTGTGAAAAGCACACAGAACTTTCTCAGCCATCACGTAAAATCAGTACTTTGTTGTTTAAGAAGCGATGGAGAGAATATACTCTTCGGAGGGGTTAAAGGAGTAGGAGGGGAGCCATTGGACCGGAGATGGATCACGACACTG
>CM052899.1:103667557-103700052 GCA_028534135.1 Potos flavus
AGAGAGAGAGACAGAGAGCACCAGTAGGGGAGAAGGGGAGAGGGTGAGGGAAGTTGGAGGGGGTAGAGGAGGAGAGGAAAAGGGGGAAAGGTAGAGGGAGAAGCAAACTCCCCACTGAGTGGGGAGCCTGATATGGGGCTTGATCCCAGGGCCACAGGTTCATGACCTGAGCCAAAGGCAGATGTGTAACCAACTGAGCCATCCAGGTGCCCCAGCTCTTGCTACTTTAAAAAGAATGGTAATTACTAGAGACTATTACACAGCTCAGAGAACTTTGAGAAATCTGAGGAAATAGGCCCCAAGCTTTCAGGAACAACAACAGAACCTCACTTGGAACTGGCTTGGTGGTGATTGTTGCTGCCACTGCCAACCTCAAAACAATGGCACTACTCGAGAAAAACTAATGCCTGGCCACCTGCTTTCAGTAGATCACTTCCAAATCAAAGTCTCAGCATATACATCTGGTTGATGGAATTTAAGGCACAAGCTTGCACGCTAAGTATAAAGGAACCTAGAAAGCATTTTTTCTCAAAATTTCAACTTAAGAGGGTAGGATTCAAAATATAGGAACCTATAAAAATGTGAAGAGGTATTCAAAGTTTTTGGGAGAGTGGGACATTAGTCCACTATATTCTACTTGGTCTTCTCAATAACAGTAGAGAACACTGTTTTAAAAATTTTTTGAAAGCCAAAAAAATCCTCTTATTTATGTAGTTTTATTTCCATTTTTAGGACTCGTATGAACACTTTTTATGTAAACATGTCCAGAATTGAATTTCTCATTCTTGCTTGCATGTCATTCATTCACTGTCCCCCCTCGTCATTGTTCCTTCTCTCAGTAGATGGTGTCATTACTCACTGAGTCATCCTTGCTCTCTCTTTCTCACCCTTCTATCCATCACAAAGTCTTACTGGTTCAAATTTTGAAATATGTATCAAATGTATCCACTTCTGTCCATCTGAGCTGTCACAAACCCAGCCCAAGTCAACATTATCTCTTTCAGACTACGGCAGTAGTTTCTTAATTATCTCCCTTTGTTTCCTTATCTTATTAGTTCAGATCAAACTTTCACCAAAGAAGATGAGTCCCTTCTGCTATGTGCTTACCTGGCCCGCATATTTTTCCATATAGTACTTCTCTAATTATATTTTTTCTACACTTGTAATTTAATAATTATTTTCGTAAGTTATAAAATGTCTGTCTTTCCCACCAGACTAGAAGCTCCTTGAGAGCAGGCACTGTGATTGCTCATTGATTGGCTTCTTAAATATAACACAAACACCTAATAAATACGGTTTAAAATGTATGAATGGAGTTAGTATTACATACTAATTTTGGGAGATTATATAAATTTTTCTGGGTCTTTGCTCCGTGGCTTGGAAGGTTTTAAAAAATCTTTATGCAGTGCTTGATCTTTTGAGAAAATAACACTATTTTTAATATAAACATCTATCCTCAAGGAAGTAACTGGGAAGAAAAATTATTCATTCTAATATGGACCAGCACATGGCCTTCGTTCATGAATGTGCCTCCATGATTACTTAAACCAGAGTTACCTGCAATTTTATTCTTTTTTTTCCTTTACATTTTGAGTATTACTATGTATTATGTAAGTGGTGTGTCCAAAGCTAGGGATGAAATGTGATTTAGATATTCCAATTTGCTCACAATCCAGTGGAATCCCTTTAACAACCACTTTATAGGATTATCTAATAAATAATCTATTTCTAGTGAAGAGTAAATAAAAGATTTCATAATGGAGTAATTAATTTTGCTGGCAGAATGAAGACCAGGCAAGGTTCAACTTGAAGGATAATCACAAACTAGAAAAATTGTTTAAAAAAAAGAAATTTCAGACAGGATAATAGGAGAGTATGAGTACTCCATTGAGTAAACATAATTGTGTCTCCTAGCTAATGACTGGCAATTAAAAGAAAAAGAAAAAAAAAGACCAGATATTCCTTTAGGCCAGATGACAGAGAATAGCTTGAAAACCCCATGTTGTGATGCAGTCCTACTGAGAATGTTCTTCTACTGACAATTGGTCCTGTGCTTTAGGTTAGGTTTCCATTTGTGTTGACAGTTTTGTGTTCCTCTGTCCATTCTTGCTGACCCCACTCCCTTCGTGATAGTCTATAGAAATTTTAATATGGTTAGCCAGGAGGAGGATGCCATCTGCAGTCATTAAACGCAAGCTGCCTTCTTTTGGCAAGACAACTTCCCACCCCTCAGGCTCTTCAGGGACACGCCTTATGAGTCTCCACTTAAGGCCAGAATAATATGGAGTCATTTTAATCTTGTTTCCTTTTTTTCTCAAATCAATCACTAGCACCTGTGCACAGGAAAAACACTGTGGAGTCTGATTGACCCAAGTAGAAATCCTGGGTTGGCTACTTATGACTTTGAGAATGTTACTTATGTTCTCTTAGATGATTTCCTCAACCAGAAAGTGAAGATGGGAGTATTTCCTTACACAGTTAGCATCGTGATCATAGGAAACTGCATAAGCAAAATTGCACAGGCCAGACAATCGAAACATATTTCTTATTTTTGTATTTCCCCTTTTATAGTAATGCTTTTGTAATCCAAGTAACCCATATGATAAACTATCCTATCCTAAATCTACTGCTACTACCCATTAGATTAAGACAGTCTCAGTGGTCCTTTAACACTTAATATAACTTCAGCAATCTTATGTCAACCTGATCTCTGAAATCCAGGGTGTAGTGGCTCAACAACCATAGTCTTAAGGTCCCTGAAACCACCTGATTTTTCAATCAGAACGTGAACTCTAAGTAAAGACATGAAGTCAATTTTGTGTTCCTGCCCTGGGCTGCACGCATATGGCTTATGTGAAATAAATGCTTAATTCCTGTCAATAAATAACTTTTATATACCCATCTTCCTTCTCTGAACCTAAGCAGGTGACTTAGCCTGTGTCTGGAAACTGGTATAAGGCACCAACCCTCCCCAGTACAGTTAAAGTGTAAAAAAATGAGGGAAGGTTTTGTTTGCTCTCATCAGCACTTATGCAAGCGGATCACCTCTCTCCTTTCTTCCCTACATCGTGTCTCTCCCCATCCTTCCTTCTGTATTTATGAGGAATGAAAGCAAGACCCTGCCGATTTCTTTTGAGTTTTATTATTCTGACTGCTAGGCACCTGCTTTCTGCCTCTCCTTTTGTGTAGAAAGCATTAAGCCTCTCTTCCATTTGCTTTAAGATGCTTTAACAGTCATGTCAGTAGGGTGTAATTAAAAAAGACAAGAACAGCAGGGAAAATGCCAAGCAATTACTAGGAGATACTGGGTAAAAACAAGGTTGAGACAAAGTAGTTTATATCAAAAGGAATTCTGATTACCGCCATAGTTATTATTGGTATTTAACATTTATTGAGCACCAACATGGAGTTACACACTGTACAGAACATAGAATTAGACCCTTTTCTAGCTGGAAAGGATATTTAAAGAGCTGTGAGGCACTTCCAAAGCTGCTAGTCACAGATGATATTCTCCCATGAGGAGGATTAGAGGCTTGAGTTTTTATAAGGGAAATAAATGAGAAAATAAAGTAAAAAATGAGAATACCTTTTAGTGAGCACTCAGTACAGATTAGTCATACAGAGGGGCAGGCAGTCTTAATAATTCATAACAGCATTAAGTCTCCGAGTGGAGCCGCTGGCCTCCTTCTCATATAGAAAGCTGAATTCTTCAAACTGTGCCTTCCTTTTAGGCAAATGCCCTGCAAAATACTGTTCTAGTTTTTCCTGAGAAAACGGTAAAGCATTTTTCAAAACACTCAAGTAATATTACTAAATGTAAATATTTAACCCTAGGTAGGCCAGGTAATTTTGGAAGTCCCTTGACTTGACAAAATTTATCTTTTTTTTTTTTTTTTCTTTTTATGTCTGTGGATCTTATACCTAGACGAGTACCTGGTAAATAATAGGTGCTGATAGAGTGAGTTAGGAATAAATAAATGGAAGTGTTTTGAAATAATAGAACTAACTCAAAATGTGTGTTCTAAATGTTCCACACAGAAAGCTACTTAGAAAAAACGAAAGCATTTTCACCAGCCATACCCAGCCGCGAGAATGCCATGAAATGGGATACATGCAAATGGCAGTGATAGGACACGTGAGAGCCAAGAAATCCTCTTTCTGTTATGTTTGCTATTAACCCCGCTCTTGAAGTCTGCTTAGTTTGCATTTACTGGGTTGCTTTCAGGCATGAACTCATTCTTATAAGTGCCTTTTCAGACAAATAAAACTCTCTTAAACTCTCTCAAGTCCTGAAACTGTGTTGGATGGATATCTTTTCCAAAATGTGTATATTGCCTTTCTTTTGGAGGCAGAGCATATTCTGTTCAATTTTGATCTGCACATTCTTAAAAGTAATGTTGGAAAATTGGAGCCGATTTAGAAAATAACTTTCCATAAGCTTCACAGCCCAGGCCACAGATTCTGAGTCTGTTGCCTTCCCAGCCTGCAACTCTGAGACACCAAGAATTCCAAATTCCAATCTGGTATTCCAGGTGGTTTTAAAGGATGTTTGTCCAGGTAAGAAGATAGAATATATTTGATTTTGTAAGTGTTTTTTTTTTTTAAAGATTTTATTTATTTATTTGACAGAGAGAGAGAGAGATCACAAGTAGGCAGAGAGGCAGGCAGAGAGAGAGATCTGCTCTCTGCTGAGCAGAGAGCCCGATGCGGGGCTCGGTCCCAGGACCCTGAGATCATGACCTGAGCCGAAGGCAGAGGCTTTAACCCACTGACCCACCCAGGTGCCCCTCCTAAGTGGGTTTTAAAAGAAAACTTTATTTATATGTTTTAAATAATTTGGGCTCTGTCAGTATTCTTGTCCTAGGATCTGCAAGAGATAGGCCAGGCCTCCGTACCAAAGTTGTCAATATGAGCTATCCTCAAGATGACAGAGAAAAAAAGACTGTGATTATTAAATCCATGTCATTACAAGTGACCTCCTTTCTCTCCATTTCTTCTGGAAAGTCAAAAGTGATGGAAAAAACTGGAGATTAACCTAACACAAACATCATCACTCTTTACCCTGGACATACTTGAACTTAAGCAAAACTCGTGACTACTACTATGTCTCTGATTCTGTAGAGTATTTTCTATTGGCTGTGACAGCACAACCTTTGGACAATAATCATTAAGAAAGGCAAGTCTTGGGAAAAACAATTTCTCGCAGTGAAATCCATATTACTGTAAATCATGAAAAATTCCCTGAGAATATTTGCCAGTTTTTTTTAAGATAAACTTGGGTATCCATAATTGCTATTCATTTAAAAACAGAATGAATTGACTAGATTCTCTCTCTGCTTATGCATAAAAATGAAGAGGTAGTTGGGACACCTGAGGGACTCAGTTGGTTGTATCCAAATCTTAATTTTATTTTTTTTTAAGATTTTATTTATTTATTTAACACACAGAGAGAGATCACAAGTAGGCAGAGAGGCAGGCAGAGAGGGAGGGGGAAGCAGGCTCCCTGCTGAGCAGAGAGCCCGATGTGGGGCTCGATCCCAGGACCCTGAGATCATGACCTGAGCCGAAGGCAGAGACTTTAACCTGCTGAGCCACCCAGGCGCCCCCCAATTCTTAATTTTAGCTCAGGTCATGATCTCAGGGTCATAAGATTGAGCATCACGTCTGGCTCCACACTGAACATGGAGCCTGCTTAAGATTCTCTCTCTCCCTCTGCCCCTCCCTGCTGCTCACTCTCTTCCTCTCTCTCTCTCTTTCTAAAAAGAAAAACAAAACAAAGAGTGAAGAGGTAGCTCTGATTTTCTAAGCTAATTAACTAGATTGAACTGAATGCCTAGAGTGGTGTTTATGACATAGTTTACCCTGAACTCCACCCTCCATTTTCTTCCCACATTCACTGGAGCGCTCACTGCTAGTCAAATATAAATGTAGACAATGAAAAAGAAAAAAAGCTGTGTATTTCTCCCACTTGATAGCTGACCTTAATGATAATGTGCTCTTTAAACTGTCCTCGAGACTCAAACTCAGGCCACACAATCCACTACTTTAATCAGAAGTCCCTCGCAAACTGGAGTCCTGACTTCTCAGTTCCTTTTCTGAAGCTGAGTCATAGCTGAGGTTCCTCTTCTGCAAATTGGAAACTTTCAAAACCAAGTGTTGTTCCCAAGCGACTTCCGTTACTTTTCAATAACACCTTCTTGGATTATTACTCGCCAATGATGTAATAGGACAGGACAGAAAATATACCATTTTGAATACAGTTTGGTGGAGATTAAACATTTTCTAATGAGCTGTAAAGTAAACACTTAGGACGGGAATTGGAAGAACAATTTTCACAGAAAATGAAAATGTGTGAAAATTAGTTTTACGGCATTAGTTCCCACTCCTGCTCTATTTTGAATATTTGCCAAACTGTGTGAATAATTAGTCTGGTTTAAAAGCCAAATATGTTCATCCGGTTGTGTGTGAGAAATAAATCTATGGTGCATGGCTTATTTGTTCTTACCTTCTTACACAAAGTAAACATAGCCCGACGGGCTGAAATATTGCTGTGTGATCGACCATGAGGTGGTCATAGATTCATAGGATCACAGATTATGCTTCACTTTTCAATTCATAACTAATTAATAGCTGTGACAGACTTACATAGCAGCCGGTTTTATTTTTATTTTTTTATTTTTTTTAGCAGCCGGTTTTAAAGCTGAGAATTCTAGGTGGTAGATCTGGAAAAAAAAAAAAAAAAGCTGATTTAAAAGAAACTCTGCATTTGGTGCAAGTAGGGCACGGATAGGGGTTTTGTTTCCCCTGCTTTGACAAATGTTGAAGTAATGCTGATTCGAGAAACACACCTATAATTATTGCAAATCCAGGAAGTTGCTAATGACTCTCCCATTATTATATTGTGCTCACTCACGAACTGTTTTGTATTCCTTCAGTTGGACTACAAGACTGAGCACTCCTATAGGGCAGCTGTAAGGTATACTTGCCCATGGTTGATTCTCAAAAAAGGCTGTTCAACATAGTGAAAAAAAATCCTGAGTGCTCCCATGGTCCATGTCCTGAGCATGCACACTTTCCGTTGACTTGTCCGCAGGTTTTCATTCAGCCATGAAAATGAACTTTGAGGTAAAGAATTCTGTTCCAGGGTCAGCCACATAATTTTAACCAAGAGACTTCAGAAGGCAAGAATGACCTTATATTATTTTTTTTTCTTCAGATAATTCCATGCTTAGAAATACATTTTAGGAAAACGTAAAGCAAATGTAGTACAAGAATGGAACTTGAAAGGTGAAAAGGATGATTACGTTATCATCAGAAATAATACACTCTGATTTAGAGATTGATGTGACATTCAGAAGATCAGTGCTATGTTTTGGATAGAATGGTGTTGGAGAAGGCCAGACCTGTGCTTGAAACTGGCTCTGTGCTTGAACCTCAGTGTCTTCAGGATGCACAATAAAATATATGTAATAACATTAACCAGGCAGATTTACTGTCATGAGTAAATGAAATAAGGTCCAGTACCTAGAATAGACTAGTTGCTCAGTAAGCAAAAGTTATTTTTTTCCATTTATATTAACAGTGGTGATAAAGAAAATAACCCCCTACCAAAATTTGAATATATCTGTTCTCCCTAAATCTGAGAAGGCTGTTTATATTGATTCAGAGTGAAAAATATCTATTTTATCTCTGATGAGAACATCATATTTCAAAGTTTAGACCATTATAGTGAATCTCATGGGAGGGCAATCCACTTGGAGATTCAGTTTAGCTAAAAAGTTATCTCTGTGGATATTTTACTCTTTTATGTTGTTTATCATCTCTGCAGACCGGGAGCCTGTTGGAAATTTATTATCATAATGGATGTGTTTTGCTTATTCTGGCAATCTGAGGCAGTTCCAGTGAACAATGAAATTTTGGAAATCATGAAAATAATAAAATATAGATAAACTGGAGCTGCAGTGAGTAAACTTTAATAACAATCTAAGCAACAGCCTGCAAACCAATCTTGAGATGCTGTCACAGAGCAGAGGACATGAGTCCCAGCTCTCAATTCCTCTGTAACTCAGCCAAAAGCATTATTTGTGGTTCTCACATGAGTTAAGTGCATCACTGTGACTTTTACTAGCTTTGCGTTTGACAATATCTTTCATGTCCATCTCTTTTTCCTTCAACGTTGACATATCTCCCATGGCTCTTCCCTTTCAGAGTCTTCCCTATCCATGAAGAGCCCTGCTTTCCTTCCGTATCTAACTCCACCCACTCTTCTCCTCCATTGTCATCTACGAAAGCCCATGTCACGGTGTGGTTAGCAAGTCCTTTAAGTCAGGGTATGAGATTTAGGATTCCAAGGGTAATATCCTGTTTCACCCAGCAATCGTCTATTCCATGGAGCTCTAGAAGGGAAAAGATTGACTAATATTCACATCCTAACCCTTCGTAGTATTATTTACCGCTAGTTTTCTCAATGTCTCGGAAATAAACAGAGTATCGGATGACATAATCAAAGCCATCTTGCCAATATCTTCTCAAGGAGTTGATGGTGAAAAAGAGGGCCCAGAAAAATAAAAGCATTTCTCTAGTACATCTAGTAAAATATCTGCCTGACATTTATTTTCACGCAACATGTTCATAAACATATTTCTAGAAAAGGCAAAACTCTAGGACCTTAGAGCACCTCTAGATGCTTTTCTGGTCTTGATGTATACTCAACTTCTCTTCATTTTGGTTGATTGTTAGAATTATTAGCACAAGAAGCACAAACTTGCTAATTACTTCCCTGCGATCACAAAGAATAGAACTGAGGACTCTTGATGTTTCGTTCCTTGCACTAATTATTAAGCACATCTCCTTCCTCTCTATTAGCTGTACAAAAGGTGTCGCTGGTAAACCATATGTTTATCAGGCAGAAAATGTGCAGCACGCTCTCTCGCCTCTCACTCTCAGTGAATGCACGGTTAAGAGCACAGTTTTGGAACAGGAGACATTCAGAATGCCATGAGGCTGTTGCAGCTCCACCAGGCTCAGAGCCCTGGAGGTGGAAGGGAGGCAACCGCTATGGTTATGTGAGCCTCCTAACCGCCACAAGCCAATCCTTCACCACCTGCCTGGTGGCGAATCCTACGGAAAAACAGGATCTAACTGGACGTGCAGATATTTTAAAAATATTATATCCTTATGATTGATTTTTATAATGTTGTCACCCATTTCCCATTCACCTCATCCCTTTAAGTTAAAATAAAATACTCTGTGGCAGCGAGGCTGTGAGAAGCCAGTGATTACAGGGTACGTTAACAATAATGCCCCAGTTAGAGTCTGGTGGTTTGTTAGAACAAGGAACACCCTCAGCTTTGCTTTGAGCTATTAATTAACCAACCGGTCATTAACTGCAGCTAACAATTGATTTAGAAGGAATTATTGCTTAAATAGCAGGAGGTATTTAAGAGGAAAATAAATTAAAACAAAGAACTGCTGGATCCTGAGAAAAAAATAGGAGTTCTTGAAATATAGAGAATAGTTGCAAGGGCTCTGTAATTATCAAGTGATAAACAGTCATTGAGAAGCACATTCCTTTATGTTTTTCCAGAAATAGTGACAGTGTCTTATAATCAAGGACCCCACTGTCCTTACTAATTGAATGATCCAAAATGAATGATGTTATGAAAAGCATAACTGAAGTAGTAAATTGTCATTTTAGTGGATACCCAAACACTTACATGACTCACAACCACACTGTCTTGGCGGTGTATTATGAAAGTTGAGTTTAGACGCAAAATTTTAAAATAAACAAAACATCAGCATATCTATCACCCAGGAGCTGAATCACATGGAGCACTTACTGTATGACTTCAAGGATGTCGATTTTGCCCTCTCTCTGTCCTTGAGTTATTTTATTTTATTTTATTTTATTATTTTTTTAAAAGATTTTATTTATTTATCTGAGAGAGGGAGAGCAAGCACAAGCAGGGGAGAGACAAAGAGAGAGAGAAAAGGAGAAGTAGACTCTCTGCGGAGCAAGGAGCCCAATGCAGGGTTGGATCCCAGGACCCCAGGAACATGACCTGAGCTGAAGGCGGATGCTTAATGGACTGAGCCACCCAGGTGCCCCGAGCTAGTTTATTTTAAAGGCAATAGTGTCTCCTGATAATTCTCCTGTTCCTATTACCATGAGAATCAGGTTTACAGGGGTTATTAGTTTTTATATAAAGCAGCAATGAGAAAACTAACGGGAACCAAAGAAACTACAGAAATATGTAATTTTCAGTGAATTATTTCCCATTTTACTAAAGTCAGCTTTAGGAATTACTGTAACCAGTAATGTGCTTTGCACAGCAATGCGTTAACTGAAACCTGTGCATCTTGGAACTGAGTCCCCACTTTGCACAATTCTGGAATGCAGAGTTTCAGTTAGCACAGTACTGTTTGAAGCAAGGACTATATGGAATGAAAGAGATTTGAGAATTTGAGAGTTCCTTAACAGACTGACTTAGAATTAGCATTATTAAATGCATAACAGGCAAAATATAGAAATATCACTAAATGTCATTAATAAAGTCTGTTTTAAAAATTATTTTCTGGGGCGCCTGGGTGGCTCAGTGGGTTAAAGCCTCTGCCTTCGGCTCAGGTCATGATCTCAGGGTCCTGGGATCGAGCCCCGCATCGGGCTCTCTGCTCGGCAGGGAGCCTGCTTCCCCCTCTCTCTCTGCCTGCCTCTCTGCCTACTTGTGATCTCTCCCTCTCTGTCAAATAAATAAATAAATAAAATCTTTAAAAATTATTTTCTTCCATCACGTACTCTTCAAATATTGAAGTCAAATGATAAGAAAAGTGAAAGTAAATTAAAATAACTTATTTATTTATTATTCGTGTGCTTGATTTGACCATGACTTTTTTTTTTTTTTTAAGAGAGAGAGAGAGAGAGCACATGGGGGAAGGGCAGAGGGAGAAGGAGAGAGAGAATCCCAAGCAGGCTCCATGCCGAGCACAGAGACCGTCATGGGGCTCGATCACATGACTCTGAGACCATGACATAAGCTGAAATTAAGAGTCGGACACTGAATTGACTGAGCCACACAGGCACCTCTTGACCATGACTTCTTATATTACTTTTTCTTTTTTCCATGACATCATCAATTTCCCATTGTTTATTGAAGGATGTGGCTTCCATGGTTGTGATGGTTAATTTTACGTGTCAACTTGGACAGTGATTTTGAAAAAGATTGATGTTTACATGTTAATGGTGAATTCTGGGTAAAGCAGATTGCCCTCTGTAATGTGGGTGCGCCTCATATAGTCAGTTGAAGGCCTGAATAAAGCAAAAGACCAGCCTCCCTGAGCAAGAGGGACTTCTTCAGCAGATTGTCTTCACACTTCCTCTGTACCATTGGCTCTCCTGGGTCTCTAGACTACTAGCCCACAGCCCTCTCTCTCATACACATATGAGTTTTAGCACATGTGTAGATTCCATGTGATCACCACCACAATCAGAGCAAAGAATAGTTTTATTTTTTCAAAAAACTACCCCAGCCTGCTCATTTGTGCTCACACTCTTCTCCTCTTCCAAATCCCTAATAATGAGAGATCTGGTCTCCATTAAGGTCAGTTTTTGTCTTTTTAAAGAATGTTATATAAATGAAATCACACAGGGGCACCTGGGTGGCTAGTGGGTTAAAGCCTCTGCCTTCGGCTCAGGTCATGATCTCAGGGTCCTGGGATCGAGCCCTGCATCGGGCTCTCTGCTCAGCAGGGAGTCGGCTTCTCCCTCTGTGCTCTACTTCTCTTTCTCTCAAATAAATAAATAAAATCCTTATAAATAAATAAATGAAATCATGCAGTATATAACCTTTTAATAGTGGCTTCTTTCACTTAGGATAATGCCTTACAATTTCAACTAAGTTGTTGGATATATCAATAGTTTGTTCATTTTTATTGCTGGGTAGCATTCCTAAGTCTGCCTAAGGTCTTTTTGCATACAAGAAATTTGTCCACATATTCATTAATATGTATTGAGATTTTAAAATAGATGCATTTTCTGTGATACTTTTTTTAAAATATCCATAACACGTTATGAGAAGTATATTATTTTGACATAAAAGTTTTAAGTATGACCCAGCTTATTTATAAAAAATATCATATTTCTGCATTTTCTCCTTTGCAGTCTATAATTGATCATATCTTGCTATTACTACCTCAGTTAAGATTATTGTTCTCTTTATCAAATTAACAAGTCTGCTGTTACTTTATGTTTCACCACTGTTTTTTTATTCCAGTAGCTTCTTGGATCTCTACACACATTTTCTTATACTTTTTGTATTATTTATGTGTCTTCAGGAATAGTCATGTCTATACACTTATTTATTGAAATACGTGTGGGTTTTTTTTTAAGATTTTATTTATTTATTTGAGAGAGAGAGCATAAGTGGGCTGAGGGTCTGAGGGAGAAGCAGTCTCCCCGCTGCTCAGGAAGCCTGATGTGGGACTCGATCTGGGGACTCCGGGATCATGGCCTGAGCCAAAGGCAGATGCTTAATGACTGAGCCAGGTGCCCCAAAATACATGTTATTTAATTATAATAACACTGAAATATATTTTACCTTATAAATCATTTTCCTTTTTATAATAGAGTATTGTTTAGGATTTTTAAATGTTATATGTGTTATTGAGTCATAATGTTTGGAATAAAATGTGAGAGGTTGATAGACTAGGAGTAGCAGGTACCCTCATATCAGTATAGTTGACATACGACATTACATTAGTCTCAGGTATACAACGTAGTGATTCAATATCTCTATAGTTATGCTATGCTCGCTAGAAATGTAGCTATCATTCGTCACCATTATAGTATCATTGACTGTATTCCCCATGCTGTGCCTTTTATTCCTCAGACTTACTCATTCCATAAATGGAAGTCTGTATCTCCCACTCCCTTTTACCCATTTTATCCAACTCCTAACCCCTTCCCTCTGGCAATCATCACTTTGTTCTCTGTATTTATAGGTCTAGTTCTGCTTTTTGTTTCACTCCTTGTGGAATCTAAAAAAAAAAACAAATAAATGAAAAAACAAACAAAAAGTAAAATCAGACTTATAAATACATAACATATGAATTTCATTTCAGTGTATTAAAGAAGTAATTTTTCTAAATATAGGACATTAGTTCAGATAGTTTTGAGAACTACTGCTTTAAACTTCATGCCCCTAGCTACTTGCTTTTCCTTCTCCAGGGACATTACAACCTTCTAGTTTGACTAGATGATTTCTAACTTCCCTTTTTATTCAGAGAATTTAGAATATGTACTTATGCACATCAATTTTTTTTGTGTTCTATCAGTCAGCTTAAGCTGCATTATGTTGTGATAATAAACAATAATAAACAGCCCCTAAGTCTTAGTGGCTTTCAATAACAGGATTATTTCTTGTTCAGGTTACATGATCATTATGAGTAAGCTTGATGCCCTGTTTTGTCTTCATTTAGAGACTGAAGATGAAAGAGAAACATCATGGGATATGCTGGTCTTGCCTTAGAAAAGAACAATGTTGGACCAAATGATATCTCTTAAACCATTTTTTGAAAGTGTTTCATGTTAGTTCCACTCACATTTCATTGATCAAAATAATTGTGTGGTCAAGTCTGAAGTTTGATCCGCTTATGAGGAAAGGTCAGCAAATATGTTTGAGTAATGATACATTTTATCATATATAGCTTATATGTATGATTTCATTTTTACTATTTTGTTATTTTAACTATGAATATATATGGAGCTTTATTTTATAAACATGTATTGACTGATTACATGTGTTAGGCATTGTTTTAAGTATTTCATATCTTGTTTATCTTCTTTAACTGAACCATCAAAAAAATAATAAGAGATAGCTAACGTTTGCAATGGTTATGAGTTTGTGATAAAAATCAATTTCATCTTAACAAATTTTATACAATCCTAGCCCATAGACTGTCAGTAAACTGCTCATGTAGCTATTTTTCACAGTCGACTTTTTTTTTCAATTATTGTTATTTTTTTTAGCGAGAGAGAAAGAGAGAGAGAGAGGGAGAGTGCTTGCATGGAGGAGGAGGGGCAGATGGAGAGGGAGAGAGAGCAAATACCAAGCAGTCTCTACGCCCAATGCAGAGCCTGAGGCAGGATTCAATCACCTGAACCTGAGATCATGACCTGAGCCAAAATCAAGAGTTGGATGCTTAACTGAGCCACCCAGTCACACCTAATAAAAGGTTTAATTTTTAATTGTAAGCTTATAAAAGTGCCTAGGCAATTTATTAAATATTCTGCAGAAAAACATCACATGCAATTAAGTACTTCATAGAGTTTTTTTTTTTTTCTTTTTTCTCTACAGAGCTAAGAGTGTCTTGAAGAGAGAAGCGATCTTTGAATCTCTATTGTAGCTGGTGCTATCCTTTCCTGTCCATATCTTCTCTGCATGCCCGTCTGAGCACTTCCAACAGCCAAAATGTTTGACTCTTGGCCTTTGGTTTTCTCTGGTGACCAGAGTCTGCCAGTCTACATGCTAAATATGCTACAAGTGCCCCTGATGTAGCACCTTCCAGGAACAGTAAACTTGCCCCCCAGTTGGTGTGACTCTAAAACATGCTGGCTCCCACAGTTCCTGGTAGGACTGGGCTCTGATTCTCAGAGCAGTAATCTACACAATAACCCATTTTATTGGCTTTCTTTCTTCCCTATTTCAGTTTCCCACGCCCT
The DNA here is from genome assembly GCA_028534135.1 of Potos flavus. Classification (NCBI taxonomy): domain Eukaryota; kingdom Metazoa; phylum Chordata; class Mammalia; order Carnivora; family Procyonidae; genus Potos; species Potos flavus. The sequence goes on from CM052899.1 coordinate 103,682,274, forward strand.
TAGCAATGCTTTCTGGAATCACTCAAATGAACTCAAAGTATTTACATTCATATCTGGATTCACTTCTGGGGAACACAATCTAAGATGCTTATCATGTGGATTAAGGCCCGACAAATAGGAAGTCCTTAGTGAATGTTGATCATAATGGTCCAAAGAAGTAGGAAAGAAAGCAGATATCTTCCTGAAAAATATTGCCCAGTGGAAACACGTAAAGTCAATTTTTGACTTTAATATTTCTTTGTCTTTCTAACCAAATCGCCTGCTTATAATTTAACATTTAAAAATGTTATCATCTCTTATATTTTCACATTTCTGATAGTTTCTCATACTTGCTATCTTTAGTCTATCAACCTCTCACATTTTATTCCAAATTTTAAACCAAATTTTACAAAAGAGCATACCATGAAAATTATTATTAGTGGTAATAATAGTAAAAATAACAACAACAGTAGTCAATATTTATTGTTTGTTCTGTGCTAAGTACTATCCTAAATGCTTCACATGTGTTAATTCATTTAAGCATTGTAACAAATTCAGGGGCACAGTATTATTATTTATCCATCAGTTGGTTGATTAAGAAACACACAAAGAGTGGGGCACCTGGGTGACTCAGTCGGTTAAGTGTCTGCCTTTGACTCAAGTCATGATCCCAGGGCCCTGGGATCGAGCCCCACTTCAAGCTCTGAGCAGGGAGCCTGCTTCTGCCTCTCCCTCTGCCCCTTCCCCCACTTGTGCTCTCTCTCTCTCAAATAAATTAAAAAAAAAAATCTCAAAAAAAAAAAAAAAAAGAAACACACAAGGAAAACAAAATTACTATTTTGGGATGATAAATTTGAACATTTAGAAACCCCAAATAACACACTTCAAAACTAATAGAATTAATAAAATAGTTTAATAATAAAGTCAGAAAAATACTTCAGGAGACAAGAGCATCAAACAAGATTTATCACTTCCCCTTCTTATACGTTCTTTTATAATCTGTCCAACCATAGCCCTTACCTATGACTATGAACAACTGGGCCAGGAAACTCCTAATCTGATGTCAAATAGGAAGGCCTGTTTTGAGAATTTAGAGAGTAGGTCAATTTGTGGCTGAAATGAGGATCGTGTCAAGCCAAAGCTGGAACCATATCAAACCAAATCCAGACACAAGCTAGACATTATCACGATGAGTAGAAACCATGAGGAAGCAGAGAAAGCCAACTAGTAAAGAGGAGAGAGAATCGAGCTGAGCAGCCGCTTGGCCTGAAACCTGACTTAAAGGACATAACTGAATCAAGAACTTGGGGCCAAGCATTCCAGGAGGAATGACAGCAAATTCAAAGGTCCCGAGGTTGAGCAAACTTGACAGAGATGAGGCATAGAAAAAAGGGCCGAGGGTAGAATCAGTGTGAGCTTAGGGAGGGTGATTCCAGATAAGGGCAGAGGGGCAGCAGCCAAGTGGAGTGGGGGCTGGTGGGTTGTGGTTAGAGATTTGAATTCCTTTTTTGGGAAGCCCAGCCCAGCCCAGCTCTGTTCTGCCTCCCTTTGAAGCTGTTCCCATTGGCCTCGTGGAATGGAATCTCACCTTCTTAAAAACGTTCACAGACATACACCTCTAACAACTGGCATGTAAAGTCCTGAATTGCAGATTTTTCTTTTACATGGTTTATCTTCCCAAAGATGTTGAGTCTTAGAAATCAGGAGCCAGGAATCTTTATATGCTCTACAGATAGTAGTGAGCTGGTATGGACATGAGGGCACCATAAATATTTGTTGGCTCAATGAAGGGGATAATACTGACATATTCCCTACCACCGGCCAAAGTTTCTTACTATATTTTCTTCATAGACGTTCTATGGCACATTATGTGGCACAAAACTGTTCACCGAGGCTCTCCTCGTCAAATTGGTTTCTCGGGCGAAACTAACAACTGTGAGTCAATAAATCTTTTGTTAGGGTTTTGTATGTTTGAGTGGCTGGGAAATAGAGAGTATCATTTTATAAATCCAGGAAAAATTACACAGCCTTTTAACATTTACTGAGCCCCTACCACAGGTCAGTATTGTGTTTCTTGTTTTACAAGCATCTCTTGTTAAATCTCCAAGCAACCCTATGAAGGCACAACTAGTATGTGGCAAAATCAGTCACCCAGCCGGGTCAGTGAACCTGAGTTCATACTTTTAACCATCAGGCTAAAGTTGCTCTAGGTTGCCTGGATGGAAGAGGGAGATTTTCCTCTTATTTTTGTTCTTAAACTTATTCACATATCTAGCACCTTCTCCCTGTTGTAGGATTATTTTATATATATATATATATATATATATATATATATATATATATATGATTTTGATTTTTCTCTAATGTTTGCAAGGCCAAAGGATTCAAACTTGCGGAAGTGAATTCATCCAGCAATCTTGCTCTTCCTATAGTATCCTCCCAACCTTCAACTATTTTTCTGATACTAAGAAATTTTTATATACTTAGCTGTGGTTAGTATTTACAAGTGAAATATGATATTAGCAAAACAGTTTCATGAAATCTGTATTTATAAGAAAATACATGGAAAATATGTGCACATTTTTCTGTTGAAGAAAAGAAACGACCCATGAAGAAGTCTGTAATCTTTGACAATAGCCAATTTTTTTTTCTTTTTGCTTCTATCTGAGGTTTATATCAAATATTTGAAAATTTGAAAAACACTGGATTGATAATTAAAATTTTACCTGAATGGGTGACATCATCATGTGTCAAATTATTTTTGTCTTTGAAAGCTATTAACTGCTAAAAGGGATTTGCAAGAATACTGCAGGTACAAAGTAACAGTTTGTGAATTATATAAACAATAAAAAACGATGTCAACTAAGAATAATTTCTTTTGCAACCATTTCCCAGTTAGAAACAGCTCCACCAAACTGCAGTTAATCTTAGCTACATTCTAACATAAAGACCTGTGATTTCCAATGGAACCTTTTCTTCAGACTGGGAGAACCTTCTGGATGTTATGTTATTGGAGTAGAACTCGGCAGTGTGGCTGTAGTTGGCTGTTGGTGGCGCTCAGAAAGCTTTAAGTCTGTTTTTTGAGGATGGTCACCCAGTATGTGCTAGAAACTTCAGTTTTATTCAGCAGAAGGTAAATCAAAGAATATTTCCTTATGTTAAAACAAATATGGATATATGACCGAATAGAAAGTGAAAATGGCACTCATTTTAAACACATAACCTAGGACTTCAAAATATGTTAAGTTGAAATGACTGGATTCAGGTTTCAATTCTCTGTCATTTGAAAAATAATTGCGCTTATGAAGACCCAGTGTTAACGAGACGAATAGGGCTTGAATCTTGGTTTTGCGATTTCCTTACTGTGTGGCCTTAGGCAAATTATGTAACCTCCCTGGGTCTCAGTTGCTTCCTCTGTAAAATGGCGATAATACTGCCCCACAGGTTTGCTGTAAGGATTGCATGAGTAAATATTTGTAAAATGCTTGGAATCATCTGTGGCACATAAAGAGTGCCGTATAAGCGTCTGTTAATTGAATTCAATTAAACTGAGTTGGACCCACAGCAGTTAGTCTTGAGAACATCGAACTGCTGTCAACATGAAGAGGATCGGTTCTGAGAATGACTGGGTAATATACCTGAGACCCCCTTTCTGCTGCTCCTGCTTTGCTTTCCTATCTCTCCCTCAAAGGCGGACGTTGTCTCTGACTATAGCGCCACCCTCACCGAGCATGTGAGTGCATCTTTCGATTTCAAATCCTTTGTTCTTTCTATTGCCCCATATGTTCCCAGGGATATAGAGGTGTCTCAGAGCACTCTCAAATTTCTATGTGTATAAAAATCACCCGGAGATGTTGCTGAAATATAGATTCTGATTCGGGAAATCTGGGCTAGGTCTTCAGATTCCGCATTTTCGATAAGCTCCTGGGTAATGCCTCTGGTGTCGGTTCCAGGATCATACTCTGAGTAGCAAGGGTTAGCAATGTCCTGGCATATTTTACCATCTACAAAAAATATCCTGCAGAATTTAAAATAGGTGCTTCAGGGGCACCTGGATGGCTCAGTGCGTTAAAGCCTCTGCCTTCGGCTCCGGCCCTGGTCTCAGGGTCCTGGGATGGAGCCCCGCATCAGGCTCTCTGCTCAGCGGGGAGCCTGCTTCCCCCTCTCTCTCTGCCTCCCTCTCTGCCTACTCTCTTGTCAAATAAATAAATAAAATCTTCTAAAAAAATAAAATAAAATAGGTGCTTCTACTTCGGGTCCCAGGCCCGTGTAAAGTGCCTCATACAGTATTGTGGCCGAGAGAACTCTTCTGCTCTGAGGTAAATGACCAGAATACAACACTGACATTTTAAATGACTGCCCATCTGCTCCTCTTCTGGGGCCAGGAGGTGAGCAGAGAATTTTGAAAACCTCCCCCGCCCAATTTGATTTGCTCCATGAACATTTGACAATGGAATTTTCAGAGAATGTGTGTTCCATAGTTCTAGGCAGAGACCCTCCCCTGCATCCAGCAGCATATGGCAGGCCTGTGGGTGGTACCCTAGGCAGATAGGAAAAGTGTAATTTTCTGGCAGCTATGCACAGGCTTTGCCAACCTGAGGCAGGGCCCTCGGTAGTGGCAGCAGGAGAAGGGATGAGGTCAGGAGGAAAGATGGAACAGGAACCCCCTTCCATAGGCTATGCCAGCATACTGGGGCTCGGCCCAGGGCCAAATTAACAACACAGTTCAAGGGGAAGTATTCACAGAGACTTTCCCTGTGGGAGACTCACAGGAAGGCTCTTTCCATCCTCTCCCTCCCTCCCAGAATTCTGTGAAAACACATCGACAATGCTACCAGGTTAACAAACCCATCAAATAATCATTGGTTTTTCAATCTTTAAAGTTCTACACAGTAACTGGCTCATTGGATGTTTGTCAGAGGATCAACACTCTAAAACTTCTTCCTAGGGAAAATTTTCATTTCTCTTTTTTTTAAGATATCTTTTTTAGAGCAGTTTTAGGTTTATAATAAAATTGGGAGGAAGGTACAGAGATTTTCTCTATACCCCCGCCCAACCACGCATAGCCTCTCCTACTATCAACATCACTCCCCAGAGTGACACGTTTGGTACCAAGGATGAACCTGCGCTGACACACTGGAGTCACCCAGAGTTCAGAGTTTACCTTAGGGTTCACTCTTGGTGTTGTATGTTCCACGGGTTTGACATAGATTCATCAGGTGTAAGGACGTAGATACTTCATGCACTGACCTAAAAGTCCTCTGTGCTCTGCCTATTTCTCTCCCTACCCAATCCCTTGCAATCCCTGATCTTTTTATTGTCTCTATTGTTTTGCCTTTTCCAGAATGTCATACAGTTGGAATGGTATAGTACCGAGCTTTCTCAGATTGCCTTCTTTCATTTCGTAAAATGCACTTAAGTTTCTTCCATGGCTTTTCATGATTTGATAGCTTATTGCTTTTTACTACTAAACCGTATGGGAGAGGTTTTCTCCTAGGCAAAAAAAGTTCACCTGGAAAATAATAGTTTACTTCAAATACTTAAATATTTGAGGATTATAAGGAGATCCTTTTAGAAAAAGTGGAGGTACAAAAATAAAATACAGATTTAGAAAACACATATGGGGTAATTAAGAACCTTCTATGCACTGCAAACACTGTACTGAACCTCATATAATTTTTTTCCTGATTTGGGGCCTTTTGGGGGCCTGCCCAGAGCGGCTGCATCCCGGGAGGAATCATGAACATGCCGCGCTGTTCTTTGTGCGTAGGTATCCCAGGCTATCAAGCAGCTATGCCCAGCAAGTGCCGTCTGCTGCTCCCGGCAGTAACCAAGGCCACGGGTGGAAGTCCTCCTTCAACGCTTCGGCTCCCAGGGCTCACCCAGCTGGAGTATTTGCACAGGTGGCTCTGTCGCAGCTTGCTATCCTGTACCCTGGATTCAGAACAAGTCCTGGGAAAATTTGCTTCATGCCTCACCATCTTTGAGCGCTTGCTCTGATGATTGTTACGGCTTTGAAATGATCTAGAATGTCATCCAAAGTGCAAAAGGCCGTTCTTAAAAAGACCAAAGAACTCACAACCCCAAACCCCTCTGTTACTTTATAATACCAACCTAGGTGTCAGGGCTTTCTCATTCTTGGGTCAGTTTCTTAGAACCATACCATTTCCCCTTTATTTCTGTTCACTCTACTTTCTTCCACCTTTCGCATCTGTGCTCTTCTACTCCAAGGCCCCCCTCAGCATGAAATCATTCGCCAATGGAATATTTTCTCATTCACCTCTCAGGGTTTCAGACTTGGTGTTCATAAAATGGAGGTAATAATTATCCTGTGGGACAATGTCAATGAAATCACTTTGAAAACGGTTAAATGTTCAAATATCAATTTTTGCTGTTAGATAAGGAAATAGCCAACAGAAAATCTAAGAACCTCAGTAATCCTGGAACTTTCTAAGAGAAATTGGAGTCTAAAAATGCTATAGCTACGTGTACCCTTTCATTGATGGTGAATATTCTGGAATAATTATATTTTCTTTGATTTGCTCTTTACCTACCTTCCTGCTTCTGTTTATCCTTCTTTTCTCTCCTCTCCCTTTCTCCATTTTTCCTACCTATCTCTCTTCCTCTTCCCAGTTTCTTGCTTCTCTTTCTCCTCAGAATAAACATGGGGAAGATTAGCTTGAAGCAAGATTTCTGTGATTGAATGAATTAAGGGTATTAAGGGAATTAAGGGAATTAAGGGTAGGTTGACATAAACATAAACGATTATAGTTTATGTTTGTTCTATGGCAGCTTTTAGTGCAGCTTGCCAAGGATTTCTGGTTCTCTGCATTAGGCAGACTTGGTAGGGTAGTACTTCCTTGGCCTCTTGTGATTGGATGGGGCCATGTGACTAGTTCTGGCCATTGAAGTGCTCACACTTCAATGTGAGCAGATGAGATATATGTCATTTCCAGGCTGGCACATCCAGTTGTTAATTTGAAACTCTCCAGAACTGTATCCTTCTGGTATAACAACTGGAAATATTTGAGATGATACCTATACTATCAACTTGAGCCCCTAAATGGTTACAAGGAACAGATCTCCTACGAGACCTGTGGTGGACATCTATCACAAGGAAGAAAGAAACATTAGTTGTTTAAGACAAATTTTGGAGATTATTTTTTACCACAGTATGAATTAGACTTTCCTGACTGATGCATCCACTAAACATTGAGCTTTTCCAGAGAAGAGAAGAAAGGAAAGAAGAAGGGAATTGTTTTATTTTGAGATTATTATGCTTTCATAACAACACATGAAATTACTATACTGACCCAAAGAATCAAACTACAGCTACTCCAGTATTTTAAAGATTTGTAATACTGAGGAGTACATCTTTTAATACAATGGTTTTTAACTCACAGGTAACTAAGAAAAGAAACAACTTGCAAAGGTTAAAATGTCCACAATCTGAATCTCAACAGAGAATGTGAAAGTAAATGGTTATCACTTATTCATTCAAACATCTGTTTATTTGATCAAATATTTATTGAGCACCTGCTTGGTCAGGCATTGTATCAGATGCTAACAAACAGTAACCACCTTAGATAAAACCTTTACAGTGTCCAGAGCCATTTCCCATATATTATCTCATTTACCTCATGATAGCAAAATATTCATTCTATTTTGAAGATGAAGATGAAGATTGAGACATAAGGAATCAAGTAACTTGATCAAGCTCACTCAGGTACGTAGAATAGAACGGGGATTTAACCCTTATTTTCATACAAAGTCAATGTTAAATATGTAACAGTAATAAGAAAAGACTATTGCAGAAAGGTTCAAAATGGAAATTTACGAAGAAATTTCCATCATAAATTATTTGTATGCTGAAAAAAGGAATTTTTTTTAAAAGATTTTATTTATTTATTTGACAAAGAGAGAGATCACAAGTAGGTGGAGAGGCAGGCAGAGAGAGAGGGAGAAGGCAGTCTCCCTGCCTAGCAGAGAGCCCCATGCGGGGCTCGATCCCAGGACCGAGATCATGACCTGAGCCAAAGGCAGAGACTTTAACCCACTGAGCCACCCAGTGGGGCGCCCCTGAAAAAAGGAATTTTTAACCAAAGTATATGGGTGTCTTAGTTTGTGGACCCCTGAAATTGTAGACAACTCTTAGAAGATCCTGAAAGTAGTGAATGACCTGAAAAACATTCAGAAAATTTGCTCCACAATTATATTCTTATTAGACTAGCTAAGAGATGACAGAACTCCATTTTCAACATTCTATTTCCCATTAATTCCAGCATTATTGAGGAAATAGTAATTATACCTTCTTTCTTCTTTTTGTATTTATAAAATAAAAAGATAAAAAAAGTAAAGCAAGTCAAAAACTATTTGAAAATTTTTGTTCTTGTATTTTATTAATGACAAAACTGGAGGAGGGACTCTTGCTTCAGTGTTCTGGTTTGTAGAATTATGGAATAGCAGAGATGGAAGAGAATATAAGAAGTCATCTGAGCCTCCACTTTTTTAGAGACATATAAACTGACACTCAGACAAGGAAGCTATGGCTTCGGTGTGGGGCTGGGGCCGGAGCTCAGACCTGCAGAACTCCTCCCGTCATGCGGGAATCCTGTTGAAGAAAAATACTTCCTTGCCCTCCCTTCAAATTTGATTCAAATGTATATCACCACATTTCAAAACACCTTACTAGACATATCAATAAATTAGAATGTGATAATTTAGGCATTTGAGTCATTTAAAAAAGTGTCGTATTCACAGTAAGAGAATTAGAATGCTGAGATGTAATATTAGCACAACAAAAGGTACCACAGTGAAAACAAAACCTTCTGCCGTGTGTCATGAGCTGTCATCTAGCTGATGTAAAATATGTGTCAAAATCCTTCTTGTTACATATCAATAAATACAAAATTAATTTGCACATACAATTGGCATTGGGATTTACTTTACGTATTTTAGTTTCCTCTCCCATCTACAAGCTAATAGCATGGAAACCGATACAGTAACCCGGAAGGAACGGAGAGCCAAATCACACATCAAGAGACCTGGTAGGTCTAGCTCAGCTCTTTGAGTCCTTGGTTATGACCACTTGGGCCCCTTTTCTGAACCTCGGTTCCCTTGTTTTTAAGATGGAGATATTGGACTCCATTCCCCAGGATGCCTTCAAGCTCTCGCATTCTCTGAACACTTATTGGCCAAGCTTCTGGCAGGATTTGGAATTGGCCACCAGTTAGTTCAAAAAGAGCCTGCCGTGAGAAGCCGACTTTCAGAGTTTGAGCAAACAAATGATGAGGGGGTACCAGGCATTGGGCATGGTGGGAAGCTTCTACCAGCCCTATGTTTGAAGGAAGGAGGTGAAAACATCGTTCCCAGAGCCCAAGGAGCACTGGGACTCTGGATGAAGGGCCACAAGAAGGGGACTCTAGGTGAAGTGTATGGAGGATATGCTACTGCCAGAGGTAACAGCCTCCAAACAGGGAAAAGTCAGGGAAGAAATAACCAGACCTTTCTTTCCTCCGGCTTTCTAGTATCCTGCCCCCCAAAGCTGATTGGAAGCAAGAAGCCTGGTGATGCAGTCCCCAGAGGTCAGCCAACCAGGGCAAGCCCAGGGCAGAGAAGGATGGAGAAGGGTGTCTGTAGTGGGGAAGAGGAAGTGCACAAATTCAGATATCAAATAAGCTTTTATTATCAAGTTCTTCTCCTTACTGGCAATTCAAATAAATCTTAATGACATGTTTTCTTGGATCTCCTTTGGTGTTGACTACTGCATTCCTTGAAAAACACATCAACAAGAACAAAAAATAAGTACTCGTAAGGGGATTATTCCGCTCTGTTTATTTAATTTCTTCTTTTTAACATTACTTCATTTAGTTCCTACTGTTATCTAGCTCACTAGTGAAGTCTTTTCCCTTCTGATCTAGTTCGCAAAGCCATGGTTTTTACATACCTTTTAAATCCCACTCTGCTCATTACCCAGGCACCACTTCTAAAAAAACCTCCGTAAAATCAACACATTAAAAAAAAAAAAAATCACATCCCTATTAGGGGGAGGAATAAATGACACTTTTAAATTTAAATAGTTGTATAAACAGCAAAGGTGGGTGCAGTTTACCCTGATCAGATAATGAATTTGTCAGGTTGCACATGTATTCTGGAACAAGGACGATGTGTCAAATCTCACATCATGCATTTTATGTGCGCCAGTAGGTGGCATGCATAAATGCCGTGCAGCACGGCACCCATCTGCGTGGGATCCCTTCTACTGAAAGTCCCTGCAGGGAGCAACCCTGGCTCCAACAAAGTCAGAGTTTTGCAAAGAACTGCATTTATCTCTTACTTTGATTCAACTCCCTGCAAAGGTTTCTCCAGGACACAGTGTCATTCTTACCAGGTCAAACAAGATTTTCTCGCCAGGCGGGGTGCCATGAAGAAAATCTAGCTTTGAGCGTGAGCAAAAAAAATAAAAAATGAAAGTGGAAACAGAAATGTCAGAGGACTAGAGAGCAAATGCCAGGTGCCCCCCTAGTTATCATTAACATCAATGTTTCACGTGGAGTGGTTTTATTCAAGCTCACGCAAAACAGAGAAGTCATTGTCAATAACCTAAAGACTAATAGAGAGCAAATGTCACCTTGTCCCTAGATCAGCTCCAAAAAGGTATACACAACAGGAATAACTTCTTTGTTGTACACTTTCGGAGGGGGTGGGGGGACTGAGATGTGGAGACAGAAATGGAATTTGTACTCTCAGAGAGCGAAGGGTTGGGCTCTACTTTTAATAGACTTTATTGAGGTTGACCTTTGAAACTCTGCAACTGAGTGAATCTCTGGTTCACCCCAGGGATGAGAGGCATCGAGCTTACTGTACATGAATCTCATGACTTGCCCCATGCTCTGTAGGATACAGGCCTGGGACTTCTGACTCAAGAGAGGTGGTGGTATTTGTGGCCTCCATAGTTAGTATGCTACATACATTTTCTCCTTTTCTCACACAGGATGGCCCTTGTCCTTTGAGTAAAGTGAGAAGAATGATTCCTTTGGGTATTTTTTTAAAACACTTCTGCATTTTGAAAATTCTCTTTTTGAACTATTTAGATATATTTTATCTGTCATCTATCTGCCTCTCTGACCAATTGTCAATAGCAGACTATCCTGGAGGTGGGCCATTCAATCAAAGAATAATTGGGGAAAAAAAAGTCAATCTGTAGTTTTAAATAAGGATATCTAATTCCATTTCTGAGAATTAATTAATTAATTAATTAATTCTGGATAAGCAGGCAATCATGGAGTGCAGTATCCCCCTATCGGAAAGAGCACAATCTTATATTCTGGAAGGTGCTCTCTATTTCTGTTGGTTGAGCCTCCTCCTTCCATCTCCCTGTCTTTGCCCAACATGTTCTGTTCATCTTCTCTCCCCTAGACGTTGCTTCTGCTGCATCCTTTACCTGAAATGGCTTTCTGCATTCTTCCACTCATCTGAATCTTACTCCTTTAAAGATTCAATTCAAGCCCCTTCACATTCATAAAAACTTTCCTGACCGCTGCAAACCATTGAATCTCTGAATTCTCTTTGGACCTTTACTTAGTACTAAAATATTCTCTAATAATTTTGGATGTTATTACATTATTTCCCTTAATAGAAAGCAAGCTGCAGGATATCTAGGTATGTGACTATATTATTTTCATCTCTACTATGGGGGACAGCCTAGTGCAAGGCAAAGAGTATATAACACCTTCTTTTCCAAATTCTGTGTGGTTCCAGATTATTCTTCATAGCATCATCCTATTCTCTACCTAAGTCTTCCTCTAGTAACCAACACTTCTATTTACCTGAGTCCTGTCTTTGCAAGAGCAAATGGAAGAGTAGATTTCTTCTCTAGCTCCTTTGTGTGCGTGTGCAAGTGCATGTGTGTGTGTGTGTGTGTGTGTGTGTGTTTGTGTGTGTGTGTGCGTGTGTGTTTAGCAGAGGTGTGGGGAAAAGAGAGAGAGACTTTGGAGATTGAAGGACTGACTGGTATTTGGATGAGGGTAAGGACAGTGGTCAGACAAAAAAGAGTTAAACCTTTGCGAATCCTCCATTAGTAGAAAGCATAAAAATCAGTGGAATAAAACTGCTTTTTTTTTTCATAAAAGAAGAAAAATCAAGTTTTGGATAACAAAATGGGGGCATTTTTACTAAGTATTACATTTTTGACTTTTGAAACAGTATCTAGTAAATGAAGCAATGGAAAGAAATAGGAAAGTGGAATATAAAAAGGTAAATACTTGACGGTCTTGTCTTGTCTACATTTTATAACAACAGAAGCTCTATGAGCTCCCTGAGGACACAGAGAGATAGCCTGGATATTTTTAGGATTGATTATTTATAGCTATTTATTAAAAATACATTATGGCATTTGAATTTAATGACCACAAAACACTAGTCATAAATACCAGGGGAAAGAGATAGGTTAATTTGGGGACCTAAAGGGATAACTTTATTTGGGTCATAAAATCCAAATAGTAGTTCCTAGTGTTGTCTCTAAGAAGGTATTTAAGAAAATCACAGAATCTACAGAGGCTATCTTTTCTCTGAGCCTGAGAGTATTCCCATTTAAATGATAAAATGTCTTATTGTGGACCATGGCTGTTCAGATCAATTACCTGACCCATCTAAGAAGAATATATATTTTCCTGTATGTGAACCAGTTCTCTAGCTAAGTATGTTTTCATCTCAACGTAATCATATCTGTGTGTGTCAAACTACACAATTTTCCCTTGGCAGCTTGAAACCAAGTTTGGAATATTTTGGAAATTACATAACTAATGGTTCATAATTTGATATCTAGGTTGTTGAGTGTTTCTAGGCTGACGGGTAACCTTTCAGATCCAGAGAGAAAAATATCTGGTCAGATATGTTTACTTTAATAAGATAAACAGCCTTGCCTCTAACCTCTGTGGTGCCATTTGTTAATTAAAAAAAGACACCCCCTCAGTGTAGGTATCGCCTGCAAGCCACAGCTTGGCTCCTAAGCATGGGTGGATTTCAGCCCCCACTCACCCCTGCAGCCTGGCACTGCCGTACGAAACACAAACTGTGCAACAGTATGCCAGAGCTCAGAGTATGAAGATGTTAAACAGCTAGCACTGGAATAAAGCTACAAGAGATTTTGCTTGCATTTTTATCTAGCAATTTATCTTGATAAATTGTTAATCAGTCTCAGATATCTGGATCACCCTAGAGATGGGTAAGAGAAGAGGGAAGGTGTTCTCAATCTTCTCAACCAAGAGGAATCCCTGCTATTGTTCTTCACTCATAAGGCTTATGTTCTGAGACAATCAGTTCAACAAAATAATTGAACTCCTTAAGTATCTGTCTGTTTGCATATTTTGATCTTTTAGTCAAGCTGATATAACTGCCAACAGAGCTTCTGATGAGCATATGACGAATATTGTCATATTGGGTTGATATGATTTTTAGTTTAGACAAAATAAACATCCTTTTATTTAATCCATGTGTCCATGCCCCACATAAATACATGATGTTCCCATGACTTATGATATTTATATTTATTTACATACTCTGAGGGTTTGAAACTCTAACTTAGGTATAACTACTCTAAACTGTGTCATGAGTGATCTTTTCCTCTTAAATTTATTCTGTTCTCATTATTGATAATCCTGAGCTATAATGTAGGAAGAATTAAAAGGGCAAAATTATAGGAATAGAGTAGTTAAGAAGTTAGAATCTCTCTAAGTAGTTAGAATCTCTCTAACTCTTCGATTTACTTTCCAATGTCTGAAGATATGAGAGGATTCTGCCCCAAACTTGCCATTTTAGTTTAATTTTTTTTTCCTGACAGAAAGAATTTTAAGTATATGCCAAAGAGTAGACAGATGTTAAGTAAGTCTTGACTCTCTCTGCCTGATAATGGAAAAAAACTGGTTATCTTCTTTGGTTAGTTTTCATAAATTGGAAGGTATGAAAAATTAGAGCTCCAGTGAATTCTACTGAAGTCATCAGAACCCTGAATGAATTGACTGGGATCAAAGGAAATGAATCCCTAAGGAAAATTTGGGGAGGGGGTTGTGAAATAATAGGACTGTGAATAAGAATAATGTTTCACTTATGCAAACTCCTTTTAAAAATCATATGTAATTCTAGAAATATATATTCTGAAATACATCATGTATTCTAGAAAAAAAATATGTATATGGTGATACTGGATTAGGCCTTCGTCCTAAATAGAAAACGCATATCATCAGTCTCTGTTTTAAGGTTTTTTTTCCCTAAGGAAAGACCTGGCCTTTGAAAATATATGTCAGTGATTAATCATATTTTTGTCTTTTCTATTTAGGACAGATAAGGTGATAATAAATTTACAGGCATTGTCAGTACTCAGCAGATCCCCTCAGATCCCTCTGTTTCTGTGTGCCCATTCCCTGGCTTCAGTGTGCTTGGCCCCGGAGGCCAGCATTTCAATTCTTTTTGGAGGACTGCCCTTGGGCTATGGTGCCTCGGTGACTGTCTGCATAGCCAGCCAGCATCCCTCCCTAAGGGTTTGCATGTCCTCAAGGATGGCCCTCACTAAGGCCAGACTGGCACAGGTTTTGAAAACTCAGCAAACTTGCCTCATGTTGGGATAAGCACTGGGGTAGAATTTAGATTCCAGAGCTCTCCTACAGGGATGAGACCGAGTTTGAGATTTTACCTGAAGTTGTGTCCTCGCTTGTTTTCTGCCTTGCCCTCCTTACCTCCTTTCTTCACAGGTTTCTCTCGGGAGCCCTTCTGTATTAAATCCTCATCTCGTATTCTGGGGAAGTTGACCCAAGACAATATTCCAATAACATTGAGGTAAAAAACTGTCCACATGCATGTGAATACATTTTGGATGCCATGCTAATTTCAAGATAAAATAATGGTGGTATTTCCTCCCCATGCACCAGCAAAGACTGGGAATCATCGCTAATGTCTAGGAAAGCATAAACAAAGCTTACTTTTCCCCAACTGGAACCACAGAAAATAGTGGTAGTTGTTTTTAATTATAAAAATCTCAATATGTTGGTGGCTATATCAATCCATAGAGGCGTCAATGACCAATTTGGTGAAATTGGGTACTTCATAGATACGTAGGACCAAAAGAACTAGCCAGGGATCTTATATTTCCTAAGAGAGAGTGTAATAGCACTGGTTGTGGATGCAGAGTGAGGCTGAGTATGTATTTATTTCTGAAAGTGATTGAACCTGAGGTGACATTTGGTTCTAGTACTGGCTCAGCATCTTTAAATTTCTGAGGAAACCATTACGCTCTTTCTCTTGATCTCAGTTTATTCCTCTTGCACTACCTTTTGTGGTTTCGACTGAGCATTTTATATGATTTCATTTTCCCTCCTTTCTTAGCATATCCGTTGTATTTCTTTTCTTTTCTTCTTTTTGCACTTTAACTGGTTGCCCTAGAGCTTGCAATATATATTTACAGCTAATCCAAGTCCCCTTTCAAATAACCCTATGCCACTTCACTGGTATATGAGTACCTTTTAATAGCAAAATCATTCTAATTTCTCCCACCTATCCCTTGTATCATTGCTGTCATTTTCACTTGCATATAAGCATACATAAGCATATGTATATGTGATATATACATAAATATACATAATTTAACTGTTGGTGCTATTATTTTGCACAAACTGTTATATGCTAGATTGGTTAAGAATAAGAAAAAGTTCTTATCTTACCTTCACTTACTCTTTCATTTATGCTCTTCATTACTTTTTGTAAATCCAAATTTCTAACTTATATTATTTTCTTTCTCTCTAAGGAACTTTTAACATTTTTTGGAAGGCAGATTTACTGGCGACAAATTCCCTCACGTTTGGTTGTCTGAAAAAGTCTTTTTTTCTCCATAGCTTTTAAAGGATAATTTTTATAGAATTCCAGGTTGGGCTGTTTTTTTTTCTTTTTTCTTTTCTTTTTCTTTTCTTTTTTCTGTCAACACTTCAAATATTTTACTTCACTCTCTTCTTGCTTGCCTGCTTTTTGAGGAGAAGTCAGATGGAATTCTTATCTTTGTTCCTGTATAGGAAAGGTTTCTTCTGACTTCTTCCAGTACTTTTTTTCTTTACTTTTGATTTTTCTGAAGTTTGAAAAC
Source organism: Potos flavus (assembly GCA_028534135.1). Taxonomy (NCBI): domain Eukaryota; kingdom Metazoa; phylum Chordata; class Mammalia; order Carnivora; family Procyonidae; genus Potos; species Potos flavus. The sequence continues at coordinate 103,698,379 of CM052899.1, forward strand.
GATGTGCCTAGGTGTAATTTTCCCCCCATTTATCCTACTTGGATATTTTGAGCTTGCTTAATCTATAATTTGGTGTCTGACATTAATTTGGGGAAGTTTTCAGTCATTATTGTTTCAAACATTTCCTTTCTTTTCTTTCTTGCTTCTTTTTCTGGTATTCTCATTAGACATATGTTACACCTTTTGTAGTTGCCCCATTATTATTGGATATTCTGTTCTGTTTTATTTTTTTTCAGTCTTTGTTCTCATTGCTCTTTGGTTTTAAGGAATTTTATTGATATATCCTGTAGCTCAGAGATTCTTTCTTCATCCATGTCCAATTTAACTCATAAACTTTTCCAAGCATTCTTTATTTCCTTCACTGTGTGTGTGTGTGTGTGTGTGTGTGCGTGTGCGCGCGTGCGTGTGTTTTAACTCTAACCTTTCTATTCGGCTTTTTCTTAGGATTTCCATCTCTGTTTACATTGCCCATCTATTATTGCATGCTTTCTATGTTAAATGTTAATCTAATTGTTTTAAATTAGCAGCTTGATAATACCAACATCCTTGCTAAGTCTGGATCTGATGCCTGCTCTATCTCTTCAAGTTGTGTTCTTTTCATGTTGGTGTGCCTTGCAATTTTTTTTTCTTGGTACCTAGACATGGCAAACTTGACACAGGCTCCGGTGTAATTTTCCACTGGCAAGTATCTGGGACAGTAAGCTATGCCTCCCTACAGTCATCTGTTTGTCTCTCCAGTCTTGGAGGTAACAGTTTACCCTGTGGCCTTCCCTCTCATGGAACCAAGCAGAGTCGCTCTCTTCAGTTTTTACTTATTGTTAGGATGAAGGGGTGACTTCTAAGCTTCTTACATGCAGAACTGGCCTCCCCTTGCGCTGAATGATTAAGTTTTATCTAATTTTCGTTTTGTGATTGATATTGTTTGTACAGTCATAAACAGACCCCTAAGAAAAAGTCATACATGAAGCTTCAGAAGCTGAAAAGCTTAAACAAACCTCAGTTAGCTACTAGTTAGTTACACTTCCCTCTGTCTGAGAATGTGGAAGGGCACTTGCTAGAACATCAGCCAGCGAACCTGCTAAAAATTGAGTGGTGTATTCATTGGCTAGGAAAAAAGATACCTGCTATCTCACCGGTGAAGCACAGCAGAGTTTCATGCATTAGTCTTAACAATAAGACCAAGATTCTGTCACCCATTAGGGCCTTAGAAGACTGCAAAGGGAAGAATAGCAGGGATACAATGAAAGAGGAAAACATTATTCTCAAAATAAAAGAGAAAGAAACAAAAAGAAAAAAATACTAATATTGTTTCATTTTAGAGGAAACACCTTCTCAAGACTTAGGAGTCCTACTTTTCCCTACAATCACTGTGGTAATGTTGAGGGAACTGAAAGTTCCTTGAGGTTCAGTTTATAAGAAGCATGTGCTCTGTTGTGGCCCTTAAAGATTAATTTTGATATTATGCATCAGTTCCATTAATGTTCAAATGTATCATACAAGTGGACTGGAGTTATTAAAATAATAAATATATCTTCAAAGTGACAGTGACAGTGCTGACCTGAGTCGCCTTGGGTGTTAAACTAAGGGTTTGTGGGATAAAAGAAATCCTTAAAACACCCTCATCCTTGTTTGTTTGTTTGTTTTTACCTCATTCTTCCTCATTTTGGAACAGGG
>CM052899.1:103700552-103741553 GCA_028534135.1 Potos flavus
CAATAGCTAATGCTAATTTGCCCTAACGAAGGACGTCAGGCATTTCCTTGATACAAAGAAGCAGTATAACACCTTGTAGAAACCAGTCCCCATCTGGCCACTTTGTTTTTGGGTCTTGGGTACACTGGTGCTTAAAGGTTGGAGAGGCACTGGGAGGACAGGAAAGCTACTGTATTAACACCCAAACAATTAAGCAGGGAACCCACTTTCTGCTTTGTTCTCACCAGACCCATCTCCCAGGAATTGGGCCCTGTCCCTATTCTGCCTTGCATTATTTCTGAACAGAATTATGAAAATAACCATGCTCAGCATATGACCGAACATGTCTTCTTACCACATGCAAAGCTATGCCATGTTCAGATGTTGTATCAAAACTCTCTTTCCTCCCTGCTTCTTGGTTGTATGCCTTATATCTCTTATTGATAAGGCTTGAAGACCCAATCGACCCAGGATACCCAATGGAAGAAGAGCTGAATAAGGACACTTGTGGCAAGCACTTTACACCCCAAGGCATTATGTACATTATGTTGTATGTCACTCTACCTAAACAAACAAACCCAGCAACCAGGGGCTAGGTCACAATGTCTTATGGCTAGAGATATAAACTCTGGGTCTGAGACCGGGGGGCATCGATAACTTCTCTTATGTCCATGGAATATCCTGGGAAATAATACGCTGCTTGCAGGAAGTTTAGCAATTAGATAGGATGAGCATAAAACTGTTAAGGGAAAAAAAAGAAAACCAACTGTCCAGCCTAATGAAGCAAATCTATCCCCAGATCCTCAGAGTATTGCAAGTGTCACACCTAGATTGTTCTCACATCTGAAAATGTCAAGAGTTTAGCAAAGCTACTCACGGTATTACTTGCTCAGCATCCATTTTGTTTGGCCAAGTAGCCTGTGGGGTCTTTACACTGACACTAGCCCCTCATGTGAGTGCATGCCCTAGATAACAGCTGCAGAGTCACAAGCAAATGGAAGTTCCTAACATGACTCCCCTGACTACCCTTGTGCTCAAAGTTTCCCCAGCCTCCCAGCACCTTAGATAAGACCCTGCGGGACTTACCCAAACCCCATTCCTTTGGTTTAAATTGAGCAATCTGTCCTAGTCTGGGAACCCCAAAGCACTCCACCAATGGACCCCATTAGGCTTGTGCCTCATGTCCTGCCTCTTCCTACGCTCTACCTTGACCTCTCTCTGTGACATATAGTGTACTTCCTTCAGGACCTATGAGTAAAAACCTTCTCTATTTCAATTATTTCAATTTCTCTTGTGATGCATTGTTGAACCCTGGCTCACCATCTAGCACCCTGTGCCCCACTTAACAAATGTTAATTTAACAAAGCCATAACAGAAGGTCGGCAGTATTAAGATAAGAGAGGCAGGGAGAGAAGGAGGGAGAGAAATTAAAAGAAATCATGAAGTGCTCCATAAAAAAAATTTAGTTACTGTTCTTTGGTATATTTTTAAGATGATTTATTCCCAATGGAAAGAAAACAAGCTATTTTCTTTTAGTCACAAAGGATAAAAGGTTATCTGTGTCTAAATTTAGGGATGAATCCAAGTCAGTGTGTGATGTAAGTCCTCTCCCAGGCAAAGTGGCTATAAGTGGAATAAAGTCTTTTATATTCCCACAAAAGTGCATTTCCTTATTCCAATATTAGAATCAACAATAGGGTCAACAGAGTCTTATATGGCAGTAACTCAGTAAACAGGAGATGTGTTGTCTATGCTTAATTGTATTAAGAAAGAGGACATTTTGTGACATAAAGAACATAATAAGTTAGAACTTTACGAAACAATGAAGTTTAAAGAAGGCGATGCAAGGACCAAACTCTTTAATTAGCAATCATGCTTTAAGCTGAAACATTTATACTAAAGATCCAGAAGTGCTGACCTGACATTTGCTTTATTCTTTGTGACATGTTGACAGGTGCCCTTAGAAGAGCACATTTAAAATATCACAAGGGCAGATGTGATCAGCAAGTTTGAGAGTTTTATTGATTTACTATTAATACCTTGTTATTTGCTATCTCCATTTTAGCTACCAAGAAACAGATTTACCTATTCTTTATGACTATTAATGTTTACTCTGCACATTGGGCATATAGAAATCCATTCTACACCATTCTATGAATATATTACATGTATCAATCATGGTAGACATTTAAATTGTCTTAAGACATTTATTATTAAAGATAATCTCATAATGGACATTGCTGTGTGTATCTCTTTGTGCACCCGTATGAGTTAATTTTAGTATTTAGCATATATTAACTTAGTATTTACTAGAATTGATTTCAGTATATAGTGTTAACAATCTAATTGCACTTATGTATATTTTTCATATGGAAGATCAGTTGTCCTAGCACCATTTATAAGGTTGCCTATCCAGCCCTTATTCGTTTCATAGCTTATTTTACATATACCACATTTCCCTATTCACTTGAGTTCATTTCTGGGTTTTCTATAGTATTTTATCAGTTTTCTTTGTCCAACACTATGCAAAGATCACAGTATCTTAGGTACTATAGTCTATGAGGTAGCTTCTAAAGTGGCTGTACCTTGTCACATTCATGCCAGCAGTGAATGAGCTCCTATTGTTTCATATCCTTGTCATCATTTCGTGTTGCCAGTGTTTTGGATTTTGGTCATTCTAATAGGCTTGTAGTGATAGCTCATTATCGTTTAAATTTGAAATTTCCTAATGACATGAAGTTAAGCATATTTTCATATATTTATTTGCCATCCATATATCTTCTTTGGTATCTTTTAAGGTGTCTGGCTAATTCTTTAGGGAAGATGTTTGTTTTCTTATTGTTGAGTTTAGGAGTTCTTTCTGTCTTTTAGATACAAGTCCTTTATGAGATAGGTCTTTTCCAAATATTTCCTCCTACTCGATGGCTTGTCTTTTCATTCTCTTGACAGTGTCTTCCATAGAGAAGAATTTTTTTTTTCATTTTAACAAAGTCCAGCTTATCCGTTATTTCTTTCAGAGATTTTGCCCTTAGTGTTGTATCTAAAGTCATTGTCAAACTTAATGTTATCTTGCTCTTCTTCTATGTTCTCTTACAGGAGTTTTACAGTGCTGTATTTTACAGTTAGGTCTATGATCTATTTTAAGTCAATTTTTGTGAAAGGTGTAAGGTATGTGTCTATACTCATTTTTTTAAAAGTTTTATTTATTTATTTGAGAGAGAGAGACCAAGAAAGAAAGCAGGGGAGTGAAAGCAGGGGAGAAAGAAGCAGACTCCCCACAGTGCAGAGCCCAATGCAGGGCTCGATCCCAGGACCCGAGATCATGACCTGAGCTGAAATCAAAAGTTGGACACTTAACTGAGCCACCCAGGTACACTTATATTCATTTTTTTACTTGCAGATGTCTAGTTCTTTCACAAGCATTTATTGAAAAGGCTGTCTTTGCTCTATTATATTGCTTTTGCTACTTTGTCAGTGATCAGTTGGCCATGTTTGTGTGGCTCTGCTTCTAGGCTTTCTATTTTGTTCTATTTGTCTATTTGCCTATTCTCTCACCAATACTACACTGTCTTGATTACTGCAGCATTATAGTAAGTCTTGAAGTCAGGTAATGTTAATATTTCAACTTTGTTCTTTTCCTTTAATATCGTGCCAGTGTTTCTGGATATTTTCTTCTCCATATAAACTTTAAAGTCACCTTTTCAATATCTAGAAAATAATTTGTGAGGATTTTCACTAGAATTGCATTGCATTTATAGATTAAACTGGGAAAAACTAAGATTTTGACAATATTGAGTCCTCCTATCCATGAACATGGAATATATTTCTGTTTATTTAATTCTTCTCTGATTTCTTTTATCAGAGTTTTGTAGTTTCCCTCATATAGATCTTGTATATATTTTGTTAAATATATATGAAATCATATTTTTTGAGTGCTAATATAAGTGTTACTGTGTTTTTACTTTCAAATTGCTGGCACATGTGGGAAGGTGATTAATTTTTATAGATTAATCTTATGTTCTGCAACCTTACTGTAATCATATATTCATTCCAGGAGTTTTTTTTGGTTTTTAGTTTTTGTTTTGAGATTTTCTCCATAAATGATCATGTCATATGGGAACAAAGATTGCTTTATTTCTTCATTCCTAATCGGTATACTTTTAATTTACTTTTCTTGTTTTATTGCATTAGCTAGGACATCCAATATGTGGTTGAAAAGGACTGGTGAGAGAAGACATCCTTGTCTTTGTACCTAAACTGGTAGAAAAGTTTCTAGTTTCTTAACATTAAATATGTTAACTGCAGGGTTTTTTTAAGGTGTTTTTTTTTTTTTAATCAAAGTGAGGAGGTCCCCCCTCTATTCCTAGTTTACTGAAATTTTTTATCATAAGTGGGCACTGGATTTTATCAAATACATTTTCTGCATGTGTTGAAATGATCATCGGATTTTTATTCTTTAGTCTGTTGATATGCTGGATTACAGTCATTGATTTTCAAATGTTGAACCATATTATAAATGTTGCATACGTGAAATAAATTTCATTTGTACATTGTGTGTAATTCTTTTTTTATATTGTTAGATTTGTTTTGATAACATTTTGTTGAGGATTTTTGCATCTATGTTCGTGAGAAATAATGATGTAGGTTTCTTTCTTCACAGCGTCTTTGTCTGGTTTTGGTATTAGGGTCTTCCTGGCCTCCTGGGAGTTAGGAAACATTCCCTCTTCTATATTTTGGAAGAGATTACAGAGAAGTGATATAATTTCTTTCTTAAATATTTGGTAGAATTCCCGATTATACAATTAAGGTTTTTCTACCACATGACTGGTTCTGGTGTGGGTTGATGCTCATGGTAAGGATAAGTTGTAATTCTCCATATGTCTACCTGTCCCTTCAGTTTTAGAGCCAGTGGTTTGCCCAGTGACTTCAGCTTTTTGATGGATCTAAGAAGAGTTGTTGATTTTCAGTTTGTTCAGTTTTTGTTGTTAGGATGGTGTGATGACTTCCAAGCTCTTTATGTGCTGGACTACAAACTAGAAGTTCTTAATGTTATTTTTAACACAAAATATTGGGTATTTTTACAGGTAATGGAATAGATTTTATAACTTTCTTACAGTTTATTTTTCCAGTTAGTAGTTAATCAAGCTTACTAACCTATTTTTAAATTTTTGTGGACAGGATTCTTTCTTATATATCATGATTTCCCTCTGGGTTCAACCTTTATTTTGCTTAAGTACATCCCTTAATTAACTTTTTAACAAGGGACTGTGGGTGGTGAAATGTCTTGATTTATTTTAATACCTAAAAATATCTTTATTTTCCTTGATTTTTTTTTGTTTGTTTTGGCATAACTCTAAAAAATACTTAGGGCTGCAAGTGTGTTTGAAGTGTTGATGATCAGTGTGTCTTGTAATTCACATTAATTCTCACAGCTAGCTGTGTTCTTCATCTGCCCATGAGCTAAGTGATCAATTGCTGAGTCGTATTGCCTTGATTTTTAAATAACAGTATAACTGGGCTTATAATTCTAGGTTAATAGTTATTTTCTTCCAGAAAGATGAAAGTATTTCTCCATTTGTTCTGGCTGTTTATTTCTTGCATGATATTAGAGATATTTCAAATCTACTTATGAATGGAAGAAATGGTTTAACTCTTTTACTGGTCTTGACTTTAAGTAATAAGTCTAGATCTGGTCCTCATCTGACTTAGAGAGCTTTTAATATGAAGACTCACAGACCAATGGCTTTAGCCATGCTCCACAATATTTTTCCTATTTTTTTTTTTCTATTTTAATCCACAAAATTGTGCATATGCTTTTAAAATCCAACACTTCCACTTGGTTTTGTTTGACTTCTCTTTTCTATCATTCCCATATACTTGAATCAGAAGTTTGTCTTAGTTTACTACTCCATCTTTAGCAGATATTGAATTATATTTCCAAAAAGCTTAAGACCATGTTACACCTCTGCTTAAAATATGTTTTTAGCTTTCCTTAAGATTCATGTTTATAACTTTTAATATAGCACACAAAACTTTTCAAAATCTGACCCCTGGTTAAACTTGCAGCCTCATCTCATACCATTCCCCGCAAATCCATGTTCTAGTTCAGACTTAGAGTTTTGTCCTAGTTTCAAAATACTCATTATGTCAGGCACCTGAGCCTTGGCAGATGTTGACATTTCTGTCTAGAATGATCTTCTTTTGTCCTTCTGGCCATTCTTCTATTTCATCTTCTTTGCATTCCTTTAATTTCCCCAAGCAAAGTGATATACCACTGACATTATGTACTCCTAACTGAAGACTGTCATCACAATATCATTGCTTACAAATGTGTACATTTTATTATTTAAAGCCTATACTATCTAGGAAAACTTTCTGTGATGGCATTAGTGTTCTATGTCTGCATTGTTCAAAAGAACTTTGTATGACGATAAAACTGTTCCAGACACAATGTTCAAGATGGTAGTCAGTAGCTACACGTGTCTACTGAACACTTCAAACAGGTCGAGTGACTGAATAACTAGTCTTTTTTAAAAAATTGATTTATTTAAATAGTGACACATGGTTAGTGACTATTATATAAGAAATGAAGTTCAAGATTCTGAATTGTTTCAAAAGCAGAAAAGATGTGGGGCCACCAGAATGTGTGCCCAGATATAATGGTTCAATAGGACAATAAAAAGCATCTTTTGAGATGAAAAGATTTCAAGATCCAATAAATTTGTGAAATTTGTGTCTTTTTATGCCCAATAACTAGCCCATAGTGGACACTCAGTACTCAATGATTTTTAAATGAAGGAATGAGCAAATTCTAGAAGATTGAAGAATTAATGTTTCTACAGAAGAGCTGACCAAATCAAGGGAACACTCTACTACCTTAGCGGAAAATAAGCTCTTATTCTTTTTAGCTTGTTCGAAACTATTTTGTTGGTTCAGCTTTTCCAGGGTTCTGAGAGGGAGAAAAAAATACAGGGATTAAGGACTAGGGTGGCTTGAAAATCCACAGAAATGTAGTTCTGATAACTGAGAGATTATTTCACATTGAAGTTTCTCTTACTTTCGTTTCAGAAAAGGTCAATCCCAAATATAAGTATAAACTGATGTGAAGTTTACTTTACTCAGAAACCTAGTTTGTGGCAAGAAAGAGCAACTGCTTTATATCCTCACACATAACATCAATGGTCCCTTCTTCTGTCTATAATTGAAGAAGTCCATTTATTTCTAGTCTATTTGATAGAGAAATCTAAACTCCTATTTGGGACTGGAGCACAATTTTTTTTTAATTTAGTCTTTTTATTAAGGTCCGGAAAGCAAATGGGGAGAACTACTTTCAGGAAAAACAATAACAACATTAAGTTTATCAAGTTCATAAACCGACTTAAGACTATAGAAACTTTTCATCCTATGAGAGTAGCAAGAAGAATCTAAGATGCTGCGGTGAGGTCTGTGTACAGAAAGAAATGCTACTGAGGAGGTGAGCTAAGACAGTAGATAACTACTAAGTCTGCTGTACTTGTGTGCCTGTAGGAGTTTCAGGGCTTTCAGTGTGCGACCATGAACCGAGGTGCTCTGGCTTGATCGTTATTGTACCAAGTGGACAATCTCAGTGGATCCACATTTCCTTCATCGAGATGCTTAAAATTTTTACAGAAGGCAAAGCTGCTACACAATCCCATGAAAGTTAGTGTCTGGAACTATGATCCATCATAAAATTTTTATTAATTGTCTGATACTCTTAAGTTTTTTGTTGCATAGTTCAGGGTATCATTCAGTGTGAACTAAGTTATGCCACCGTAACAAATAACCCTCGGATCTCAGGGGCTGAAAACCCAACAAAGAGTTATTTCTTGCTTGCTTTTCACCTCCTGATGGGTAGCATTCCCTGACCCAGGCTGAGTCAGGCTCCATCCTGACACACACTTTTAGTTTCCTTTTGCAAGGAAAGAGGAATGTGCCAAACTGCACAGTGGCCCTTAAAGCTCCACCCAGAAGTGACACAGGTGATGACTGCTGTATTTATCTGGACAATCACAGGCGATTCGATGATATTAAACTTTCGGTGATGTAAAGAAGTGCAGCTCCATCATGGCTTGGAAAGAGAAGAGAAGCAAATATCTGTGAGCATCCCAGGGGCCACCAGAATGTGTGCCCAGATATAGTGGCTCATTAGGACATTAAAAAGTATTTTGAGAGGAAAGGAATCCAAGGTCCAATAAATTTGGGAAATTTCGGTCAAAGTGGCATACATTTCTTTATTTGGGGATAGTATTTAATACTGTAAAACGAATTATGACTATCTAAGAAGGGGTTAATATGAGATATTTTTCAAATTCATTAAACTGTGGGATATTTTTCTTCACAGGACATCTGGAGAAACACTGTCCATTTTCTTTTCAAGATGAGCTAGATAGTGTACTTTCTGAGTCCTTCCTCAATTTATCTAATTTCTCTTTATTTTGAATGGCTTATCTGATATTCATTTTTAAAAAATATAAAAACAATTATTTGATATATAGAGAGATAATAAACAACTTTTCCAAATAAGAATAATGGATGCCTACCTGGAGCTCTTTTTTTTTCCCCCCTTGGGAAAGTTATAAACTAGAATGTTATTGATGAATGTTAAAGTCTGGAGAAGAAGATAGACTATAAGGATACTTTAGTTTTTTCTGAAGCACCGAAGTATTGTCCAAGGCTTTACACAAACGACCTGGATATGATACATCTAAGTTAACAGTTTGGGAGTGATTTAGTTTTTAAAAGCCAACCAGATATCAATATATAACTTAAGTATGAATGCAATGTGTTAAAAAAGTTAATAAATAATGTTCTGTATGTTACTTATTTGATTAAAGTTCATTAACTCTTGCTCAGAATAATACATTCTGCTGATCTGGAGAAAAATATAACATTTTTAGTAACTGTTACATAGCATATTGCAATAGAACTGGAAGACTTGGGGAAGATAATAGATTTTCAAATATTTTTAATATCATAAAGTTTTTTTATTAAAAGTTGACACTTTATTTCAACTGTGAAGAATGATCACATATGAAAATCATTAATGAATCACCTCTCTAGAACTCTTATTCAGTATTCTTATCTGGTAGAAATATAGCTGTGTAACAGGAAGCAGGTTACAAAAATTCATCTGAGTCACAAAAATCCCTAAAAAAACATTTATGGATTCTTCAGTCACAAACTTACTTCCAAATTACTTTTATTTTGCAAACAACTCTAACTAGGGTAGTCGTTTGGTTTCTAATTACAGAAACTGAAAGTAACATATAAAAGAGTAAAACTTGCTAAAGAGGAATATATACGGTGAAAAGTGAATGGACAGTCCACAAAAGCGACTGAATATTCTAATGAGTGAAATACTCAGAAGACGCAACAGTCTGGGATGATTTTGCCTAGGACCAAAGAAGTTAGCTCAATAATTCATACTGATGATGATCCTTCTTAGTCATCAAAAATTGTTAATTATTGTTGGTGCAGTAGCTGAGAAGTCAGGGACTTATACAGTATCTTTGAAAAACTTTTACGTCCAAAATTAAAAAAAAAAAAAAAAAGGGAAAAAGGTGGGTGAAAGCATGCATCCCTAAGAAGCTGTCACTCAACTATCCGGAATGACCCATTCTCCAAAGGTTTTTAGTTCTTCCACACTGTGCTCTTGAGAAACAAACCAAAAAATCATTTTGACCTATAGGTGGCAATATTGGTATTATTCAAGTCAAGCACAAAAAGATGAAGTAAATAAGGAAACATAATTTAATGGCTCAAGAAGGAAAATGACTGAATCTGAAATCCATCTTTGATGAACATAAAATAACTTGGAAAAAGAAGTAAATGTGCCAAAACTCATAAAATTAGTCCTTACTTATAAAATACTCCTATTGAATTATAAATTTGAATTAAAAAAAACCCAGATTACTTGTCCTGAATAATGAGTCCTACCGTTATTGTACGTTGAATGTATTTTGTTTACTCATAGTGGTTTGTTAAGCTACGAATAAAACCAGTTTTTCACAACTGTATTCTTAATGCTTTTGTTTTCATTTAAGAATATTAAGGTAAAATCTAAATTATATGGTCCAATATACACAACTAGTAATTGTGTCAGGAATTTTGTGGAGAACCCCAAACCACCCAGCTGTTTGTCCTTGAAACACTCTGTGAATTTCCAATATCTATTGAGATAATGGTTACCTGCATGCTGGCTTGTGTGGTGAAAAGAACTTTCAGCACTTTAGTACCAATGTGTTTTAACTGTTCTTCAGTAAAAGTAGTATTTCTTAAAGTTCATAAACCTATGCACCAGTTAGTTCAACAGAAAAATGCCTTAGCCTCTCTCCTACCCCTTCCTAGATTCTGATATTCCCCCTCAGGAACCAGGTACACATTTCTGTTGAGAACCATTTGTGTACCCCAAACTCCCCCTCCATTTTACTTTCATATAATTTGGATGCATTTTTTTTTCATTTTCTTATTACAAATTGTAATATCTTTTATGTGGCTGTTTTCTCTTCCTCACTCCAGAAATTCTGATGTGTTTCATCTCTCCAAGTTGATCGTCACAGCCCTGAGGAAAATCAGTTTAAGTTGATGAATATTACACTGAATAGAAAATAGAGTAGGGTGTGTAAGCGAGCCAGCAAACACGAGAGAGAGAGAGAGAGAGAGAGAGAGAGAGAGAGACCTCCTATGATATGGCATGAGAGAAACATTGACTAACAACTTTTGGAAATCTTTTAGTAATAAAAATAAGCAGTACGAGGCAGGGTGGGGGGTTGTGGGGGTTGGGAGAGGGAAATGAAACAAGAGGGGATCAGGAAGGAGACAAACCATAAGAGACTCCTAAACTCATGAAATAAACCGAGGGTGACTGGGGATAGGGGCGGGTAGGGATAGGGTGGCTGGGTTATGGACATTGAGGAGGGTATGTGCTATGGTAAGTGCTGTGAAATGTGTAAGCCTGAGGATCCACAGACCTGTACCCTGGGGCAAATAATACATTATGTGTTAATTAAATAAAAATAAAATAAAAAATAAAAAAATAAAAAATAAGCAGTATGCAGGATGTCTTACCTTTTAGACTCAAGATATACAATATAATAGCTGCATGTAGCTATTTCTAAATAAATTTAAATAAAAAATAAAACTTCAAGTCCCCAGTCACATAAGCCACATTTGCAGTGTTGAATATCCACGTGAAGCAACTCTACTGGCTGGTGAGGATAGAGAACATTTTCATCATCACAGAAAGTTCTATTGGGCTGTGCTACTCTATGCTGTAAGTTGTCTCAGTGATGACCCTCTTATCTTTGCATTTCCATCAGTGCCTAATAAAACCTTATATGCAAAAGGCATTCAGAGAATATTCACTGATGAAAAATATAAAACGGAAATTTCAGAAAAATGTTGTAAAAAACTTCAAGGATTGATTTGGTTACTTGTTCTCCTATTACAGAGAATGTGTATTATCACATATGTAATGTATGTAATGTATAGATATATGCTATCTTGTTCAGTGCTGCTTCTACTCTTATCTCTAGCTTTCTTTTCCCCCTTTATACAAAGCCACCATGGTCAAGTCCTTTGTGCAAAGCGATGTGGTACAAAGGGTCGACTCAGTCCTGACAATGGCTTTCCAAGCGCACTCCAAAGATTGACCTGGCATCCATTCCGTGCTGTACTCTTTAATTAACATTAATTAATTCACTCCTTTTTGGATTTTCAATTTGCTTCGATGAGGCATTATAAATTGGAAAATGTAACATACTCAGGTTATAATTTAAAGGGCTCTCCGCTGATAGCTAATTAGCTTGATTCAGGAAGGATAAAGCAAAAGAATGAATTTTTAATGCTAATTTAAAGGACATTAGTTGCCATGGGCAGAATGATTAAAATGCCACTGTGTGAAGCAGAAAAATTAAAATGCAGCAGCAGTGGCAACCATAGATTATCAGTGGGTTTTGTATTATGCCAAGACTACACGACACTCCATCACCTGCCTGCAGAAAGTTCGATGAGTTCTGGAGAGTTATTTTGGTCTTGATCAGGACACAGAGTGGGCAAATTGTGAGTACTCTTACCTTTCAATATGGTTGTATCAGGAATGCAATATGATTTTCCTTTCTCATCAGGAATGCAATAGAAATATGTTAGAATGAGCTGTCTTTACCTAAATTGATGCATTCATGACAAGCAATAGGGGGTTGATACAAGATTGTCCTTTCATCCTCGTTAAGAAACACTTTCATGGCGTTTACTGGGTGCCAGGTACTCTCCTAAGCATTTTACAAGTATTGATGCAGTTAATCCTTATTAAAAGAATCTATGAACTCTGTCCTATGCTCACCCCCATTTTTCAGACAGAAAATTGAGGCACAGAGAGTTTCAGTAATTTACTCGAGGTCACACAGGTGGTAGGTGGCAGATCCCAGATTTGAACACAGGCAATCTGACGTCAGTGACTGATCTTAAACAGAAAATAATTCCAGTGCGGTAGATTATTAGCGGTGAAAGATGGGCTCGCTGTTAGCTTCAAATGTACTATTATCACCATCCAAAGTTTATCATCAAAGATGCCATCACCGCTGAGACGCTCTAGAACACAGACATAATGAAATGTAAGAAGATGAAAACCACTTACTCTGTATCTAAACATTCTCAAGAGGATCAGCAAGATGTCTCTAATGCTGCCAAATAATTAGCAGAAGAGCAAAGGCATAAAGCTTAAAACAAGACTGTTCCTTTTTCATTCAATAATTCCAACATTAAAACAACAACAACGACAAAAAACTTGCAAGAAGCTAAGCCCTAGTGTGAGAGCTAGCCATCGGGGGATGAGATAGACCCCGCCCCCAGCCCCACAGGAGCTGCCAGTCAGTTGAGGAAAAGGACATAAACACAAAGGCGATTTGCTACCGCATGGATACGCCAAAGAAAGAACACAAATCAAGGACTAAAAGGAAAAAGAGTAGGGAGAGTTCGCCCGGCTCCTAGAGTGAGAAGTACAGGCCAGGGAATTTTCCAGAGGAAGTGAGATTTGAACTGAGACATGAAGAATGGGGACCAGGGAGAGTGGAGGGTTTCCCAATGGTGGCAATATTGACAGTTTGGGCTGCATAATCATTTGTTGTGGCCTCCTGGCGTGTGCGCTGTGCTAAGTTCAGTAGCATCCCTGGCCCCCAACCACTACATCCCAGGAAGAACTTTCCCCAGGTTAGGACAATTCAAAAATATCTTGAGACATTGCCAAATTTCCCCTGGGGGAACCAAATCACCCCGAATTAACAACGGCTGAGTTCGGAGGAAACAGCGGTGGCAACTGGCTGGGGTGAGGGGAGAGAGAGAAAGATACCCGTCAGGGAGGGACACGCTGGGAAACAGCTGGAGGACATGGTAAGTGTGAGACATTATATGGCTGCTAGTGGTTTTGATGATGACGGAGGAGGAAAAAATGTGTGGTGACCTGGGGCGAGCCTGTAGCAAACACAAACAGGCCAGAGACCTAACTAGAGGATACAGTGAATCATAAGTTCGAGCCATGCCGCCCCGGCTAACTACGGGGAGCCAATGCCAGCATACACACCAATTAGGCGGGTTGCAAATAGATGTGGTGACTCATTCTGAGCAAAGGAGCCGCCTTCTCTTGGAAGGCAGGCTGGAGGCTCCCTAACAATCAGACAGCTGTTTTCTAAAGGAAGTCAGACGTGGTCCAGCATGGGGAGAGAGGGAGTGTGGCGTTCACCTCCGTCTTTAGGCCATGCGGTACACGGCATTAGACTAGGCGGTGGGTTGTCTTCAACTCTGACCACCATCAGTGTATCCAGCGAGGCCTCCCCGAGAACCAAGGTCACCAATGGGTGAGCTTCCCTATTTAAGTAGTCACCCCCATACTTGATGACAATCCTCTTTAGAGCTTCAGTCCACCCCTTTTAAACTTTAATTTTTTTTTATATATTACCTTTGGTTGCACTCTTAGAAGAAACCTAATTCAATTTCTCCTTGATGACTTAAGGGGGTCATTATACTAATCAGGGCCGTGTCTCTAAAGGATGGTCTAATGTATCTCAGATCCTTTGGCGGGTTAAGTGGACCAACAACTGCTACTGTGGTTTTGTAAATTTTCTGTCTCATTATTACAGGGGGATGTCGGATGCAGATTTTCACAATGTTCTAGTTCTATTGTTCTCTTTTGCCGTCATTCGAAAATGCTGTCAGTAATCTTTTTCTTTTTCTTTTTTTCAAAGAAACATGATAACTAAGTTGGCTAGATTGATATGTAAGAACAGCTAATAAGTTCTAACGATCATCACAAACACTTATGTAGTGTTTAACATGTGCCAGGCAGTGTTCCAAGTTTTAAAACTTTCCTGTGTGAAAAGTGTTTGGGTTCTAGCATGTGGACCTTTTGCAACTATGTTAGTGGTCTTTCTTTTTCTGCTGAGGTGCAGTTCTGTGTTCTGAGGAGTTAGGTTGCTGGAAGTTCGACGTTCAACATAACCCTTACAGTGATTGCTAAACTCAGAAAGCAGGTTAAACTTTTAGCAATCTAAAACTCTTTTCAACAAAGCAGCAAGGAGCAAAGTGAGGTTTTTCAAAACCAAACCAAACCAAAGCATTAGGCCTAAGAGTTGTGCACACATTCCACTTAAGACTCACATCTTTTTGACCTCTTTCAAACAGAAAGCCACTTAGGCCTCCTTATCAAATGGCTAAAGCATGCTTGTTCACAGACACACAGCCTCTGAATCCAGGCCGGTCAAGAAATTCAGGGATTGGAAGACAAGTACGAGTGCTTCAGGACGGATGTGTTCAAAAGGCCTGGAAAGAAATGCTGGGAGGTTTGCCCTCTCTTCCTATGAAACATCACAACTTCTGGTGGGAAATCAAGAAAGGAAACTGGGAGACCATGATGATTAGTCACAAGGAAGGGGACAACAAGCATTCTGAAGCCAACAGCTGCAGAACAATGGGAACCGTGCGAGGCTATTTTCGTTTGGTTTCAGCAATTAATTGAACCTGCTGGAAACTGACAGTGTACTCAGCCTTCTCACACTCTTACTAAAAGTGGAAAGTTTCCACGCCAAAAAATACTTATCTTTTTTCCTGCTTACAAATGATTAAAATGCCACAGGGCTCTTTCATCTTCATGTGTTTATCTCAAAATGAGCTTATTATGAATATAAAAATATTCAAACCTACAAAAACGACAAATGTTTCATTGTGTTTCCACTGCTACTGTTTTGCTGCTATTGAAAAGGCTGGGATTTGGAACCCCGAAGCGGAATCGTAATGTCTTGGGGACCTCCCGTGGCAGTAGGTATGGAAAGGAGTAGCAGAAAGCCTTCAGGAGCAGATGGCTCTTGTAGCAGCCCTCATGGTTTTTTGTTGTTTTGTTTTTCTGTTTTTGTTTTTCTTAATTCCACATGGCGCCATAGCAAAAATGAAAATCAAACAGGAAAGATTTGAGGACTCCCGACATTTTTTCTAGTGCTTTCCAAACTGCCCCAAAGTGAAGACAGGTGGAATTTTTACGATTGCAAATCAGAAAATGAAACTGTACAGAATTGTGAAACTTATGAAAAACAACAACAACAATAACAAACGACTGTGGCCAGCTTACTGGCATGGACAAACAGTTTCTGGGTTTGGCAAGCATCTTCCCAAACACCAGTGGTTGTTGGGAACACACCCGACTTAAGGATTGAACATATTTTCATAAGCTTAGAACCTGCCTTTGAGCTGAAAGTCTAAAAGCTCCAAGGCACAAGAGCTATAGCAGAGTGGGCCCAGGGACCACAGGGGGGCACCCGAAGTGATTTCGATAGACATCTACTACTAATTCAATCAGTGCTGGGGGAAAGATGGGCAACTTCAGGCCCTTTTTCTGAAAGGGGCTGTCTCAGAATTCCAGAAAGGTAGAAACACCTGGAAAATTGTAGGTCCCTGGGCAGGCGCCATGCATGCCCATGCCATGGCGGAGGAGACAGGTACAAACAAGCAGGAGTGGACGTGAATACAGAATAAGTCCCATGAGATGATGCAGGTGGGAAAGAGATGGTGAGCGGGAGGTCCAGATGAGCGGGAAGGGCTCCCAAAAACCACTCTAATTCTTGCACCTTCTTCAACCCTTCTCTACTTAGCCTCCAAGCATCTTTGAGACCTGCATAAGTTATTCTGGTCCCTCTCTTCTTCTACCCATGCGGGCACAAAGATCATGACATTTCCAGTAGACAATTGCTGCTTTTGTCACTTGGCATTTATTCTACCTTTTCCTGGTTAATTTTCTTCCATTTGGACCCACTCTATTTTACCTATAGGATATGGTCTGCTGAAATAGCATGTAATCCATGCAGTTTCTTGGACTTTTACTTTTGAGCAGAACATCAAAAATACTTCAAAAAGTGAAAGAGAGCTCATTTCCCTCAAGGGAAGCATCCGAGAAGACTGTTCATCGGGTCCTGCTACCTAAACTCCCCAGAGCTGATTTCTGTCCTTCCATAGTCTGGTTCTTTACTTTTTTTGTGATTCTGTGAGCCATTCCAATATATTTCTTTTCCATTTGTCAATTTTTGCTGCCATCACCTCTTAGAAGATTGCATTACCTTCCTAGACAACCGTGTACAGCGGAAGGGAAATTTTACTTGAAATACTCTTTTTTAGAAGTCAAAATACATTCTTTTGTGTGTGTTTAAAGTATTTTTAATTTATTTTCTACTTTTTTATTATTTTTTTTAATTCCAGTATAGTTAATATACAGTATTCTATTCATTTCAGGTAACAGTACAGTGAATCAAAGCTTCCACACATCACCTGGAGCTCATCACAAGTGCACGCCATAATCCCATCACCTATTTCACTCATCCCCCCCCCCCACCTCCCCTCTGGTAACCATCAGTTTGTTCTCTTTGGGTAAGAGCCTGTTTCTTGGTTTGTCTCTGTCTCTCTTTTTTTCCCTTTGCTCATTTGTGTGGTTTCTTAACTTCCACATATGAGTAAAATCATACGATATTTGTCTTTCTCTGACTGACTTATTTCACTTAGCATTGTACTCTGTAGCTCCATCCATGTAGTTGCAAATGGCAAGATTTCATTCTTTTTTAGGGTTGAATATTATTTTATTGTGACACACCACATCTTCCTTATCTGCTCATCTACTGATATATACTTGGGCTGCTTCCATAATTTGGCTACTGTAAATAATGCTGCTATAAACATAGGGATGCATATATCTTTTTGAATTAGTGTTTTTATATTTTGGGGGTCATTACCCAGTAGTGCAATTAGTGGATCATAGGATAGTTCTATGTTTATCTTTTTGAAGAACCTCCATACTGTTTCCTACAGTGGCTGCAGCAGCTTGCATTCCCACCAACAGTGTGCAAGGATTCCTTTTTCTCCACATCCTCCCAACACTTGTTTGCTGGAAGTATTCTGACCTCGGGCTGATTGATGTACAGTGTCAGTCTTCAGAGGTTTGTGTAGAAATGAGAGAGGGGAGTGATGGGAAGAGAGAGAGGGAGAGTGATTGATAAGAGAAAGAGAACACAAAGGGGAAGAAATATGATTAGGAAGCCAGTTATTCCAGGACCAACAAGGCCTAAATTAGATTAAATAAATGACATACTGTGCCATTTCTGATCTGTAAACTCTCCCCATTTTATTACTTCTTCTCTTCACTACTTGTCTACAGATCAAGCCCTGAATAACAATCTGCAAGTCACTCTATTGCCCCACGGAACCAATAGACTTAACCAATAATAGAGTTAAGCTAGGTAGACAATCAGAGTCAAATTCTTAAGATTTATATTATTTGAAAATTTTAAATGACTATTTTAATTTTTTGACATTCCAGGTAAAGCAATGGCATGCTTAGTTTACTTGTATCTTTCCCCACCCTTTTATTCTCATTTTTATTCTATTTGTACTTTTTCAAACTACTTTACATGTTATTTTTTATTGAAGTATAGTTGACATATATTATATTAGTTTCAGGTGTACAAAATATGATAGTTATGTACATTACAATATGGTCACCATGATAAATGTAGTTACCATCTGTCATCGTAGAAAGCTATTACAATATTATTGACTATATCCCCTATGTTGTACTTTTCATCTCCATGACTTATTTTAATGCTGAAAGTTCATACCTATTAATCTCCTTCACCTATTTCACCCCTTCCATCAAACCCTCTCCCTTCTGGCAACCCCCAGTTTGTTCTCAGTATTTATAAGTCTGTTTTTGTTTGTTTGTTTGTTGTGGTTTTTTTTAGATTCCACATATAAGTGAAATTTTATCGTATTTGTCTTTTACTCTCTGACTTATTTCACTTAGTATAATACCCTCTAGGTTCATCTATGTTGTAAATGGCAAGATTTCATTTTTTTTTATGGCTAATATTCCATTGTGTTTATGTATGTATGTGTGTGTGGTGTGTGTGTGTGTGTGCGTATCACATCTTCTTTTTCTATTCACCTATTGATGGACACTTGGGCCTCTTCCATATCTTGGCCAGTGTAAATAATGCTGCAATAAGGGTAGGAATGCATGTATCTTCCCAAATTAGTGTTTTTATTTTCTTTAGGTAAAACCCAACAGTGGAATTACTGGGTCATATGATGGCTGCACTAATTTACGTTCCTAGCAACAATGCATGAAGAGTTCCTTTTTTCTCCACATCCTCGCCAACACTTGTTATTTCTTGTCTTTTGATTCTAGCCATTCTGACTGATGTAAGGTGACATCTCTTTGAGGTTTTGATTCACATTTCCCTGATGATTAGTGATGTTGAGCATCTTTTCATGTCCCTTTTGGCTACCTCTATGTCTTCTTGTGGAATATCTGTGCAGGTCCTCTGCCTATTTTTGATTAGATTATTTGTTTATTTGGTTTTAAGTTGTGTGAGTTTTTCATATATTTTGGATATTAACCCCTCTTCAGATATATCATTTGCAAGTATTTTCTTGAGCCTATTTTTGTGTATGATATATACATTACATTTTCTTTTCATTTTATCACTTTAACTCTGTTTGCTTTGATCTTAGATGTGTCTTAAGTATTGTAAAGTGTTTTTAAAACAGGTAGTCTGAAACATAAAGATGGAAATGGCACCCAAATTAAATACTTACCAAATACAATGTTTTACAACCTCTAACCCATGTACATCATGACTCTTTTTTATCAAATCTTGAAAACTCATACAACAGCTGTTTGGTTCCTGCATTTTTTTGTACTGTAAGTCTTCATTTGTTGAGGTACCTTCAGTACCAGCTCAATCACTTGTTGCTGAGAACAAGTGACCTCAATACAGAATCTATCATACATGGTCAGTTAGCACCTCTCTGATTTACTCTAGATTAGTATTGTGCTTGTGCTACCATTCACATTTCCAATAAAATCACAAACAGAACAAATGCAATTTTCTAATACTTTAATCGTTTTAATTCAGTTGTTAATT
Source organism: Potos flavus (assembly GCA_028534135.1). Lineage (NCBI taxonomy): Eukaryota > Metazoa > Chordata > Mammalia > Carnivora > Procyonidae > Potos > Potos flavus. The sequence goes on from CM052899.1 coordinate 103,720,004, forward strand.
CAATTGTTTTCCATTGTTAATATCTCATTATATACTCACACATACACCTGGATCAAAATATATAGTATTTTATGAGATTTAGGCAGTTTTCACCAGTAATTATACATTTGGGGATTTTTTCCTCACCCCTGATTTATTGATGGCCCTGCCTTATTTCTATAGCAATGCCTTGAGTTATTATAGCTTCAAGCTTCCTGAAAAAATTTATCTGTTCACAGCAGAGAAGTGCAGAAGAGAAATGACTGCTATAAATTCTACCTATCTTCAGGCTCCTGAGATACCAACAGATAAACCTAAGTGGCTTTCATCAACCACACATAGTTATCAAGGATCATTCAGCCAGTAAGCTTGTATTCTTGTCCTGACTGTCATAGCAGGAAGATGTCTAAATGACAGACATCTTTACAATAGCCTCAGATTGTGGGGAACCAGATCATTGACCAAATTTCATGTCAATTTCAGACAAGTTAATGGTATCAACAATCTATTGGTTCTATTTGTTAAGATGGATCCAAGTGTTTTTACCCATTTAACTATACTAAAAATTCCTACTCTGGAGCTTGTAACCAACTGAGTTTATGTATCACAAATCCATAGGTATGAGAAACCCAAGTCTCCTAAACAGAAGTAATAAATCAAAGAAAGTATATACATCATGCATGAGACAAGGACTACAGGAGGACTGATGAGGGTATCCTAGTAAGTCTTGTCCTGAATTTAGTCCTGTTGTTCATTCTTCAGGTAAGTTGATAATAAAGTAATCTTCTCCAATTTTGGCATAAAATAAAAGCTCAGTAATTCAGACACCACTGATTTGGACTTGTAAATGATTTACTTAGGATTTGAACCATGGTCTATTTTCTCATATTCTGAGAGATAAATGTTGACTAAACAAAATGAGGAAAACATGACAACATAGTTCAGAGGTGTTTTAAAAAAAACTAGTAGAACGGTTTTTAAAATAATTAATGCATAAACTACAATTACCCATTACCTTTAGTAAAGCACGTCTGGCATACCTCTACAAGCAAGGTGTATCTGTGTCCTTTCCAGACCCATAGTTTTGATATTTCTTGGCTTCTTGGCTTCTTCCCTTCGGCCTATTGTGACTGCTTGTCACCTTTAACTATTACCCTACTTTTTTGTTCCCAGACAAGTCTAGTGAATGCCAGGTCTTCCCTCACCATCTTCACTCCCCACCCATTCCTGTAATATAGCTTCACCTTCTACTTTCTCTCGTTAGGTCACAAACAATGCTGTCATGGCCAAAATCAATGTCTGCACTTAAGACGATATTATTGGACCTCTCTCCTGTACCTCACATGACTAACCAGTCCATCCCTCCTTAAACATTTGGCTTTTATGAGCTGTCATTCTTCTGCTTCAGTCCTTCATTCAATTTTCATTATATTTATAGAAAAGTCCAAGGTTACTTATCTTCATATTCAAGCTCTTGATTATCTTTTCAGTTTTGTATTTTGCCACCTTAACATCCCAGTCTCAGCGCTCTATGTAACCACTAAACTAGGGCCATATTGACACTTTTTTGATTCTGTGAACTTACCCTGTCCTTTCTGGACCATTTTCACTTCCTAGAACACTCTATAACCTACATTAACCTACATTTCTTTATCCCTCAGCTTAGCCATCATGTCCGGCAGAGTCTTCTCTGAGATCCATGTCCTCATTAGTGGCCCTAGCCATGTGTTTCTATAGAAAGGCCATGTATTTCCCTCACCATAGCCTTCATCAGAATGTACTGTAATTCCTTTCCCTGTTTTCTTAGCACGTTTTGCTATAGAATTGAAGAATAATATCCACAGTTATTTTAAAAGGCTATTTAAATAATTCTCCCTCCTCTCCTTACATATATATGTGTGAGACCATTATTTCTGCACATGCTTCAATCAAAATAACCTATCACACTAGACTAAATGTAAAACCTGCTGTCTTAGATATAGGAGAATCTGTTGTCTTTTATTAAGCCAGATCAATTTGCAAGAAATGTGAAACAGTGCCACTCATTTAATAATTTTGTTTTGATTTGGAAAATGTAGTTTTTTAAAATAAAACTTATTTTATGATGATGTAATGGATTTGCTGTTATTTTTAAATAAATTATAAAATTACTACAGTAAATTTTTTCAGTTTTAATTTATAATATTATAAATATTGATGTATATAAATCATAAAAAATAAAGTCCTTTGAGATCCTCAATAACAGTAAAGCTGTTCTAGAGTTCTAAAACAAAAAAAGTTTGAAAACTGCTGTTATAGCTCTATTTACAAAAACTGAACAGTACCAAGCCTTCTACTGTAGGAATATGGCATCTCTCTATCTAGATCTTCTTTAATTTCCTTCAACAGTATTTTGTAGTTTTTAGTGCAGAGTTCTTCTAATATTTTGTTGATATTTTTCTCACTTTAGTTTTTGGTGCGATTATATATATGTATATATTTTAAGATTATTTATTTGAGAGAGAGAGGGAGCACGAGGAGGGTGAGGAGAAGAAGAGGGAGAGGGAGAAACAGACTCCCTGCTGAACACAGACCCAGATGTGGCGCGTGATCCCAGGACCCTGAGATCATGACCTGAGCTAAAGATCATGACCTTAACTGACTCAGCCGCCTAGATGTCCCAGTTTTTGGCGCAATTATAAGAGGATAATTTTTTTATTTTCCTTTTTCCATTGTTTCTTATTAGAATATAGAAATAAAATTGGATTTTGTGTCAATTTTGTGCTCTGTAACCTTCACTGAGTAGTTCTAGTCATTGTTTTATAGATTCTGGGAGATTCTAACTGCAAACAATCAGGTCACCTATGAAGAAGAAAGTCCCACTGCTTCCTTTCCAGGTTCCAAGCCTTTTCTTCAACTCCTTATCTACTTATTCCAACATGTCAAGGTCAATGTTAACTGACTTTTTTTTTTTTTTTTCACTATGGCCACAATTTTCTGGTTTCTTCTCCCATAACTCATGATTTTTAATTGAACTGAATACTGTGTATGATGCATTAAAGGTGTTTTATATTCTGATATATTCCCCTGAAGAACATTGGATTTTATTTTTAGCAAGCAGTTAACTTTAGCTGCAACAAAACTGAATTGTGCATCCCATTGAAACCTTGGCTGGCGCCCCTCACCCTTGTAGCCACAGTCGTAGCTTCTTGATGCCTTCTTTGTACATTTGCAGTTCAAGATTCAGCCCAAGACTAGGGCAGAAATTACACAGTATTGTGAGCCCTTCCTCATTTCTCCTGTTACTTTCTAGTCACTGGAGCACTTCCAAACTCTGTCCTCTGCCTCATCAAGCCCATAAGACTATACTTTCTGCTTGAGTTTCGGCCACCCCATGCAGTATGGACTGGACAGGAGTGCACCCACGGGAGAAAAGCTGAACAAATGCAGACTCAGCTACTATAGTTTCCTTATTTTGAGAGTCGATTATCCTTTAATTCTTGATCACCTGTCATCACTTCCCCAGTACTGGGAAGTGGAATAGCTTTAAGTCTTTCCTTTGCAACAGTGATTGAAATAGCTCAGACTTATTTGCTAAAAGGGCAAGAGTTTCTTTTGAACAAACCATGTTTAGGAAACATTTAAATTGAAAACTCTAGTTTTGTTACATGTTCATAGCAAGGGCTATGCTAGAGAGGAAAATATCTTGTATGGTTGTTTTTATTATAAATAACATTTTTGTGGTTATAGATATGTAGGGATCAATGGATACTCAAAGGTAACATTTAAAGAGTCTTTGCCCTGTGCTTAGAAGCGTACTAAGTACTTAATGCAGATAATTTAGTCCTTACAAGATCCAATAAGATAAGCCCTAATATTATCCTTATTATATATATTATATCCTTACCTTTATTAATAAGGATATATGTCTTTATTATATATAATATCCTTATTATATGTATTTATATTATGTACAATATTATATTTATTATATTACATATACAATTATTGTATACATATATTATGCACTTATTAATATAGTATTATATATTATATAATATAGCATTAATATAAATACTTATTATGTTATGTATAATATTATCCTTATTGTATATAGCTGTCTCATGTATATATATATGAAGAAGTTGAGGTCAAAATGACTAGCAAACACACTACTGGTAAGTGATAAGTTTTGGATTTAAGACCAAGAACTTGGTCTGTTTTATTTTTTTATTGTCTCCCTGTTACTACTGAATGGATATCTGGAAGCTCCCTTGCAGGGGAAGCTGGCAGTATGAGATCTTTTCCTGAAACAGAACGGTCAGGTAGGTTCCAAATTTTATGTGTCTTTTCTGTGTCAGTCTAATCTCCTTATAACTATTATCTCATTAATTTTTTAACAGTTCAGTGAGGCTGATATTATTACTATGTTTTATAGATAAGAAAACAGTCACCCTGAGAGGTTATATAACAAACCCCAGATCAGATCCTGACAGAGGCAGCCTTTGGAACACAAATATCCCAGGTCTTTTTTCATTTCTTTTCTTTCTTTTCTTTTCTTTTTTTTGTGAGAAAGAGTGTGCACTCACTTAAGTGGGGGGAGGGCTCACAGAGGGAGAGAGAGAGAGAGAGGAGAGAATCACAAGCAATTCCCCGCTGAGTGCTGAGTGCAGAGCCCTAGGCAGGGTTTGATCTCTCCACCTAGTGATCATGACCTTAGTGGAAATCAAGAGTCAAGAGTTGGACACTTAACCAACTGAGTCCTCCAGGTGCCCCAAATCTTTATCCATTTCATACCGCCTTCTGCTCCTCAGTGCTGCCTCTTCCGTCACTGTCTCCCCCGCATATCCCACTCGACCTCCTCATCTGTTAATCTCACTCCGATCTAACTTTGAACCACAGAAACAATGACAAAGGCGGTGACATGACCTCTAAATGAGATAAAACAATACCAGATCAAAATCCCATTTGTTATCTCTCCCATTATAAAATGGTATTCGCTGTATTCTTTTAACTTGTTCCCATTTCCTCTTTTTTCTCACTGAGCACATTTAGGCTTAAAAGATAATGCTTAAGAGGGGCGCCTGGGTGGCTCAGAGGGTTAAAGCCTCTGCCTTCAGCTCAGGTCATGATCTCAGGGTCCTGGGATCGAGCCCCGCATCGAGCCCCGCATCGAGCCCCGCATCGAGCCCCGCATCGAGCCCCGCATCGAGCCCCGCATCGAGCCCCGCATCGAGCGCCGCATCGAGCGCCGCATCGGACTCTCTGCTCGTCAGGGAGCCTGCTTCCCCCTCTCTCTCTGCCTGCCTCTCTGCCTACTTGTGATCTCTCTCTCTGTTAAATAAATAAATAAAATCTTTAAAAAAAAAAAAAAGATAATGCTTAAGATATTTTCGTATGCAGATGCCTTTTTTTCTCCCCTGCATCACAACGTTGGTTTGGTTTCTAGAAAAACATGAGCAAAATCTCAGTGGCTTCCAAGCACATGAATTATTTAATATTTTACATTAGCTTATCTCATTTACTGGAGGGTCCCTGGGACATATTCATTTACACAGGAAAGACGTCAGGGGGAATATTTTAAAAACTATAATAAAAATAATGGCCAAATAGAAATCTGAAATCATTGTAAACTACTTTCTACTCTCAGATTGCATTAAAGTGCGTGGCATATTTACAAAATTTTCATGAGGCTTTTAACTTGGTAGAGCTCATTCAAGATGTCCAAATTACTTATTTGCATCCTGCTCTGAATAAACAGACTAGATTCAATTACCTGATACCTCACTCTGAATCACTGTAATCCAGGTCCCTCGTTAATATACTCCTTCTGTTGTTTGATTATCTCATTCTTCAAGAGTGAAATTATAAAATCAAGCCCTGAAATGCATAAATCAACTTTCCTCCTCTGTGCCATAATATTGAGTTAGGGAAATTTACTTGAAGTATATTGAAGTTAATTAGGAACTTCCCACTTGCCTCTCATTTATCCTTCCTTCTTAGTACCAGTTTGTGCTCTGACCAAGCCGTGTGCTGTCATTTTCCCTTATACCAGGAGAGTTAATTTCCGGTGTGTGCCCTTCTCATCGCCACTCCAGGAACAGAGAATTGAAATTCTAGTCAGTTCGGTCTGTCACAGCAGATGATTTCCAAACCGTCTGCTATCTCAGAAAACAATCCGTCCTGACAACGCTCCTAGCCAAGTCACAACTCTGATATTGTTATTTGCAGTCAACGCGAAGATGACTAACCTGCCATAGCTAACTGTCATGGGTTTTGACTGAATAAAAATAGATTCTGCAGATAGCGCCCGCATGCTAATTCCTCATTAGGATAGGAAAGGCCTGGAGAAATTATTAATAATGCCTGTGGCATCCCATCTGAGGGGGACCGTTAAACCAGACTTGCTCTTTATGGCTTATCCTGGGGAACTTTGTCAGGCCTTAATTAAGTTATCCATTAACCTCCACAAATGGATTAACTATATCTTTACTTGAGAGACAACAGTTGCTGGTCATGTTTTGTGAGAAAGATTTGGTTTTTTAAATTTTTATTTATTTATTTATTTTAAAGATTTTATTTATTTGTCACAGAGAGAGACAGTATAAGCAGGGGGAGCGGCAGGCAGAGGGAGAAGCGGGCTTCCCACTGAGCAGGGAGCCGGATATGGAACTTGATCCCAGGACCCCAAGATCATGACCTGAACTGAAGGCAGATGCTTAACTGAATGAGCCACACAGGCGTCCCAAGAAAGAGTTTTTTAAAAACGTTTTTCGTCTTCATTGGGATGGAACAGAAAATAAGCCCTCATGTTGTTCTAGTCTAGAGTACTACGTTATTTTTTTATTGAGGTATAATTGAAATACAACATTGTATTAGTTTCAAATGTATAACATAATAATTCAATGTTTGTATACGTTGCAAAACTGATCACCACAACAAGTCTAGTTAACATATGTCACCATATGTAGTTATGGGATGTTTTTTCTTGTAATGAGAACTTTTAAGATCTACTCTCTTAGCAACTTCCAGATATGCAATACGGTGTTATTAACTCTAGTCACCATGCTATACATTCTACTTCCAGGACTTATTTATTTTACAACTGGAAGTTTGTACTTTTTCACTCCCTTCAACCTATTTCCCCACCCCCATTCCTAGCCTCTGGCAACCACCAATCTGTTCTCTGCATCTATAAGCTTCGTTTTTGTCTTATCTTGTTTTTCAGATTCCACACATAAGCAGTGTCACACAACATTTGTCCTTTTCTGTCTGACTTATTTAGCATAAGGCCCTCAGGGCCCATCCATGTTGTTGCAAATGGCAATATTTTATTCTTTTTTCTGGCCAAATAATATTTCATTATATATATATATATGTGTATATATGCATACATATAATATAAATATATATTATAAATATAACTATATATAATATATAATTACATATAAATAGTATATATAATAATGTATAATCATAATATACAATATCTTTTATATTATACATTTATATTTTATAATATATATTATTTTGTTATAGATATTATAAAATAAAGAAAATCTGATATATATATATGCAATATATTATATTATGTATATATATCAGGTTTTCTTTTTTTGTAATGTATATTAATTATATATATATCAGATTTTCTTTATTTTTTTAAAGATTTTATTTATTTATTTAAGAGAGAGTGGGTGCAAGTATGAGTGGGAGGAGGAGGGGAGGGAGAGGGAGAGAGAGAGAATCTCCAGCAGACTCTGTGTTGAGCACAGAGGCCACCTCGGGGCTCGATCTCACAACCCTGAGATCAAGACCTGAGCCAAAACCAAGAGCCAGACACTCAACTGGCTGAGCCACCCAGGTGCCCCTATATAGGATTTTCTTTATCCATTCCTCCATCGATGGTCATTTAGGTTGTTCCCATATCTTGGCTATTGTATATAATGCTGAAATGTACATAGGAGTGCATATATTTTTCCAAGTTTGTGGATTTTTTTATTTCAGATAAATACCCTGAAGTGGAATTGCTAGATCATATGTTATTTCTATTTTTAATTTTTGAGGAAATTCCATAGTATTTTCCACACGTGCTATACCAATTTACATTCCCCCAACAGCACGCAAGTGTTTACTTTTCTCCACATTTTTGTCAGCATTTGTTATCTCTTTTTGATACTAACCATTCTAACAGGTGTGAAGTGATAGCTCACTGTGGTTTTAATTTGCATTTCCCTAATGATTAGTGATGTTGAGTAACTTTTCATGTACCTATTGGCCATCTGTATGTCTTCTTTTGAAAATGTCTATTCAGATCCTCTAAACATTTTTTAATTAGAATTTTAAAAAAATTTTGCCATTGAGTTGTATGAGTTCTTATATATTTTGGATATTAGCTCCTTATGAGATATATGATTTGCAAATATTTTTTCCCAATCCATAGATTTTTTTTTAATGATAGTTTCTTTTGCTACACAGAAGCCTTTTAGTTTGATGTTGTCCCACTTGCTTATTTTTGCTTTTGTTGCCTTTTCTTTTGGCATCAATTCCAAAAGCTCATCACCAAGATTGATGTCTAGCAGTTTACCATCTATGTTTTCTTCTAGAAGTTTTATGGTTTCAGGTCTTATATTCAAGTCTTTAATCCCTTTTGAGTTAATTTTTGTTTCTGATGTTGGAGAGTGGCTGTCCAGTTCTCCCAGCTCTATTTGGTGTTAGAACACTACATTGTTTCCAGTCACCACATCTTTTTAACTCAATTTGAAGTATTGTCTCCAATCAGATCACTCTTTTTTTCCCTCAGGCCCTCTTCACCTTCTTTTTAACTTACTGCAGCAGTTCCCTCCTCACTGGACTCTCCTTAGTCCAGTCCATCTTTCATATTCCACATCCATGTTATTTTTTTCTTAAAGACAAATCTATCCTGCCAAATTACTGTTTAAAAATCTCTGTTAACTCTCAGGCATCTGGGTGGCTCAGTCGGTTGAGTCTGCTGGAAAACAGGCTCCATGCTCAGCGGAGTCTGCTGGAAATTCTCCCCCTCCTTCTGCCCCTTCCCCCGCATTCTCTCTCTCTCTCTCTCTCAAATAAATAAGTAAATCTTTTTTTAGAAAAGTCTCTGTTAACTCTCCATTTCCTAAATTATGAAGCTCCAAAGCTTTCTAATAGCATAAAAGAACATTAATAATCTGAAGCAAAAAAGACTTTGCAGCCTTTCTTCGTTGATGTCTGTCACCAAGGGGTGTAGCCATGCCAAACTCTTGCGACCCAGCGCTCCCTAGTTTTTCTTCTCTCCGTGCCATTTACATACTTTCCTACTGCAACACATTTCGAGATTTCTTCTCCATGGCACAGTCTTTTTCATTCTTCAGAACTCAGTTCACAAGCTTCTTTGTGAAATCTTTTTTACTACTTCAGTAAATCTTTTTTTACTACTATCTTCTTTTTCCAAACACTCAGAGCACTTTTATCATAATTCCATAATAGTATTTATCAACTTTTATTCCAATAATCTATTTACATGTTTTTTTCTTAGCAGACTATAACATCTTTGAGGCAAGAAACAGGGTTCTATAGGTCTCGATATAAGTAGAACTTAATAAATCAGCTTCGGTAATATTAGGTGCCCAATAATTGTTGCTTAATGGGTTAATTCAACTGTCTGAGGGAGAGAGGGAAAGTATTTATCTGATTTTTAACATTCTATCTCCATTGTCTTAAAGAGTAGCTAAATTGAATGGTTAGCTATACATATGAATGATGAGGGGATTAACAAGCCAATTAATGCATTCATTCATTCTTTTCTTTAAAAGGCATTTACTGAATCATTTTCTATATTTCTGACACACCATTCTGATACAGACTGCCAATACATAGGCATTACGAAGTATGTCAGGGAAATAAAAAAGAAGAAAAAGAGAAGATAAAATGTGAGAGCTGAAATAGACCTTAGGGAGTTATGTAGATCAGCTATTGTCAAATTCTTTTTAGTTGATTGACCTGTTCTTCAAAAAAAAAAAAAACAAAAAACAAAACCCTTATACAAAAACCTAAGAAATAAGACAGATAATAGCTGCCTCATTTGAAAGAGAAGTTGAAAAGGGAGACCTGCTTCCCTGATCACTTTTTTTGAGTCTTTTTTGAGACTCTTGAAGTATCCCTGGGTGAATCTTAAAGCTCTAAATTACAGGGTTGCAACTTATCTAGACCAATCCCCTTGTTTTGCTTATGAAAGAACCAAGTGAAATCAAGAGAGACACAGTGACTTGGGAAAGTGACGGTGTTAGAGAACAGCATTGCTGGATTCACTGACTTCCAGCTTTTGCCTATTTGTATTCACATAAACCAAGCTAGGTGGATCAAAAATGAACTTGACCTATAAGACTGAGCAGTTGAAAACTACTCTTACAAGCTACTCAAGGTGCCAGTAGCTAGCAAATAAAGGACCATCATTGTGGAGGAAATGAAAAACGGTTATGTTAGAAGCTGAGTCTTAAGATAATAATAAAAATGGTTTGGACAAGAGGAGGTGGGAAGAAGTTTGCGGATGAAGAGTAAGAGATATCTAATAAGAGAGTTTCTAGGCCGGAATGATGTTAACTTTAGCCAAAGGCAAGGTTAAAGAACCATCGTGAAGAATTTCATGTTCTTAAAAATGCCATTACCTTTTGAACTAACTATTGAAAGATAACCATTCGCTAGTAAAAACGGCACTTGAGGTTTGTGTAATGACACACCGTTAGTAAAATAAAGCAGTTAAATGTCATCCCTCAATGCTCTTCCTTGCTTCGCTGTCTTTGTAGAAAAGCATGCTACTGATCTGCTCATAATCCATCACTAGCCTTCCATTGTCTTAAGGATAGAAATCAAATTCCTTAGCAGGACGTACAAGTTGTATCTTCTTTCACCTTTTCAACGTAAGCTCTTTTGAAATTTCCATTTTCATTCCACACGATGACTATGCTCACTATTTGTCCTCTTCTGCTTTCTCGGATTAGGAAGCTTCCCAGTTGCTGCTTCCTGACTGCAGTGCCCCCACCAGGTAGTTTTGCTATAATGCTCTGTGCCTCCTACACATTAACCTGTATGATAAACATTGGCTGCACTCTGGGCTAGATAGGGGTTGTGTCCTATGATGTTAAATTGTCTGCATTTATCACAATACCTTACATGAAGTGGAGGCTCAGTAAATATTTTTGGATGGATGGATGAATAAATATATTGATAGAATTTCAATTTCATTTGGATTCTATTTGATTGGAATAATGTGATTTCAGGGATGCCAAAAATCCTACTCATTTAGAGGTCTCTCCTAATGTGCCTGCCTGAAATTTGTCATCTTTTTCTTGCTTTTCTTTTGTAGCATTCATAACTTTCTGAAGGTTGTATAAGGTGCATACATTATATTAAAAAGTGAATCACTGAAAAACAATTATTAAGTGGCAGTGAGCTCTTTAGGTTAAATTTTAATCCTATAAATCTTATTTGTTTTAAAAGGCAAATGAAGGGGCGCCTAAGTCGTTAAGCCCTGCCTTTGGCGCAGGTCATGATCCCAGGGTCCTGGGATGGAGCCCTGCATCAGGGCTCTCAGCTAAGTGGGGAGTCTTCCTCTTCCTCTCCCACCTCTCCTGCTTGTGCTCCCCCTCTCACTGTCTCTCTTTCTTTGTCAAATAAATAAATAAAATTTAAAAAAAAAAAGGCAAATTAATTATTTACTAGAAAAAAATGTCAATTCCCAAATGCCCAATGTCATCTAAATGGGAGAGCAAGAACTGGACTACTGGATTGGTAAATTTTAATAAAAATCCAAATGGATCACCCATCAGTGTGGGAAATTGTGAGCAGCCAGAGAACAGCATAATGACTTGGGAGAGTGAAGTCAAGAGAGGAGATGGGTGTTTCATGCTTTCATGTTTTTAGCATGTTTCATGCTAGAAGGAGAGAGAAAAGCAAAGGAAAAAATATTAAAAGATACTAAATTCAAATATCAACTTATTTTTCATAAAATTTATAGAGTAGACTTTCTCATTATATCATATTTCTGATACATATTTTAGTAAGAATACTCCATGCAAATTAAAACCATAATGAGATGTCACCTCACACTTGGCAGAATGGCTAGAACCAAAAAGACAGCAAATAACAAGTTTTGGTGAGCATGTGGAGAAAAGAGATCTCTTTTGCACTATTAATGGAAATGTACTCCCTTTTTCATTGCAGTATTATTTAGAATATCAAGATATGGAAACAATATAAGTGTCTATAGACAGAGAAATTGATAAGAAAACAACACACACACACACACACACACACACACACACAGGAATACTATGCAGCCATAAAAAGTTAAATCCTCCCATATGCGACAATATGGATGGATCTTGATACCATTATACTAGTGAAATAAGTCAGACAGAAAAGATGAATACTTTATAATCTTTTTCTATGTGAAATCTAAAAAAACCAAACTCATAGATTTTCCATAGGCATAAGCCCTAGGGAAATTGAGCAAAGGTAGGCAAAAGGTACAAACTTCTAGTTACAAGATAAATAAGCTCTGGGACTATAATGTACAGCATGATGACTATCATTAACAATGTTGTATTCTATATTTGAAAGTAGCTTAGAGACTAGATCTTAAAAGTTCTTATCACAAGATAAGTTGTAACTGTGTAAGGTGATAGATGTTCATAAAAGTTATTGTGGTAATCATTTCACAATATATCAAATCATCATGTTGTACACCTTAAATTTATACAATGTTATATGTCAATCATATCTCGATAAAACTGGAAAAAATATTTCCAGTTAGGTAACAAAACAAAATGGCATGTACAATGCCATGTACAAGAGAACCACTTAAAACAAAAGATCCATAAAGTTCAAAATAAAATGATAAAAGTTTATCTAGTAAATTCAAATAGAAAGAAAGCAAATATCACAACCTTAATATCAAACAAGGTAGCATTCAGGCCAAAAAGCACTGGCTGAAACAAGAATATCCAGAGGGCAATTTTAAACACAGATAACAATTTTAGAATATCTACTAAGTGATAACGTAGTAAAATTTTTCATGAAACAAATTTTGGGATATATTAGAAAAATAGAGGGGTACCTGGGTGGCTCAGTTGGTAAAGCATCTGCCTTTGGTTCAGGTCACAATCCCCTGCTCAGTGGGGAGCCTGCTTCTCCCACTCCCTCTGCTGCTCCCCCTGCTTGTGTTACCCCACCCCCCTCTCTCTCTGTCAAATAAATAAATAAGATCTTTTTTAAAAAAAGAAAGAAAAATAGATAATACAACTTGAATTTACTTCTCTGAGTCCCAAACATACCAACTGGATAAAATTCAGGTAATCATCCCTGTGGATGGTTCCAACATACATACATTTCAATAACCATGGTTCGGGACATCAGTTCCCCAACAATATACTTCACATGTCTTACCATGGTGTATTAACTCTGAGTAATTATATAAAGTACAAATTTTGCTACCAGCCCTTTATTCCATAAATTGCTATGTAAATATCAGATGCACATCATGATCAGTGATCAATTATGTCACTTCTTTCAAAATTGTTGGTGACTGGCCACGGAGTATCTGTTATTCCCTTCATTTACAGACAGCAAAGTGTATGAATGTGTTGCCTCTTTGTCTCTCAGGGACAAACCCACAGGATATTTTACAAAAGTAGGTAATTAAAAGAGCGAATTAGCCAACAAATATGAAAGTGCAGGGAAGAAAAGGACAGTGATAATGCTCAAAGTGAAATTTGAATTGATGTCAATGGAGTCATAGAAGGCAGGGCTGGCAATGGAATGTTGGTACTGTTGTTTGAGAGAATTTAGCTATATCGCCAGAGGACCTCATGGAAGGCAAATATCAACACACATGAGAAAAGTGACTGTGAAGAAAAGCATGAAAATGTTCCAGAAGAAGTGACGTCAGTGAAAAACTTCACATTAAAGAAACTTTCAGAGACATTTTATAACATTGAAAGTGTAAAGGATTAAATGTTGGAAGCTGACCCAAACTTAGAAAGGAGTATGACAAAGTGCCAAGGCACAGATCAAATGCTTGCTCTGTAAGTAATTCATATAATGCGAATATCAAACAGCTCTTGATAATTTTTTTTACAAAGTCATAAAATATTTTAATTCTCAATGTTTCTATGTTAAATAGTAAAAAATATAAATTTATTGCGATTCTTGTACAATTTTTTGTCATAATTCTCCATCTCTATAAATTTATAACTGATAAAAAGACAGGTTTTAACATTTTGACAAAAATTTCTAGAGTCATAGAGCAGTATAATTTTTCCAATTAGTTATTCAAAATGCTTTGCTCAGTTCGGTTTGCATGTTTTTTTTTTTTTAAAGAACCATACTACTGTGCAAGGCAAGCACTTCTCATAAAAGAGAAGATTTAGAAAGCCTAAGTGACATAACTAAGGTAAAGCTGATGAGCAAATATCAGACTCAATACCCTAATAACAGAGAACATTTGTTTTCATATGAATATGGAACTTCCACAAAAATTATATTTGGGGCCTCAAAAAAAAAGAAAATTCAGTAAATTCCTCCCCCCCAGAAAAAATTATAGGCAAAATTCTTTGAATATCACAGAATAAAATAAGAAATCAGTTATGCTATCAGAAAAATAAGCTCTCCTCTTGGAATTGTAAAATGTCTATTTTAACAACACTTGTCAAAAGAAAATACAAAGCAAAACAGAAACTACAGGATACAGGGCAAACCTTGTTCAAAGTAAAGCTTATAGATATGAATTTTTATTAGTAAAAATAAAATGTGGAAATATAAACTGAGCATTTCATTCTAAAATTTAGAAAAATAAAAGTCAAAGAATTAAAGCAGAAAAACAGAATTTAAAACAACTTTTAATGAATTAGAAAATTTAAAAAATTCATGAGCAAGCTAATTTATTAAGCACTTAATAGTAAGTAAATAAACTAGTCTCATCACAAAATAAAAATGCACAAATATATAGAATAAGAAATAACAAGGGGTAATAACCACACAAAGAAATAAAAATTATGAGTTAAAAAATAACATGTGAACTTAGATAAAAGGGATAATTTTCTAGGGAGATAAAATTTACAAACTGACTCAGAAGAGGAAGACACAATAGAAACGCATTTCCACAAAGAAATATAATTGTCAAAGAGGTAATCTTCCAAGAGCAGCACATCCAGTTTCATTAAGATGTTCTACCAACCATTCATGAGTAATTAATTCCAATATTATTGAATTTTTCCAGGACATAGAAAATGTAGAAAACTTTCTCATACTTTAAGAAGTGAGTGTAATATTGACAGCAAAATGGAAAAGATATGAAAACTATAGACAAATATTTCTTATGCATATCAATAAAAACAATTCAAAATAAAATATCAGAGAATAGAAGTCAGCAGTTCACAAAAGAAGTAAAAACTTGACCTAGGGTTCTTTACAGAGTAAAAAGATGTTTTAATATTAAGAAACCCATTAATGCAATATATTATATGATTATCTTTGTAGATGCTACAATGAGGTTTGATAAAACTTAATCCATTTTTCAATTGTATGAACTATCACTTCTTTTTTTTTTTTTTAAGATTTTATTTATTTATTTGACGGAGAGAGAGAGATCACAAGTAGGCAGAGAGGCAGGCAGAGAGAGAGGGGAAAGCAGGCTCCCCGCTGAGCAGAGAGCCCGATGCAGGGCTCGATCCCATTACCCTGATCATGACCTGAGCTGAAGGCAGAGGCTTTAACCCACTGAGCCACCCAGGTGCCCCTGAACTATCACTTCTTAAATAAGAATTGAAGGATACTTATGTAACAGTTTCAAGTGTGTCAATGTATAATTATCCTTAAAGCCAGTATCTTACTTAATGAAGGAATGCCTATTAGAAAAACACAAGGATATTAGCCAAAACTAATTACTGTAACCAATATTTCAGTATTATTAACATTGTACTGGAGTTATAAGTCAATGCAATTAGGTAAGAAAAAGATATTAGAACTATAGAAGTTGGGAAGGAAGAGATGAAATTATTACTATTACTTTCAAAAAATAACTAACAAGAAATGCAAGATAATTAACCAAAAACAAGAGAACTCAATCAGGTGGGAGATGCTAAAATTATTGAGAAATATATAGCTTTTGTATTTATAAAAGCCACCAAATACAAAGTACAGTGAATCAGAAAACCACATACATGACACCAGCAAAAAAATGCCTAGCAATTCACTTGATCATAAAGATGTAAAACTTACATGAGAAAATATTTAAAACATCCCTAAAATACATACAGATTCTCCTAAAAAAACAAACAACAACAACAAAAAAACCAAATTACTTTCTCAGCTACAATTCAACATTATAAAGATTTCAGTTCTTCTTAAGCTAATTCATTTATTTAATATGATTATAATAAAATGCCAGCTTTTCTGAAAATAGACAAGATGATTCTAAATTTCATGTAAAAAAATAAAGCTTTCAAAATAATTAAAATGGCTAATATGCAGAATTACATAGTAAAACAAACATAGGCGGCTTACTCAGTAATATTCTCGGTGGTCTTGCCTTCCACTCTAGATATCTTGTCTGCCTATACCTTTCCAAACTGGATCCTTCCAAGGAAGGTCAATTTACTGCTAAAAAATTAGGATTTTGATCATGAGGTTATTTAACTGTTATCCTCCTTGGCCGGAACCCCCTGCTTCCCTGATCACTACCCTCCTCATCCTCAGACTCACTGATTGCTTCCCATTAGGCTCTCTGCTTTCTACTGCAAACCATAAATTTATAAAGGTACAGAAAACGACTACTTTTTCCTATCATCCTCTGAACTTGTACTTCTTTTCAAATGTATTTCCAAATGGTGTATATACCCATGCAGCTAGGAAGGTGCACTTATTTGATCTCTATTTAAGGAAGAACTTTCAATTTAAAAAAAAAAAAAAGGAAGAACTTTCCTTTCACCTGCAGGGAGAGCAGTCAGCTGATAGCCTCCAGCTGTCCCTGCCTTCAGAATCCATCTTGGAATTCAAGCAAAGGCCACACTCTTCCCAGAAAGCCCCCAACTTCATTGGCTGGGCTACCAGGACCTAGCCATTTCTGCCCCACATGGAATTCCTCTAATGGCTATTATGTGCTCCAGGGCTCCCTGTTGGGTTGGCCACAACTTTGTCAAACCTGCATTGCACTCTGAGGCCCTTCTTGACCAAACTTCTTCCTTCCTTTCTTTCTTTTCCCAAGAGTCAGCCCCAAATAAACCTCTTACTCTAAACTCTATCTCAGTCAGCTTCCTGATGGACCCAACTGACCTTATGTGGAACTGTTCCAGCCAATTCTAGGTACCCTGAAAATCTTTTTTTTAAGTAAACTCAACTATAAAATCTGTAAGCTATTGCATCCAGAGAGAAATTAAGCCATTCTCAATCCTCCCAAAGTTGACTGAACATGATTGCGATGCAGTAAGCTTGGAGTAGAGAAAGCTGGAGACTAATTTACTTAACAGTCAAAAAATAAGTTTCAACTCAAAACAAAGAAAGTTAAAGAGGCCTGAAAGCACAGTCATCTGAATCTGTTAGTGGAGGGGCAAATCCTAAAGTGCTCATGGACTAGTTTATGCCTAAAGACTAACTTTAAGGGATGAGGGCACAAAAACAATGTATGTTCATACTGATAACTCTGAATCATCAGGAAAATTTCAATTCATTGAATTCCTCTTTATGGATACAAAAAAAGCATAAGGTATTTTTTGGAAATTTTTTTCTTCTAAAATGTTAAAAATTTGAAAAGCCATAATAGTTGCAGGACCACATTCCACCAACGGAATTTGAGCGAATGTAGACATAGTCACCATGAATCCTCGATAAGTGAGATGTTATTGTAACACATCTTTTCAATCACATCTTAAAATGTGTATCATCTAGGCTATAGTGGAATAAGTGATCTGAAAATCTAAAAACAATGTGAAGACTGGTGAGAATCCCTTAGTGGCCTACATGAAATAAAATCTGTTATTAAAAATTACTTTCGGCATTTATTTTTATGGCAGCAAAAAATGGTTTTCTGAGATAAGTGAAAGAAAGTGTGGGTGAAAATAAACTGAGCACGCCTTCCTGACATTTGAGCAAGTCAGGGGGCCTAGGAAAGCAAACTAGAGCATTAAGTATTAGGTTCTTATTACAGTTCTACTTAGTAAGCCATTAAGTCTGTTTATAATATGCTTCCCTGATGGTAGTTCCAGAGTGAAAGAAATGAAACCATTAGGTTTTTTGAGCGCTGAGGGTATAGTTTTGTGAATACTCAGTAATTAAATATTATAATTTTTACATTTTCAAATACTTTGGTGGAAATTGTATATATAAAATCTCTAGTTTAACAAAAGCTCTAAACTTGGCCCTTACAGTGAAGATATTTATGTGTGTGTGTGTGTGTGTGTGTGTGGTGTGCAATGATCTGGTGTAAGGTTATGCTTTCCCTGCATATGCAGTGATGTGCTGAAGCAACCAACAGAGGCTTAAAAGTTTTAATCCAATTCATATCAGCCAACACCTAATTTCTTCTGTCAAGCTCAGTGGCAGAAACTTGGGATGCAGAGAAGATTAAAACCTCTTGCTGTTCTCAAGCAATCTACAAGTAATAGAAGAGATATATATGTAAATAAATGAATAACCTGTGGTATAAATTTCAGAACAGTATAAATATAGTCAAGATACATTTTCTTTGCTGAGGTGTGAGAAGAGGATAAAAAGAGCGTGGCTGGGAAGACCTAACAGAGAAGGGATGTTGGGCGTGAGTCTTAGAGAGTGAACGGAGATTTGCCAGGTGAACAAGGGTAGAACACATTCTAGTCTGGGGACCCCAAAACATAGACATGAAAAGACATGATACATTTGGGGAACGGTAAATACTAGTCTGACTGGACAATAACTTGGAAAAGACGTGGCTATGAATCTGGAGCAATGGGCGGGGCTGCATGATGGAAGAATCTGTATGACCTACATGAGGCACACATGAAGAACTGAATTTTTAAAACACTGTTATTCTAATTCTAAAGATCCCTGCTCGGGGTCCTGGATGGCACAGTCTGTTAAGAAACCGACTCTTGATTTCAGCTTAGGTCATGATCTCAAGGTTGTGAGATCAAGCATTTCAGGCTCTGCGCCCAGTGTGGAGTCTGCTCGAGAGACTCTCTCCCTCTCCCTTTGCCTCTCCCCACCCCTCCTCTCTCTTTCTAACTCACTCAAATAAATTTAAAAAATAATAATACTTTCTCATTTATTTTTTTGCCCATTAGAAAGTATGATTAATATTTTACACTAAGTAAATCTTTGCTAATCTGACAGGTAGTGTTTTAATTTTAATTTTTCTAATTAGAAATATTCTTAAACTTTTTTTTTTTAAAAAGAAAAGTTTCTTAGTTAAAAGTATTTTCTACTTAGAAAAAAAAGTGGGGGGGCGCCTGGGTGGGTCAGTGGGTTAAAGCCTTTGCCTTTGGCTCAGGTCATGATCTCAGGGTCCTGGGATCGAGCCCCGCATCGGGCTCTCTGCTCAGCAGGGAGCCTGCTTCCTTCTCTCTCTCTGCCTGCCTCTCTGCCTACTTGTGATCTCTCTCTCTTTGTCAAATAAATAAATAAAATCTTTAAAAAAAAAGTATTTTCTACTTAGAGAAGTGTTTCTTCATATTGTTTGGTCATTTTATGTCTACATTTAGTGATTTTCTTGTATTTCTAGGGGTACTTTACATATTAACAACACTGAGTGTCTGAAAATATGTTCCTCATTTTTTATTTGATCTTATTTTTATGCAGAAAAATTTCAAGATTTGTGTAGTGAAATTTACTGTTCTTTCAAATATTTTTTCAATGATACCTGCTCTCATCACCCCCTCCCCCAGATTTCTCATTTTCTCCCCATACATTCCTAATGATAAAGTGATTAACTCCCCAGTTCTAACTCTGTTCAGGTTTTTATACCTCACAACATCTCATCCCTGGGGCTTGATCAATTTTGCAATAATCAGCTGTTTTTTTCTATCCTCATACAAGTATCAGGTGCTTAGGATCCAACGTGACTTTAGTCCATTCTCTCACACATATGCATATATGTTGGCAAATGACTGAAGTGTCGCTTGTTTTGAACAAGTAATAATGTTCAGGCATCTCCTGGCATTAGCTATGTATTTATCAAGGCCTCAGGGGAATGCCTACCAGATACCACCATCTGTTATTTTTAAGGCAGTTGGGTTATGTTCCTGAAGACACATTCAACCAGGCAATTAGGAAACAAGTGTTTATTGAGTGCCCACAGGGTGCAATGTACTAGTTGCTTGCCAGTTGCTTTTTTCGCACAGTAAAGTCTCTGGAAATGGAGAAGTTCTTCAGAATTGACAAGAATTGATAGAAGCAACAAAAGTTAAACATACACATCAGCAATATGACCCGGTTAAAACTAACAAACCCCAAAACTAAATGTATAGCTGGAGTAAAGCATTCATCTTTGTCTGCTAAGCATTGCTTCAGTTCTCGGCTCTACCATCTTTGCTAAAGTTTATCAGTGAAACCTAAAGGGAAAGAATCAGCAAGAGTTCACGAAAAGTAAAATTATTTGAACTTGACTCCCTTTTTAACCAAGCAACCCACTTCCCATTTTACCCATTTTTCTCAAAAAGTTCTTTCTTCCAGGATAGCCAAGTAAAAAAAAAAAAAAAAAAAAAAAAAAAAAAGTTCTTTCTTTCATCAACTAGCAAGTCCTCCTCACTTTCACTGTATCTAACCTGACTCCAGTTGTAAGATTCTACCCTTAAACAATGTCCAAGAGGCCCCTGTTCTCTCCTCCCCAGCTTCTTCTCACCAGTTGCCTTTCCTCTAGTTTTCAGCAACCCTAAATATGTTGCTTATAACTGAATCTCCTCATCTTCACACCATTTGTTATAGGCTGTCCTGCAAATGTTTTCTACAAATTTTACAGATGCTTTTTCATCAGGTAGCTCTATTGCTTAAGAATTTAAAATAATCCTCCACAGCTTTTCAAATGAGGGATTGTGGTGTGGGTGAAAAACTGTCGAAGTTCGAGAAAAGTCTTCTAGGTTCCAAGTCATCATGCCTATCCCTCAGGAGGCTGCTACGTTAGGGAAGCGCAAGTACGTAGCCAGTGCCACAGCAAGCATAAACACACATGAAAATAACATGAATATAACACTTACTACTATCCCATACACTCATGTTCATGCATAGATTTACTTCGACGAATAAATACATATCTAAACAACAAGGTATCTGCATGAGATAGTTCTGAATAGTGCAGTTATTTATCTAAATTTATTTAAATTTAGAAGGGGCATAATAAATAAATAAAGTTAATTGTTGATCTGTTCTGAGAGTGAATGTGTTAGGTCTAAAATACGTAACAGATCAGAAATAACATTTACTGGTCAGTAAGAAGCAAACAGAGAGATGTTTTGATTTCTTACTAGTATTGTTATATACAGTGTACCAGCTTGGAGTGCAAATACAGACACAGGTCTAATATTTGTCTAATTAGTTACCTGAACGCCACACACCGTAACTGCAGGAAGTC
>CM052899.1:103742053-103775476 GCA_028534135.1 Potos flavus
GTATTGCATGGAGCACTGGGTGTGGTACATGAACAATGAATCTTGTAACATTGAAAAAATAAAATGAAAGTGTTTGGGGAAAAAAAAAATCACTGCCAGAGGGACTGGGCCCAAAGAATCTTCCATCAAATGCATTTGCTATGCTAAGACCATGCCTTCCTGTATTCATTCCTTCAACATATGTTTATCAAGTGCCTATTTTGTATGTGATGTGTTCTCTGTGTTATTTAAGATTATTACATTCTGCTAAGGAAAATAAGAAACCCAGATCTACAAGGAGGACAGAAAAAAAACTAAATAAAGAAGCAGCTTTTATGAATTGTTAGATGAAGGTAAAGAAGAGCTTATATACTGATAATTCATTAAAAGGATGTAAAACCAAGCAGCCCACTAAAGAAATATACTTGAACCACCCAATGCTCTTAAACAATCATTCATACAGAATTAAGTTGCCCACCCATTGCTGGCATCCATTTTTTGCTCTTTTGTTCTCTACCTGATATATGCAGATAAAATTCATTGCTGCTCATCAGGTCATCAGGTGATTTACAGCTGTGTTCAGGCACATCGATTTACTTTTCTGATAAAGCAAACTCCAGGTATCTCCCATCTGCTTTCATCTCCCTCAACTCCAGTTCTCATAACCACACCATCAGATTGATGCAGCACAGATAGAGACAGAACAAGACATATGCAGATAATGAACACACTGGGGAGCATAGGTGGCTCAGTTGGTCAAGTGTCTGCCTTTGACTCAGGTCATGATCCCAGGGTCCTGGGATCGAGCCCCACAAAAGGCTTCCTGCTGAGCAGCCCGCTTCTCCCTCTTCTTCCTGCTCCTGCTCTCTTAGTAACTCCGCCGCTTTTTCTCTCTCTCAAATAAATAAAATCTTAAAAAAAAAAAAAAAAGATAATGAACACTTAAGATCATCTGTCTCATCGTGTACTTGAAAGCTAATTTTGGATTGAGGTTACTTCCCATATTAACAATACACAAGGCACTTCTCAGATGCCTGAGGGAGAGAAATTAACAAAACCAACAGACCCCTCAGGCTGAGCGGAGTTTGCATTCTAGTGGTGATAGAATTAGCACTTGTGCATGACCAGGAGCAATCAGCCCTCATCAAGAGTGGAATATCCACGCTAGATTTTTTTTTTAACTGAAGGAATTTTAATTTCAGGGGCCTTTTTGACATCCTCTTCCACTAGGACTTGTTGCAACCATTTTGATTCATTCTAATTGTTCTCACTGATTTTTATTCTCAAGGGACTGGGTTGGTGGTTGCGTCTCTCCTATGCATCATCGTGAGGTAAATCAATTCACCAACTCCCTGATTTGGATTGTGGGGGTCAGAGATTTTGGTTAATCCCAAATCTATCATACCCTTACTCCCAGTTTAGACAATGAATGACCCTTATTTTATAATTACATAGGAAGGAGGGAGGGCATTCAAATAACTATTCTCTAAACAAAGAAGACTTGCCCCAAGGTTACTGTGAACTCACTGAGAGGCACAGAGGAGGCAGAATGACTTTTAACTCCTTCCTCTGTGGCTGTCTTATACTTTATTTGTATCTGAACGGGGATCCTTTTCCCTTAATATTGTTTTCCACTTAAGTGAAAGCAACTAAACAAATTATAATTAACTTCTCATCCCTTTTGACTAGGTATTCCAGTAAATAAGAGAAAATTGCCCCACCTCAGCCTTCTAAAATAAAAGCCTCAGGGCATATTGATCAATCAGGAGCTGGGTGATTTCTGTTTGCAGAAGGCTCAGCGGGAGCTCTGTTGCAGAGAGGCAGAAACTACCGGAATATGGGCTTCCAGTTGCTTAGATAATGCCATGAGACCCAACTCAACCTGCCTTGACGGTAACGTAAAACCAATCCAATAAACAGAAGGAGGTTCTACACAGCCATATTTGTGTTCAAGAAGAATCATTAACATCACCCCATCCTCACAGCTACCCGAGGGAAACATGTTCCACTGGGACATGCACCCTGGGCTGGATTACTAGTGCATGACAGCGATTGGCGCCATTTGTAATATCTCTCATTCATTTTGTATACAACATTCACATAAGCCTTGTTCCCATTTATAGTGAAACTTGTGAGTGGGCAAAAAAAATGTGCAAAAGCCTACTCTAAATTATTCAAAATGATGCAAAAGCCATTTAGCAGAAATCCTCTAGAATACTAAAAGGATTAAAAGAAATGTTTTTTCGAGTACTAATTAATGACCTTCTCAATAACTTAGTTTAGATTTTTGAATTTTTAAGTAATTACTCTTTTTAAAAAAAGCTTTCTCCCTCCATTGAAAGGCCTCTGTCCCTTTTCATAGTTTATTTATTACAGTTTATATTAGGCTTCTCTTTAAAATTTCAGTGGTAATTACATCCTCAACCCTGTCCTGCTACTTGTTTCCAGACTTGTGCAAGGCAAGGATGGCCACTCTCACCACTTCTATTCAACCTTGTACTGGAGGTTTTAGTCACTGTATTGAAGCAAGAAAAAGAATTAACAAAAAGATGGAAAGGAAGAATTGAGTCTGTCATAACTGTGTACATAGAATACGGCACCAGAACCAATAAATGAATTTAGCAAGACTTCAAGATACATGAGAATACAGAAAAATCAATTGCATTTTAGTATATTTTCACAAACAAAACATGAAATTTAAAAATTATTTTAAAAAGCAATAAAACCAAAACATTTAGGGGTAAATTTAACACAACATATGCCAAACCTCTACATTGGAAATTATGTGACATTACTGAAGAAAATGGGGAGATAGGATATGTTTATAGATTGAAAGACCCAATGTGGTTAATACGTCACTTTTCCTGAATTTGATGTACAGAATTCAACCTAATCTCCCCCAGAGTCCAACAAATTTTTTTTTGGTAGAAATTGATAAGATGCTGCTAAATTCAAAATTTCCACATAAATAGCAAAACAATATTGAAAGAGGTATCTCAGTGTTAGCCATTCATTATTTTGACATTTACTGACCTAAAAGTACCAAATATTGTTCTAAAGACTGGATATCAAACGATTAGTAAAGAATAGTCATAAGTCTCAAAGAGGTTGCAGATCAATGAGGGAAACATTCAAATACAGACAATTTACAATAATAAATTCTTAAAAGATTAATTGTAAAATAAGAAGAAAGAACATAGCTTTGGAACGTTCAAACAGGCTTCACAGAGTATTCAATATCAGAGCCGTGGTGCAAAAGGCTAATTCTTTTCACTAAAATTCCTCTACAAATTGTGAGCAATTTCACTAGGAGCTAGTCATCCTTTAGAACACAAATGTTAGATCTAAGGGTAGAAATTTGGGGGCTAGAGGACAGGAGGTGTCCTACCCACAAGAAGCCAAGATAGAAAAGGAGAGAGAAGGAAAGAATTGTGAAAAAATGCTCTTATCTAACACAGAAGCTCTTAAAATAACTCCAGTAAGAAAAAATTATATAAAATAACACAAGAGTTCGTGCTGAAGCATAGGAATAAAAGGAGGGATTCAATTTATTAGATATTTCTGAGTAGAGTGCCTAGACCTTGTAACAAAGTAAATGTAGGCTATGTGCAAGACAAGAGAAATCAAGAATGAACTTTTTTTTTTAAATAGGAAAATAAAAGGTCACATATTCTACTTTTAGTGACTAACCATCCAGATTGGGTCTTTGAAGCTAGAACACCTGTCCTTAACATCTCTTAAATTGTTCCTTTTCTTTCCATTCCTATTTCCAAATTTCTTACTCTTATCTTTACTACCACATGGCTGGATTTTGCAAGTCTCCTTAATTATTTCCCCACCTCAAATATCGCTCTCCTGCTTCTTGCACACTGCTACTATCCCATCTTGACTATACAAAAAGAAAGACAAAGACAAAGTAATATCTTATTATTTGCTTGCCAAATTTCTAACTTCTTACCTCAGTCTTCATGCAAAGCCTAAGATCTAACCTCAAGTTTATTTCTGTCTAAATTCTAGTAATAAATTTATATGAACGGTCTTCTCCAGGCAAAAAGATCCATTGTAGAGCTTCAAAACATGCCTTTAGGGGCGCCTGGGTGGCTCAGTCAGTTAACTGTCTGCCTTCAGCTCAGGTCATGATCTCCAGGTCCTGGGACTGAGCCTGAGTCAAGCTTCCTGCTCAGTAGGAAATCTGCTTCTCTCTCTCTTTATCCCTCTGCCCCTCTGCACTGTTTGTTCTCTCTCTCAAATAAATAAATTTTTAAAAAGTCTAAAACAAACAAACAACAACAAAAAACAACAACAAAAACCAAAACCCACCTTTGGATTTCAGCCTCTGTACCTGTGCTCAGTCTGTTCATTTGCCACAAGTGACTCTTTTTCCCAGACGAAGTGCTCACCCAATCCAACTTAATGAATCTCTAGAGGTTCAGCTTCCCTCTTGTCCCTTCCAATGCTTTCCTGCACACACCTGCTGGACATGAAGTCTTTCCACACTGAATTTTTTAGTAATCATTGATCAAGTTATTTAATAGTATTATCTTTAAGCTAATAGTATTAAATTTTTTTTTTAAATTTGAATCACATTTTATTTCTTTAACTAGTTGGAATGCTCCTTGAGTTCACAGACTGAATGTTCTTGCAAATTTGGATTTAAATCTCGACTTTATTATCTATGAATTTTGTAACTTCATCTAACCTTTTAACTTCTGAATTTCTGCGAACTTCCATTTCCTATTCTTGAAAATGGGGGTAATAATACTACCCACTAATTGATTTTCCATCCCAGACTCATTCATTCAATATTTAGTAAATATCCTGCCATATATTGTGTTAGTTGTGCGTAAAGGAGAAAACAGAACATAAACAGCCCCTGCCTTCATGGAACTTTCAAATACATAAATAAAAGAAAACTGAAAAAAAAAAGAAGAGGAAAAAGGAGAAAAAAAGAAAAAAGAAGAAGAGAAAAAAAGAAAAAGAAAAAAAAGAAAGAAAAGAAGGAAAAAAAGAGAAAAATAAAGAAAACTGAAAAGAGCACTCAACACATTTTAGTACCCTTCCTTCCCTGGGATTAATTAGAATACAAGCTAATATGCCAATCATGTAAAAACACTATTGTAAATGTTTTACCTCTATCAACCACTCTGTGAGGAATGTACTATTATCAATTCCAGTTTTTTAGATTAGGAAACAGAGGTCAAAAATATTGAATGTTTCACCCAAAATCACATACTCACAGATAATGGTGCCAAGGGTAAGCCCAGAAATATGGAGCCCAGAGTCATGAACCTCACTACTAAGCTCTACTGTTTCCTAGCCACAGAAAATCTCTCTGTTTTCTTCTTATAGGATGCTTAGTTACTATTTATGGTTAGTTTCTGTGATAAATTAGTACACTGTTATCCAATAAAAATGTGATAATGTAATCCACCTATGTAATTTGCCATTGTGAGCCCAGATGTAATTTAAAACTTTCTCGTACTCATGTTAAAAAAAGGAAAAAGAGGGGTGTGTGGGTGGCTCAGTTGGTTAAGCATCTGACTGTTGATTTCGGCTCAGGTCATGATCTCAGGGTCAGGAGATCAAACCCTGTGTTTGGCTTGTGCTGGGCATGGAGCCTACTTAAGATTTTCTCTGGAAAAAAAAAAGGAAAAAGGAAAAAGAAATAGGTAAATTGCTAATAAATTATTAATAATACATTTTACTTAACTCAATATAGCCAATATATTTTCATTTCAGCTTATAATTCATATATAAATTATTAATTATATTTTCTTTCTTGCCCTTAATATTTTTTTGGCTAGGTCTTCAAAATCCTATTGTATTTTACAGTTACAATGCATCTCAACCCTGACTAGCCATACTGCAAGCACTTGATAGCCACATGTGGCTTGTGACTACCTTGGACAGTGTAGAATTAATGTTATTGTTGATTAGTAAGCTTATAGGTCAAGGAAGCATAATTCTTATTAATCTGGAGCCATAGGATCCAATCTTAGAGCACAGCTGTGATTAAAAAATACAGCCCTGGAAATCAAAATGAATTTTAAAACTTTCCAACTTTTTACCAGTATTTCATGGAAACCATTTAGCGAGTCTAAATACTTAGGTTATAGCACACCTGTTAAATTTTCTTTCATCGTCTAGCTACTTCCATTATATGTTGCAGCATTTCTAACACCTCCCTGAAGACTCTTACTTCTCAAACACTTTCTTATTCACCTTTATACATGTGGCTTTTCTCCCCTCTTTTTCCCAGACTTCCTTCACCATTCGATCATATAAAATAATTTAGCAGCTTTGGCTAATTCCTTCTCCTTTTCCTACTCACTACTTTTGTGATTCCCTCTCTTTACTGTAGTATCACAGAAGCCCAAAGAACCCATCCAACAGGAAGTCTGCTAGGGAAGTAGGGGAAATGTGGAGAACAGAAATAGGAAAAAGCTGGTTTTTTTCTTTTGACTGATCATTTTGGGGAGTGGGAGATTATTCTCGGAGCAGCAAATAGCTCCTGTTTCTTGGTGTCTTCTCTTTCTCTCCACTAAAGTGCAGAGGAAGTTAGAGTGAAATGGAGAGGCACAATTTGCATCAGGAAAAGAGCACTCATAATGTTCTTCATTCCTGGGACATTGAAGGAGTACAGACCAGTGCAGCCCATTGGAGGTGGACGAACTTCAGCCTGGACCATGGGCGAAGGTGACTTGTGATTTTGTCTTTGATAGAA
This sequence comes from Potos flavus, assembly GCA_028534135.1. Classification (NCBI taxonomy): domain Eukaryota; kingdom Metazoa; phylum Chordata; class Mammalia; order Carnivora; family Procyonidae; genus Potos; species Potos flavus. The sequence continues at coordinate 103,748,757 of CM052899.1, forward strand.
AATGCCTCAGGGTTTTTCCCATTATCTAATGTGCAATGAGGAAGAAGGGCAAAGCTTTGTAAGACAATCACAATATAGTCTCTCGTTTCTCTTTTTTCATTATTAAGCAGTCATTAAGTATCTACGTTTTCATGGTCTTTAAAAAATAACACTCTTATTGAACTAAGGCTCCCGACATAAATTCTGAAGACAAATACTGCTGTAGAAGAACATGTGTGTGATGCTTATGTGATCATTCTCTGAATATTCAGTGACCCACTTGCATGCGATGGTCCTGAAGGGGGATGACTTCTGTTTTCCTCTTCCACTTCTCCTTCTCTCTTCCTATCTCTCTCTGGCAAAAATGTACTCTCTTCCAATCTCAACCTAGGAAACTTCTAGGGAAAGTTTTTGGATCCCAGACCCTCAGCCAGGATTGAGACCTCCCTCCTTTGCACACTGACTGTACTGCATTGTCGATTGTTAACAGCACTGTAGCTCATGTCCTTTTCATGGTTTCCCGGGTCTTGTTCCTTTTTCCACCTTCAGCATCTGCTGCAGTACATGACATGCTGTAGGCCCTCGATGCAATTTCATGAATGAATACATGGATCTCTCCCTTGACGCCCTGATACCTTTATCTCCAACCATCCATTTGTCAAACTTTTGGAAGTCAGCACTACTTAATAAAAATAATTCTTTATTCTCTATTCCTCCTGATTCTTCTAGTATCTAGGAGTAAGGATGTGGTCCAGACAGAGATGGAGAGTGATTTAGATTGTCATTATTAAAAATATTAAGAAGTTTGAAAGTCTGGATTCTAGAACATTTTCACTAAATACAGAAAATCATGACTTTTGGAAAAAAGTAAGAAAAATCATATTTTCATTTTACATCTAAGAAAGTAAGTGTCAATGGAGAGGAGGGGTAACATTCTGTACTTTAAGCATTACACATCCTGTAGAGCTAGAGATGATCATCCTGATACCAGAATAATCAATGTACTGTATACTTTGTGCTTGTTTTCTCTTTAGGGTGAATTTAATGTCTGGGAGAAAGAAAAGCCTTCTGAAATGTCTGAAAGACTTAGAATGGGCATGATAGAGTTTAACAAAGAATAAAAGAAAATTATTTTTATGGCAATTGGTAAAAGAGAAAGTTATACTATTCGAGAAACTTTCCTTTACATACATTTGCATGAATTCTCTTTAGAAGGTTGTAGAAGCATTATTGCTCATGATATTCTAATAACATACAATGAAAAACAAGCATACTGCAATGAGCTGTCCCCAGAGGCTTGAGTAGGTGACCTAATGGCAACTATCAGTTTCCTTCTCATGGTTCTCTCCCAGGAAAATAAATCAGCTTTGGTTTGGAAGATGTTCAAGATTGATATTAGTGTCAAACTTGATTTCAGCTTTTCTACTTTATAAATGCTTCCAGAAGGATGCAGAAGCACAGATAGGCCTTGGTGAAAGGCTCCCAGAGAGTGTTTACGGTGATGCAGTGAAGCATATGATAAGGTCCCTCATTTGCAAGTATACCAGTTATTTTCTTCCACTGCTGGTAACAACCTGCATCTCCTGATAAGATTCCTGTATCAAGTAATCTTCCTCATCTATAATTTTTGTGACTCCCCAAAATGAATTGCTGACATTCTGTCCTTGATCTATCAGGGAAGAACAAATTGACAACATTGCTGGTCGGTTTCCATGCTGCATATTTTCTCAGAGCCATCACTCAATTTGTGTAAGGTTGCTAAGCCCGTCAACAAAGAGAGGTTCTATTTCACAGCAGATTTTGTAGCAGAATTTTTTCCTTGTTAAGTTTATTTCATCTTCCCGGTTTCTAAAAAATATAGATAGAGGTATTGAGTAGTGGGAAGATGGGGTTGATACAGAATGAGACTGTACCTTATTTGAAATAGCAGACGAGCATGGGGCAATAGAGTGAGGAAGCCCATGCACGCCCATGCACACAGAGCCTCTCTCATCTGATGTGCTGATTGCAGCAAAAACTTGTTTCTGCAGAAATAGTCAATCTTGGACAGAATGGAAAAATGCACTCAGGATAAATTACACCTGAGTGTCAGGGAGTCAAAAAATGTACACTTGTTACCCAGATGCCGGCTAACTTAATCTCCCTACCCCTTAATGCTCAGGTAAGGGTTTTTGGAACCCCTGTTCCATGGATTCTAGAAAATACATTCCAAAGGTTTCTTTGAGTTGTTTTCATGGTTATCTCTGGCCCTGAGCTTCTTTGCCCACTGAAGTATTTCAGTTGTAGGAACAGTTTTCCCCACTATTCCAGTTGTCCTTCTATTGAACAATGTCAACCTTAAAGTGAAATAAACCCTATTTTTTAGATTCCGTAAGATGCAACCCAGGCAACATATGCACACATGAAAGGCTTTACTGGAGGTGGAAGCAGAGAAACTAAAGTGAACTGAGAATTCATTACTTGGCACTTCTTTTCCTAAAAATATGTCTTGTTGGTCCACCTCCGTTGGCCCTTCTCTTCTCTCTAGTTTCTATTCTCCTTGCTTTTCTCTTTCTAGCTTTTTCTGCATCCACAAATTCCCTGTGCATATTTTAGCAATCAGTATAGCGATAGAAGCCAACAAGTGAAAGTTCTGGACATTGACATTTGACTCAGGGATGGATGGAGACACCTTTATAAAATCTGCTAGTCTGAGAATGCAGTATTGAAAAAGGCTGGAACTAAAGTAGCTAGCTGTCTGACCATCTCTCACTTATTTAGAAGGAAATTGTCAAATTTTAAGTCATTTATACTGTTTGGGCCTGACTTACCTTTGATTTCTTTTACATTTGGCAATGTTTGTAGCTATAATAATTAAAAAAGACCTGGGTTGAGGATAAATTTGTAGGTTAAAGGTAAATTGTTGTGAGAACTATGAACTTTTGGGTAAATTTCTTTTGATCGTAAACAATACAGTTATGGTAAACTCATATAACAAACCATTGGACAAAAGTGGAAAATTACAATTTGTTACAACAAATATTAATAAAATGTGAGTTTTTAATTGAGACCTAGGGTGACCAAGTGTTCTGATTTTCCTGGGATGATTCCAATCTTAATGAAAGCTCTGGGTCCCGTCCAGGAAAAACCCTTCAGTGCCGGGTGAACCCAACTGGTTGGTCACTCTAGCTATGACACTGGCCTCTGCCTCCTAATGCACCCAACAGAGTCTCATTTATATTTCCTTACCTAGAATTGGAGAGCTATTATTGCCCATCCGCACTTACTGAATATACCCAGTGGAAATAAAATTAGATTTTGGCCTGAAGAAGTATGATGACCCCAAATTCCTCTCTGCCTAGGATGGAGTGAAGATTATCTACTCTGAAAGAAAAGGATGGAGTAGGTGGACTTCCAAATTTTCCCTCAGTTGCTTCAGATTTTCACTGTAGGTCAAAGCACAGACAAACAGTTGTGAGGGTAGCTTCAGGAGACCCTACGGTTGTGAGGTTCTTATTTGTTGGAAGTCAAATAAAATAAAGAAATAAAATGGAGTCTGTTCAGCCTCCATGTTGAAAGGGAGGGTGTCAAGAGTTCTTAACTTAAGGAAAATTTGAGGTTTTAGCTTGGACCCAGTTCTTATTCATAGAAAAGTAGTACTTCACCCAAATCCCATTCACCGGCAGCTGCCTTCAACCCTAACCTCTGTGAGTGGTGGCAGCTAATAAAGCACAACTGTCTCCTTTAATGAAGAATTGTTTTTGGCCAATGGAGGGCTTCTTTGCTCAGCATCCCACTCCCCATTCTCCACCTCAGCAGACATGGATGACAGATGGCCAAACCTCATGACTCAAGGGGAGAACTAATTCCCCGCTGTAATTTGTGTACAGAGCTTCCTGTGGGGACCACCTGAAGTTAGTTCCCAACTGAAATTATATACTTCCTTAGCTTCCTCCTCCACCCCCATGAAGAATGGAGATCATTCTTTGTCTAATCCCCAGTGGCTCCAACAGTACCTGGAAAATACGAGGCACTTAATAAATATTTTGTGAATAAACACATGAGAGGTTTCTGATGGGAACTCTAACTGGTACAAGCTTTCTGGGAAGCAATTTGGCAATGTGCATCAAAAGCATTGTATAATTGTTATTTTATCTTCCACTATTTCCACACTTTCAAGAAATTATCGTTAAAAAACAGTCAACACTGGACAAAGATTTATACAGAAAGGTGAATATCTATGAGATTTAATATATCAAAAATTAGAAATAACACAAAGATCCAAAAGTAGAGGACTGGTAATTGAATTATAGTACCTCCTTCCATAAGATGGAATGTTATTTAGCTGTTAAAAACCAAGATATACCTAAAACGTTGGTGGAAATATGAACTGATATAGCGATTCTGAAGAGAAATCTGTCAGCATACAGTAAACTTGGGTATTCATTTAACCTGTTACTCTGCAAATTCATTCCTATGAATACCACAAATTCTCAAGGGGGCACATGAGTGAACATAGATTGAAAGTAATATAGGGGCCCATCTGTGGGGGAATAGAATATATGTGCTTTGAAATAAATAATACCTCTGCAAATTCATGCACTAACAGTAATAGAGCTCAGGGGAGAAATAGGATTGAGTTAGTCCCCTCCAAAGTTTTGCAATTTTATAAAAAAAACTCTAACATAGACAACAATACTTCTAAAAAAAATGAAGCACCACTTAAAAAAAACAAGTTAAATTTCTAATTAACACATTTTTAAAAATACTATTGTAAAATATAGATCCTTTTCTTGAAATAAGAAGACTGTTGCCTGATTTAAAGAGGTGAGAAAAAGGGGAGAAGCCAAGTTAAACAGTCAAGGACAGAGAGACATCTTCACAAATTGCAAAGAGACAATTTCAGGTTTTGAGCAAAATGTAGAAACACCAAAGAAACAGTCCTCTGACTCATATTTGCTTTTTTTCTACAATGGTGAGGCAGAATCACACGAAAAGCACTTTCGAGACAGTGCTTGTTGCCAAAATGGGTCAAAAGGAGAAATGTGTGAATGGGAATGATGAACAATAATGTATTCCTGTGTGGCTTGTTACATTCAACTGTGTTAGTGTACTTTGTGCTTGTGTATATTGTTATTTGCTGATGCAATATAGAAACATGTGTTCAGCTACTGTGTATATTATATATACATTATATACACATATATATTATATATGTACATATATACATATACACTATCTATATTTGACATAAATCCTTGGATTCTTATGTATTTTTATAAAAAATATAATGTTGCTTTCTAGATACATTTGTATACTTATTTGTGGGTGTATATACTATATATAATTTTTATTATATATTTAATATATATTAATAATATATATTTATTATATCATATATTTAATATATTATATACTGACTTAAATATATAATATATAATAACTTATAATGTAATATGTAGTAATATTATATGATATAGTATTATGTATATATACACCTATAAATAGGCATACAAATCTTCCTATAAACCAACATTATATGTTTTATAGAGATACATACATATGAGGATATATGTCAAATTTATTATAAGTAGTATATATATAAGGGGAGTAGGAGGGGCCAGGGATTGAGAATGAAGATAAAAATAAAAAGAACCAAAATGGGTGTTGCATTCACCAATGATGACAGAGTGCTTTCAGTGGAGGTGTATTATTACAACTCTACACTTGTGGTAAAAAATCAACCGAACACTTCCCCCAATAGATGCTGTGTATCTATATTTATTGATGTGAAAATGTTAGCACAGCTACTGATGAGTGAAAAAGAAGTTACGAAAGAACATCAAAACTTATTTGCAGACCTCTGAAATACCTGGAAGCATGTTCTTAAAATGTTAATTGTGGTTTTCCTTCAATGTGATATTTCAAGTGAATTTTTCTTTTTCCTTTTCTGCATTGTTAAAATATTTTAAAAGTACTATGTAACCTTCTATAATCAAACTGAAAAAAGCAATTTCCATGCTTTAAGTAGTCAAGAAAAATATTTAAATATCATATAAGAAGACGCTGTGAGTCAGCTATTTTTGTTTGCAAAAATACATTCAGAAACAATAGGAGAAAAATCAGTGTGAGAATAAACAGTCTTCACTGCATAAAAAAATGAGAACTACTTAAATACCCTAATTAAGATGAAAGAGTGTTTCCTTTTAGAAAATATTAATAACATGCTTTAATCCATGAGGGAATATTACATGGCATGGCATTTTTCTACCTTTATAACTTTGTTAAGAAAAATTTCCTGAAAACTTTTACAATATGATTTATGATATTTCAAAGAGATGTGACTATTTTATCTACAAAATTGCTTTACAAAGACCCATTAACACAGGGCAGATGCCTCCCTGGAACACTAAACACTAACTAAACAATTAGCTACTCTAGTAAGAGCCATTCCTAGAGAGTCAGATTTAAAAATAAAATTACTTTCATCCCTGGTGGTGTGGAAGTCTATGCTCATGTCCAAAGTTGCACCCTCTCAGAAAGGATCTCAGAGAGAGCTTCCAATCTTCAGGTCCCTGGCCAAACATAGGGCAAAACCTGTAAAATCTCTGAGCTATGGTAGCAGCCTCTAAGCCACGTATATATATTCAATAGTAAAGGATAAAAATATAACTGATTAAGAGGGCTTAAGCATAACCTTTGATCAATAAGAACCTTAAGCTGACCCAAAGGTGATCCCTAGGTAGCCATAGTAAAAGATTGAAGTAATGGGAAAAAAATCTGGGCAAGGACATAAAATAGTGTGTACTGTGGGCAAAATAGATTTCTCAGAATCAGCTGAGCCAAGTCACTAAACAAATAAACAAACCATCAAGCCAACAGTAATAATGCCCAATTTGGGAGGAATTGGTGCCTAGACCTTGCTACAATATATTTTCTAAAATGTACACTTTTCTTTTTTTTTTTTTTAAGATTTTATTTATTTATTTGACAGAGAGAGAGATCACAAGTAGGCAGAGAGGCAGGCAGAGAGAGAGGAGGAAGCAGGCTCCCCACTGAGCAGAGAGCCGGATGCGAGGCTTGATCCCAGGACCCTGAGATCATGACCTGAGCCGAAGGCAGAGGCTTAACCCGCTGAGCCACCCAGGCGCCCCCTAAAATATGCACTTTTCAACAAAAATTTTATGAGACACACAAAACGACCTTAGGAAAGTATGGCCCATACACAAGAAAAATAAAATAATAAAGCAATAGAAAATGAATTTTAAAGGGCCTAGATGCTCATCTTAGCAGATAAAGACTTTAAAGCAGCTATGATAATTATGCTGAAAGAACTAAAAGAACCCATAATTAAAGAATTAAAGGAAGATTTAATGATGGTGTTTCAACACATATAAGATACTAATAAGGAGGTAAAAGTTATTAAAAAGAACCAAATGAAATTTCTGGAGTTGAAAAGTACAATAATTACTAGAGGGCCTTGACAATAAATTTGAACTGATAGCATTAAAACTCAGTGACCTTGAAGACAGCCCAACAGAGATCACACAATCTGAAAAACAGGGAGAAAAAAAAGAGGATGAAGAAAAATTAACACAAATCAGAGACATGTGGGACACTATTAAGTGCACCAACATATGTGTAATTGGAGTATCAGAAGGAAAGGAGAAAAAGGGACAAAAAAATTCTAAAAATTATAGCAATGACTTACCAAATTTGATGGTAAATATTGACCTTTACATCCCAGAAACACAACAAGAGCCAAATAGAATAAACTCAAAGAGATCTACAGTCGGATACATCCTAGTAAAAATACTGAAGGCCAAAAATAAAGAGGAAATCTTGAAAACAGTAAGAGAAAAAATGATTCATCACATACAAGGAAACCCCAGTAGGATTAATAGCTGCCTTCTCATCAGAAACAATGAAGACCAGACAGCAGTAGTAAGACATATTCAAAGTGCTGAAGGTAAACTGCCAACCAAGAATCTTTTATTCAGCAAAACTATCTTTCAAAAAAGGAGGCAAATAGACAGTCTCAGATAAACAAAAACGGAGAGAATTTGTTGCCAGCAGACCTGCCTCAAGAAATACTAAAGGAAATGATTCAGGCAGAAAGGTAGTGATATCAGACAGTAATTCCAATCTATATGAAAACACAAAGAGAACCAGTAAAAGTCATTAGGTATATAAATACAAAAGGCAGTATAATTTTATGTGTCTTCTTTTTTCTCTTACTTGAGAAGGATTAATTGCTGTGAGAATTGCCTTCTTGCTGTAAGCATCTAGAATAATCAGCAAAATTGATAACACATAATTGATGGAGGACAGACGGTCCAGATCATGATTCAGAAGGGAGGTGAAGCTAACTAGGTGATTTCTGTGACTACACAAGCTTACTTCCTGGAGCCAGCATCCAGCCCAGAAACAAGGGGGGAGATTTGAAATTGAGACTAGAGATCTCACTGAATTGAAGAAACAGAGATCAGAGTTTAGGGAAACCAAAGTGGACAGAGTTTGTGGTGCAGAGTATCAAAGAAAAGGAAGCTGCTTACAGCGAGAGTTCCCCAAATCTACAGAGGGCTCCCATTTAGGCTTTACATGGATCTGAATATGTGTGGGGTAAAATTCTCCAAATCCTGAGGAAAAGAATACCAGAAAGTAGTAATAGCAGTAAGTAAAACAATCTTCTTCTTTTTTTCTTTTTTTAAAGTAGGTTCCATACCCAGAGTGGAGCCCAATTCAAGGCTTAAATTCACCACCCTGAGATCAAGACCTGAGCTGAGATTAAGAGTCAGATGCTGAACCAACTGAGCCACTCATGTGCCCCAGTAAGTAGAATAATCTTGAGTCTACACTGGGAGTAGTTTGTGCTCCCACCAACAAGAGTAGAGAGACCTCATAATACAGAAGTCATTAGATACAGTCCTCGAAAGGGTCACACTTTAGTAATGAGGCTAAATTATGCCCAGAATAAAAGACTGTCTTTGGTTCATTGGAACAAAGCTCATAAGTAAATCTGAAAAATGACCTGATTCTCAGACAATATATCACTTGCCAGAACAAAATCCAATACTCTTTAAAGGCGGGCAGGGGGTGGTGGTGGGGAATCCCTGTCACAATCCAATACTCAACAATGTAATATTCACAATGTCTGGAACCCAAGTAAAAACTATGAAACACGCGAAGAAGTAGGAAAGTATAACCTATAACCAGAAGAATTAATAAACCAATGAGATAGAACACAAATGGCAGAAGTGATATCTGGGGAGAAAAACATCTTAAAAGAATGGGTATAAAGTATATAAATACATTCAAGGATATAAAAAAAACACATGAAAATATATGTAGCTGTCCTCAAACCCTCTATGAGAAAGAAGGTAACTGGAAGCAGGCCTGCACAAGCTGGGATTTGACTTGTCTGCTACCCACAAAGTGCAGCCTTGGTGATCTATGCTCTTGAATTGTGTAGTTCTAACTTACTTATTCACTTGTTCGTTTATTTACAGGAGAAAATGTTTCATTTCTCTCCACCTCCCAAGTTGGGAGAAGGATTTTACAAAAGAAGAGCCTGTATCAGGATGCTCTGAAATCTCAAAAAAAAAAAAAAAAAAAAGGATGCTCTGATATCTCTTTTTGAGGAGGAAATTCTCCCTCATCATGAATGGCCAACCAATTTGTCATCCCACATAATGTCTTTCATTTTTTTCTTCCCCGGCACATTGTAGACCCTTAGCTACTGGGTACTGTTAGAACCCTGAATTGCTTGTGGGGGAGTTGAACAATTTCTGCCTTCACCTTACATTATTGTAGAATTTTGCATAAAATATATACTTTTTAGTGAAATCTTTTCATAAAACTGAACACTCTACAGGTATCCCGCCTACATGGCCATCTAATTTCATACCCCTGATGGATTTCCCTGCAATGTTGCTAGGAGACCAAGACATTTTTTTTTAACAAAGGATATGGAATGTATCAACCATGTGGATTTCTGCTCCCCCAGTTCCATTTGCTTGTTGCAAGTGTGGCTTCCTTAAACTGTGGTTTTTATGACAACACGGGTAACACTGGAGAATTTGCTGAGCACATTGACATAGGGGTGCAGTACTGTTCTGAGCAATATTGCCATCTTGCTCTTCTGCCCACTTTACGAACACAGAAGTAGAGAAGGCTATGGAGTTTTATTTCTTCATGGGAAAAAGACTTGCATTTTGTTGCAGTTCTACTCCATTTTAGAATTACAGATAAGAGGGAAAAAGTAGAACACAAGAGTCAGAGATTATTGAGAAAGAGATTTCCCTCAACGTTTTCGGAAATTCACCCCTGGTTTCATTCTAGTACCCTTTTTAGTTACATTATGTCAGTCATGGTAGGCCAAGTATCTCCATTGACATTGTAATTTAATTTAAAGTGGCAATTTAATTAGCAAAAATCATAGTAATAATTTTTAGGTGTTAAAAATCTTAGTAGTTTTTGGTGATAGGTCTTATTTATCATCAAATGAAACTGTGGGGAGGGTCAGTGAGGTACCAGTGCAGAAATCCTTTTGTAGTCAGGTAGAGATAGAAGCTGCCTGGGGCTCCTGGGTGGCTCAGTCAGTTAAGTGGGTGACTCTTGATTGCAGTTTAGGTCAGGATCTCAGGGTCATGAGATCAAGCTCCAAGCTAAGCATGATACCTGATTAAGATTCTCTCTCTCCCTCTGTGCTCCCCACTCTCGTGCAGTATGTGTGTTTTCTCTCTCTCTAAAATAAATAAATAAGTCTTTAAAAAAAAAGGAAAAAAAAGCAAAAAAAGCTGCCTCCATGGCTATAAACCTGAAAGAACCAAGACTCTGAAAGCCAGGATTGATCAGCCCATGCTCCAGAAGTACTGGATCCAGAAAAAGTGGATTCCTCCTGAGACCCTAAGGATTCCTGCAAGCAATGCAAGCCTTGCATTGCTTATCCCTACCCCCCGGCCTCCATCTGACGCGCCAAGTTCCTGTTCCTTTTTTCTTCTTTTTAAGTAGGCTCCACACCCGATGTGGGGCTTGAATTCACAACCCAGAGATCAAGAGTCACATGCTCTACTGACTGAGCCAGCCAGGCAAACCAGTTTCCCTTCCTTTTTGACATTGTCTTTTGAGCATGTTCCCTTCCTGATCTGCAGCTCCCTTTGCCTAGAACACTTTTTACCTGTTTAACTTCCACTGGACCTTTGCATCTCAACTCATTTGTCCCTCTCTCAAGGCAGGCTTCTGTGACCTCTCCCACTCCATCCCAGGTACAGCATTTACCACAAACTGTCACGGCAGCTGGCATTTTTTAAAAAACTTACAGCTGGAGGTATTATCAGATGAACTCAATCTTCTCCCTCTCCTACTTCCATGGAGGCAGAGGCCATGTCTAGACTTGTTCACTACTAGAGTTGCAGCAGTTGCCATGAATTGGGAGTTTGTAAATTGTCAACACCTATTTGTTTAACAAATCACCAAACACATGATAATGGATTCTCCAACACTCTAACTTACTGGTTCTCTTGCCTTTCCTGACCTGCCTTCCAAACTTCCTATCCATTGTTCCAAGTAACTTCTGGGATTTTAGTTTTATTTTCCTTTCTTCCTTCCATATTCCTAAATCCTGAGTGATCACCTTCTTCCAAAGCTCAGCTAATCCTGATTACCTCCAAATTCAATGCTTCAGGCTTCACTTCTCACTTCTTATTCTAGCTCAACTTCTGTTCTGTGCTATATTTAAGATATGGTCACTTGAAGGTGTAGCTGTCATTTCAAATTCCATTTGGGTGAAAGATGAAAGAGCAGTGGTTTGTTCTTAGAAGTCATAAATATTTCGTGATGTGCAACTCAGGCGAAATTATTTTATCTCTCTGAATCTCCATTTCTTTACTTATAAAATTGAAATATTAATACTTGTCTTGCAGTATTATTTTAAGGGTTAAGTGAGTGTAATACACATGCATGTGTGTTTGCATATGCGTGTGTACTTCCTACGTTCCTTAGTACTCGATACTTAAGACAGTGGGCAGTCAATAATAAGTTTTTATTACTTTATGTACTTAGTAGAATAAATAATCTTCCCAATCTCTTACCCTTCTCCATTTTACTTATCTTTAAAACAGTGAAACCCCATTTTTCTTAATCCACTTAGGCTCAATATCTTAGATCCATTTTTTAACACCATGAATAAGTCAAATCAGAAATCAAATCCTATTATGTACATCTTCCTTCAAACTGTGTCTCTAATTCAATGTGTTGAATTCAAAATATTGTTTTCATTTTCACTGCCCTGACCCTGGCCCTCACACTTGGCTGTGAACCATTTAGCTGGACTTCTCATCAATTACTCTGCCCAGTCTCTTATACTGTGCCTGTAAACCGGTTTAATCCTCTGAAAACATGTGGTTTTAATCACAGATTCTCAAGGAAAAGCCAAATAGTAATCCTGGCAGAATCAAGACCAGGTTTCTCCTCCCACTTCTACCTCCTTTCTCTTACTGTCCAACCCAACCTCCTCTTGGACCCCTTGAACCCAGATCCAGTTGGTCCTTTTTTCTCTCTGGACTCCACCTATTTCACACTGCATGATGGTCCCAACTGTCTGCTTATTATCATGCTGTTCCTCCTGACTTGAACAACTATGTAACCCTTTTCCGCCAATCTGTTTTCTCAAAACTCACATCCCAGCACTTACTCAAATTTCTGTAACTTTCTCCATCTACAACTCCATGATGATTTACTAATTATTTGTGTGTTACTTTGACCCTGTTTGTTTCATGTCTGACTTTATTCTAAGTTCCTTGAATATAGTGGTTGTGTCTTCTGTTTTCCCCAGCCTTTGCTGGGCCCTAAATAACTCTAGATTTGCAAATAGAAATTTTAATTTGCATTGTTGACTGTAACTACTCTGGGTTGAAGTGCCAGAGAAAGAAACTGAAAGCTAATAGGTTGAACCATATGAAGTTATCAGTAGTTGACCAGGTTTGACTTATAACACCAACAGTTTCTTTTGGTTCAATCTGATAATGTCTTGATCTCAGATGAGTTGCTAAACTATCAAATGGATTCTTAGTTTAAAAACAATCATTAAATTTAGAGGATAGTTTACTCTCCTGCTCACATCTCATTCCACATGCTCTAGAAAAGGCTTTCTCGGGGTGCCTGGGTAGCTCAGTGGGTTAAAGCCTCTGCCTTCTGCATAGGTCATGATCTCAGGGTCGTGGGATCAAGCCTCGAATTGGGCTCTCTGCTCAGCAGGGAGCCTGCTTCCCCCTCTCTCTCTGCCCGCCTCTCTGCCTACTTGTGATCTCTCTCTCTCTCTGTCAAATAAATAAATAAAATCTTTTTAAAAAAAAAGAAAAAGAAAAGACATTCTCCATTGTTCTTTTTTTTTCTTTTTTTAAGTAGACTCCATGCCCAGTGTGGAGCCCAACACAGAGCTTGAACTTGTGACCTGGAGATCAAGACCTGAGCCAAAACCAAGAGTTGGATACTTAAACACTGAGCCACCCAGACACCCTTCCATTGCTGTTGTTTTCTTTCCCCAAAGTCAAAGTTTATTTTCTAAATGGACTGATGAAGAAAATATTGGAGGTGTTAGTCAACTTCGGATCCATATTTGTTCCTGCAAGAGGAATTTTTATGATGTACAATGTAGTTAGTAACATTTATACTAGGACAGATCTAGGATCAGGTCCCAACTCTGTCATGAGTTTGGGTAACCTCAACCAACTTTTTTAAATTTGCTGTGTCTTTGGTTCTCCATTCATAAAAAAAAAGGTTGATAATGTAAGTACCTTTCTCTCAGAATTGACATGAAGATTAGATAAATTGATCTAATAAAGCCTTTAGAAAAGAGCTGGCACATAATAAGCATTCAATGAATGTCAGTTGCTTTTATTACTTCTAATTTTAATAAAGGAAGAGTCTCTGATCTCCTGCAGATGCAACCCAATACCATTAAACATAATACTATCTCTGATTATGTGATGGCATAACAACTCAGTTATTTTTACTGACTTTTTTTTTTAGTGAAATTTGAGGCTTCTCAAAAGCAGCAAAAATAAGTAAATAAATGGCCTCTTTCTATAAAGTAAATCATTATAATTTCATATCATGTCTCTTTATTCTTCTATGTAGATGTGAGTTCAAAGAAGCAGGATTAAATGAGACCTCTGTCACTCACTTGTTTTTAGAAATACCCAAGCTTTCTCCAATAGATCATTTGTCCTTCATATCTCTCCCATCTCCTACAAAAACAAAGGTATAGCTCAGAAAATAAATTATCCAAGAAAACCCAATTTTTTTTGGACTATAAAATAAAAATAAATTAAAACCATAATACTGTGGAGTAGTATGGGTCATCCATGAATTAAGAATTTGTCTGGTTGAAAGATTAAACATCATGCTTGAAAACACATTGAAATTGCCAGTACTTTTATGACAACAATGTATTTACGGTTATTCTTGAATGACTCAATGTATTTACGGATTTAACAAGTTACTATGTGTAAGTCATTTTTTAAATACCCGATTAGGTTGACATTGCTTCTGTTGATTCATTTATTTATTAATTTGACAAATATTTATGAAAGGATTACTGTAGGCTAAGTACATAGTAATCTGCAGCTTACCCAAATTAGGGCTGCCTCTCATCTCTGGGTAAGACTACTTTGATTCTTTCGTGTTGCAATCTGCCAAAAAATTGTGTTACATTAAAGGACAGGTGTGGCCATAGGGCTCTTGGTCTTTTTATGTCCAATTTTAAATGATACCAATATAATTGCTATTGCTATCTTACTGTCTATGCCCTGCTTCAATACGGTGTGTTTTAATTGGACAGTTAACCTGACTCCCAGAGCTGGGTTCCCTACCTGGCAATGGGGGAGAAGATGGTGGGGTGGCCGCTTAGATGATCAAACATTTATGAGTCCACCTGAGCAACTGTTTCTGGGGAGTGTCCTGACCCTTTTTTTCTTCTGTCATCTTGGCAGAAATGAACGTGTTCTTGTTGATCTCGATTCATAATACTCTCACCTCATCTGGTTCTGGTTTCTCCCAGTTCAAACATTCATAATTCCTCAACAAAAGGGCTGGATGCAGAGGTTTTATGTACAGTACATAGACTCTTCCCTTTTATAGTTTTGCACTCTTTTAGAAGGAGCCCAGAAATCCAGAGATATTGCTGTACCTTGCTTGAGAACAATAGTCAGTATTTCTTCAGTTCCTTCTCTTCCTGAGACAAAGAAAAATTGTTGCAAGCCATGCCAGGGCTTTCAGGCTCCATGCACGCTACTTTCCGAAGGGTTTTCATAATGTGTAGTTACATGTATTGTGTGAAAAAATTAAAATCAGAGTCAGCTAGATCTGGCCAATGTAGCAGATATGGCAAGTGTGATCTCTGCCTTCAAGGGTGTAGAGTCTGAGAAAAATAGGTTTTGAACAAGTGCACAGAAGGGAGGAAAAAGAGAAATTCTGGCAGAGGGAACAGTGTTAGAACCTGAGGCTGAGAAGAATGTAGTGCTTCTAAGGAAATAGAAAGAGAATCCCTATCAGCAGAAATGTGGAGTGACAAACAAATGAGGCCCATATCCTACAGGCTTGGGAGCTGTTTATAGTACGTGGACTTTGCCCTAAAGGCCAAAGCAGTCAGGAAAGAATTTTAAAACAAAGAGTGAGCTGCCATATTTGTGTTTTTCAAGATTACTACTCTAGCAGCATCGTGGAAGCATGTGGAGAGGGAGTAGGGGTGTGAGGGAGCCAGCTGTCATAAGTTTCAGTGAATTGATCTTTTGCTTCTTTGAGATCTTAAAAAATTAAATCTTAAGACTTCTAATTTCTCACCTCTGTTCTTCTAATAGACCTTTCTAAAAGACTTTCCTTCTATTATTTTGTCTAATCTTATTTATCTTCCAAGGGCCTGTGGAAGAGCTGTTTTTTAGAAAACCTGTATCTTACTATCATTTATAACCTTGTGCTATTTGCTATGTAGTGTCATCGTAGCACTTTATTGGCAGGACTTTTTAGCCACTTACAGGTATGGCTTGGTGCAGTGAAGATTTATTTGAAGTCAGACAGAATTGGGTTCTAATTTCTGTGATTTAGGGTATGTCACTTAAACTCATGGAACTTTGGATCATTCACATGTAACATGGGAAAAAGACCTCCTCCTTCCCATGATTATGATAATTAAGTGGCAGAAAGTACATAAAGAACCCAGCGCAGGGACACCTGGCTGGCTCAGTTGGTAGAGCATGTGACTCTTGATCTCGAGTTTATAAATTCAAGCCCCATGTTGGGTATAGAGATTACTTAAAAATCTTAAAAAAAAGCACAATTTCGAAATAGAGTGGTTTTTAATTAATAAATTGATTTCTTCTTTCTTCTGCTTGCTTGTTTTTTTAAAATTAATCTGAGAAGATCTATAGTGGGTAGCTGTATATCAGTTTTAGAGCCTTGCATACAATGGCAAATACATAATTGATGAGCTAAATGGGAATGATGTCATATATACACTCTTAATAAAGTAAGCTACTTCATCCAGTGGAACAATGGTGTAGCTTGGAGTTCGTAACATTCTCTTCCTTTATCCCATTGTATTAAGTATGGCTTTGCCCACATAGAGTGCTCTTAAAAGTTATTTTTAGTGAGTCTGGAAGAGCACTGTGCCTAAGAGCCTGGAATTTTATCTCTACTCTGATTTCCTATTCTTCAGACAGTGATTCACTGTTCTAGAGGCTGGTCTGATTGTCTTTCATTATCTTTAATTTCTGTTCTTTTTCTATTCCAAGCATTCATCCCTATTCTTCAGGTTCTCCATGGTTTCAGAGAGGTTCCAGATGCACTGATGAGCTTCAGGGCATTTGCACTTCTCTGTGCCACTCCAAATGTGTTCACTAGTTTCTGTTTTTGTACCCCTGAGTAATTGAATTAGAATGTAGGACACACAGATTTGTGGTAAAGACTGATTACACATTTTTTGGCTCTGTGTGTTAAGTGGACTGAAATAGCTTTCAAATGTGAGCTAAATGAGAGAAACAGTAATTGAAATATTTAAATAATATGTACAACAAAATTTCAAGCGTATAGAGCATTTCCCTGAAATAAAATAAATAGCAATAAAAAAAAACTCCTATGACATTCTTTAATAATCAAGATAAATAAATCTCTGGTCTGTGAATTGCTTTAGAATACTGACATTTAAACATTAAAGAAATATTGGTGTTATAAAGCTTAAAATTGACAAAACTTCCTTTCAATTCCCTGAAGGATTACTTTGCCAACTGTTACAGCTTCCAGAAAAAACATCAGATCTTCTGAAAAAAAATTTTATCATTTAATTGTGTATGTAATGAACAGGGGAAAAAAACAGAAACTTCAAAAAAATGTTTATCTAGTTTACTGCACAAAAATTTTTAAAAATAAAAGTTTAGATGGGGAAATATATAGGTTAATATAAATATTGATTTGTAGTAATTTATACTAATGGGATAAATAATATTTAACACTAACTAGGATAATTTCTTTCAAACCATTGAGTAATTTTGGCAGAAGACAACTTTTTGGACTAATATCTTCATTTTAGAAAGGACAGAGAAATGGAAATGCAGAAAATTGGTATACCTATTCATTTTTATGGAAGCCATTATTCTAGGTGGAAATAATCAAGGAATTTATGAGTTTTAAGTTATATCTGGATGTTGATGATGTTTAACTAAGTTATGCAGTTTGAAAAGATGAGCAGACACTTTCCTGATACTAGATAAGCGGTGAGATTAGCTATTCTCTGATTTTTCACCCTTAGAAAAAATATGAAACTGAAGATATTCTTGCAACACATTATTTTTTCCCTGTACCAAATGTAAGACAAAAGTGATGAAAGGAAAACTTTTTTCCAGGATCTGAGCATTTCATGATTTCACAAATGGTTTCTTAATTACTGTGCTCAGAAATTATTTTCACATTATGTAATGCAAGTCAAGTTGCAATAGCTTAGTATAAGATACATATCCAAATTCCTTTGGGTTCTCAGCCTTAGATATTTTGACCAAGAATATGTGAGCAATTAAACAACTTTCTTGGCAAACATATCTTATGGAAAACATGAAAAGAATTTAAAAAGCACTGTCCATAAGGAAATAATGCTAAAATGATCTACACTAAAATTAAGATCTTCTATTAATCCATAGACACTAATAAGAGTTAAAACAAAACCACAGACTGAAAAAAATAAACTAGTAGAACAAAGAGCAAATGTTTGCATAGAACTTTCACCAAAGAGCTATCCAAATAGCTAATAAGTAGCTAAAAAGATAATCAACTTCATTAGTCACCAGGAAAATTCAAATTAGGACCACAGTGTGATATCACAACCCCTTGACCAGAATGATTAAAATGAACTAGATTTAGAGTACTGACAGTTGGCAAAGCTGTAGGGCAACCATACACTGATGGTAGAAGGCAGGATGTGTACAACTCCTTTGGAAAACTTTTTGGCAATATTTATTAAAGTTAAATATACATATGCCTATAACCCAGCAATTTTGCTTTTCTGGATATAGCCAACAAAATTGCGCACATATGCTAATATATGTTCAAAAGACATATATTTGAATCTTCATAGAAACATTATTCTTAACAGCTGTGATAGAGGCAAGCCAAATATCCATTAAGTGGGCAATAGATGGGGCCCCTGGGTGGTGTATTCGGTTAAGCATCTGACTCTTGGTTTAGGTTCTGGTCATGATCTCAGGGTCGTGAGATAGAGCCTAGCATTGGGCTCCACACTAAGTGAAGAGTCTGCTTGAGATTCTCTCTCCTTCTCCCTCTGCTCCTCATGCTTGTGTGCACTCTCTTTCTCTCAAATAAATAAATAGACCTTTTAAAAAAGAGTACAATGGATAAATAATGGAATATTACACAACAATGATAATACATAAATTAAAACAATATGCTGTAATGTGGATAAATCTCATAAACATAATTTTGAGTGAAAAAAGTCAGCTGCAAGAGGGTACAGATTTATTATTCTATAAATAGGCAAAGCCAATCTTTGGTGTTAATATTCAGGATAGTAGTTACCTATGAAGAACTTGTGGCTGGGAGTGGTCAAGAGGGAGTGTTTTAGAGCACTACTAATGATCTGTTTCTTAATCTTAGTGACGATCATAATATGGTGTGTTCAATTTGTGTAAATTTGTGAAGTTATCCACTTATGACCTGTGCACAGTTTTTTTGCATAAAAAGTTTACATAAAATAAAATTAAGGATGACCAATTTGTTAAGGCTTTAACAAGCCACTGGGAGAATTATCTGCCAGTGATATTGTACAATACAACAAGGATCCAGAGGCATCTGGGTGGCTCAGTTGGTTAGGCATCTGCCTTCAGCTCATGTCATGATCTCAGAGTCCTGAGATCAAGCCCCTCCCCCTCTCCCTCTGCTGCTGCCCCTGCTTGTGCTCTCTCTCTCTCTCTTTCAAATCAATGAATGAAATCTTTAAAAACAGCAACAACAACAAAAACCCCAAAAACAAAACAAAGGATCCATATCTAGAGTTCTGTTGACATAACCCTTAGCACCACTGTGTGGACAGAGAGACAACACGAAGTCAAATGAGTATTAACTTTTTTTTAAATAGATATTTAAAAAAATAAAAAACTTGTTGGGTGAATCAAAACTAATAAAAAACATTTCCATACAAATTCTATGCAGACTTTGAAGCTGTGCTAAGAAGTAACAAGAGTTAAAAGATATTTGTGTAGGAAAGACATTATGTCCTCCCACTTAAGGTTTTAAGACCAATCTAAATATTTTGGGGTTTGTGAATTTGAAAAATTGTTATAAACAAAGACTTTGGAGTAGCTAATAATCTAAAATTAATTTAGCAAAATCTAAATATTCAGAAAAATATAGAAAGATTTTGTGGCAAAGGGGACTTTGTGGATGCTTTGTTCAATAAAAATATAATAATAGTGAAAGGGGAACCCTCTTACACTGCTGGTGGGAATGCAGGCTGGTACAGCCACCTTGGAAAATAGTATGGAGATTTCTCAAAAAGTTAAAAAATAGAGCTACCCTACTACCCAACAATTGTACAGCTAGATATTTCCCCAAAGGATACAAACATAGTGACTTGAAGGGGTACCTGCACCCCAATGTTTATAGCAACAATGTCCACTATAGCCAAAATATGAAAAAAGCCCAGATGTCCTTTGACAGATGAATGGGTTAAGCAGGTGTGTATATATATAGAACGGAATATTACTCAGCCATCAAAAAAGAAATGAAATCTTACCATTTGCAATAATGTGGCTAGAACTAGAGGGTATTATGCTGAATGAAATAAGTCACTAGAGAAAGACAGTTATCACATGATTTCACTCATATGTGGACATTAGGAAACAAGACAGAGGATCATAGGGGAAGGGAAGGAAGAATAAAATCTAATGAAATCAGAGAAGGAGAAAAACCATAAGAAACTTTTAACTGTAGGAAATAAACTGAGGGTTGCTGGAGGGAAGGTGGGTGGAGCAATGGGGTAATTGGGTGATGAGCATTAAGGAGGGCACTTGAAATAAAAAGTGGGTGTTATATGCAACTGATTAATCACTAAAATCTACCTCTGAAACTATTAGTACACTGTATGTTAATTAAATTTAAATAAAGAAAAAATAAAAAAGAAAAATATTATAGATATTTGAATTTAAAATAACATATTTAATTTATATTGGTTAAATATACCATCTCTAGAGACTATGATATATACCTCTTATTTTTATGCAATTATATTTTTATTGTAATTTTTTACCCATGATACAATTTCTATCCTATTCGAATTATTAAAATTCCTTTCTAAAATTTCCTCATTCAGTATTATACTCTCCATATACAACCTTGTTTTGTTTTTAAAGATTTTATTTATTTATTTGAGATAGAGTGAGAGAGAGAGCACAAGCGGGGAGAGAGGGGCAGAGGGAGAGAGGGGCAGAGGGAGAGGGAGAAGCAGACTCCCCGCTGAGCAGGAAGCCCAATGCAGGGCTCAATCCCAGAACCCTGGGATCATGACCTGAGCTGAAGGCAGACGCCTAACAGACTAAGCCACTCAGGTGCCCCTACAACATTATTTTTATATCAGTTTGTTTCTTCCACTAAAGATAATGCCTTAAGGGGTGCTTGGGTGGCTTAGTTGGTTAAACGACTGCCTTTGGCTCAGGTCATGATCCCAGAGTCCTGGGATTGAGCCTGACGTTGGGCTCCCTGCTAGGTGGGAAGCCTGCTTCTCCCTCTCCCACTCCCCTGCTTGTTTTCCCTCTGTCGCTGTCTCTCTCTGTCAAGCAAATAAATAAAATCTTCAGGAAAAAAAAAAAATAATAATACCTTAAGTGTTGTTTCTGAGCAAGTTTTTGAAATTTTCTTCAATGAATTTTTCAAAGATATCAAAATCCAAGTCTTTTCTCCAGATCTGGAGCCTCAAAATAATAAATTGGAAAACTGTTGGTATTTTGTTCACCGTTATAGCCCTAGAGCAAAGCCCCAGAGCATGCTGCAGTCCCTTATTAAATAATGTTGAATGGAATTTTTCTGACTTCCTAAAGGTCTTCCTAAGGCTTTTGGACTCCTTTCTTCCAGGTAGCCTGCTTTACTGTATCTCGATTGGTAGTGATTGCAACTCCCCATCTACATCTTCAGTCTTCACCCTCCTTCTCACCACTGTTCTGAAACCCATGGATTTATGATAGCTACTCCCTTCCTCTTACCCTAAGAATATCAGAAAGCTTCAAGAAAGATTTGGAGAGCCACTACTAACCAATTGGGAGTCACCGTCTAAAATTAATCTTCAACCTCTCTCGCATGAGACAAGCCATCATGTTAAAATAGAAAATGAGAATCTGGATCTATGGTACCAAATGCGATGTCTGCCGTCCAGGGTCTACTTGGATATCTCCAACAGTGAGGGATCTAACTATTTCATGATATAGCTTATGCCATTGTTGGGTAGCACTCATTGCTGACTCTCTTCAACCCCCTAAGGTAATACTAACAGTATTTTTAAACGAGATTCCTTCAAATATCAGTCCTTCTCCAAAGCTACCTCTTCTTTGGTTTCTTTAGTCATTCTTTTTATGACATGATTCCAAACAATCTCCTGGTCTGCTTCTCCTCTTCTAAATTAAATCTAGGTCAGTGTCTGTCTTAAAATAGCATGCCCCAAATTAAATATAATACCCATATGTGGTTTCTCCTCTACAGAATACAGTGGTTGATTCTATCCCAAGATCTGGATTCTAAACTTTTTTTTAGGGCAGCTCAAGTTGCCACTAGGCCCACACTCTACTTCCCTGTTAGCCAGCAGTGGTGACTCTGACCATGGCAGCCCTCTTTTTCCATTAGATTCCACCTTTTAAACCACTCCTTTGGTTTTGCTCCCAACAGGACAGCTTCTTTTTATTTTGTGGAAGAGCTTAAAAATACCTCCGCTTCCCCCACTCTTGTCTCTCTTCTTCCTCTGCTCCTCAGTAACTGTGAAGGTAGCTTCCCTTCCGGAGATTCTTTTCCTACCTCAGGTTTTATCTGACTCTGTCTAAAGGTCAGCCTTAATCGTGTGTTAAGCATTAGCAACAATTCAAAAGGACACAATAAAACATCTGTCATTTTTACCCAAGGCCACTTTCTCAATCAGTAGGGGCATCACAATCAGCACCCACATGTTGTTGTACACCCACAAAATGGTGTGCTCTCAAGATATTTCCCAATTATTTTACTCTATGTGATCTAGAGCTTTCTACTTGGGCCAATCTTTCAGAATCAAGCAACTATTTTGTGAGGAGCACTGGAGTCAATACTGATGAGAAAAATGCTTAAGTTATAGAATCATGGAATATTAGAAGAAAATATCGTCTAGCACAACACTCTAATCAGAGCAGAAATTCATCTTAACACATCCCTACCATATAGTCTGCTATAGGCTGCTACTTGAAGAATAGTGCCAGGGAGCTCACTGCATTTTAAGGTAGCTTATTTAATTCTCAAACATTTCATTCTGTAGAAAGCTCCTTCAAAATAAGACAAAACTACTTCCTTTCCTGTAGCTTTCTACTACACCTTTCTAGTTATGCCTTTTGTCTGCCAAATAAATAAACCTCTTTCATAGAGACAGCTCTAAAAATACTTTCAAATTATTTATTATACTTCACAATAACTTCATTTTTGAAAAGGCTATTTGGTAGTATAGTAAAAGGACATAATAATATTAGTTAATATTAAGCATTTTGCTAATTACATTGTGTGGGGTTTTTTTTGTGGGAGTTTTTTGGATATCATAGAATACTTAGTATTTAATTTTATTTCATGTCTCTCTCTTCTCCTTCTCTCCCTCCCTCCCTCTCTCCTTTCCCTTCCTTCCCTTTCTTTTCCTTTCCCTTCCTTTTCTTCCCTTCCCTTCCCTTTTCTTTCCATCTTTCCTTTCATCTATCTTCCTCCCTCCCTTCCTTCCTTCCTTCTTTCTTTCCTTCCATTCTTTCTTTCTTTCCCTCTCTTTCTTTCCTCCCTTCCTTCCTTCCTTCCTTCCTTCTTTGTAGTAGCCATCTTAATGGGTGTGAGGCAATAATCTCATTGTGGTTTTGATTTGCAATTTCCTAATGACTAATAACGTTAAACATCTTTTCTTATGCCTATTGACTATTCACATATCTTCTTTGGAGAAATGTCTGTTCAAGTCTTTGCCCACTTTTAAATTGGTCATTTATTTTTTGTTGTTGAGTTGTAGGAGTTATTTTTATATTTGAGATATTAATCCTTTATCAAAGACATGCTTTATAAATATTCCTTCCCATTATGGAAGTTTCATTTTTACTCTGTGACTGTGTCCTTTTGATGCACTGAAATTTTTAATGTTGATGTAGTCCAATTTATCTATTTTTACTTTTACTGATTGTGCTTTGGTTATCATGTCCAAGAAATTACTTCCTAATCCACCATCAGGAAGCTTTTCCCGTATGTTTTCTCCTAATTAGATAGTTTTACCTCTTACATTTAGGTCTTCGATCCATTTTGAATTCATTTTTTGTGCACAATTGACTTTTTAACATAAATATAAGTTTCACATTTAGCTCCATTAAATTTCATATCTTCATTTTGGCCATTTTTTGTCTTTTTAAGATCTTTTGAGCCACAATTTTCAGTCATTAATTCTGCTTTTAATAGAATCCGTGTGTCATCTCAAATTTTTATGAGCATGCCCTCTATGTCCTCAACCTAATAATATTGTTTATAAGCCCAACATTAAAGTCCTCCTTCTAAGTTAGCCATTGGTTAACCATTGGCCAATATTACTTAAGTGTATTTATTCAATGGTTCTTCATAAATTTGACATGGAAATTATGGATATTGAGAATATTTCTTTTATAAGGTTTTACTGAACTCCATCTTTACTATGCCTATAGTATGTCTTTAATTCATCAACTCTCAAATTACATTAATATGAATTAACGATAGTGATAATATGAACCATTTAATTTAGAATGTAAATTATAGAAATGATTTTAATTAAATTTATTTTCCATTTTTTTCCCAATCCACAAACTACTAAAAAATGCTACAGAGCAAAAGTCCACTGATAATTCCTCCAACAAAGATGTAAGAATAATTTCTAATTACATTGTATAAAACTTACAAATTAATCGTTTTCCATTTTGTATGTTGAAAAATAACCTCACAATCTTATTTGCATTATTAATTTGCTTTCAAATTCTATCTTTACACATTGTACATAATATAAAGAAACACTTGATCAAAGCTCCCAAAATTTCGTAAATTCAGGGTTAGTGGAGCTGATTGATGGAAGTGCTCAAAACTAATGGGAATTACCCTTAATCACTGTCTTGCTACCTGATACGTTCTTCCCATATGTATTGATACAATACACAAAACAAACAAGAAATATATATATTTTTATATGTATGTATAAATACATATATATTTTTTACTTACAATCTGCTTATGTTAGTAATTTCATAGCACAGGAGCTGTGTGGTAGCAGGATGCAGTCATATATCAACAGTCCTAGGAGAACTTGAATTCACTTCTGAGTTATGTACTGATGGTTCCTAAGGAGGACATGACCTCCAGATTAGACAATCAAGGCCTCGTTATTTTTATCAGATCTGCCAAGAAAAATCAATTGCTTCCTTCAGAAACAAATTAAACAACAAACCCTTCCCAAGGAAGTTGCACACATTTGTTTATGAAAGTTGAGGTTGTTTTGGTGTTCCAAAATATTCACTTTCCCAAGAAGGCATTGTTAGAAATGGGGCTAAAGAATAAGGTTTTGGTATTTTTAGACAGAGAGAAATTTAACATATAACCGATAGTTGGTTCAGCTTTTGTAACTAGTGGTGAGAACAGGTGGTTGCCAGAGGGGAGGTGGGGGGGATGGGTGAAATGGATGAAGGTTATTAAGAGGTACAAAATTCCACTTGTAAAATAATAAGTCAAGGGGTTGAAAAGTACAGCATAGGGAATATTGTCAATAACATTGTAATAACTTTGTATAGTGACGGATGGTAATTACACTTGTGAGCATATCGTAAGGGATATAAATGTTGAACCACTGTGTTGTACACCTGGAACTAATATAATATGTCAAGTACACTTCAATTAAGAATAAAATTAAATAAATTAAAATGACAGAGAGAAACTTAATATATAACCAATAGCTGGTTCAGATTTTGTAACTAGCGGTGAAAACTCTGACAGGACTGTATTTAATATGCTCCTTAATTTATCATAACAAACCAGGAAATACTGAATCACTCAAATTGTGGGCATTTAAACTGCTATAGAATTTTATAGGTCTACATAGTCAAAAAGAATTTTTTTCAAAGCATTGTCCTTTCCTTTGAATCTATAGCTTTACTGATGTAATTATATCTACATATATTTACCCTGAAATAATGCAATATGCCCTTCATGTGTCATCTGTAAGCTTATTTCATGTCTTCATTTAAAATTCTGAACATAAATAGAATTGACCCATGACTAAAAATCATATTTCATAGTAAGAAAAAGAAAAATAAGACAAATAATTATATTATCATAATTATACCTTATAATATATACATTAAAATATATTGTAAATATGCTATTGATAAGCTACAATATATCAATAATGGAAAATATATTCACAACCAAAATAGCTTAAGATGAGATTTGCAAACTGCAGTGCATGAGTGAAGCACTGAAGGATGAGAAAACTCCAGTCTTATTATTTGCTTAAAGAGATTCTTGCATTCTAGAAGTCTCATGCTGTTTTTGGATATTTCTTGTGACCACATAATAAGCAAAATGACTTTGGTCCAAAGCCTAGACCTTTCCCTTCATATACCCGTTAGTACCAAACAGAAGAATGTGCTATTAGAGAACTGGACAATTCATGGATTCTAGGTGTCCCATATTAAAGGATAAAAATAATTTACAACAAAACTGTTTTCATGAAACTGTCTAAATCCATATATATACATACAGACCCACAGTTATAGTTATGTTTAAGTCATGATGTAAATTCATTGTGTGATGGTTCAGAGTGTAAGCCTTATGCCTGAATAGAAATCTTTGCTTATGGTCAAATTACTTAACCTCTAAGCCATTGTTTTTCACTTGTAAAATCGGTGAAAGACTTTATAGTTGTAAACACTTAAAAACATGCTTGCAGATAGTAAATATTCATAAATATTAGTCAACATCATTAGAAATTAACTGTGATA
>CM052899.1:103775976-103830047 GCA_028534135.1 Potos flavus
CGTGATTTCTATATGTAAACACCTCCCTGTAGTTGTTTCCCTCATGCTATATAATCATGTGCACTTTGGAATAAATTTAGACACTGTTTGGACATCATCCACTGTGTCCCTCCTGCTCCCACACTTTGTCTCTTGACTCTTTTTTCTTCATTCCCTTACCCTCAACCCTGGTTCGAGATTGTCGCGCCGGCCGCGACACACAGTCAATGTTTTTGTTACCTTTGTATCATTTGTGCTGGACTTTCTCAGTGGATGGAGTGCCCATGCCCTTTCACTGCCTCCAACATTCTGAAGAAATGGATATTACTTGCAAATAAGGTTCTTGTACTCCTAATGTGATTCTGAAGATGGTGTTTTGAAGTTTCATAATATTTTCAAAGGTGCGCTATCATATTCAACCATAAAATTTCTTCTTCTCAGAAAATGGAGAAGATATATCTTTATCTATAGATAGATAGATAGATAGATAGATCTTTTCCATTATATATATCTATATATATCAGTCAAAAAGTGTCCATGGACCATCTGTTGATTAGAGGCATCCCAAGATATAGTATATCTTTTAACAGGTTCTAAAATTAGGATGGGGTACAAGATGTTAATATATAAATATTATACAATATTATTAAAACTTCACACTTCACACAGGACATTAATTAGGACAGCAATTATGTAAGTGTATCATTGAAGATTCATTCTTTGGTGTTAAGTCCTAACTTTTATTGCTGTCAAGCAAAACTGATTTTTGTAGCATTGGAAAATAAAGCTCTGTGGTTCTGACTTCTAAGGAATTGTAAGGCTCGTAATTACTTATGATTGCCACTTAATTTCTATCTTTTCTTTTATATGGCGAGGTGGTTGGGAAGAGGGTATTGTACTGGCTTGCCACATTGAGCATGGACTCAGTACTTCCACTGGATTTCAGAACTGGATGTTGCTCCTAATCAAAGCAGCTTACTTTATATCTTAAGATGATCGGGAAAGTCTTTGTTAACTGCCAGATGGTATGTTGACCTAAGGAAATGAGCCTTTAGCTACTGGAAGCCTTTAGCTACTGAGCCTTTAGCTACCGTGCCAAGTACAACATTCCTAAATGAATATGGAAGGAGAGATCATTGTTTATGGTCCACCTATTCACCCAGAAGAGTTGCTGAGTTCTGGCATTCCAGTAGGGCCGAGGATGGTGAAATGACAAAAGACTCAGGAGACCACTTAAAAGTATGTTTCCCTACTTAATTAGGCAATAAAGATTTTCCAGGAAACTGGACTTCCTTAGATTGAGGCATTCCTTAATACTGCTGATCTAAGATATTGCAAAAATACGTGCTTGGCTCTTTATTTTCAGATGCATCCCAACCTTCTCGCCACCCTCACCACTTCCGCCCCAACCCTTATTATGGTCGTGTCTCCTGAACCGCCTACGACAACTACCTACCCACTCCCTCTGTTTAGTCTTTTCTACACACATAGAACAGATGAATTATTTAAAAATGCGAGTGAAATTGTGCCACTCTTCAGCTAAAACCCCCCTAGTGGCTCTCTTCATCACTCCAAGTGAAAGCCAAAATCTTGACAATGGCCTATAAGTTCTGTCATTACTTCTCCATCTTATTGACCTTGCCATCACTTGCCCTCACTCCTACAACACTGCCTTCTTGCTGTGTTTTGAACATGGGGCCTGCCACCATTCACAGACTTCCACACACTGTCCTGTGTGTGGGAATGCTCTTTCCCCAGATATTTACACATTCAGCTCTGCTCCTCCCCTCTTTCAGGCCTTTGCTCAAATGGGACCTCCTCAGTGAGCCTTTCTTTGACCACGCTACATGAATGAAACCATTTTCCAGCTTTAACAGCCCACTGTATTTTTGTAATTTATTTTCTCCAGTATCACTAACAGACATTTATTATGTAATTTACTTATTTGTATTATCTGCCTTCCACTGCCAGAATATAAGCTCTATGAAGATAAGGAATTTTATCCAATATATTCATTGCTAACTCTGGAAACTAGATTGCCTGACCCACAGACAACACTCAATATATATTTGTTAAATAAGTAGAATGAATGAATCGTGCTGGAAATTAAAGTCTTTCTCACTGCCACAGATTTAAGAATGACCTTGAAGTCTTAACAATAACTGTGACCTTGAAGTCTTGTCAGAATGTCTGTACTGCCTCCTGCCCTCCAACCAATGAAATCTGAATACAGCCATAGACTAATGGTTCACCTTGGGATGGCATTTTAGTTCTAACTCTGTGTTCCCTGGATTATTACACTCTTCCTAATGTTAAAACTGGCCACCTTGTACTGGCTGTAGGGAATATTCTTATGAGGGACTCTGGCACAGAGTGTGAAGGAGATAGACGCACACATTCCAAAGTGAAGCTAAGTGGCTTTTGTGGAAGCCCTTATAGAGTCCAATGGGATAGATACAGAAAAGCTCTAATTCCAACATGGACATTTGTAAGTGTTTTCCTCCCTTGACTATAAGACAAATACAAAAGAAAGAAAGAATTATATGGATAAGGATTTGGACAATGTGTGTTGCAGGAAGGCAGATGAAAATAAATGAATTTTCATCTCATTCTAAGCATTTGGTAGACCTTTAAAAGTATACTAAATTAATAAGGATAATTTGATTAGTTGATTTATCTTTTGTATATATAATAGGCAAATTGATTTACCGTAAAATTCAATACAGAAAAAGATTAAAGATCTTTAATTCTTATTTATGTGTAATACATGCTGCCTGGTGTGATAAAAAGGAAGGTACGGTATGACTTCCTAATGAGCAATTAAAAACTATCTGTCAGACTTAGTCTCAGAGAAGTGATGACAGAAATCACCCTATGTAATTCCTTCGAACTTTCATCTTCCCATGAAATATTGCCATATTTATACTCTGCCTAAAGAGAAAAAGAATTATTTCTCTTGGGTAAGAAATAACAAATAGGGACTACAATACATATATATATATATTGTTTTCAAAACAGAAAAGTTAACTGATAGCAAGCAATGTAATGTATTTTATATTCCAATTAGTACAGGATTTTATTATATTAGGATAAAGTCCTTATTTTCATTCTGAATGACAATCATTTATCATCAAAAGTTATATCTGTATCCTTTTATTAAAATTTTTGAATTTCTATTCTTACTTTTATTTCTTAGACTCCATTCCTGACTAACTTCTTGTCAACATGACTTCTGATAATAGTGACATTGTGCTCTTTAAACCAAAACTAGGACTATAAACAATATCAATGACCATTCACTGGGGCTCTGGTTAATGACAGGCACATTTAATCACCCCAAATCTTACAAGGTAGATAGTTCTCTCTCTATTTCATCAGTGAAAAGCTTGAGGTTTGGAGAGAACAAATCTAGGAAAGAGATAGTCAAGCTGAGAATTAAATAAAAATCTTTGTGATTCCAAAGCCTGTATTTTTTCCTCTATACTAGTCAGTTCCTCAAACTACCATATGTATGTTTAGATAAAAAATATCCCACATATGCATGGTAACATACTGAGACATGGAGAACAGGCTAGGAGAAGAAACATATTAAGTAATTATTGTGCACAAGTCTGTGTTTGATGCTTTCATTATATTATTTCAAAATAGAGAGGTGAGTGTCTTATCCCATTTTACAGATGAGAAAACTGAATTACACAGAGGATAAGTATAAACGGGACTGAAGGGACTTATCTGGAATTTATACTAAAATTTTCCTGGCAGTGAATAGCACATCACTTACACCACGCTAAAGCTGGTAGAAGTGTGTTGAATAACAAATATGCCTATAAAGGAGTATGTATCCTTTTCATTGAATTAAATCTACCTTTGTTCTGGCTCACAGAGAAGTGGTCAGGTTGAAAATACAAATGCAGTTCTAATCCTTAGTAATTACTTTTCTATTTTCTCTCTAATCCCTGATTCAGTCTTCACTGATATGTAGAAACTGAACATTTCTCTTGATTTTATGGCTATTCTTGAATATGTTTCCAACTCAAATCATTTAAAAATGTGAATTTAACAAAAAAAAATTTTTTCCTAATTATTTGGCCTAATTTAATTTAGACTTACACTGGATTTTTTCCCACCAAACGTATAAAAGATATATTAATAGAGAAGAATGAAGAAGAAATTTAAGTTGAAATGAAAGGAAGACTGTAAATCTTCCTTATACATGTTGAAAACCTTTTCTAGATTTGAAAACAACTTTCTTATGGCACTTCTATTTTTCCCCCTTTTCAAATAGAAGTGTGCTATTAACATCAGCTACTCAGATTCAAAATGGTAGCCATTTTAATTGAGCATTTTCAGAGTAGTTGAAAGGCCTTATTACATAACCATATCACAAGAGGCCCCTTGTCCCAGAATAATCCTTTTTCATAGGAGGGCAGAATTTAGGTGCTGTGGGAATATTCACACTGCAATTTCTGACTGACTGGGATTAAGGTCAGATGATAAATCTTCGGCAAACACAGCATTCAGGTTGAAGTCACTCGAAGGCAGAAGTGAATTAGAACTAGCCTCTAAATGTATCTCTTTGGGACAAAAACAATGAGACTGCCTTGGCTCTAGTGACCCTGGCTTTGTCTGGGATCCACACAGACTCCAATTCATCCCTTCCATACAATCACTCCCTTCAACCAAAGCAGTTTACTCTCAAGAGAGATTAGTGCAGAGAGAAACAATCAAGACTTCCTAAAAGACTGTTTCATGATTCCTGCAGGTTTCATGAAGCGGGTGAGACCATTTTTTTCTGTTGCATGGCAAAATAAACAGTCACCCTTGCATGATCAGATTGTGCATTCTCTCTGGTTGGAAAGGCTCTTTGTGAAACCAAGTTAAGATCAGAAGACTGTGAGTTGAGTGCCACATCACTGTAAAGGTAATTACATTAGTACTTAAAAGATGATGGCAGTCTACAATATTATTTTTATTTAATACTTTTAGTGTTTAACAGAGAACTTAGATTTAATTGGAAAAGAAAATAAAGACTGTAGGATCAGAGACTACTAACTTGTTAATGGAATGTGATGGTCTTCTGCATAAAAATTTGGACATTAAAGAACTGTTCCAACTCTTAAAAGATCTTGTTGAAAGAGTCTTTTCTGTCTGAAGACAAGGTGACTCTCCTCGGGGAATATTTCTCTTCACAGGGGAAAGGAAAGCAGAAATGGCCTTGGCTTCTTTTTATCCACAACCTCTAATTCCTAAGTGTCCTACAGTGAAATAGTCTTTTCAGGTGGTGAAGACATAGCTTAGGCAACTGAATTTCAGAAGATACCATTTACCGTCATTGTTTTATTAGAATGTGAATTATATCTAATCTTAAAATATTTCACTGTCGAATGCTTTACTTTTTTATTGTTTTTTATTTTAATTCCAATATAGTTAATATACAGAGTTATAATAGTTTCAGGTGTACAATACAAGTGACTCAACAATTCTTTACATTATTCACTGCTTATCATGATAAATGCATTCTTAATCCCCATCATCTATTTCAACTCATCTCCCCACCAACCTCCCCTCAGTTTGTTCCCTAGAGTTAAGCATCTGTTTCTTGGTTTTTCTTTCTCTCTCTCTCTTTTTTCCCTTTGCTCATTTTTTTTTGTTTCTTAAATTCCACATATGAGTGAAATCATATGGTATTTGTATTTCTCTTATTTCACTTAGCATTATACTCTCTAGCTCTAACTATAGTGTTGCAAATGGCAAGATTTCACTTGTTTTTATGGCTGAATAATATTCCATTGTGTATACATACCATATCTTCTTTATCCATTCATCTTTTGATGGACATTTGGGCTGCTTCCATAATTTGACTATTGTAAATAATGCTGCTATAAACATAAGAGTGCATGTATCCCTTTGAATTACTGTTTTGTATTTTGGGGGTAAATACCCAGTAGTGTGATTACCAAGTCATAGGGTAGTCCTATTTTATCTTTTTGAGGAATATCCATATTGTTTTTCAGAGTGGCTACACTCGTTTGTATTCCCATCAACATTGCACAACTGTTCCTACTTCTCCACATCCTCGTCAACACTTATTTCTTATGTTTTTGGTTTTAGCCATCTGACACATGTGAGATGATATTTCATAGTAGTTTTGATTTGTACTTCCTTGATGATGAGTGATGTTTAGCATCTTTTCATGTGTCTGTTGGCCACCTGGATATGTTCTTTGGAGAAATGTCTATTCATGTCTTCTGCCCATTTTTAAATTGGATTACTTGTTTTTTGGGTGTTGAGTTATATAAATTCTTGATATATATTTTGGATACTAACCCTTTATTGGATATGCCATTTGCAAATATCTTCTCATTCTGTAGGTTGTCTTTTAGTTTTGTTGATTATCTCCTTCGCTGTGCAGAAGCCTTTTATTTTGATCAAGTCCCAATTGTTTATTTTTGCTTTTATTTCCCTTGGCTCAGGATACATATCTAGAAAAATGCTGCTACAGCCAATGCCAGAGAAATATTGCCTGCGCTCTTCTAGGATTTTTATGGTTTCAGGTCTCACATTTAGATCTAACCCATTTTAAGTTTATTCTTGTCTGTGGTGAAAGAAAGTGGTCATTTCATTCTTTTACATGTAGCTGACCAGTTTTCCCAGCACCATTGTTGAAGAGACTGTCTCTTGCTCATTATTCTTTCCTCTTTTGTTGGAGATTAATTGAAGAATAATTGTGGGTTTATTTCTGGGTTTTCTAAACTTAACCAAAAAGATGAAATACCTGTACTCTGAAAACTATAAAACATTGATGAAAGAAATTGAAGATGACACAAAGAAATGGAATGACATTCTATGCTCATAGATTGGAAGAACAAATACTGTTAAAATGTCTATACTACTGAAAACAATTTACTGAATGCTTTAGTTTTGCAAAGTATTCATTTTGCATTTGCTTATAAAGTTATTATCCTCCATATCCTTTTGAATTTTAATTCTAAATGCAAATTTAATGATATTTCTATTTGTATCATTATTTAAAGAACTCTAAAAAGTTTATGAATAGAACCTGATCTGCATTTCTCTTGTTTCCAATAAACTTGCACACACAAGGTTTTGACTTGCCTCATTTTGACTTACCTCAGAGCAGAAGATAGAAAATGACCTGATTATACTCGAAACTGACTTCTATGCAAAGGCCATGAATTTTGAGACTAACCACATTTCAGTTTGGGTGTGGGAGTGCTCTTCATCATCATATAAGTTTTTTGCAAAGTTATACTTAGGCATTCTAGAATTCAACCATAAGAGAATAGGAAAGACAATTGCTTCTTAAGGTAATACAAAATGAAAGAAAACTTTGAACAAAGTTGATGAGTGTAAGAATTTGCCTGTAATAGCATTTTTTTCTTTTTTATAGTCGTTACATTTTGAGTCCTCTGTTTCTAATTTCTCATTCTTCCCATTCATATCCTAGGACAAATATCCAAAGTTTAGATGATTTCTACCAATAAGCAAAGCAAACTCCCAGAATCCCAGATTAATCACTGGTTTTCTCAAGAGGCAGCTTTTCTGGGATGAGATGATGTCATCCAATTGGGAAGGAAAGCAAAAAAACTGCTTCTTCTCTCATTTACAAAGAGTAAGAAATTTAGCTATTCACAGACCAATGGCAAATGAAGTAATGTTTTCTCAAGTCTTCTGACCCTGAAAATAGTTATGCCTTCAATTTTTATTATATTCTTCTATTTGCATCGTATTCCTGTACAGAACACAGATGATCAGTGTAAAATTACAAGCTCCTTTTCACACTTTTCTTCCAGATTTTTATTTTTAAGGCAATTACTATTTTTTTATTTCTTCCCCATTTTTATTATAATGGAGAGAAAAGTCTACATTTCCTCATTGCTAGACAATAGTCTGAGTTACAGGCCAAATTTGCAAGATCGATAACATCATCTTCATACAAGAATGAAAAGAGATTATTCTTAGCACACTATTAAACATTTAGCAGTTAAAATTTCACCGTAGAAAAGAAGATAACTATTATGATAGAAAAATTCATATGTTCATGATACTACTCTGAAGCTATTTGTACTGAGGAGCCTTCTATCTATTACGGTTTTTCTTTGCTAAAGTTAGAGAGCTTTCAGTTATTTTTGAATGGGAAACACAGGGTTTTGTTTGTTTGTTTGTTTTTTATTTTTTTTTCCTTCCAGCCCCTTACTATTGCTCTGTGAAGACGATAATGCCTCATAAAGAAAATTAGGAGGGTGGTTGCTATGACTGAATGATTCCCTTCTGTCAGCCCTGGGGCAAGAATGGAGTTGAATTTAACCTTTAGTTTCCAAGGTCAGGAAAGATTAGATAAATGGGAAACAACCACTCCTCCCATATCCTGTTCATGGAATGTAGGAAATGACTAAAATAGAGACCAAAGGAAATTTACTGCTCAAACATATCAAGGATTAGGTTCCGCAACGCTTTAAAAAAAAAAAAAAATCCCAAACACCATTGTAAGAAAGAATTCTATTTTCAAGATGAATTACGTGATTCTGGAGTTTCTGAAAAATAATTTTATTTTCCAATTTGTATTTGTCATTGAGTAAACATAGAATCATATTTATTCAATGGAAACCTGTTATTTGGTTTTCTTAGAGTAAATAAAATTATTAAAATGCTGCTGACTCATTCTCCTAGCTTCTGAGTAATTTACTGTCTGCAATCAATAAAAATATATCTCTCCTAACACTGGGTGCCAAACTTTATCAAAGATCGGTGTTGTTTTGGATTGTAAACTGAGGATGCATAGATACGATTTTTGTGCCACTTTTCACATACACAGCATGTTGAGGCCAATTAAACACACAGGCCTGCTTTATTTTTGTTTAATGATGATAGACAAAGCTTGAAGTAAAACTTTTTTTAAATGTACACATCTATGAACTGGAAGCTTTTCTTGCATATCCCTAAGCCCATCAGTCTATCACAGGCACCTAAGTTCCCTTAATGTCAAAGAGAGGCTGAGCACATCTAGGCCGCTGGGAAAACGGACAGAGAACCTGCTTCTTTATTCCTTATGCGCAAGCTGTTCTATGGATCAGGGGACTTGACCTTGCCTTTGCTTCAAGAGCCTCAAGCTGGCAGTGGTCCCTCTTCCAGAATTTGTTTCCTTACGCCAGTCTATAAAT
This sequence comes from Potos flavus, assembly GCA_028534135.1. Taxonomy (NCBI): domain Eukaryota; kingdom Metazoa; phylum Chordata; class Mammalia; order Carnivora; family Procyonidae; genus Potos; species Potos flavus. Next base: position 103,785,138 of record CM052899.1, read on the forward strand.
AATCCTTGCACAGCAACAGAGGAAAATTTGATCCCAATCGCTATTAAAAAAAGATCAAGTACTGATTTTTATTATTTTTAGGATTCTCTCTATTCCCCCTCCTCCTGTATTATCATCACTGCTCCTCTGTGAATCCGCCCCACATCCCTCCATTTTTATTTTCAGCTCCAGCCAGTGTGCAGTGCGTGAGGCGAGCAGTGACAGCAAGAAAGACTGGGAAATCAGAATGGATGCCAAAGTCAGGCTTGTTCTTGGTGACTTTTCCTTTATTTTTAGAAATGGAGAAAGGGGAATAGCAAAGTCCTTTCTAAAGGGTGGCAATAGAGTTAGAAGACAGGACTTTTATGTATGATTCCTTGATTTTATCACTCTGTAGTCCTGATGCATAAATAGAGGGGATGCCATTTCATGTGTGGTGTCACATCAGAGTTACTCACACTAGGAAGTGAAAATAAATGTTATGAGAATCCCCTGCCTGCTGGTCGTGTTTCACGCACAGTTTATAGAAGTGAGGTGGGGGAGTCTGGTGATAGAAGTCATTCTCCTAAGTGTGTAATCTCCACACGGTGGACAGATAAGTGAGAGATTTATGAACACCCATATTTTCTTTATTTATTTCCAAGAATGCTGCTAAAAGTGGACCTTGAGGAATAAATTTACCTTTGGTTGCAAATCTAATGCAGGATTACCATGCTGCTGTGGGTTCTCCACTCTAACTCTCCCCACTACCAATGCCAGGGTGAGGAGGGCTAGTGGGGCCCACAGCAATTCCTGGGATTGCGCAGTGCCCGTCTCACGGTGATGGACCAGGGCATACCTCTTCGGAGCAGGTGTAGAATTCAAAATTATACCACTCAGGAATTCAGACTTCACCACGTGTATCTTTTCAGGCTCTCTCCATTGTTCTCACCCCCATTCCCCTTCCCCCTCTTCCCCATCTGAGGTTCCCCTCTTCTATCCCCTCCCGTCCCTGTCCTCTAGCCCCCTCTCATATTCCTTCCCCTTTCCCCTCCTCCTCCTTCGCCTTCCCCCTCCTCCCTTCTACTCCAATGTTTTTTGACTGAGACCACGCTGTTCTATTCTGGACTGTTGTTCAGGAGTGGCGAAGGTGCATAGCCTTTATTTTAAGAATCCTTTGTAGCCAGTAAGGAAACTTGGCAGAAATTAAGAGGACTCATTGAGGTGGCAAATTGAAAATGTATTTGAATTATGAATCCACAGGAAGAGAACTAGAAATATCAACAGTCACATGAAAAGAAATTCTACCTCACTCATAATAAGATGGAAATTAGAACAATGTGATACAAATTTTTACCATTCAGACAGGAAGAGATTAAATATGCAATATTCCTGAGTATTGGGTGGATGAGGAGTGTATATAAGCACATTCCTTTGGATAACAATTTGGCACCATCTATCAACACTTCAAGTGTATGTACTCTTGGACTCAGTTGCACTTCTGATGACTTTTTCTGATAGCTCTACTAATTCAAGCAGGCAAAGATATGCATGCAAGGATGCATTTTTTATGTTGCATTAATAATATAATTATATGCACACTTTATATTGCATTTTTTTGATTGGAGAAAACTTTTTTGTTCATCAAGAGACTAGTTAGAAAAAATTATGGCATAACCATTCAGTAGATTTTATTGTGATAGACCTATAATTTTCAATATGGAAACATGTCAACTCATAATAAGTGAAAACAAAATATATATACACACATAATGAGAGCTATATAAACACAAGAAAATGCTCATGGTAGTTGGTTGTAGGGAGTGAGAATGAATATCAGGAGCACTTGATTTTTTAAATAAAAAAATTGGATTGGAGGAAATAGTAAGTTTTTTCTTATGGTCAAATCTGGTTTTCTATATTTTCTTTACTTTCAAAATTTGATTCTGAATGTAATAACTGTCAATTTTTTTACTAATAAACTTGTGATTATAATATATGCAAAAAATTTACACTAGCCTTTCTTGTGGCTGTAATAAATAATGAAAAAGTGCTCATAGCAAAACTTCAGGCCAGATGATTAGGCTCCTGGAGACATGGCTTTGCTGATGCCTCAGGGCACTGCCCATAACTAGCTCCCCAAAGAAAATTGGGTTTCTTGTAAAAACGTTTCTCCAGAAACCACATCATAAAATTCTGAAAACCTGCTTTCTTTACTGCATAGCCAAAGCCATGATATACACTTACAAAATGCCATATAAGTTTGATTTAATACTTCAATGTGTTTTGGTTATTTGGCTACTGGGGAAAAATAATTCTTGGATAAACATTTCAGTAAATAGAAATCTCTTGTTTTTACCCCCCTCCGTTAGGAAAAGATAATTATTATTACTGAAAATGACATCGGATTTATACCTAAGCCCTACAGTAGTGACTTGAGATTTGCAAAATATTTTTAGGAATCATTTTATCCAATAATGCTATGGACCTTTCTAGTGTGGAAGCACTTAGCAACTTCTGAGATGACTCAGCTACTTAAGTCAGAAAGTAAAACTCTCATACTCTTGTGACCCCACTAAGATACCCACAGTTATAATTACATTTGAGAGCTGCCTTCAGATAAAACAAGGTCTGTCTATCTAGCTACATTTTATCTATCATCTATCTATCAACTATCTCTCACCTATCATCTATCTAAGAAAGAGAGAGAATAAGACAGAAGCACAGAGAGAAAAGGAGAAAGGGGAGAGAAAATAGAAAAGGAAAGAAAGAAGGGAATTCAGGGGAAAAGAGAAGGAATTAAAGAAATAAAAAAGAAGGAAAAGAGAAATGAATACCTGTAAAAAAAGAAAGCAGAGTTATATTGGAAATTTATACTGGAATTTTAAAAAAACGATTTTGTCTAAGCCATTAATTTTAGAGTGGTGGAAACTGAAACCCAGGGGGGTTTCCTAAGATTATACAGAGTTGGGATGACATTGACAGTGACAGGAGATCCTAACTTTCCCTTCCACACCTTTTATTTTATACTATTTATGTTACTTACTTTAATAGTTAAATATCTAGGAGTAAAATTAAAAGATGAAAACTCAGCCTTGTTTACACAGCATAAGGGGCCAAGGCTCTGAGTGTGCTGGTAAATATACACCATGGAACTACTCATCCAAATTTGCAGCAGATATTTTGAGCGCCTGTTATATGTAAGATATTGTGCTGGGTTCTGGGCATACTGCGGTTCACAAAAGAAATAAGGTCCCTGTGTTCATGGTGTTCCAGTACTACAATATCTTAGCTGCTTGGTAGAGGTAAGGTTTCTCTCTAAATAATAATCTGTGAACTCTTTCAGGCTGCCTTGCTTCGGCCGACTATTTTCAATGATTGTGGCAAAGCTAGAGAATCCTCATGCATGCTGGTGTGTTGACCTGACCTCACAGTGCTTTTTCCAAAACTAATCTTTTCTGGATAGAACTGGCTAGAGGACAGCTCTATTCCCCCTTTAAATTTTCTTTATGTATGCCTTTAAAGAACTAAACACTCTGCCTTAGTGTAATATACATTTTTATTTTATTTTATTTAGACTCGTCTAAACCCAGAACATGCAGCGAGCAGTTGGCAACAGCAGCACACAACCCCCTTTCCAGATGGACGAAACCATATGCTGCAAGAGCCCCCTACGGTGCCAATCTTTCTCTGCTCTAGAAGGCAAACCAATCCATCTCCAAATCTTCAGTGTTGATTCTAAATCTAGTTGCTTTGAAGTCCTAGGGAACATTCCATTCTCTCTAGGGTCCTGTAGATAAGTACAACTTCATATCAAGCACACTGGCAGCCTAAAAATACATCTATCATGGTTTGAGGAACTTTAGGATCTCTCCCCAAGAAATGTCGAAGGCTGGTGACAGCTTTGGGAAAATGGAGGAAAAGCTTTCAGATGACAAAATTTGTGTCACATGAAAATTTACCAATTCTATACTTTTATTCTTGCTGGTATTCCCCCAACTTTCTAGTGTCCATCATCATGCATTAATGGTAATGACTTCTATCTCAAAATGGCTTGACTTTTACATCATTTAAAATGTTTATCACTGCCATTTTTCAGGTTGCTCTTGGCCAACCATTTAATCACAGATTCAACTCTCTTCTGTAAGCAAGTGCTCAAGGAGGAATAAATGGTTTATTCTGAAGGATTTAGTGAAGTTCATTATTCCTCCTAACCAAAATGCAATGAAGAACAGCAATAAAGTTTTGCCACTTGGCATCAGTTCTCTCGATCCACAGGGTTGCCTCAGGTTTCCAATGTGGGTCTTTTTGTGTTAGTTAAACTGTATGAGGGAGGGCACATCTTTGCTTGAGTTTCCAGAGAATTTCAGTGTAGAATATTCAGTCAGGAAATTGCTCTGTGTGTGTGAAATTGAAACGTAGGACTGGGCTTGAGCTTTTAATGTGAAAAATATGTGTCCAAAATTTGAACTAGGTGAGTTTTAAATATCATCCACTATTCATTTCGGAAATTCCCTTCATTTTTTAAATAGGAAATTAGGTCTTTTTATTTAAGCAATTTTATTTACCTCAGCAAACATTTTTTGAGCACTGTACCAGGAGCAAGACAGTCCACTTTGTCTAATGGGATTAAAATCAAGGACTCTGGTACTAATAGCCAAGGAACTTACTGGGAGAAATAGGCAATACACAGACATCTCTATCTCTACCAAGAGACAAACTGAGTTGAATTCTAGATTCTAATACATAAATGTTATAGGAGGATGGAAATGGAGGGGAATTAAATTTGATTAGAAATATAAAGGATGACTTGAAGGAAAGGTATAATTTCAAAAACCGTAAAGGAAAAATCTTCTAGGCAATGACCTTCAAAAGACTTGTTCAAAATTTTCAACAACTAAAATTGGATCAATTGCAAAGAAAATATTAAAATATCTTTTAATATTGTAACTAATTATTTGAAATTTTTATTTTTTCTAATGTGCCCCCAATTTTTTTTCCCAATAATGTGTGATGGTTAATTTTATGTGTCAACTTGACCACAAAGTGCCCAGATATTTGGTCAAACATTATTCTGGGTGTGTCTGTGAAGTTGTTTTGGGATGAGATTAACAATAGATGCAGTAAAATGAGTAAAGTGGGTTGCCTTCATCCAGTCAATTGAAGGCCTTAGTAGAACAAAAAGACTGACCTTCATTGGAGTAAAAGGGAACAAAATTGGGCATTGGTGTTTTCCAGATTTTGGACTGGAACTAAAACCATGGGCTGTCTTGGGTATCCCGCTTGCTGACTAGAAATGGTGGGACTTCTCAGCCTTTGTAATGACTCGAGCCACTGATAATCAATCTCTCTCTCTTCTATTGGTTCTGTTTCTATGGAGAATCCTAACAATACAAATGTGTATATTTAATCCACAAATGAAAACACATATATTGAGGTTACACAAGACTGCTCAGCTTTTTCTACTAATAGAGATATGTGTTCAAATGTATAACTTTTGGATATTAGAACAGGAAGACAGTTGGCCACTGCCCACAGATAGTATCTCTATTTTTTTTAAGATTTTATTTATTTATTTGTCAGAGAGAGTATGCACAAGCAGGGGGAAGAGCAGGCAGAAGGAGAAACAGCCTCCCCACTGAGCAAGGACCCTGATGTAGAATTGGATCCCAAGATCCCAGGATCATGACTTGAGCCAAAGGCAGACGCTTAACCAACTGAGCCCCCCAGGAGTCCCAGAAAATATCTCTGTAAAAAGAAAAATATTATTTTCACTTTTCCTTAAGATTTCTTTTACTCAGAGGTTGTTTCCACTGCCCCACTGGCTGAGACCTAATAAAGACTTCAGTACAAATGGAAAATGAAAAAGAAATTAAAAACATATCATTCCTCACCACACACACCACCACCACCACAGCAACAACAACAAATATATATATAAAAAAAAAATCAGGCTTTTAAATGACAAATTTCTGACATGATCAAAGCTCACAACATGCCTATAAGAATTCTAGACACTATCCTATCCACAGTTCACTTTATAGAATAATCACAGTCCACTATAAAACATTTATATTCCCATTCTCAAACACTCTGCCTCAAGTTTCTTTAATATCTCTCCATGTTGTATGTTTATCCCATTTCTTATATGAAGGATGTAATTAGGATTATGCTATTGACACACAGTCACAATTGATGGTAGTAGTTGAAATTTTACTATACTTATATAAGACAAGAAGTGCTGTTGTTCCCATCACTGAGCCACCTTCTAGTAATGCTTTAACAATAAGCATAATAGTCAAACAGGAATTGTATGTATAAATAAAAGAAGATATATCTGTGTTGTTGGGATACGAGATGTGATGGGTAGTTCAAAAGAAAGGCAAGTACAAAGAAGTGAATAATAAAAAGATACAGTATGTTTGGAAACCTGAGTAGTCTTTTCTGTCTTATAATATGTGATTTTCAGAAAGAGTAGTGGTACAAAAGCCTGATAGAAATGGAAGAAATACATCAACTAGATTCTTATTTGTCATGGCAGGAGATTGTAATATCTTACAGGCCCATGATCCCCAACTTGGTGCCAAGGGATCTGTCCCAGCATAGGCATTGATACTCTGGTGACAAACAATCTATATCAGGTCCCACTATCTCATGCTTACATACTTTAATTACTATTAAGTGTTTCCTTACTCCTTCAGAAATGAAATTTGGAAAGAATTGCTTTCCTTTGGGGCACCTGGGTGGCTCAGTTGTTAAGTGTCTGCCTTTGGCTCCGGTCACGATCCCAGGGTCCTGGGATTGAGCCCCTCATCAGGCTTCCTGATTAGCCAAGAGCCTGCTTTTCCCTCTCCCACTCCCCCTGCTTGTATTCCCTCTCTCATTGCCTCTGTCTCTGTCAAGTAAAGAAATAAAATCTTAAAAAAAAAAAAAATTGTTTCCTTTGTTTTGATCAATTACGTACAATTGGAGCACAGCGGGGAGTTTCAGTGTAGACTCAATCTACCAACTTGACTCAGAAGTCTATGAAATCATTCTTCACTCAGCAGTTAGTGTTGTCTTTTTAGATAATGTCACCTTTATGTCAAAAACTCTCTAATGGATCCACATATTCTACCTCTTACTCATAGTTTAATACCCTACAAAAATTGTTCCCATGCCTCTTTTTCCTAAATCTTTCTCCTATCTGCATGTTCTGGGCTTCATGCATTTCCACTCTGTTTGTCCTTTTTCTGTTTATTAAATATACCAGGATTTTTTTCATCCAGACAGTTCACTTTGTTCTTCTGAAAATACTTGTCTCTCTAATCTGCACATGACTGTCTATTCTGATCATTCAGAGGGGTTTTCCCTGGTCACCCTATCTAATGTAGCACCACTTTGTCATTCTCTATCAAATCACAATATTCTTCACAGTACCTCAGAATACCTAAAATCATTTATTCACTTGTTTTTAGTTTATGGAACCATCGTAGCATAATTTTGACCAAATTAGCTAGTAAGTGAGTGATTGGGAAAGTGGTAACTAAAGATTTAGAGAATAAAGATTAGATTTCATAAATTCAATCATGCCTAAATTAAAGAAAACATGTAATACTACCTTAGAATGCAGCTCCAAATTAAGAAGATTCCAGATTATTTATTTAGAATTCAACCCATTCAGAAATGACCTGAAATAAACTAAGATGGGGAAAATATAAATGGGAAGTTATTTACTTCAACTGTCATCAACAATGGTAGTTAAGGGGGGGGGACCATATGTTCGATAAATTTTTAAAAAAATGACTTTGAGACCTGAGCTCTGAGTATGAGGGAAGATAATTATGTCATTAAAAGAGACTGGAGAATCATAAAGGGCACTTTTGGATGAGAAAATGGATTTAGCATAGAACGCATTAAGTGGGAGTGCTCAGCAGGACCCCCACTTGGAGCTGTCCACTGTGCAGCTGAAATTATAGGCTTGAAGGTTAGGGACACAGGTTTGGAGACACAGATCTGGGAATCATCCTCACAGAGGTGATAATTGAAGCCATGGGAGCCTAGGAGATCATGTAGAGCATTTTATCTTTAACCTCCTAGACACAGAAATCATCCCTGTGGAAAGCCTTTTCTTGGGAATTTATAGGCCTTTCATATGCATCAATGAAAAAAGCTTTGATTTGAAATGAAAAGTTGCTGAACTTTAGACACTGGTATGGGGCAGTGATATTTTTTTCCTAGTTATTTCATGAATATGTTGCCTTTGATAAATGTTGGCCAAACCTACAACTCTGGGTTAAGGGAGTATGGGATACAGCATGCCAAGTCTATATTTAAGCAGCATAGATAAAGAATCCAATGGACAGTAAGCATTTTAGTGCTACTGTTAACATTTTATTTTAGGAAGATTTTCCTTATTTTTGTGTGGAAAACCAGTCTAGCACGATTCAGGTGAATTTTCAACAGAACGGAGACCGCCATTAGTCAAGTTTTCTTATTGGCCACATTACGATTCTCTTCATAATGTGTTTGGAAGCAGATACAGGAAAGCAAATCATTACAATATAACCATAGATCTGATATCTTGGTGTCTTGAAATGAGGAGTTTTTCCACTTCTCCTAAGGTCTATTTTGGATTTTAAACATAAAGTTGTTTGGAAGAAATGAGAAGAACACAAGCTTTTGAAATGGAATTAAAAAAAATACAGAGCTTTATTGTTTAGTTTCTCAAAATTGTAATGAGCTGAATTTTCCTATTTGCTTTGTTGGTATTGGGCATTAGCTGCCCATTTCTGACTGATATCTGCATTATTCCTGAATGCTGATATTAGCTGATCTTTGGACATCTGGACTGTGTTATCTATGACATTTCTCTCATACATGACCTTTAAAACAGTGCACTTTTAAAAGGTGCCCATTGTTTTGGCTGGTATTCATAAACACTACACAGGATAAATAGACCTGAGAAATTTAAGTTTTCCTTCTAAATTCCAGTTTATAGCCTGTTAAAACTGTGATGTTACGGGCATTTTAAATCACTGAAATTACTTTAGTACTCAGGAAAATAACTAAAAGTGACATTAGATTTTTATATGCATTGAGGAGAATACTGCTTTCATAGTTTTATAGGTATGAATCATATTTAACGGTTCAGATACTTGGGAGGCTACCTTTAAAAAAATAAAGGAGAAACTTTATTTAATAGTTAAATAAATAGATATAATTTATTTAGATCTTTTAAGGAATTCTTCCAAAACACCACAGTAGGGGATTAAAGAAATTTGATAAGTACAACATGAGAAACTGATTATTACTACTATGGATTTTAAAAGTAGTTGTAAGAGAATACTTGTAAACTTGAATAAAGTAGTCAATATTTGGTTCAGAAGTTTCAGGCAGTTTAAAGACTTGCCTTGAAGGTAATGTTCATAACTTGTAAGGAAAAGTGCACAATGAGCTATTAAAACTCTGCCTTCATGACACTGTAATTCACTCGCTGAGAGAGGAATCTAATTTTGATTAAATAGGAAATAAAATAAAAATTTTAGATTATATTTTTTAAGAAGAGTAACAAAGAAAGAAACAAAATATGCCACACTTCTTAAAACTATTTTTTTTTATTTTGAGGTAATCGTAGATTCACAAAAGACGTACAGAGAATTTATGTATGACATACACATCTTTAATGATGCAAATGTTTGATGAATAATTATCTAGAATTCATGTCAGATGGTATTCAGATATTCAAATAAAATTTAATATCAATATGGCATAGAATAGAGGTAATACTCCTGTGTGGCCTATCAAAATTAGAATATAATTATAACATGTGGTATAGATTTTAAGTAGGTTATTGCTTTAATTTTACAGTGGAGATCTATTGTGGTAGACAAAGTCTGTCCCCTTTTGTCTGAACTAGCAGTGTTTCTGCTTGTATAACCCCATCTCTATTCCTGAGTTCTGTTTCACTCCGATATATATATCAGATATATATATATATATATATTTGAGGTCGTGCATACATATTTTTAATAGAATTAAATAAAAATAGTCATAATTTCTAGATAAAAATAAAACAAGGAAGGGTTTATTGACAAAATAGCTACCACTGGATTTTTTTTTCAGCAACCACCAATTAAATAGCAAAACACACGCACAAAAATAACTTGGGAACTTCAGTATGATTTTTCAAGGTACTGAAAACAATTATTGAATTTTTTAGCCATAAAAAAAAGGCCATTGCTTTCCCCTTCAAACTTTAGTTTTAAGGAAAAGAAAGGAGCCTTTTGTTATAATACCCTATATCATATCCTAAGAGTGTAAATAATGAGACTTTGTTGGGAAGGTCTAAACTAGAATATAACCAGTAATTATTTAAATGTCTTCAAATACAGTAGCAATTCTTTGTCAACTATGGGATGAAAGGGATTTTATCCTGGTAATAGCAAACTGAGTAATTAGAACTAAATCCTCCCACTGAAGACAACTAAATGAGCTGGAGGAAATATTAATATGAAAACAAAAACAAACAAAAAACCCCAAAAACAAGCAAAAACTAACAAGATAGTTACATCTGATCATCCAAAACTTAAAAGATGATTTACCCAACCAAAATCTAGAAGAAAGCAAGAAGCTGGAGGGGAAAGCCTAAAGCGAAAATCCATTTTCCCAGGTCATTTATCCAACTAGGAATAGCACTGTGAAACTGCACTATGGTTTTAGCTGCTTGGCAGGATTCTGGGGGAAGAAAGAAAGGAAAGAAAGAAGGAAGGAGGGAAGGAAGGAAGGAAGAGAGACAAAGGAAGGAGGGAGGGAGGGAAGGAGGAAACAGAGGGAGTGACAGAGGGAGGAAGGGAGGAAGGAAGGATGGAAGAGAAAGAAAGGAGGGAGGAAGGAAAGGAGGGAAGGAGGAGGGAAAGAAGGAAGGGAAAGAAAGGAGAGAGAGAGAAAGAAAGGAGGGAAGGGAAAGAGAGAGAGAAAGGAGGGAAAGAAAGAGAAGAAAGAAAGAGAGAAAGGAAGGAAAGACAGAGAGAGAGAGAAAGGAAGGAAAGAAAGGGAAGGAAGGGAAGGAGGGTGGGATGGAGGGAGGGGAAGGGAGAAAGAAAGAAGGAAGGAGGGAGGGAGGCAGGCAGGCAGGCACATCCAGCCCAGGGTTCACCAAGGTAAGGATTTTGAAACTCCCTATACACCCACTTTGGGATGAGACCCACAGGGCTATACCCTCATAGGAAGTGTGAACCAGAGTAAACTAGTTTTGTTCCAGGTCTCTTGGATCATTTGGTGACCACAAAAAAAACAGAATTCAGACATATGTCTATCCTGAACTAGTACCCTCCCAAACCCCTGGCAAAAGCCACAAAGATCCTCTCTAGAGGAATGTAAAATCCTCCTGATCCTTATTACTCCTTCAAGTAATTTTCCAAATAATTTGCTGTCAAGGATAACAAAACACATGGGGAAACAAGGCATCTACTATGAATGAGAACCAAAAAACAAAAATAAAATAAAATAAACTCATAAGCACCTCAGCTACTGACACACAGTATAAAAACAATAATGTTCTTTATTTTTTTAAATGAAAGAGCTTCAAAATGACTGCAGAGTACAAAAAATATAAAAGGTGACATAACACATTTGAGAAAAAAAATTAAAACTTGTAGAATTGGAAAAGATGATACCTAAAGTTAACTCAGTGGATGAATCTCACAATAACTAAATTTAGATACATTTGGTTGAAGAAAGAATTAGGGAATTGCAGGTAAAGTCAGACAAATTATCTAGAATACAGTTACCAGAGGCAAAAACAGAAAGAGGGTTAGAAAGAGATTGTGGAAAAAGAGAAACATAACATAAATTGAATAGTAATCCCAGGGAGAGAGGGGAGAAAGAAAGGGACAGAAACATTATTTAACAAAATAATAGCTGAGAATTTTCCATATGTTATGGACACCACCAATCAACATGAAAAATCTCAAGGAAGATAAACCAAAACAAATTCTTAATTAAAGCACTATCTGAACATAGTATAACTGTATACAATTATAGGGTGAAGCATGTAGTTGAGGAAAAATTATTTATGAAGGTAATTGTCATTTAAGGTCTAAAATTAATAGTATGTGCCGCGTTGACACCTGAAACTAGGAGGGCCTCTAACGACCTAACCTCAAGTTCACCTTTCCATTGTGCTTCTGCAGATAAGGTCCACTAGCCAAACAACGATCCTTATCACTGGAACCAGGAGCAATGCCTGCTTACACCTAAGTATTGGGCTTCGGTTCTCTGCCAGCCCATCAAATTATTCAAATTAGCCAATTATCCTTCCACAGGAAACAGAGAACATCTCATGCTCTTGTTACTACAAAATCTGCCTTCCACAGTTCCTCCTCATTCACTCTGAGGGCAACCCCTGTTGGGCTCCATATGGTATGTGGTATTCTTCTTTCCCAGGCTGTGAGTATATGTGACTAATAAACTACTGTTAATTTCATCTGTCCACTGCCAGACGCCATGTGCACAGCCATCCCCACAACCCTAGGGCAAGAATCCATTCTTCACCAATAGGGTAAAGGAGAGGAGATCAAAACAATAAATATGTGTCTGGCTGGTTTGTTTATCACTTTGTTCCTAATACCTAGCATGTCTGGCATATCATAGGCTGAATATACATTTGCTGGACAAAAAATAACCACCAAATGAGCATCTAGTGACATACTTCTGGGTATTTTTCACACGGTGCAAATCACAGTGAGTTTTTGTTGCTGTAGTTGTTGTTGATGTTACTTGCAGCCAAAGGCATCCGAGTAATATATGTGATTTACATGATATATTTTATAAACTCTTGAATATGTTAGAATGTTTTTCTATTTCCCCAGTATATAGAAAATAACTGTTAGACTAAATAGACAAGAGGACTCTTTAAAAACAATCCTAGATTCTATCTGTGCTGTTCCATTGTCCTCCAATAAGTGATGTTCCTTAGAATTCTGAGATAAGTCTGGTTTCTATTCATTTGGGGAAAAATCTGATCTTTATTTTCTTCTAAGGGTTTGTGGATTGTGTCTGTCTTATATATATAAAATTCTGATGGAATATTTCAGTTGCGTTTTATTTCCAAATGTTTTGCTTCAAATTCAGTTAGCCTTTTAAAATTGTGTATTAGGCAGATTTTACTTTTTAAAATAAAAGCCTGGATAGTTTATATTTCTTTGCTTTATCTTTACTTACTGCTTCTGTCCCAATGTTCCTAGCATATTCTTAAAGAATGCTAACAATCATTAGGTTAAATTTCTGATCTCAGCCCCCATATCCATTGTCGTAAACATCACTGGTGTCATTCTTAGGTTCCTTTTACTAGACTTCATACCCATCCCCTAGGTGCCATGAGTATTGGTATCTAATTGCTAACCACTATTTCCTCCTCAGATTACCCTTGCTTTACCTAGAAAAAGCATAGGATTTTATTTGGGAATAGAAAAGGCCAGCCACCTTGCCTTAAAGTGGGTTATATATCATTTACCTTCCCAAGTTCCTTGTAGGATACACTGAACTTAGTCTGAACTAACCTATTTGTCTGGCTGCTTTCTCCACTTTATTTTGCTGTACATGTCTCTTCTCCTCTTATCAGGACACCGATTTATATTCGATTTGGTCCCCATGTTACCTCAGTATGATATCATATTAACTAATTATATCTGCAATAACTTTATTAAGATTGTTGCAAATAAGGTCACATTCTGAAGTACAGGGGGCTAAGACTTTAACATATATTTTTGGAGGACACAATTAAACCTATAATAGTATCAGAGTTCCATCTAAGTGTGATTATATATTGGCTTAGAATTTGGATTTTCTCTGACTCTTTAGAATAGTGAAGAAATAAAAACCAGCAATTCATTGTGTATACAATATTTGCTGTTCTAAAAAGCTAATCCTCTTTCTGTCCCCACCTGTGGCAATTTAATTGGGAGGCCTATACCTCCCATGTTGAAATAAAATACCACTAGTTTCCCTTTCCTTTATTTCTTGGCAAGTGGGTTGTTTCCCCTATAGGTGCAGATAGTATTAGAGGGGAAATAGAATGAAACCTAGAAGAAATCATTCAAAAAGCCTTTGAAAAAGTAACATCTACAAGATTATTTCCAGGTTTTTGAAAACATGTTTCTAAATATGAGAGCAGATGGAGGTAAGAATAGCTACTTTCAGGTAGGTAGACCAGATGTTTCCAGAAAAGTAATAGGTCTTCCAATTATTATGCTTTCCAACTTAGATGCATTTGCTTTATCACTATTAGATAATCTTCTTCTCATATTCCAAATGAAACATCGACTCTCAGTCTTTGTTTTTGACATAGACATGGATTTTTACTTTTTCCTTTATATCCATAAGTGTCTATAAGTTGTATTGTTACTGTTAGACAATTTTTTTAGACAGGAAGTATTTTAAATTTAAATGACTACCCCCTTGCTTACCAAGTTAAATCACTACTTCTTAGCAGTATGAGATGAAGAATACTTCCCAACATGCCTTCAAACTACTTTCCTACCTAGGTCATCTAATATCACTACATAACCCTGACAGAACTCACTTCTGGAAAGAAAGACATGGAGGAATCCTAATAGTTCATGACATTTGCCATACTCTAAGCAAAGCATTTTATATACATTATTTCAGTTCATTCTCAAGTCAACCTGATGAGAAAAGTATTATCCTCAGTAAACATAATCAAACTGAGCACAGAGAAATTGAGTCATTTATTAAGGACCATGTGGCCAGTAATTAATGAGGAAGAGTTTTACCCTTTACTTTGTTGGGTTCCAAAGCCCATGATATTAACTGCAAATTACATTTCCCCACTATTTCAGAAAACCGAAGAACATGTTAACTCAGACTCAAAGCAAGCTAGCTTCGATATCCTAAGGTCTGTTTTGCATAAAGGCAATGTGTTCACTTCCTATTGCTGCTATAGTAAATTATTACAAATACAATGGTTAAAACAAATACAATTTTGTTTGTTTTTGTTTCTTTCTTTCTTTCTTTCCTTTTTTTTTTTTTTTTGTTTGTTTGTTTTACATCCTTAGAGGGCAGGAGTCTGAAATGGATTTCCCTGGGCTAAAATCAAGGTCACAGTAGGGCTTCATTTCTTTTGAAGACTCTAGAGTACCACCTATCTCCTTGCCTTTTCCAGCTTTAGAAGACACCTGCATTCCTTGGCTTATGATTCCATTCCATCTTCAAAACCAGTAATGACCAGTCAAGTTGTTCTCATGCTTCATCACTCTGACACCAACTCTCCTTCCTTCTTCTTTTGCTTATAAGGGCCTTTGTGATTACATTGGGCCCACCTGGATAATCCAGGATACTCTTTCCTTCTCAAGACCAGATAATTAGAAATCTTTATAATTTCTAATTTCTAATTATCTGGTCTTGAGATAATTCCATCTTCAACATGATGAAAGATAATTCCATCTTCAACATGAATTCCCCCTTGCCATGTAACAAAACATACAGATTATAGTGATGAGGATGTAGACATCTTTAGGGAACCATTATTCTTCCAATCCTGGCAGGACAAGCATCTTCACAATGGTGATGCTCACAGCAGGGTTTGGAGTAGAATTCTTCCAGCCAATGTGCGTGTAAGAAAAAGGGCCCAATTTCTGGTTGAGAAGTCCAGCAAAAATTATATAAGATGCCTGATTTCTAGTCAAGTTAATCAGGATTCAGAGAAGGATTCTAGACTTGGCAGTGAAGATGAATTACAAAACAGAGGAGCAAGCAAAAGTTCTGTTATAGGATCAAGTCAAAGAGATGAGAGAAGGCTGCTCTAGAAAACTCAATAATATCACAGGAACCCACAGCTCATTGCAAGCAACCTGGCTTGAGGACCAAGATCAATTTTCTACCTTACCTTCTGCTGGGAATAGTACTTTTAATATTTGTTCACATTTAATTAGGATAATATCAGAAAGATTTGGAAATTATTACATCAGTGTAATAATTTGGAAGCTTTGGAGCTTTTGGAAAGCTAATTTGGAGCCTTTGGAAAGAAGCATCAGTGTGTATAGCTAACATAGGGCAAGAGCTGATATTCCGTTCCATTTAGAATGCTATCCACCCTTCAAAGTCCACTGCAAATGTCACATCTATCTTGAAGACTTTTCTAAGTATTTCATCAGGAATTATCTCTCTTTCTTGTAATGAGAAGGAACTTTCTATGTATATCTCTTTGGCACTCATGTATACCTATTTTTTGCCACTATAGTGATTATTTGTGAATGCATATACCATTTAGCTGGTTGTATTAGTTTTTTACAACTGCCTAGGAAACATACCACAAACTGGATGGTTGAAAACCAAAATTTATTCTCTCACAGTTATGGAGACCAGAAATCTGAAATCAAGATGTTGGCAAGGTCATATTCTCTCCAAAATTTCTAGGAGTGGATCCTCCCTCATCACCCCCAGCTTCTGGTAGTCCCAGACATTCCCTACTTTGTGGCAGCATAATTCCGATCTTTGCCTCTGTATCCACATGAGTGTCTTCCTTTTATGTATATCTGTGTCCAAATTTTGCTCTTCTTATAAGGACATCAGTCATATTGGGTCAGATAGGACTGAGAACATAGGGCAAATATATACACATGTGCACACGCACACACACACATATTGACAGTATACCATTATGATTATTTATATATTTATTAACATTTTAGTTAACAGGGTATTTCAGAAACAGATGGCATTATATTCCATAGCATTTATTAAATAACTTTAAATGAAGAATGCATGTATGTCAATTTTTCATTAGTAGACTACAAATTCCCTATAGCTATTGGTAAATGCTTTATACCTAATGCCTTGCACATGTCAAGCCTTCAATGAATGCGTCTTAGACATGAGACTTTAGATTAAAAGAGGTGTCTTATAAATATAAAATTTAAATTAAGAAATCTTCAATTTATCAGATATTTATGAACAGATCTGTGTTGTGTGTATGTATATATCATAGGACACATATGTTTATCATAGGACATTCTGTCCAGGTAAATAGTAAAGATGGAGATTTTGTTACATTATTAATTGCTGAAAAGAAAGTAGATTGCCAGCAATATTTGAGAAATGATATCTCCATTAAAACATGTAGAATTCTGTCTTTTCCTACCAGATGATATATTTTAATAGAGTCTTAATCCTAAAAATTCTCATTTTCCTTATTTTTATTTGAAAATATTGGCATCATTATTGTAAATACCAAAAAAGAGAGTGTACAAAGTTTTTTTGTGTATTATCTTCACCGAATATTTTCTATTCATAGAATAGGGACAGATTATAGCCACATAATCTATCATTTGTTCTGTTTTTGTTGTGTATTTACATATTAACTTACCAAGACCAAGGCACAACTGAAACTTCAACTAGTTTTGCTAGTTTCTTGAGTACTAGAGAAGTGTAGAGACATCACCCAATTTTGGTGGCTGTGGAAATGACAGTCTAGCCAAGCAGAACTCAAGGCTGCTGGTTAGCATGACAGCCAACTCGGCTCTGAATTGAGATGCTTCTTTTTTCTCCACTTTGTGCTTTCTACTGCCTCATTTGCCTTTGGTTAGAACATTTGTTTCACCTTTGCCAAGGTACTGTCACTTTTGCTATAAATCAATGGGTAGAGGATGTGGTTACACAAATGTTCAGGACTCCCATAGTGGCATCTATTCATGATGCTGTCTTTCTGCAGGTGAGTCAGCATTGGAGAATAAATGGGTTATTGTGTCTTGGCCCCCATGGCTACATCTTAGACCTGCCAAGTTAAAATCTCACTGGGCAATTACGGGATTCTCATAATGCTCCTTAAGTCCCTTCTTTGGCAGACGTCCCACAAGTTATGCTATTTTGCATGACATAAAAGGAAAACAGGAAAAATATAAGCAAGACATGAGCGATAATAGCAGATGGGGTATGTCAATTAGTATAGAAGATGCATGAGATGACCAAAACAGCAGCTGAGAAGTCCACTTGAAATAAAATGATCAAAGTTGCAATCAGCAGCCCTCTGAGTGATGTTGATACAGGCTTAATGTTAATGAACTAAGACTAGAGTATTGAACTGAAGGTTATGATGATTCTCAAAAGACCATGGCTAGACTAGTCATAGTCTAGACAGTTCTGAGTATCACACAGCTGTAGAGATAGAGCAAGGATTTGCATTCCAAATAGGAATGAGCCAGTGTTTGAAATATCATGCAACTGGGATGAAATGGAGGGGAAAGACATGCCAGGTTCTCGATAGGAGGTTAGGGATTTAGGTGGGTGGTAAACAAGATGATGATTCAGTGTGTTGGGGAAAGTGTTTCTGCAAAATACTTTTTCCCCCCAAAAAATCAAAGATGTAATTTATTAACTACTGGTATGCATTTATATCTGTCAATTTTTTTAAAAAAGTTTATTTAACACATGATATTTGAATTATTATTTTTTTACCCCCCCCCTCTGGCAAGTTACCCAGCCAAACTCATGTGTATTTAATTACTTAAAGTATTTGAAATGACTCTGTACTCTTGGTACAGTTCTTAGTAATCACAAACTATATCCTCAAAAAAAAAATGCAATTCTGATGTTAAGCCACCAGAACACCTGTTCATCAACTATGTTTTAGTATCTAACAGGCATCATCGCATTTTCAAAGACAAGCAAATCTCTAAGTAGAAAGATGTTTAATTTATTGACCTTACCTCCCTGATCAATGCTGTTGGTTAAGTTGTGGATTGAAGGATAGTTCAGGGTAGATTGTAGCTACAAAATAAAGCAGTTGATTTTGTTTTCACATCATGTGAACAGTTTAAGGAGAGCCATATTCACATAACTACTTGTTAGGCTTCTATTATAGTTTCCTACTACAGAGATGTTTCAATTCACATAAAATTGCACCAGATATTAGTAATTTCCATCAATTGATAATATGCCTATAATGTGTCATTCTATTTTTTCCTTCTCTCTTTCTTCCCTTCCTTCCAATAAACATTTAGTGAGTATATACTAAATACCAGGCACTTTGCTTGATACTAGATGATGCAGAAAGAATTATGAAAAACAAAGTCCCTACCCTTAAGGAGCTTCCTGTCAAGTGGAGAACAAGAAATGGCACAGGAGAGAGCTAAAAAGTCAGAAACTGCTATACTGTGTGATAGTGGATATGACAGAGGGTTGCACAAAGTGCTGAGAGTATCAGGGGCAGGTTGCTTCTGTCAGAGGAGAGTATAAGAGGTATTTATTAAAGGCTTTCAAAATACCCCACTTGGATTCTTCAGAAGGAAAGGAAGGGACTCGCAATGAAAGGGAGGATGATTACTATCCAAAGAGAGATCAACAAGGACAAAGGCCATAAAGCAAGAGAAATCCCATTGTGTTCCAAAATCCAAAAGAAGTTAATATTGCTGGGGAGAAGAAGGAAAGAGGAACTGAAGGAGAAAGTGATAAGGCAGGAAGGAGGAGCAGTGGTCAAATTACAAAGGCTTTTGATTTTGTACACGGAAATTTAGACATTTCCTAAAAGCCATGGACAGAGAAAAATGAAAAGATTTTAAGCAGACAAGTGACACTGTAGCAGATAGTGTTTGAATCATCTTTTCTCCTCAGGATAATCTCTGTCTCCAGAAAACTTCACCCCTTTTGCACTCCATAACTCTACCCACTCCCACAGTAATTTGATATACCAAAGACGTTCCCTGATCAAAATTGAGGCAGTTCTGTTATCTCTATTATGGATTTGACATTCTCACTGAGATGCTCTGCTCTATGAAAGATGAAAGATGGAAGTTATGAGGTAGTCACATGCTTGGACAAACAAAGAAAGTTAGACCATATAGAGCGAGACAGTGAATCAAACAATGAATGGATGTTAAGAAAACGAATCCTGTGGTTATGGCCAAGTTGTGAATGCTGTCCTCGAAGGATGAAAAAGGACATAGAAAGTACCAAGGACAGTGATAGGGTTTGAGTTGAAAAGCAAAACTGTGAGCCAAATTCCAACATATTCAGTGAAACCGGAGGCTATAGCTCCCAGACAGGTACGTAGAAATAATGGAGACGGGGTAGAGATGGCTACAGCCAGCTCACAGCCTTTAGAAAGAATTAGTAATAAAATTTAGCTTAATTGTATATAGGCAGCAATAGAAACCCAGGGAAAGATGATATATAAGAAAATATGAGAAAAATGAGGGGATGAACAAGGAGCGTGGTATACTCATGTAAACAGCTATGTTCTTTTTAAGGCCTGCAGAAAACAAATTATGAAAAGGATATATTTGTAAAAAATTTTTTCCTGGAATGAGGGTTTCAGAGGGCACAGTAGAAAAGTTTGGTGAGAAAGCAGAAACAAATTGGGTTAGGGAGAGGGAACAATGCATTAAACTTATTTGGGGGGACCATTTCCCCTGGTACAATGAAGAAGAGAAAGCAAGTATCAGAGTTGCATATAAAAATCTAAGTTGACAAGGAAGCATGAATAACGGCAAAGTATTTGTGGGCAAGTATTGATCTTGCATGTTTCAGTTTTAATACAATAGAACTTGTCTCACAATGTATAAAAAGCTGTCAGGCCAATAAAAATTCAGTTTTCTTATGGGTGGGCCTACAGAGTAAATTAATAAGTGAGAATTAAATATCCAACAGTCTTGAAGGAGACGGAGCCTTCTAGAGCAGCTTCCAGTCATGGCGTAGAAATGCTGCAATGGAATCCTGCTTGAGAGGATGACATGCCAGGACTCATTTTGACTTGTTAGTCTTTTCCTTTGGAAGAATAAGTTGAATCTGGAGATCCATACATATAGTACATATCAGACTCCTGAAATCGCGGATTCTATCCATCTAAATATTCAGATCATTATTGTGCAAAAGCTCTCATGAGAGCAGGAATTGCCATTTACTGAACACTTTCTATACTAGGACAGTGCAAGGTGTTTACCACTTGATTTCATTTAATCCTTCCAACACACTTACGGCAGCGGGGATGGTTATGCCCTTCATATTGCTGAGGACTAGAAGATTATGGAACTTGCCCATCTTCTCACTGTTAATAAGAGTCCGTTTCCGCAATCTGTGATGCTCTTGCAGAGCTGACAAGTCAGTAAGATTTTTTTTTTAATTCTGAAAGCACTTCAACTCTATATACTTGTTGATTTAGGGTTAGTCTTCCAGAGGCTATTCTGCATTTTTTTTAGACGTTATATCTGAGATGTCAGTAAATTACTACCTCCATGTAAGGAGTGTGACCTGGGTGATAAGATGGGATCCTATGGTCTAAATACAAGAGTTTCTTACAGATAAGGTTAACCATGTTAAATAGAGGCTTTTTTTTTAAATAATTGAAACAATAAAATAATAATAGAATAATTAAAATAATAAAATGTTAAAATCATGTTAACTGCAACATTATATTTGATGTTGAAACAAAATTTAGATGGTAGTTTTAAGAAGTAAAGTGCAAATTAAATGGATTATCTTTCATAACAATTTTGACTTGTGTTTAAGCTCTTTTTAATTTAATTATTCTCTTAAATGCAACATATTCTGCCAACCTGAAATTTCCCTTATAAGGTCAAAAGTTTTCTAGGACATTAAAATGCCTCAAGCTTCAACTTAGTTTTTCTCACAACTTGGTATCAAAAGCCCTGAAGCAATTTAACATTTTATTTTCTCTTTAATGCTGAATACTTAATAATTTCTAACATAAACAGAAAAGTAAAGGGGCTAATTGGCTCTCTTAGAATTACTTTTTAGCTTTTTGATTCTCTTATATCTTCCCTGATTTTTTACAGGAGAGGGAAAAAGTTGGGATATGATTTTGCAGAAATGCTTAAAATATAGTGTTTTCTCTGTCAACAGTAGCTTTTCCAGACAGTTTCTGAGATTGTTTAAATATCTATGATGTTTTCTCTCCATCTATCTTCCACTGGTTTCTTTATTGCCTTCTACTGGTCTGAGGTAAAAATTACTTCTCTGACAGTGTTCATTCTTATAGAGATAAGTTCCATTTTTCTTAGACTATTACAAGGCCTTTCTAAAATACTGAAGCAAAACATAACAAATTTTCCAAGTAGTGTTTCAATAACATAATTTTGCTGCAATGTCTAATGAATTCCTTATAAAGCCACAATTCCAAATTCAAACTCTCAGCTTTTTGTTTTTAAACTACCTAAAAGTTTTTTTCTTCTGCCAACATGATTTCCAGTTTGGATCTCTTGGTTTTAAGTGTAGCTTTGGCATTCCATAATTTCCCACAAATCTCTCTTGAACAGCTGAGAATTTTCTGGTAACTTGTGTTGAATCTTATGTTCTTCTCTCATTTAGATGCAACACTGGATTTTATGTCTGAGAGAATCTTACTTGTTTTCCTGACTTAAAGCAATTTTTAAAATCTAAATGATCCCCATATTATTTTATTAATTCATTCTCATTTTTTGTGTGTGTCTGTTCTCTATTCCCCTACTTTTTGCTCCTAAATACTTAATTCTCATTTTAAATATCCTGCATGTCCATATCTTTTAAGATAGATGAGATAAATGTGAGTTACATAAATCTTTTCCTCTCTATAGATATTTAAGTATAATGTGAGCACAGCTTATCTGAGTTTTAACACTTGCTTAATGCATGGATAAAGTAATGGGAATATGCTCCTGTTACATATTAAGAAGTTGAAATTTTTTCCTCTGTATAGGGAGCTAAGTACAAAATAAGGGGGCATGAAAAATCCTATCTCAGCCTAGACATCTATAGCTTCTGAAAAAAAAATGAACAAGCATAGAATGGATTACATAATGCTTAAATATGCACGGTTCACTGCAAAGTCACCTTAATTCCCCCTGGAGATTTAGCCCATTCATACAATTCTCAAACAATAATGTTTTAAGGAAAGGGAAATAAAAAGAGTTTCATTAGCTTTGCTATCATCAAGTTTCATTAGCTTTGCTATCGTCTTGCTCATACTTTGTTCCCTGCCCTTATGTGACTTACTTATGGTCTAATAGGGGGGACAGAAAATAAATGACCACTTTCTTGTCACTCATTTCCAATATGGTGATTGTTTCCTGTTCAATATCTTAGTTCCATGGCACTAGTTTCCTGCCTAATTCTCCCATCTTTCCAGAGACGGAAGTGTTTTCCCAAGGCCATGTGCTATCAGACCTGCCCAAATATTCTTTTTTATGCATGATCTTCTGTTGAACACTTCCCTGATGCCTTCTCTATTTAACTCTTTAGATCCTTGCCTGAATCTGGTGTTCCCTGAAACTGACTTTCTGACTGCCTAGAACCCAACTGATTACCTGTGCTCCCCTTTTAGAACAGATTGGTCTCTCAGACTGACCAACCTCTCTTTGATCTGTTAACTTTTCATAGGATACTCTTTATGACAGCGCAAGAATGGTTTTAAAATTCTAGTCACAGGACCCTTGGGTGGCTCAGTCGGTTAAGTGTCTGTCTTCAGCTTCACTTCAGCTTCAGAAATAAAATTCTAGTCACACATATATGTTGTTAATCACTTAACCAATGATAGTTATTTCTTCTAAACAAGAGAATCAGAGAAAGATGGTACAGAAAATAAAAATTGAACTCTCGAAACAGAATTGCTGTAAGAGAAAAATGAAGTAGTCTGAAGGAAAAGTAAATTTTAACAGCATGTAATGATGTTACCTGATTATAGTCAACATTTAAATTTTTAATAATAACATAATAAGGATGAACGTTGGCAATTATAGTGAAAGCAAAATAAAACCTAGATATTAAAATGATTATAATGTGAGTTAAACTCGAGAGGGGAAAAAAGTCACTATATAACTATTTGTGACTGATCAAAAATTATTTTATAAAATAAATTGAACTGAGACTTAAACAGATAGTTGCATATCCATGTTTATAGTAACATTATTCAAAATAGCCAAAAGGTGGAAGCAACCCAAGTGTGAAGATAGGTAAATAGATTAAGATAGATATAGATATATATCTATATCTATAGATATCTATAGATATCTACGTATCTATATCTATAGATATCTATGTATTTATATCTATAGATATAGAGCTCTATATCAATATCTATATCTATCTATCTATATATATATCAGAATATTGTTTGGCCTTAAAAAGGAGGGAAATTCTGACACATGGATGAGCACTGAAGACATTATACTAGATAAATCAGTCACTAAAAGACAATTATTGTCTAATTCCACTCATATGAGGTACCAAAGTAGCCAAATTTATGTAAACAGAAAGTAGAATGGAGGTGGCTATTGTTGAATGAGTCCAGCATTGTAGTTTGGGCAGAAAAAAAAGTTCTGGAGATGAATGGTGGTGATGGCTACACGATAATGTGGATGTATGTATGTAACTGGAATTTACACTTCAAAATGATTAACATGCCAAGAGAATAAGAAGATAAGGCACAGACTTAGAGAAAATATTTGCAAAAGATACATCTAATAAAAGACTATTCACTTTGTAGAAAGAACTCTTAATATCCAACAATAAGAAAATGAACGATTGAATTATAAAATAGGAAAAACAAAAACAAAAACAAAAAACAAACCCTGAATAAATAACTTACCAAAGAAGATCATCAGATGGCAAGTAAGTATATGAAAAGATAGGACATCGTGTGTCATTAGGAAGTTGCAACTTAAAACAACAACAATGAGATACCACCATCTACCTATTAAAATGACCAAAATTCAAAAATACTCACAAAACCAAATGCTACAAGAATGTGGAACAATAAGAATTCTCATTCATTTCATCAGAAATGCAAAATGATACAGCCATTCTGGAAGACAGTTTGGGAATTTCTTACAAAATTAAACTTACTCTTACCATATGACTTAGCAATCACACTCCTTCATATGTACCTAAATGAACTGAAAACTATGTCCACACAAATACCTGCACATAGATGTTTATGCATCTTTATTCATAACTGACAAAACTTGGAGGCAACCAAGATGATCTTCAATAAGTGAGTGTTTAAATTGCGGTACATTCAGATTACAGAATATTATCCAATGCTAAAAAGACATGAGCTATCAAGTCATGAAAAGATATGGAGGGACCTTAAATGAATAATATTAAGTTGTAAAGGCCAATCTGAAAGTCTACAAACTATATGATTTCAACTATATGATATATTCTGGAAAAGGCAAAACTATGAAAACAATAAAAACATTAGTGGTTGCCAGGATTTAGAGAGAAGGGAGGGATGAATAGGCAGGGTACATAGGATATTTAGGGCAGTACAACTATTCTGTGTAATATAATAGTGGAAACATGTCATTACACATTTGTCAAAACCCACGGAATGCATAACACCCAGAGTGAACTCTATGTAAATGATGGACTTTGGGTGATAATCATGTAGCAATGTGGTTCATTGATTGTAACAAATGTACCTCCGTGTTGAGGGAAGTTGATAACAGGGGAGGTTGTATGTGAAGGCAGGAGGTATATGGAAACTTTCTGTGTGTTCCACTCAATTTTACTGTAAACCTAAAACTGTTGTAAAAAAGAAAGTTTATTAATTTAAATAATGGTTAAAATAGAAAATTTTATGTTATGTATATTTACAACGATAAAAAAGGTACATTGAACTAGACATTTTAGTTGTCAAAATATTTTTGTAAATTTGTTGGTGTTAAAATAAATAGCCTCTTAAATCAGAGAACCATGGGGACAAGTCCTTGTTACAAATGATGCATTAGTTTTATAAGTATAGCGTACCTATAAATGTATCTATCCACAGAGGGATCCTTTACAACAGCGAAAACTGAAATGAATTGAACAACCCAATAATAAAAAAATTTTAACACTTCTTCCCAACTTTCACATAAAATTGGCCAATTCACACTATGAAATTTGAATTGTAAAAATGTAAGATTATATATTATTTTGGTGACATTTTCATCATTTATCTCATTTTCTTTAGTCTCAATCACTCCTTTGGCCTTTGGATTAGGGCCCTTTCCTCTACCCTGCAACCCTCCTCCCCCAGCCCACTAACATTAGATTTTCAAAGGGGCCAGCCACATAAAGGCTTAAAGAATGCTTTTAGTTTATTCTTCATGAAGAAGTAGTATCAGTTTGATCACATAGGGTTATACTGTACTGATAACTCCTTTATATAATATCAAGATGATTTTACTTCTGTAAAAGGCAATTGATAGACTAGGCTTTACAAATTCATCCTCTTACACCTTTGCTTAAAAAGGTTTAATAGGTCCCTACCAACTCTGCAATAAATTCCCAATAACCTAGTTCTATTCAAGCATTTTTTTTTTTCCCTTACAGCCACCTAATACAAACCCTCTGCTTGAATGGATAATTGTCTTCATCCAAAATTCATCCCTTCTAACACTGGACTTTTGCTCAGGCTCTATTACTCCTCTCTAGAAAAAGCTCTTTCCTGTTCCCTTACTTATCCACATAAAATCAGATCTCATTTAACGGGTTGCTAGCTCTAGACTTGAGAGAATAACTGATGGTGGGTTAACCATCTCACTGCCAATGATAAGAGGTGGATAAATTGTAAAAGTCATAATTTGAAGGCAATGGAGCACAATCAGGCAGGATTTGAGAAGCTATAATCCAGAAAGCAAAGGAGCCAAGAGGATCAAGATGATCTGCTGGTACTCTCTCGGCCTGCCAAAACAGAGCAAAAATAAATCTAAATAAATACAAAAGAAAAAGAAAACACTAACCCTCTTTAGATTAAGATAATAACACTTCAAGCCTCCATAACTATTCATCCTCAATCTCTGGTGTGAAATAACATCATGAGACAGGTAAAAAACAAACAAAAACACCAGGTGACCAAAAGTGAAGGGAAAAGCAGCAGACAGTATAAATAAACTCTAGGGTGATGCAGAGGTTACGGTCACTGGTCCCCAACAAACATCGCACACCCAAACTACATGTCAGTATCTGCTTCTAGAAAATCCAACCTATGGCAGTGGTGATATATTATTTGGGGTTCTTCCAGATGCAAATAATAAAGGGCCAAATAAGCCTATCTTTAACATTTATTGTCTCATAAAACAAACAGTTCTGAAGCTGGGCAGTTACAGAGTTGACTAATAAATGACTCGGTGACACCCTGGAGTTTCTTCCATGTTGCCATCCCCTCTTCCTGAAGGTTTGTCTCCTCATATCTTTTGTTCTCAGGTTTGTCCCCTCCTGTTCAAAAGCTGGCTTTCACAAATTCAGAAGAGACATTCTCACAAGCAAGTCCAAAGAGAGTGATAGCTTCTTTTTGCATGACTCTCCTTGTTTTGTTTCAATCATAGAGGAAACTCTTTCTCCAGACCCCTGTGGCCCAGATTGGGTGTCATTCCCACAGTTTATGAGCAGGCTGGAATAGCAATTTCTGGCATGTTCAGCTCCTATAGAGGAAGGTAGTCTGCCAACAAGGATAAATTTGGAGAAAAAAAGTGGTTTGGGGTGAGTAACCACCAGCGTCTACCACGAAAGTGTCTGAATTTGATTCCATAAATGTGGTATGGAAGAACTATCTCATTTCATCATTCCCTTTAAATCAAATTGCATTAGACTCTCAGTCCCCATGCTTCTGTGCATAGGAGGAAATTCAATCACAGTCTACAATCTGGGTTCCCCCTGATGCAAAGGTTCTGTGATAGTATTCTCTGTCAAAGCATCAAGGAAAACCCTCAGTCAGCATCCAACACTGATTTCCACTAAAGCACCCATTGCTGCAATGCACACAGAACCTTCCGGTCTGATGTGTGCACAGCTTCTGTACCTCTCCTTCCTTAGACATGTGAACTGATAGGGAGGCTGGGAACCTTGGTGTCATGGGAAGTACCTCCCTCAACACACCATTCTTCCAAATCATCCTTTTCAAAATCTTGCCATTGCCCTGTTCTAGTGCTTGCAAAGCGATGTGCTGACCCTTGAAAAATGCAAGGCCTGCCAGTCTCTGATCTCCTGCCAGGTAAGGGAACCTCTCCCTCAAGTCACTCCCCCATCATCTCTGTCTTCTCTCTTCTCTTCTCTTCTCTTTATACAACATGCATCATCTTTTTATTGAGTTTCGCCTAGGACTGTATACCCTGCAAAAATCCTTGCGACAAGGACATATTTAGTTAGGGCTTGATTACTGCTTAAAGTTAGGAAAGGGGGATAGGTAGAAATTAAAAACATGAAAGAACAAAAACTCATCCCCAATTCCCACCTTAGGGTTGCCAGAAATAGCATATTAAAATACAGGGAGTCTAGCTCAATTCAAATATCCGATAAATAGTGAACCCTTTTTTTAGTGTAAGTTCACCCCATAAGTTTGGGACAAAATTAAATGGGCATCAGGAATTTTTTAAAAGATTTTATTTATTCATTTTAGAGAGAGAGAGCAAGAGCATGAATGGGGAGTAGAGAGGGAGGAAGAATCTGAAGCAGACTCCGCACTGAATGCAGAGCCCGACGTCACCCAGGCACCCCAGACATCATGTTTTATCTGACAACTTTAAACCTCCCCTGCCCCATTAAAAAAAAAAAAAAAAAAAAAAAGTTGTATCAGGTATAATTGTTAATATTGGCTTGAGGCTTAGAAGGTGGTTGCTTTTGAAAATAGGGATTTCAGACACTTCCAATCAGAATATAGCTGCAGCCTCCAATGTTTAAGGCAGCAAGTCCACAAGAGCCAAAACATGGAGAGAGCCCAGAAGTCCATCGACAGATGAATGGATAAAGAAGATGGGGTATATATGTGTATATATTATACACAATGGAATAATCAAGAACATAGAGAACCTACTACATAGAGACCAGGAGAGGTCACTTTCAAGCGCAGTCGTGATTGGAACCACAGCTGTGGAGCTAGAGCCCAGGTGGCCTGGAGATGGTGTCGCTGGTGACAGGCCTCACAATCAGTGCTTCCAGCTGCCAAGAAAATGACAGTGTTCCCTGTTTCCCATGACACTCAAAAAGCTCCCCCACCCACAAGTGTGTTTGCTCAACCTCCCTGCAGGGGTTCAATGCCTCCCTCCATAGCATTGCATTCAAATGCAGGGCTTACACTATTCAGTTATTTTGGAATCACCTTAGTGTGGTAACGTTTCCAGAAAGTAAGAATACCTTCTGTCTCAAATGCCAGCAGAAAGGATTTTGAAATGAAGCAGGAGGAAGTTTCCTTGGATCAGAAAGATTGCGCAGTAACTTCAGTGGTGATTATGATTCCATCTGTTGATGTGATTATGGAAATTCTGGCAGACTGTGAAGCCTTGTGCACTCTGCTGTCCCTGGACTCCCCGAAGGATGGAGGGCTGCCAGCTATGCAAAGTGCTGGAAAGGGATGAAAGCAAACCACTGACCTTGAAGTGCCGCTCAGGAGCGCTTAACCCTTTTGAGATAGGTAGAGTGAGTTTGTTTATGCATATTTACACAACCTTGCAAAAGCTCTTCAGAGGTTCCTGAGATTTTTTTCAAAGCCCCCTCTGAACTCCACCGCATGGTACCCAAAGAAGCTGATGAAGCTCATAGGGGATAAAATAAAAAGCAGCAGTAAGTTTATTTGAAAAAATGGGATATCATATGCACTTGGCAATGTGAACAGCTGAGGAAAATGTGACTTGACCAACGCTCATGTTATGCAGCCAAAACCAAAAAATAATTCTTATGAAGAAAAACAACAATACAAAGGAACTAGCCGTCTTAAGCTCTTATATTTTTGTTGTAGGGAGTGAAAGTGGTCAGGAGATGTAAGAAACGCTACTACTTAAAAAATTATTTGACTTCGAGCCATCGATTCATTTTTAACAGAAAAGATGAACACTGAGATGATCACTTTATGACATCAAATTTCTCAAGAAAGAGTAAAACAATGCAATGTTCCGTTGAGTCTTCCAAATCTTGGGAAATTATGTTGCTGCAGGCATTCAGTCTGGATTTCTGAGATGTTCCTACCCAAATGGTGGGGCTCCATGAAGGTATGCTTTTCCATCATCTGCGTGTTTTCGTGAAGTAACATTTTCCCTCTGAAAATAATACAGTGGGCAATTTCATATGCCTCTTTGAAACATTGGTTTTAGGTGCTTTGTAATTTCTGTGATTCAGCTTCTCCAGTGAACCATGAGACCTGACTTGATGCTGTCAAAGAGGAAAGTGAGTCCTCTGAGCATCAACATTCTTTGCAATACCTGTGAATGTGAAGTGACTCATTTCAGACTCCGAGAGACAGTCTTGAGTGGATTCATTCAGGTTATTGTCCAAGGAAGCTATTTATCACTTAGGAGTTTTCTTGTCCACTTCTAACTCATTACCCTCACCCATGGCTCCCCAGGGGAGCGAGACTGAGGACAAACCATGGCAGTTGAAAATGAATTGTGGATACCGGTGTGCCTTGTTATAGATCCAGTGCGATCAGTTTAAGATAACACATAACCATCATTGAAAATTTTCAGCGTAGTATACTTTCCAGGTCAAAAGGACATGAAGGAAAGTTCTATTTGATCTTTTTTTAACCAAGTTACTGCTTTGGTCGTTTTATGGAATTCTAATCCTTATCAGCATTTGAGTAATTAGAATGAATTCATTAATCCAGGTACTAAATAAAGTCAGAGCAGGTTTAAAAAGAATTAGTCTAGAGGCATTAGACCTGCTATTTTAAACCAAAAGTGTGGT
The DNA here is from genome assembly GCA_028534135.1 of Potos flavus. Lineage (NCBI taxonomy): Eukaryota > Metazoa > Chordata > Mammalia > Carnivora > Procyonidae > Potos > Potos flavus. The sequence goes on from CM052899.1 coordinate 103,815,744, forward strand.
AATGAATGAAATTCATAGCACTAGTACTAATATTTTTTAATGCCGGATGTGTTTTTCCATTACACAGAGTATCATTGCAGTTTGGAAATATGGACAGTGTCGTTGAATCTTGAATGAATTTAGGAAAATGCTGTTGGCTAATTTTTAGTAAACAAAAATTGTTTAAAATTGTTTCCTCCTTCCTTCCAAGGTATTTGCTCTCACATATTATAGAATGACATCTGTTGGGCCTGGGAGCCACATGCAAGGGCTCGACTGACTAATCATTCGTGGAACCACAAGTCAATGCAGTGGGGGCATCCAACACCTCCGGATGGTCACGTTTTTTTCAAAAACTTTTCCCCTCTCTTTAGTTATGAGTCCTGAGACTCCTCAGATCTGTTTTGTAAGTAACTATAGTAAACTGGAGCAGGGCTGGTCTTATAAGAAGTATAATTGGCATTAGTCGAGGGACTCTTTTCATCATTTTAACAAACATATGTTGAGGACTTATCTATGTTGTGCCACTATTACAGTTCTCTGGAAACTGATATTCAAAAAACAAACAAACAAATCAACATTCCTGGTGGAAGAGAACAGATGATAAACAAATAAATAAAATTTGTAGTTTGTAGGAAATTGTTACTGCTAGAGTAAAAAATAAAGAATGGAAAGGATCAGGGAATCCTGAGAATGAGGAAGAAATTACAGTTTTTTTCTTTAAGATTTTATTTGTTTATTTGAGAGAGAGAGTGAGTGGGGGGAGGCACAGAGGGAGATAGAGAGGGAGAAGCAGACTCCCCGCTGAGCAGGAAGCCCAACTCAGGTCGTGATCTCAGGATCCTGGGTTCATGACCTGAGCCAAAGGCAGACACCCGACTGACTGAGCCACCCAGGTGCCCCAAGAAATTACACTTTTAAATAAGCTGCTCATGAAAGCGTTTCTTGATGAAATATTTTTGACCAGAGACCCATAATAGGTGAGGAAGAGAACATTTTGGATATCTAAGGGAAGAGCACATCAGGCAGAAAAATATAGCAAATGCCAGTGTTCTGAGGCAGGAGTGTACACCAGGCGGGCTTGAGTGACAACTGGGTGGCTCACGCCATGGGAATCAAGTGAGTGAGAGGGAATGGGCATGGTGGTCGGAGAGGACTTCTGGAGGGGGAGAAGGCCTGATCAAGAAGGGCCTTTGAGGAGGGGTCTTTGAGGATACTGTAAACAATTTGGATTTTACTCTGAGGTGGGTAGTTACTGACACGGTCTGGCTTAAATTTTAACAATATCACTTAGCTGCTGGGTCGAAAATAGATTAGGAAAATAGATTAGAGGGACAATGATGGGAATAAGAAGACAACTAAAAATCGATGGTGATAAGAAAATGGAAGACAATGAGTGTCACTTGCACAAGGGTGATGTCAGCGTTCATGGAAACTGCAGCTTGATTAGATATAGGAGATGAGAGAAGAGAGGCGTCAGAGGTAACTTCAACGTTTTGGTCTGAGATGTTAGAGCAATAGGAGTCTTCATTTATTGAGATGGAGAAGAAGACAAGCTCTTGAACTCCTTGGTATCTGTTCCTTGGCCTGGTCCCTTGATCTGCTGCAGTCATCCAGGGAGACAATCCATTTCATTTCCTCCCACCATTTCCCAAATGTGTGTAGGTTTGAGAAGCCTGAACCCTCTGACAGTCACCTTGCAGCTCAAACCATGAACAACCTGTAAGTTTTATATTTTATCAGCATGATTATTTTCCAACATTTTAGGAACAATAATAGTATGTGTGTTTTTTGTGTGTCTGTTGTTGTAGTAGTTGTTTAAATATCTTCATGTCTTTAAAGGACAGTGGTTAGATCCACCCCTCAGAATTTTGCTTTGCCCCAAACAGAAGGCACTTTAAGTGCTTGACTTGCTTTTGTGGGTGACTTTTAACTACACTATTGTTTCCATCTTGAACACTTGTTTATTTTAGGCCTCATGACAGATGAGCTCACCCAGATCTTAAAATGCAGAATTTAAGATTGTGTCAGACTATAATTTTATGCTAACTTTGTTTATTCCCCTCTTCAATTACTAAAGTTACCACCCTAGACTCTGGAAAATAACTGGAGACAATGTTTGTTTGGTGGCAAATTAGAAGCTGACGTCCTGGCTCTCCCTGAATGTGACTGTGTGTATGCAATTTAATTATATTGAAACTGAGCATTATGGTGTCTAAACTAACTGTCCTTTAGTCTCTGAGATTTACTTCATGTTTGTGAAAAGCAAGGGAAAGTGGTGAATACCTTCTAAAGTGGAAAATTTTCAACCCTGAGCTACAGAGGCAGAATGTACCTCCATAATATTTACATAAAATATAATCATTTCTTCTGTCCTAACTGGAGAGCTGAGAGCAGGAGTGAGGGCTCAAGCTACTGCCTTTAATTGAGTTATGGGAGTAGATGTTCTAAGGCCGCTATCCTTAGGGCAATGCAGTAAACCATGATTATGACTAGTTGGGAAAATATCTTAAAAGTAGAATAAGGTAGCAGAGGACCAAGAACATCTACTTTATGGACTCTGTGGGTTTTATTTTGGGCATTTGTAAATCTATAGTCCTTCATAAAAAGAACAAAGTGGTCAATTTTCACAGGGCCTGTGCTGGCACAATGGTACCAAGGGCTTAGTTTGGGAACGAAGTCATTAAAAATAACTGTGTACAAAGAACTCAGTCATAAATAATGTGCCACAGAGGGTCCAGTGAAATCCAAAGGCAATAAATGATTTACTTCAGTGTATCTAAAAATCTGCTACCAGCTGTCTGGCTCTGAGTATGGTGAACCCCCAAAGAACTCCTCTACATGCTCTTCTTTCTCACCTTTCTTTCTTCTGTTCCCCTTTTCTTCCCTCTCACTCCACTTTCCTCTTCCTCAAAGCTGGCAGCTTGTCGGTCATTCAGGCAATCGGCTGCAGAAGGAGACAAAAAAAGCAAAAAACACAAAATTCCTGAGGTCCCTTTCTTCCCACTTGTGTCCCAAATCGTGATGTAGCCTTTTTTGGATTTCTTTTTCTCCATCAGTACTACTTTAAAATGTAGTTTTTGAGGGGTGCCTGGGTGGCTCAATGGGTTAAAGCCTCTGCCTTCAGCTCAGGTCATGATCTCGGGGTCCTGGGATCGAGTCCCGCATCGGGCTCTCTGCTCGGTGGGGAGCCTGATTCCCCCCACCTCTCTGCCTGCCTCTCTGCCTACTTGTGATCTCTCTCTCTGTCAAATAAATAAATAAAATCTTTAAAAAAATAAAATGTAGTTTTTGAGATGCCTGGGTGTCTCAGTCAATTGAGCATCTGACTCTCAATTTTGGCTCAGGTCATGATCTCAGGGTTGTGGGATTGAGCCCCATGTCAGGCTCTGAGCTTGGCGGGGAGTCTGCTTCAGATTCTTTCTCCCTCTTCCTCTCCCATTTGTGCTCTCTTTCCCTTTCTGAAATAAAAGAAAGAGAGAAGGAGAGAAAGAAAGAAAGAGAGAGAAAGAAAGAGGGAAAGAGAGAAAGAAAGAAGAAAGAAAGAAAGAAGAAAGAAAGAAAGAAAGAAAGAAAGAAAGAAAGAAAGAAAGAGAAAGAAAGAAAGAGAAAGAAAGAAAGAGAAAGAAAGAAAGAGAAAGAAAGAGAAAGAGAGAAAGAACAAAAACAGGGAAACTGACATTGCTTGGAACCAGAAATACAGAGGCCATTCAAGACTTCTAGGATCTGGCTTGTTTTTCATCTTATCTTTTCCTCTTTCCCAAATTTTTGTCTCTTCTAATTACTTGTGGCTTCCTCCTCGACCTCTCTCTTCCTCTTGCGGCAGACACCCACTGTTGCAGGAAATTCTGCTGTCTCATGCATGTGTCATTCACGGATATATAGTGACTTCATTTTGCCACGTTCACAAGCCCTGGCCTCTTCACACTTCCCAGAATTAATTTACTCTAGACTCTCTGTGGCTCATGGTTTTCTCCCCTGTGAAGACTTTCCTGACTCTTTGTCCTTCCCAAACACAGCTAACCCTCCCTTCCTTGGGCCTCAACTACATGTTACCAAGGCAAATATGATATTTAATTTGTTTTTTAAACTGCAGATTTTCCCTTACTGAATGAGGGCCAAGAAAATATTTACCTTCTTTGCTTTGTCTTCCAGTACCTGTCACATATTAGAATCCTAGATAATCCCTGAATCCATGTGCATATCTTATGCCAGGCACAGCCAATTGTTTTCACAGAAATTGTTACTGAATCTTTATAACAATTGTATCATTATAAATGTAATGTTTATTGTTTGCTTCTTGTGTTTTTGATTTTTTTATGAATAAGAAAACTGAAGCTTAGAGTATGTAACTGGTGAGAAGTCGCAGGTCTAGTTACTGATGGTGACATGATACAACTGTTATGTTCTTTCCCTTTCGATGGTTCTATGATTTGATCAGAATCACTAGCACATCTTGCTAAACCAGATTATGGGGCCATATCCTTAGAGCTTCTGGTTCGTTAGTTCTGGAGTGGGGCCAGGTAATTAGTATTTCCAAGAAGTTACGAGATGATGCCGATGCTCCTGGTCCTGGGACCGTACTTTGAGGACCACCTCCTTGCTTCATCTGTGAAGCAACCTTATCTGTGAGCAGCTACACTCCAGGTGGGACAGTGGATAGCTGAAACTTTTCAAGGAGTGCAAGAGTTTATTCGTGTATCAAGCATGTGCCCAAATCGAAGAGTCCTAACATCCCATCTATTTACTTCCCTCTCCCCCACCCTACCTAACTAAATTTTCAAATGCAGATAGATGCCGTTCTGGTTGCTAGTCCACAAACTCATGTTTAGAAGATGCCACTGATTTCCTGGGAGATTGTTACCATTATGTGTTTTCTCACATTGATATTGAGATATTGAATATTGAAAACACAGTTGCAGTATGTGAAGAGAAATAACATGTTTAACATTATAAAGGGAGATTATCATAAAGTTACAATAAGTTGGTAAATGATACCTCAACTCTATGATGGATAACTATACAGCCATTAAAAAAGATGTGGTTAATTGAGGAGGGTATGTGCTATGGTAAGTGCTGTGAAATGTGTAAGCCTGAGGATCCACAGACATGTACTGTGGGGCAAGTAATACATTATGCGTTAATTAAAAAATAAGAAAATAAAAAATAAAAAGAAAAGAGAAAAAAGAAAGAAAAAAAAGATGTGGCTAAATGTAGTTATGGGAAAAGATGGTAGATATCATATGTTGAGTGAAGATAGTTGGTTACCAAAGATATGTATATCTTACTTGTAGTCTCAGTGCTATGGTTGGCATAATTAGGTCCTTTTACATCAAACAATATAATAAAAGGGGGAAATATTTCTGTTCCTGTGACTCAGATACTAAGCAGAATTAGTATTATGGAGGACTTGCTAGGCCCCAGGCACTATGAAATGCACGTCATAAGGTCATTAATGATATCACAATTCCCCCGGCTCCTCAAACATGGCAATAATATCCCCCAACACAGCACCTTTTAATTGCTCTTTCCTCTGCCTGGAACGTCCTCTCCCTCCATATTTGCAAGACTTGGCTTTCTTCTTGCTCTCTTGCTTCACTTGATTCAGATCTCTACTCAAAGAAAACCTTCCTGGGGCTGCTTTCTCTGTCACCCTACCGTCTCAATCACCTTAGCTGACATTTTCATCTTAGTATTTATCACAGCAGGTGCCTGATACATATTTTTAAGTATCTGAATCTTCTCTTCATCACAACCCTACGAGGTGGATAGTGACATGATCCCTATTTTCAAGGTTGAGAGAGAATTGAGTAAATTGCCCATTTGAACCAAGTTGTCTGACATCTGAGTATATGTTCTTAATCACCATCACATTGGAATGTTCTTTTATTGACCGGAGGAAGTGTATTGTCTCAGTGTTAAGAACACACACTTTAAAGAGCAGAGATGGATAGATAGAAAAATATCGCTGATCATGAAATGCCCAGACACATGACAAATTACTTGGGGTATGCGTATGAAAAATGATGTGTACTTTCAAGCTATCAGCAAGCAATTGAAAATACCTTCTTTTATGAGAGGGTCAAGATAGTTTTGTTTTAAGATCTGTACCTACTGGCAAAATTGATTACAGTATGTGCAGAGAGAAATATTTCATTCTCCTCTATCTCTGACAGAGAGTGGAAAGAGGAAACACTGAAAACAGGAAAATATGTGTGGTATCTATAGAACAGCAGATACGTAACTCACTGAGAAGCTGAAGAATTAAATCAGAGGTATGTTTTGGCACCCTTTGCAGGCTCTACTCACTTCCTTTAGATTTCTTTTCGTTTTTATCATGCAAGTCTTGGATCTGGTGCCCCTTTTCTGCCCCTCTGCCTGAGACTTACAGGATGTGACTGGCAAGGATCTTCCTAGTAACAGCAGGAAATCAGAAGAACTCTCAAAGGAACAAGAATAGCGAATTGGTGTGGAGCTAAGTCAGCTGCCCTCCAGTAACCCTGGACCGGGTCTGAACCAGTAATATTAGGGATGTGTTGGCCGATATGATTATTGCTCTGGTGTAAAACCTACACCTTTTGGCAATCAATGCATCAGTTATGCTGAAGCTTGAGGTTCCCACACCCTTTCCTTCAGGGACCATCTGTTCCACTCTTTCTCCTTGCCAGGGCCAAATACCTGCCACAAGGAATTACCCTTCTGTAGTCCGTACTCTTACAAAATCTGATTCCTATTCTTTGAGAGATTGATTCTTAAGATAACAAAGCATTTTCAAAATTTTTTGAAAGTTTTATAAGGAGAGAGGATAGCAAATAGGGAAAGTTCTTCCAAAAATCTACATTTCAAAGTCTGTACAGTAAATATCACTGTGTTTGGGGTGGATGACATAATTTTGCGAGGCTTCACGTTTCCCTCCAATCATATTGCCACTTGATACACTGGACTGAGACTATTCTGAGCTCCAACAGAAACAAAACCTATACTGCCTTCAAGAATCTAGGACCACCCACTTTGCACATCCCAGTGAAAATTCAAATGAGACCTGGAGAAGGTTAAATCACATGCTGATGTCTGACCACAATCTAGACATGAGTATTGAAGGAAGATTTATTTGCTTCTCCTGGCCAACTGCCTTTTTAGTTTCTTTTCTTCATAGAGAAAAAGAAAAAAATCATATATACGTATACATATATATACATATATATATACATATACATATATATATACATATGTATATATACATATATATACATATGTATATATATATATACATATATATATACTCTATTACATTTTCATAGATATGGAAGATAAACCAAAAATACCCAAGATACCATACTAGGAATTATAAAAGAATAAATTGAAATAAAAGAAGACAACAAAAATATATAAAGATATAATTTATTAAGACTTCCCTGAAATAAAAGACTATTTCAACCTATATATTTAAGTGGGATACCGAATGCAAGAATCCAAGGGAATTGTTCCCATCTGTTCATGAGGAATCTAACATTGAGCAATATTTAGCCAACTGAGAAATGACTGGAGAAGCCACATCAAAGAAATTTGTGTGATCACTGAATCTATTTAACCATAGAATCAAGACTGAAACAAATGTTAAGGTTATGAGATCAGATCAAAATGTAAATAATATAATCTGCAGTAATTCAAAACTTAGCCAAAATTAGAAAAGTAAATATTCTGATGTCTTCTGTAACAAATCAAAGAGTAAAGATGGCTGAGTATATTTAACAACAGAAAGGTAAATATAACTAGCACAGAGAAACCCCCAACGATATACCACCATTGGATTCACAGGGAACCTATAAAGTATATTTAAAATTATGAAAAGAGAAAACATCTGAAATAGTAAAACAGAAAAAAAAATCAGTCATATCAATAAATTTAATCAGACAAAACTCACATAGCAGCACTTGGATGACAAAGTGAAATACTATGCTAAAACAAAAGAAAAAAGTCATGCCAGGTGAATGCTAAGAAAAGGAAAGCAGAGTATCCCACACAATACGAGACAAAATATCACTATAGAAGAAATAGAGGCAGATGTCTAAGAATTTCCTTCTTTTTCAGCTCTCCTATAAGTATTGTACTCAGATATTCTCAACAGAGAATTATAGCAAATTATGTAATAACAGAATAAGTTAAATTATTCTAGTATGCTAAAAAAGAAGGGAAGAGCTTAACATCAACACAAATATACACAGATTTTTTTTATTTTTGCAAGACATACTTCTATAATGCTACCCGAGAAACAATAACATTGAGAAGAATTGCATAGCAAGAGAATTGCATAGATGCTGGGGTTGGGGAGCTCTTCATTGCACATCTTCTACTAGGGATAGGAAATATCAATACAATTGAATAAAATTAAAGTGGCCTATGGTGGCAGAACTGCTCATTCTGTCAAGGGACCCTTTCACCAGATAAAGACTAAAATTAGTCATACCCTCATTCCAATCTCAAGAAACCACAGTAGCCTGAGCTTCACTGGCAGGACATGCCCTGGCAAGATAGTGAGGAAGAGGAGGGGATGGTGTGAGTGGGACAAATATCCGAGCATTCCCTAGACTCCAGCAGGTGCAGACAACCTCAGTGGTGGCTTTGTACAAAGCATACAAATGACAAGGACCAATTGGTTCTGGCAGAACCCCAAGTAATCAGCAAAGAACCCAGAGGTAACACTGTCTATGTAGGCAGAGGTGAATTTATCATGAAGCTCATAGAACTTCCCTTTCGGGGACTCTCCCTTGTCCGGGCCCCTGGGATTGTGAAGCTGTTGTTCAGAGTCTAAAATGTTCTAGGAGGGGAGGGTAAGCGCCCGAGGACTATGTCTATGAAGTATTTCTGACAAATTGCCTAAAGTGAATCTTTTTTTTTTTTTTTTTTTTTTTAAGAATTTATTTATTTATTTGTCAGAGAGAGAGTGAGAGAGAGATCACAAGTAGGCAGAGAGGCAGGCAGAGGCAGAGGGAGAAGCAGGCTCCCCGCTGAGCAAGGAGCCCAATGTGGGACTCGATCCCAGGACCCTGGGACCATGACCCGAGCCGAAGGCAGCCGCTCAACCAACTGAGCCACCCAGGCGTCCCGCCTAAAGTGAATCTTAAAAGAAAGGGACCTCAGTCTCCAAGGATACTGCTATATGTTATGATATGTTTCCTCATTCTAAGTAAATACTCACTTTTATGCCTAATTATGATGTTTTATACCTAAAACTGATGATTTTATATTTTTTATTAAAAAAGATTGACATTCTTTTTTTTTTTTTTTTTTTAAAGATTGACATTTTTAAGAGTTACTTTTCATAAGGGCCTCTTACTGCTCTTGCATGTAGGCCTATAGTTTGCTGATGCCATAGACCTAGTTTTGGGATCCTCTTTTCCCCCCATGCTTTTAGCCAAGCATGCCAGAAACAGCTCTAGGAGCACAGAGCATGCCCAGCTGCAGCGAGGGACATTGTGAGTCCCACTACGGTGAGCTCAGTGATTTCCTGCCCCTGGAACAGCAGCATTACTTGTCTGAACACTGATGGTTTGGGGAGCAGCCATCAGATGGCCCCAGGGAGGATTCTCCTGGCCTCTAGAATGAGTTGGAATTTATGAACCATCAGCAAGCAGCTAGGACAGTAGGGACCCCGGGGAATTTCTGACATATCAGACTGGGCTTCCTGCTGAATTGGCAGGTGGGAGATTGAGTCCAGGCATTCTGAAATATCAATTAAAGAATGACGTTGAGCTGTGGGCTGCTGGGAACTGCCTGCACTATTTATGTTGAATTCTGAAATTCCATTAAGCATGTTAAATTGAATCAAGGTGCCTCCATTGATACCTTATGGCTTACCAAGCATATGGAAGCAAAAACGGGTTTAATGGGATTCCAAACATCTCAGAAACCTCTTTTTTATACTAATTTCCTGACTTTTTTTTTTAAAACTCACACTATTTCTTTTTCTTTAAATTCCTTATATTTTTCCAACCAGGACAAACAGTCACTCTTCAGTAATGATTATTCCAGTCTTTGTCTACCTTTCACTTCAAGGATGCAAAAAGTGAACCACTTTATTCTCATTTCACAGCTGCTATACACTAGCAGAAAGGGTCCTGAACATGTAATTAATTCAGGCAAAGGAAAATTGAGTGAAGAAAGAAAATCATGCACCACTCAAGTTCAATCACTGTTTTATGACAGTGTGTTCAGGAGTGCTGTAATCATGCCAAGGCTTTCAATTATTGATTAGTTAATCATAAAGAAAATATGTACCACTTCTATATACACTTAACCTTCAAGAAGCACATATTTTAAAAGAAGAAAACTTCAGCAAGATAATTATTTTTATTGACTCATGGGAGGAGGGTAAGAGAAATAGAAAAAGTAATGCCAGTTTTCGTATTTTTTAAACAGAGCTGCTGAGGAATTTGTGAAAAAGATCATTTTCGCCAGTGTTTTCCTTTTTCACCCCCTGGCTTTCACCTCGCGGTTGGAGAATGGATAATTCCATCAGATGGTGAGTTCCTTAGAGCCAATTGCCTCTCTGGCCACTCAGCAAGGGTAGTTCTCATGTTACACGACACATAGCAAAAACCTCCCGGCCCTATCACTCCTTACCCTGATTACTTGGAGAGAAACCAATACGAGATGTGGATTCATGGGGTCTCTGCCCTGCATGGGTCCCTGAAAGACCTAGCAAGAGACTAACAATATGTCACTGGGTTACGTGTTATTGCCAAACTTGAATATTTTCTCAGATTTCCCAAGTAAATCCCTAAACAATCCTACACATTTATACAGCATTACTATTGGTAAGTTATAAATCTGAAAGAAACTTCTCTCAACTATCAACGACTAAAATTTGATAATTTTAATCACAGAAGACGCATGACTAATTTATCTTTCAATTTTTGTCTATGGCAAATGGCATTACAAAACCTTTGCATAGAAAGAGATGATCGGAGAGTATACAGGCAAAAAATATTATAGAAATGTGTTCACGTATTAACTTTTAAGAATTATGCTAATTTTCAGGATTTTGTGGTGTTTATGGTATCAGACAGCTGTTAAAGTGTACAATTTGGAAAAAAAATAAATAAAGTGTACAATTTGTGGGGCTCTTGGGTGGCTCAGTGGGTTAAAGCCTCTGCCTTCGGCTGAGGTCATGATCTCAGCGTCCTGGGATCGAGCCCCGCATGGGGCTCTCTGCTCAGCAGGGAGCCTGCTTCCCCCCTCTCTCTGCCTGCCTCTCTGCCTACTTGTGATCTCTCTCTCTGTCAAATAAATAAATAAAATCTTTAAAAAAAATAAATAAAGCGTACAATTTGTAATAATTTCTTTTCTCATTCTAAATATTTACTTCTATAAACAATTCTATAGTGGCAAATTTGTTTTTGTTTTTGTTTTTGTTTTCCTTAAAGAAGCCTCCCCCAGTTGCATATGCTTCAGATATCATAAAACATGGATCCACTTGCTTGGGAGGGTTTTCAATTGTAAAAAATAGTGATTGGGAATTAGGGCTTTCTAATCCGGCAGCTTTGATTCAAATTTTGCCCTTGAGGCTTTCTGACTCTGATAACGTAGGCATTGTTCCTCTAATTCTCTAACTCTCATCTGTTAATTTGGAATAACATTGTATCCACCTCATAGAATCAACAAGAAAATATAACGCATGACATGGTGCATACAAAAGCAGTTGACATAATTCCTAACACTCCTACGAATATCTGAATAGCTGCCAAATAAATTTCTTAAACTCGTAAAGCCTAAACGAAAACTCTTTTGTTTTCCTTCAGAATGACTCCCTTCCTTGCCTTCCCCCCTTGTATTAACATTCATCCAGTTTTTTCAGACTAAATACCAAGAAGCTTCATGCCATACATCTAATTCTATCAGCCATCCCATGGATTTTACCTCCTTAACAGAGAAGGATTAAAGAATGGGTATCTTTAATTCATCCAACGAGTTACTAAGACACCACTGTTTGTTGGGCACTGTTGTTGGTGCTAAGGATATATCACCAAATAAATCAGGCAAGGTCCCAATCTCATCTTTAACTTTCCCCTGCCTATCCAAAACAAATCAGAAAATATTGAACAAAAATTCTAAAGTGCTTACTTCATGCCAGGGATTTTTCTTGGCAAAAGAAATACAACAGTGAAAAGAACAAATAAAATAGTCTTCCCTCATGGAGTTTTTGTTTTACTGAGGGGATGGAGAGAAAAGGACAATAAAAAACACAGAAACTTAAAAGTATACATATATATATATGTATGTATTATATATATACACATAATTACATATTACACATATACTTTTAAATTTATGTATTTTTAATATATAATATGCATATATTATATATAAATATATATATTATGTAAATATATGTATCTATAGTCAGATGAGCAAGGTAAGGGGGATAAAAAGTGGTTCTAAAGTACAGAATGTAAAGTCAATAAAATTACTAAGTTAAATAACTTTCAGAAATCACAAACAGGGGACATCTGGGTGGCTCAGTCGTTAAGCATCTGCCTTCGGCTCAGGTCGTGGTCCGGTCCTGTGATCGAGCCCTGCATCGGGCTCCCTGCTCAGTGGGAAGCCTGCTTCTCCCTCTCCCATGCCCCCTGCTTGTGTTCCCACTCTCGCTGTGTCTCTCACTGTCAAATAAATAAAATCTTAAAAAAAAAAGAAAAAGAAATCACAATTAGCTTATGAAGAATGGAAAACGTCCGATTCTGTACCCATAAAGAGAGCTGACAACATAACAAGCAGCTGAAAAATGGGCATGTCAACTGATTCATCTCTCTTCCCTTTGCCCCTTCTCTAAGGCCAAGGTTGAATAACAATAATAATGTTCAAAGGTTCTAGAACATTAATTTGTCAAGTTAATAAATATTCCAAAAGTTTTAGGTTTACGTAAATTCTATGATCCCTAAAGTTAGATTGGCCTTACACACATTTCTAGAGCCTCCCCCACCTGACCATCTGCACCTCCTTCTCCAGCTTTCTATGTTACCAAGCAAGAGAACACAATCGTCTGCCTTCAGCAAGTACACCCCAGTTGCCTTACGGACAGATTTCTATGAATTTCAAACAAACAAATAACAAAAGGAGTGGAAAACAATGGACTTAATATGATTTTCCAAACTCCCACCCATCAGTTCCTTTGTTAAATGGTCTGAGCATGTGTTTATTAGGTGCTGTGTTGCAGTGCACTATTATTCCAACTAAAAATGGATTTTTTTTCTGTAATTATACATTTCTAAGTTTAAAAATCTGTGATTTCTAGCAGGGTTTTCCGGACATGATGGAATTGTATAGTAGAATTATGTTGATGTTTGGCCTCCTAAAGTCCTTCCTCTGAGTGCTTCGGTTTCTCTTTGGAGAACTACTTCCCCCCCAACGCCCAGCATATGGTTTATAGCAGAGCTGACTCAGATCTCAGCTACCATAAACATGCGTTGCAAAACTGGGCAAATAGAAGCCATACTAATTGTTTTTGGAAAATCGTGTGACTCACTGAGCTCCAGGAGGATCCGTGTGACTTTTATTTCTCTGCTAGGAGAGCGTGAACTGCTACTTCTAAGTGCAGCTAGAAGGCTCCTACACTGCCAGTGGAATGCAAAATGCTACAACCACTTTAGAGAATTTTCTGATTTTCAAGAGTAAAACAGAACCACACAACCCAGACATTGCGCTTCTAGTAATTTACCTCTAAAGAAATTTACCCTCACAAAGATATGTACACCTTTACTCACAGAGCCCCCAAACTGGAAATAATCTAAATGCCCATCAGTATGCGAATGGATAACCAAAATGAACATGCCATATGCATTCAATAGGAAAGTACTCAGCAATGAAAAGAATAAAGTATGGATAAATGTAACACATTGGGAGAATCTCAGAATCATTATGGTTCAGTGGGAAAAAACTAGACACAAAAGAGTACGTAACACATGATTCCATTTATTTAAACTTTTAGAAAATAAAAATTAGTCTTTAGTGACAAAAATCTTATCAGTTTCTGTCTAGGGCTGTGTGGCAAAGGGGGGCAAGAAAATCTTGGGGTTCTAGGAATGCTTCTTCATCGACATGGTGGTGATACACAGAGTATACAGCTGTTAATGTTCACCAAATTGTGCACTTTGAATACACACAGGTAAATTAGACCTTGATAAAGTTAAAAATTGAATAATAAATCGCTCTGCTTTTTATTATCACCACGTGCCATCAATTCTAAATGATCTTTTGTCGATCTACATTTTAAACAATTTCTCCAGTTATGTTGCTTTCTATGCCAAAGTTAGAGAACTGCAGGCT
>CM052899.1:103830547-103857880 GCA_028534135.1 Potos flavus
TCCCAGTGATTATATAGTTCAGAAAACAGAACTTTAATTGTTTCAGCTTGTCATTCTATTTGCAAATTATTATCTGAAACTTGCAGAGTTTACTCTTTGGGATCACTTACATATGTGTCATTTTTCTGTTTTTTTTTAATGTAATAATGTAATTAAAAAGTATTGATTACTAAAAAAAAGTATTGATTACTGTTTTCCTTTTTTATTATAGCATTTAATTAGTTTGTTTCCACTAGCATAGTTACATATACAAGCCTCAATGAAAGAAAAATTTTATGTCTATACTTCTTTTTTGGAATTATTACTATTTATTTCATTTTGTGAATATTATTGAAAATAATTTTCTTTATAATGGAGAGGTATTTCAAAATGGTTCACTCCCAATATACTAAATAGGCCACTGAATAGATTGATTATATAAGTCTGGAAAGGTCAGCTGTAAACCAAAATATCATTTTAAATAAAGATTCCAAACGTGGACAGAGAGTTTACTATAAAAGTAAAAGCCAGACTTGGTACTAGATGTGTTATTCCTAATTTGTGCACAATTCATTTGTCTACCAAAAACATAAACTAGAGTGGAATTTGTTGCTAGTTTCTAATTCATACTGCCATAAAAATTCTGTGGTTTCTATCTTTTAGCTCCTTTTTCAGTAAAATAAATAAATTGCAATTGACAATACTTGTCAACTTTTCTTGATTTAAAATTCTGATATACTGGCAGATACTATCATTTCCTTTTTAGCACTGACAAATTTGTAGCAAAGAAAAGTAAAATGGTCTAGTAAACAAAACTAGAAAAGGCAAATTCAGGTCTTATAACTCAGTCTGTAGTGAATCCCTACACAATTCTTTTTTTTTTTTTTTTTTTTTTTTTTTTTTTCCCTACACAATTCTTTAACCCACAGAATTATCTGATCCATCAAACATTTTTTACAAACTTAAAATAAAACAAATCTTGAGCTTTGAAAACCTTTTTCCCAGAATCCAGTAACAATAGACAATCAGGTAACAAGTCTGTCACTATGCTAATTACTTTATGAAGATCACCTCACCTGTTTTACAGAAGTCCAAAATTTTAGTGGTGCCTGGGTGGCTGAGTTGGTTAAGCCTCCAACTCTTGATTTTGGTTCAGATCATGATCTCAGAGTCTTGAGATCGAGGCCCACCTCTGCCCCACGTCAGGCTCTCTGCTCAGCAGGGAGTCTGTTTGAAATTCTCTCTCTCCCTCTCCCTCTGCCTCTCCTCTGGATCACATGCACTCTCTCTTTCTCTCAAATAAATAAATAAATCTTTTTCTAAAAAGCCCAAAATTTTAAGATCTCCATTTTCACAGATGAGAAAAGTTAGGCATGGTATTTGAAATAATGAGTTCGTAGTCACAGTGTTAATGAGGGGAAGCAGAAAGCTAAAATTGTCTGTCTTACTTTACAGCCCGTGTTAACATCAGTGCCTATAATTCTGGCATTAAATATTAAAGCATATAGGTAATTTCTATTTCAATTTGACTTGTGTTTATAAACTCAAAAACTTCCCAGTAAGAGATTCAAAAGTTCAGAAATGAAAATTAGACATGAAAAGAGGGTTTGGAGTTTGCTATGATTCCAGTCAAAATTTCTGTCCTCCTACAAATATTCCTCTGAACTCAGAAGCAAGAATATTTATAATTTGTGTTACTGTTCTTTTTATCTCGGTCCAGGTAATCAGTATGTGACAGCAACTTACCTTGAAAAGTGTCATTATTTTTAAGGTAAAGAACAGATCTGTCATGGCCGTCAATTCAGAATACCATCACTATGATAAAAAGAAACTAAACTATTCATCTACTCAGTCCATTTTTTTAAAAAGAAAGAAAAAGACATTGAAGGTAGGTTTTCTTGTTAAAGCTAGCAGAGGCTGTGTGCTTCCAACTTGAATAATGTTCCTGAGTTATTTTGCAGGTAGATAAGGAGAAGGATGTGGAAGGCAGAAGACGGTGCTTCTGTGTTGAATTAATGTGATTATGTAAAATCTATCTGTCACATTTAGGTAGTATTTTTTATGCATAAAATCCTTGAACTCAAAGTAATTTTACAGAAAAGAGATATGTGCATGGAATATTCATTTCAATGAGTTAAGCACTTCTGAAGACCCTTTCTTCAGGCAAGAGTGAAAAATCCTGAGTATTAGAGGCTGGGCTGCCACTCTGGTATCATTTACTGCCCAGGAAATCTGGGCTAATCCTTTAACTTCTCTTAACCTCAGATTTTCATCTGTAAAACTGTGACAATACAGAGTTTTGTGAGCTTCGTGGTCAATAAGACACTATGCAAAAGCCAGTAATAACTCTAGCTCTTGGGGTGCCTGGGTGTCTCAGTGGGTTAAACCCTCTGCCTTCGGCTCAGGTCATGATCTCAAGGTCCTGGGATCGAGCCCCACATCTGGCTCTCTGCTCAGCAGGAAGCCTGCTTCCCCCTCTCTCTCTGCCTGCCTCTCTGCCTACTTGTGATCTCTCTGTCAAATAAATAAATAAAGTCTTTAAAAAAAATAACTATAGGTCTTCTTAATCATTTCATTAGATGCTATTCTCTACTTCCCCTAGTGTTGGCAAACCCAGCAATGGATAGTCAACATCCATTGTCTGAGATACATGATGGAAATTTCCTATGCTCCTCTTCTCTTCATCAATTATGCATTATTTATTATAAATATATGTATTTACTTATTTCATATGTACCCCAATATATCTGCCTTATCTATTTTAGATAAGCACCACAAGTGCCCCAACTTTTGTTCACACGCTGTTATCTTGGTATAATTATCTACTTACACCTTTGTCCCTCCCATGTATAAGAGCTTCCAAAAGTAGGTGCTGTGCCCCATTCATTTTTCTATCCTCATCATCCTAGCACAGCATCGTAGCAAATGTTTGGTGAATGGGTGAATGAGGGTTTCTTTTGCTTCATATAGCGAGCACTGCTATATACTAAGAGGCATCCAGACACTTCTTTTGATGACACCAATGAAATGAAAGTTAAAAATAATGAGTTTAAAAGTTATCTATTTCATAATACAGTAATAGAGAATAATCTAATTATCAATAAATAAATATGTATTAAAATCAAAAGATCAGATCTTTAAATGGGCTTCACTACCACTGAAGGTATAAATACACGTTTCAGCATCTTTCCGGTTAAAGCGCTCACTACACTATTCCAAAAATAAAAATGCACCATCTAAAACATGATACTGGATTTTAAAAAGGTAAGGATTCCACAGTCTATCCATATACATTACTCAACAAATATCTCTTGAATTTAATACATTCACACTTTGTTAGCTGCTCAGGATGTTATGATGGGTCAGATGCAAAGCATGTCTGCCCCACATTGCTCAGAGCCTCCTGGGCAAGTAGAAGCACATGGAAGAGTTACTGGTGATCGCAAGGTGCTGTGAGGGCTATGACGGGAGCCAAGGGAGCAGGAGCAGCATAGCGAAGTCCACACTCTGCCTTCTGGAAGCTCTAGCAGTCACTGTAGTTCACTGTGACACCTCACTCCTCAAAGTGCGGTCTCATTGCTTATAACTTCCACTTCCATTCGAAGCTATCCATTTGAGCCCTAAATATTTTTCTGAAAGTGAAGGCACTGTTTTTGTCCCTTTAATTTTCTTTCAGTTTTCGTTATCAACTAGAACATTAACCCATTTTGAACTTGAGAGGGTTTAAACACTACATCTAATGATCTTTAGAGGAAGCATTTCAAAGCTAACCCTGAAACACTTTTAGGACTTGTGAACTAAGAAAATAGGAAACGTCACAAAACCATAAGGAAACAAAGTCCAACAACATTCATACATAAAGTCAGAGAGACTGTTCCATTAGAGTTGTTTGCAGTTTGCAGCAGACACCTGTCCACCTTCTCTCTTAGATTTGATGATCTTTCCTTAACACATGCACCCACAGGGAGCTCCCACTTGGAAAGGCTATCTTCCATTTTGGATACCCCTAATCTTTTCATAGGTTTCATTTTACCACAGCAGGGAGAGGAGAGGAAACATGTTTAACTTCCTCTGAACCTACTAGAAAACGTCTCATTTATCTTTTACATGACAAAACCTTCCTTACTTAAAGACAGCTATTATTGTCCTATAAAACCTTCTTTCCTTTAGATGAAACTTTCCAGTTCCTTTAACTATGCCTCTTGTTACTTGGTGTCCATGATTTGTTTTTCAACACGGATTTACTGGTCACCAGTTTTGTCTTAGACCCACAGCTAGGCACTGGAGATACAGAAGGGGTTAAAATATGCATTGATCTTTCCAATCTCTATATGGCTCTCTTTTGGGTGGAGTTTAATATGGCAATGTATTATTTAAAGTATACTTTGTGTGGTCATACCGATGAACTGAAAAGATGCTGAGAGGGCATTATCTACCTAAAAAGCCATTTTATACTGTTGTCTATACTTGGATTTATAATAGTTAAAATCTTTTGGAACTTTTTTAATATGAAGAAATGTTAAGCCACATATCTCCCTTCTTTGTTAATATTTATTTTTTATTTTTATTTTTTAATATTTAATTTTTTAAGTCTAAAATTTTATGTTTTCTCTGTTAAACTTCATGTTGTTTATTTGACCTATCAAAATTAAGTTGCACTTTTATTCAGAAAGACAGTGTATTAGCTGTTCTTTATAATCGTCTCCATCTAAAATTTTTCTAAATATGCCTTGCCCTTCATTTATGGTATAGATTTCGTAGAATGCCAGCAGATATTCTAGGACTATAAACCGTAGTTAGTTTTGCATTGCAGGATATAACTTATATGAACTTTGACTCTCTACAAAAAAAGAGTCTTGTGATAGAAAGTAGAAAATACCTGTTTTTATTAGATTCCTATTCTAGCATCTATACTAAGTTGCAATATGACCTTGGACAATTTAATGACCTTCTTTTAGCCTTGATTTCCTTTTTTTGTAAAAGTAATGATACCTTCTAAATCCCTATATGCCTATAAAATTTAAATTCTTATATGTGTATAAAATTTCACCGGTAATCAAAGCTTCTTGATCTCAGGTACTTACTTAATATATTCATTGCTATATACCCAGAACCCATATGAATACGTGCAGTAAATTTACAAAAAAGTAATTGCTGAATAAATGCATGGCATACAGCAGATATCATAAACGTAGGTTTAACTTCTCCTTTCCTTGGCTACCTTGAGCCTAATTTCTTCTTGGCAAAGTTTTACCCCAGACGCTTTGAAGATCATTGTCTTTCATATGGAAAGTAGAAATAAAATAAACGTTGGCTTGTTCTCCTTTCTCCCTTTTAACATCACATCAGAGCCAAAACTAATTCTTCCTTATGGTCTTTTTTCACTCAAAGCAGAAAAATAGACATTTTTTTGGTGTCCTTGGTATATTTCATAAACCCTACCTTATTCTGGTTTTAATATTTTTGTAATGAATTTTCTGGTTAGAATACTTCTTTGTACTCTTCCTTTGAAATGTGCCTCTTCCATCATTTGTGAATTCCTAAATAACTCCCTGGAGAACTATGCTGATTTCTTTAGAAGTCACCTTCTTTTTTCTTTTTGAGGGGATTATTTATGACTGAATTACCAGAATTTATTTTCTTAGAGATCCTGTCCTTTTTGAATTACCCTCTTCTTTTAAGTTGTTGGACGTAGACTTATAGGTTTTTTATGAATATTTTGAAGCTTCTTTCCTAAAGGCCAATGCACACATCAGACTATAGCTTGTATATAATCTTCCTTTGATTTTTTGCCAATGTTTAAACACCAAAAATCACCTCTTCATTTTTTCTTGCAATGATTTTCAAAATAGCAGTCTCTAGAGTTGCTTCCATCACCTT
The DNA here is from genome assembly GCA_028534135.1 of Potos flavus. Lineage (NCBI taxonomy): Eukaryota > Metazoa > Chordata > Mammalia > Carnivora > Procyonidae > Potos > Potos flavus. The sequence continues at coordinate 103,836,407 of CM052899.1, forward strand.
CTAGAAAATGAACCTATCAGTGAGAAAAGTCAATAAGGTATCAGGGTTTTTTCTTTAAATGGAATGAGGCTTCCAAAAGACATCTTTCTGTATAAGGGCTTCAATACACTTCCCTGTATCTTTTGTATATTAGCTACATGCTTCTATCCCTGCATTTTAATCACATCGCCCAACTCAGCAGATTGATTTAATATGTTCACTCCTGCAAGAGCAGTTCCTAATGCTTTTGTCTTCCAGCCTTTGTTTTCACTCAAATAACCTCCAAAGGCATACTACCACAATAACCTCATGATTTCCCCTACAGATGAATGCTATGATAACTTGAAGGAGACTTAGTTATGTGCTCAGTGAGATTCTTACCTAAAAAAAATAAGCAGGAAGATACTGGGTCAGGCTGAAGTGACTTAGTGTGACATAGTATGATCCACTCAAACTTTAGGGCTGACCCTGGGGTGGGGATGAGGTGAACAGAAGTTCATTATATAATTCTCCCTGTAGTAAACTAAGCTTGAGTCCATCTGGTGGGGGAAAATTTGGCAGCATTAGTTCATACTCTTTAGAGTATGAGTACTGGTTCTTTAGAGTATGAGTGCTAGAAGTACTGGTTCTTCCTCACAAGATTTCTTTCATCCTCCAAAGACATCATTTTATACCGTAATGGAACATGCTTTTGAATCAGACATATCTAGGCTTGAATTCAAACTCTGACACTTATTAGTCACACGATATTGGCCAAGTTACTTAAACTCTCTGAACTTCAATATCTTCATCAGTAAAATAGAGAAAAAGTTTGGTTATTCTGGATTGGTTTAAAAGAGAGCATGTGTGTGAACACCTGATATCTATTCGAGGAATGATGTTTATTTTTCCATTTCTCTTCTGAATTACATTTTTCTTTTGAATAATTTTTAATTTAATTTTTGTGTGCTTTCTGAATTTTCTGAATCTTTCTTCTTGATTATTTCCTGGAGCCAGGGCATTGAAAAGTTTGGATCAAATCTTTCACCTTCTCCTTCTATAGGAAAACCCGCTAGACTAATTGTTTTCATTATTGATCTTCAATCCAAAAACAAAAACGAAACAAAGTTTCTAGAACATGCTTTTTGGAAATTGCTGAAGAATTCTGATGACGTGCAGCTACCTTTGATCTCAGGTTACCTGCAGTCTTTTGCAGTTCTGTAATACATTAACATAGTAAACTGTCTATTCCTTTTTTGGACATTTATGGGTTTTGAGGGTTTTGCTCATAACTGACTTCTTCATTTTTCCTTACCTATAACTTTGGCTAGTCTCAACTATTATTAGTTACTTTGATTTAAATCCCCAGTGTCTAATGCCAAGGGTACTTTAGTAATCATGAAAGTGCGATCATCTTTTTCTTGCTACTAAGAAAGCTATAGTACACAATGACTGGTCCATGGAAATAGCTGTCTCTTTATTAAGAAATATGTATTGGATGTAAATTCTAATTTATAATGTGCATTTCTTTAAACATAATTCTAACTGAAACATTCACGCATATTTTGCTTTCAACTACACTTTACATCTAAAAAGAGAAAAGGCTGAGAACCTGTGGCCATCATCTCACAGTCAAATTTTAAAGTATTTTTAAAAGGCCTGACTTTGTTGCTAATTAACTATTCTTTAGCATTTATATCACATGTCAATATTTGAAATCTCGGTTATACTATCAAACATATATGCAATAAATCATTTTAGTTATGTGAATACTAATTTAAATATTTTAACATTTAGGGGTGCCTGGGTGGCTCAGTGGGTTAAGCCTCTGCCTTCGGCTCAGGTCATGATCTCAGGGTCCTGGGATTGAGCCCCACATAGGGCTCTCTGCTCAGCAGGGAGCCTGCTTCCCCCTCTCTCTCTGCCTGCCTCTCAGCCTACTTGTGATCTCTCTCTCTCTGTCAAATAAATAAATAAAAATCTTTTAAAAAAAAATAAAAAAAAAATTTAAAAATAAATATTTTAACATTTAAACATTAAACATTTAAACATTTTTTTAACATTTAAACATTATTACTTTAACATATAGTGCCATTTATTTTATATTGATGTTCATTTGTCCAATTTTCTGGAGTGAATCCTCTGTGTACACTCATTAGATTTTTCCATAGTATACTTTCTGTAGTCCAAAATGGTAGAATTTAAAGAATTTACACATGGAGACACAGGCACTATATTTTTACAATCTTACTTAGTATTTTATTATTTCTACTCACTATTAAGAAAGAAAGAAAACAAGCTAGTGAAATTTACACAATGATCTCTACCAGGAATTAAAGTTGACAGTCAGAAGAGAGAATAAATGTGGAGCAAATGCTGAAATACTCTTGGGATCACACCTTCCCACACTGCCCGTTACGGTGGACCCAGGCCCAGAAGAATGAACTCTTTGTGATGAAAGAAAAAGAACACAAGATTTACATTTGGGTAGATAGTGATTGAATTTTTCAGTCTTCTGGAAAATTAAAGTGTGACCCAAACATACACTTCTGTGTTGTTTCCTTTGAGATGGCCAAGAGTATGAGATAATAATTCCAAGCATCTCAAATACCAAGAGATGCCAAGACTGATGCATTGTTTCCTATTTCATGAGCTCGGGACAGGATGCTCAGCTCATAAACACATTTAGGGAGCTTTATAAGACAGAAAATCACTTACACAGCACTATGAGTCTCCATTTTTAATTCCCTTTCAAATTAATTTTATGACTTCTCAGGGAGTCTGTTCAATTCCCTACACAGATCATGAAATTTTGATTAAACATTTAATGAGATTCTTTGCATGGATCTGTCTTATTTCCCAAGCTCCTTTATTCCACCATGTCTATTCAACTCAGTGGCCCATCTCTAAACTATTAAAAGAAACTCATTATCCTTTTATGGTTTTATATCATACAGTCTTTTCAGTCTGGTTTCCCCAGTCACAGGTTTTTAAAAAATCTGTATCTATATATTGTTGAAAGCCTACTATGTGCTAGTCAATGTGCTGAAGGATAAATAAGACAGAGATTAACAAAACTGGGGATTTCTTCTCTCAAATAATTCACGGTTTATTTGGAAATCTCAAAAAAGGTATTTATAATATAAAGGTGAAATGAACACAAATTACTATGAAATACCTGGTGGATTAGTTCTTTCCAGCACATAATCTTTTTCGGCATGGTATGGATATAAATTCACTCAAAAAAAAGTATTCTACATCTACAAGTCAGTGCAAACAATAAAATTAGTCACTGCATGGTCTAACCCTTTTGACCCTCCTACCAATAAATAAACATACTAGATATCATATGAATACTTATATAAAAAGTAATCTTTGTTTTATATTGTAATTATGGTGATAGCTATTAATGTGTCTGATATTCAGTATTTCAAACATATACTAAAGATTATTATGTTAAAATAATGATGGAAGAAGAAATTAAAGCATCTATGAAGTCAAAATAGAGAACAGAGAATAGTGAGGAGGAAGCAAGTAACTCTGCAAGGGACTCTGGGGTTAGGCAAGGCTTGACAAGGGAGTCACATTTGTATTGAGATTCAAAGAATAGACATTTAGATAGATACATAGCTGACTAGCTGGCTGAGTAATTAGATAGATGGATGATTAGGTGAGATAGATGAGATAGATAGAGAGATACATAGATACATAGATAGATCATCGATCATGACCAGGAAGAAATCAGAAAGAACACCCTAGTCAGTAAGAGTAAATGTATGAACGTGTGATAGATGCCATGGCAAATTTGGGCAATGGTGAAAATAATTGGTTTCTGCCAAACTTAGCCATTGTCATGCAAACAAGGGAGGGTTGAGTGTGAACTTTTTTTTTTCTGTGAGAGCTGTGAAAAGATTTATAGATCTGGTTATATTGGTTAACGCTGTGATTTTTGAAGGGGAATGTGGCTGAAGCAGAAGACCAATTACAACATCATTGCAAAGTACTTTACCACTAAGAAGGTTAGATCTAATGTTTTGAAAAAGCAGAAATTGGTGCAAGAACTATTTTAAGTAGAAGGAAAAAACATTGGTGACTAATTAGGTAGAAGGAATAAATAAGAAACAAAGACTTTGGTTGGTGGAGGTTGTCAATTTTTTTAATCAAAATAAGAAAAAAACCTCATAGATTTTATGGACGAAAGAGATTAAAAAAATAGAATTATTTACTTGTGATGTCTATGACACATGTAAATAGGAATCCCCAAAAATATATTATAAATATAAATTGGAGCTCAAAAATAGGTTGAGGTTAGGTGTAATGGTTATTTTGCTGTGATAACAGAGTTGAAACTGAATAGAGAAGGTTGATAATAAGTCATAAAACGTTTTTCACTAACCTCTACTGTGTTTACTGTTTTAGGCCAAAATCATTTCTGATAAATCAAATTGTTTTAGTTATCTCATTCAAATAGCATAGTATTAGAAACTAGGATGCCATTGTTTAAGTCAAACTTCTAAATTTTTTCCATTTCAGTTTCCCCATTGATAAAGTATTTATAAAAGTATTTGCTTTACTGGGTTATTGAAATTTTCAAGAAAATATAAAATGGGGGGAATCTAACTAAAATATGTTTGCAAGAAAATTTAAAATCCAGATATATTGAAAATAAAAAGGTGGAAAAAGATACATTGTACAAACACTAAGCATATAAAAGTTGACATGGCTATATTAATATTGGACAAAATTATTTCAAGAGAAAAAGCATCGTAAATAAAGATATTACATAATGATAGAATGAAAAGCTGACATAAGAGAAAAATATACATTAATCCACAATCATAGATGGAGATTTTATTACTCAACTCTTATTAATTGGTAGGCAAGAAAAAAAAATCTGAAATGAGACAAAAATTTTATAATATTGTTAACTACTTTGAATTCACTAACATTTATAGAACATCCAAGAACTGCAGAATACATTTTATTTTCAAATGGACATAGAATGTTCACTAAATTAAATCATATGCTGAGCCATAAAACAAATGTCAATACATTTCAAAATAATGCAATCATTCAGAATATGCTCTGAACAGAGCAAAATTAAACTAAAATCTGGTAATGATATTACTAAAATTCAGTAATATAAGATACCTAACCTCACTCCAAGTATTTTGAATTTAAACAACATACTTTTAAATAACCCAGGGATCAAAGAAGAATCACAAAGTTTCTGAAAATATTGTTAACCAGATAATAAAATGCACCATATCAGTATATTTAGGGTGTGTTTTTAGAAGATGAGAAAAGTTTAAAATCGTATTGTAAGTGACAAAATGAAGAGTAAATCAACCCAAAACAAAGGAAAAACGAGAGAAAAAACTAATGAAATGTAAAAAAGACAAACAATAGAGAAGATTAACAAAGATGATAATTGGCTCATTGAGAAGATCAATAGAACTGAAAAAACACTAGCAGGATTGGTTGGAAGGTGGTGGCAGGGAGAAAACACAAATTACTAATAGCAATAATGAAAGAGAAGTAAGCTCTATAGGTTCTTCAGACATCAAACAGATAATAAAGGAAAATTATGAACCACTTAGGTCAATAAATTTGACAAGCTAGAAAAATGAACAATTTTTTAAAAGACACAAGTTTTCAAGACAGATTTTTAAAAATAGAGAATGTAAATAGCTTTATATATCTATTAAAGAATTAAACCTGTTTTCAAGAATTTTCCTATAAATAAAATTTCAGATCCAGATGGTTTCACTGATCTTTCCTACCAAATATTTAATGAAGAAATAACATCAATCTTCTACAAATTCTTTAAAAAATATGTAGGAGGAAGGAACATATCCAAATTTGTTTTATGAGGCATGCTGAGCTCTGTTGCCAAAACTTGACAAAGACACTAGAAAATCTACAATCCATTATGCTTCATGAACATAGTGACCAAAAAATTTTAATAGTAGCAAAAATAATTTAGTGATATATAAAAGGAATAATTAATTATGAGTTAGTAGGATTTCTCCCAGAGATGCAAGCTTGGTTTAACAGTAAAAAATCAGTCAGTGTAATTCACCATACTAAGAGAATAAAGAAGAAAAATATATCTCAGTAAATGCAGCCAAAACATTGGATGAAATTTAAAACACATTTATCAAACCTCGAATCAAAGGAAATTTCCTCAATCTAATACAAAGCACCTACAAAAATACCTCAGCCCATCATATTTAGTAGCAAAATAATGAATGTTTCCTCCCTAAGATCTAGAAAAAGAAGAGTGAGACCTCCCTTCGCCATATCCATTCAATATTGTATTGGTGGTTCTTACCAACATAATAAGGTAAGATGAAGAAATAATATCCATAAACTTAAGAAGGAAGAATTGAAACTTTTTATTATCAGATGCCATAGTTATTTACATAGAAAGTCATAGAACTCAAAAATAATTTTAACAAGGTCATAGGATACAAAATCAATTCAGAAAAATCAGCTGTAGTTTTTTTTTTTATGCTGGAGGCAATAAATTGGAAAGGAAAATTTAAAAATCCATTTAAAGTAATATAAAAAATATAAAATGCTTAGGATTACATTTAACAAGAGATGTTAAACCACTGCACATCGAAAACTATAAAACATTCATGGGAATAAAGATCTGAAAAGATGGAGCAACGAGCCATGGTCATAGATTAGAAAACTATTGTTAAGATAACAATTCTCTCCACTGATTTTAAGATCAATTCAATGTCCATCAACATTCCAATAAGCCCTACTGTATAAATTCAACAACTGATTTTATTTTATTTTTTAAAGAACTCCAAGATTTTTTATCAATTTCAAATTTCAATAGAATTAATTTGTTTTGTCTAAATATTTTTATCACATAACCAAAGCATTGAATTATTTTTTCACCACATTAAATACATCAGTCTAGTTACAAATTCCAATATAAAGAGGTTAAAATACAAAGGATCTTGGATGGGCAAAATAATTTTTAAATAAGAGCCAAGTTGGGGGGTGCCTGGGCGGCTCAGTCAGTTAAGCATCTGCTTTTGGCTCAGGTCATGATCCCAGGGTCCTGGGATTGAGTCCTGTATCTGGCTCCCTGCTCAGCGGGGAGCCTGCTTCTCCCTCTGCTTGCTGATTCCCTTCTTGTGCTCTCTCTCTGTGTCAAATAAATAAATAAAATATTAAAAAAAAAAAAAGTTGGAAGAACTTTACTATCTGATTTCACGACTTTCTATGAGACCACATTAATCATACCAGCATAAAAGCAAAGTGATCAGTGAAACAGAAGAGAGTTAACTGACTTTTAACAAAAGTGCCAAGGTAATTCAATTGGAGAAGGAAAGTCTTTTTTAGCAAATTATGGTGGAAAAACTGGCTAACATATAGAAAATTTAAGCCTTTACCTCATTCTCCTGCCCCCCCCACATAATTCAAATGGATCATAGACTTTAAATGTAAAAGCTAAAATAATTAAGCTTCTTGGAAAAAAAAAACAAAAACTTCACAAACTTGGAGTAGCTACTACTTCATTCAAGATGACAGAGAAAGAATTAACCACCAAAGAAAGGAAGAATAAATTGTACCACATCAAAATTAAAAGTGTCTGCTGACCAAACTAATTATTAAAAAAATGTAAAAGGGAAGTCACAGGCTGAGAAAAAAATATTTTCAATACATATAGCTGATAAAGCCTTCTATCCTGAATATGAAGTTTGCTTAAAATGGATTTGTTTAAAAAAAAAAAAAAGCAATCCAATTAAAAATGAGCAAAGAACTATTCCAGTTGTCTATCACTGAACCATGAGCCATGCCAAACTTAATGACTTAAAATGAAGACTATAATTTATTTGCTCACAAATCTTTGATTTGAGCAAGGCTCAGAGGAGCTAGCATATATCTTCTTTAAGTAGCAATAGCTCAGATGGCATGAAGATGGAGGGTAACTCCTTGCCTGGAGGTTGGAATCATCTAAAGCATTGTTCATTTAAATGTATGGAACTTGTTTCTAGATGGAGATTAGGTACCTAATCAGGGGCTAACCCATAACACATTGCACATATCCTGTTCATGTGTCTGTTTGGCTTCCTCATAGCAGAGTGGTTGGGTTCCAAGAATACACATCCCAAGAGAAAGTGGAAGTTGTAGGTTACTAAGGTCTAGGCTTAAAAGTTGGCACTGGGGAGCAAATGGCATCTGTTGTCTATTGTCAGGAGTAGAAGTCCAAACACTTCTGCCCACTGCATCTTGGTATCAGAGTTGCCAAGAAAAACACAACACAATCAAGCACTTATATAGAGAAGAGACAGAGCGTGCTTCAGTAATGGGTATCTGTAAGCCATTGCTGGTGGGTCCCTCCCACAGCCAATGCAGGGCAATTAGCCTGCCCACACCCTTTTTGTGTTGCATCGGAAGGGCCCTTTCTCTTCCCCACAGTAGACAGATACAGCAGTGGGATTCGCCAGGAGCTGTGTGACACAGTTAAGTAGAACAAAGGAGTACACATTGAGTCTGAAACAGGGAAAGATCTTCCCACACAAGGTGAGAAGTCCCGCATAGACTGTGAGGATTCTTCATCTCTTGGTAAGGACCCTTCTTATGAGGCTGCCGTAGTAGATTTGTCTAAAAATCACAGAGCCTAGATGCAATAGAAGGGGCTATAGAAACTGTCACTTAATGAAAGAAGTGTGAAAGAATTTGGGGACTATCTTTTAAAACTACCACAGCCCACGCTCTACCTACAAATGTTTTATATTCCTTTCACAACTAAAATAACTCACCACCTTCAAAAACAAAACAAAACAAAACAAAAAACCTTCAAATATCTCCTGCATTGCCTCATCAAGCTCAGTTGCAAGTCCAGGATCTTGTCATTTAAATGAGATACTGATAAAGATAAAGCAAATTTGTTTTAACTTCTTACATATGATTTCTTTCAATACAAAGATCTGTGAACAAAAGATACAAATTATCTGCCTCCTACAAATCCCACATATGTTGGTGGAAGAGACAAAAAATAATGGAATAAATGCTACAGACACATTCAAAGGGAAGGAGAATGTGAGATCCCCAGCAGTCACTGGTCAACAGCAATTTGGAAATCTAGCCAGATCTATGTTGCCACTTTCTTGATTAGGGCCAACTAACTGCTTCCTGGAAATGATTTGCCAGACCTCATGGCTTCACCCATTTTTGTTGTTGTTGTTGTTTTCCCCTATTTAAAAGATTTTGTGAAGCATCTCTTTAAATCTTCCTGAGATCTTAGCAATGGATCTTAAAGTATCGCCCGGGGTTTGATCTTTGCTCTGAAATTTTTTCTCACTGTGAGGATCTTTTGCCATCTGGACAGGCTGAGAATGAGAAACAGTTTTATTTTGAAATCCAGAAGTTCTGGCTCCTTTTATTTGACAGTTCATTCTTTAACTCATTTCTCTCCTCTCCCATTTTATCATAGGCAACAAGAACACATAAGGTGAATCTTTCAATATTCTACCTGGCCATCTCTTGAGCTGTATGAGCAGGGGTCAGCAGACTGTGCCTGTGAAATGGCATCTATTCTTGCAAATAAAGCTTTATTGTAACACAGTCATGCACATTTCTTTGTGTGTTTTCTATGGCTGTTTTCACACAACAATGGCACAGTTCAGTAATTGTAACAGACACCCTGTATCTTGAAAGCCTAAAATATTTACTATCTAACCCTCTAAGAAAAAGTTTGCTGACCCCTGAAAAACTGCTCAGAGAGTTCATTTGGTAAATTTGGCAAATTTCCCATTTTCCACGTTGCTTTAGATGCTAGTATTGCCACACATCACACTAATACATTACAAAGATTCCCTTTCCTTTAGCTTTCAATAATGTTTTCTGCACATTGCTTTAAACCATCACTGACTCTCTTAAGCATCCGCTGAGGTCCTCAGGATTTTACTAATATCCTTTGCTTTTCTTTCACCATTCAATCACAAGCCGATATCAAATGTTTTAGTTTGTGTTGTGTAGCAACTAAAATCTGTTTTAATGCTGCATAACAAGCCATTCCACAGCTAAGTGGCTCAGTACAATAACAACCATATATTTTTCTCATGAATCTGTAACCTGGGTAAAGCTCAGGGAAGACGGCTTATCTCTTTTCCACTTAATAATGGCTAAGGCAGTTCAAATGGGGCTAGAGGATCCACTTCCAAGGCGGTGCACTCACATGATGCAAGTTGGTGTTGTTTATCAGTATCCATTTACATGGACCTCTCCACAAAGTGACTTGGGTTTTCAAACTGCATGATGGCTGGCTTTCAAGGGAGAACGTCCTTGGAGAGATAAAGCATACAGCCTTTCGTCATAATCTAGCCTCTGAAGTCATATAGCGACACTTCCGCCATGCTCTATCAGCCAAGGCAGTCACTAAGCTTTACCCATTTTTAAAATGAAGTGACATACACCTCACTACGTGATGACAGGAATGTCATGAAGGCATTATATGATAAACATATATTATGCTCCCATATTGTCGTGGCTATTTTTGTTAGTATTATTTTTTTGGGAAAAAAAAAAATGCCACAGACCTCAGCAGATCCTTCACAAAAGAAGATAGATGAGAAAAAAGGACACACACAAAAAAGTGCTCAGCATCATTTGTCGACAGGGAAGTGCACATTAAAACCCCAGTGAGTCACGACCACTTCACGTGGCACTTCTGGCACCTTGAATACAAAATTAAAAAGACTGATGACACCACTAAATGCCGGCAAGGATGTGAAGTGATTAGACTTTTCATATATTGCTGGTAAGGACGTAATATGGTACAACCACTTCGTACAACTTAACAGCAACTTAACCGCAACTTCACACCGAGATATTTATGCAAGAGAAATGAAGCATTGCCCACAAATGCCTTCTATAATTTTTATAGGTGCTTTATTCATAATAGCAAAAAAAGAAAAAAAAACAACATTGTCCTATCCATCAATAGGACAATGGATAAACAAATGTGGTATATTCATATGAGGAATACTATTTACTAGTAAAAAGTAACAAACTACTTATGCGTGCAACAATGTAAGTAACTCTCAAACTCTCAATGTAACTCTCAAAGCATTATGTGAAGGGAAAGGATCCAGACACAAAAGAAGAACATAAGGTTTGGGTATGTGTATTAGTAGTTGCCTATGTGGATGAGAATTATTTTGGGGTGATGAGTGTGTTGTATATCCTGACAAGAGGGGTAATTACCTGGGTTATACACTTGCCAAAGGTTATCATGGATTTTATTGTATATAAATTTTACCTTATTAAAATAGTTTTAAAATTTTGTGCATTTTTAAATATTTGTGCATTTTTAAATATTTACGTTACGTTACAGTAAAAACACTTTAGAGAAAATTTGAGATGAAGCTCTAAGATTTTTAACATAAATATGGGCAAGATATCTGTCCCGCTTATGATTTTGATCACCCATGCCTTCTCTTTAAAAGCCATGTGGATACGCCTGAGTTATTCTTGGCAGTTTTACATAATTTGAACTTGCTTTTGAATTCCCAGTTTCTTTATTATACCGAACTCTGAACTCTCAGATTTGCATTGTCAACTACATCCTCTGACATTGAAATCCCAGCTTTCACTAATATAACACTTTTCAAACAGAAGGTGCCCAGGAATCTTGTCAAACTTCAGGTTCTGACTCAGGAGGTCTGGAGTGGGATCTGAGAGTCTGTTCTTCTAACAAGCTCCCGGGTGATGCAGCTGCTGGTCCGGGGACTGCCCTTGCAGTTAGAAAGTTCTAATGTATACTGGAGTGTCTTTCTTCTCTGACTCTCACTGCCCTGTGCTCTCTCAGGCACCAGTCTTCCCCAGTTTCTGGCACCTTGAATACAAACTATGACACCACCCATCAGACCACTTCCTATGCCAGGCCCCAGGTCCAACCTAAAGGCATTATTGTACCACTATCCACACGGAAAGTATTTATGTCATTTATCTGGGGAATAAGCTTTTCTGCTTCTGTTAATTTTCCAAATATCTGATATTTACTCTAATCTATATTTAGTATTATTTTTGTGCATCTAACTTTTTGTAAGACTCATTACACCTCCTTGAAGTCTTAAACAGAGTATACTGTTTAAGAGTATACTGTTTAAGAGTATACTGTTAAGTCTTAAACAGAGTATACTGTTTAAAACGACTGAATCTTTCATTAACTCAAGGACATTATTAGTCTGTGATGCAGTGATACTCTCGGGAAGCCCTGAGATCTGCTTACCCCTACCTAAGGAGGTCCTAAGCTACAATTCTTTCCACGCTCTTATGTGCTTTTGGAAATACCTCTTGTTTTTCTAATTCCCTGACAGACTCTCCGCTGTTAGTTCTTATTATCACACTTCAGCTTCCCTGCCTCTAGCAGGCATCTTTCTTTCTTCTAATTGCTGTTTTGATTCAATTATAGAAATTTAAAATGAATAACCAAGCAATGGTATTATACATTTGTTTAAAGTACAAGGAAGAGACTCTGAAAGTGAGCATAAACTTCCTCCTGTAGGAAAACGAAGGAGCTTTAGTGTCTCACTTTCACCAATTTGATAACTTAGAAGTTAATTTTGTGGGTTTTTAAAAAATGATTATTATGGGTTATGTTCTATAACAATGTTCCTGTTTGGTTTATAGACAACTTACAGTAGAATCAGCCATGGCTTTCACTATATATTAAGATTCTGGGGCACTGCCTTAGAGGGGCTTACCTGTAGGATCTTGAGTTGGACCCAGGAGTTGACATTTAGCAAACACCTCCGGGGCTTCCTGTGCCCAGCACATTTGAAAAACCAGCTGTTTCTGAGGAAGTGCCATTAATCAGATGAAGATCATGGTATCTTCTTTTAATTCTCATTACAATGACTCCTTATCTCCTGTCTTCTCCCTTCCGGCTAGGTCTGACGGGGCTGCTGTGTACTGCCCTAGAAGACTTGTTTGTCACCATTAGGAAGCTTCTTATCACTTAATGACTCAATCTTTTCCACTTCTTGGAAGTGGAAAATTAGATGGGAATGTGCTAACTAACATACCAGAACTCCAAGCCTGGTCTGTGACCCTTCAAACTGAAACACTTACTGGATAGGGCATCTGAGCTGCAAATTCACAAACCTGCCAACAAATACAAGTTTTTCCTAGATGAAAAAACAAGACAGACAACTTAAGGTTTGAACTTCAGCACCTTGTAGACATAAAAAAAAAAAATTTAATTGAAAAAAATGATCATATATCTAACAATAATTCCCATCTGAATGTTATCAAGCCCTTAAAAGTGATTCGTCTTTAATTCTCATCTATCTAAAGATTCATGAAACATAAGAAGTGTCTAAGATTTTGTCTAAGGTAGAGAACAGGAGAGAAAAGATCTCTGAGACAAATTCTGGTGAAAGGAAAGTTCGCTCCCTACCCCTCCCTATTTCTATACCTTACCATTTGACCGGTATAGACAAAAAATCACAGACTCAGGCTCATCACCCTCACCTTAGTGTCCTGTATTGCCTAGATATCTTAGTACATTTTACCAAGGGCCTGATTCTCCCACTCTCTACAATAATTCAATCATTCAACAAATATTTATTAAGCATCTGTGAGCCAGGCACAATGCTAGCTGTTAGGGATACATTAGTGAAAAAGCAGACAAAAAGCTCTGCTCTTGAGGACCTGTACATTTTAGTGAGAAAGACAGATAATAAACAAGACAAAAAAATTTTAAGTATATAATGTGATAGGTAATTATAAGTACTGAGAAGAAAATAGCAAAGAAGGGCTGGGGATAAGAACTGTCAGCAGGGCAGTTGAGATCTTAGTGTAGTCAAGAAAGATTCTGAGAAATAAGTTTTGAGCAAATCCTGAAAGACACTAGCCACGTGGATGTGTGAACAAAGAGAATCCCGGGTAGAAGAAGCAGTAGGTGCAAAGGTCCTGCCCTGGGATCATGACTTATGTTTTCATGCAAGGCTGGAGCTGAGTGAACAAGGGAGAGAGAAGCAGAAGATCTCAGAGAGGAGACAGGTAGAGATAGAATTGAATGGTGTAGTGCTTTACATGTCTTTTTTTTTTTTTAAGATTTTATTTATTTATTTGACACAGAGAGAGATCACAAGTAGGCAGAGAGGCAGGCAGAGAGAGAGGGGGAAGCAGGCTCACCGCTGAGCAGAGAGCCCGATGCGGGGCTGGATCCCAGGACCCTTCGATCATGACCTGAGCCGAAGGCAGAGGCTTTAACCCACTGAGCCACCCAGGCGACTCGTGCCTTACATGTCTTAATAAGAATTATTTGTCTCTTCCCCCGAGCCAGATGGGAAGTCATGGGTGGGCTTGAGCAGAGTGGTATGATCTGACTTGATTTAATAGGATCAGTCTGTGGCTGTGTTGAGAACAGACTGGAGAGAGATGAGGGTAGAAGCAGTATGAGTAAGGTGGAGGTTATTGCAATTACCTAGGCTACCTATGAAATGATTTCTAATTCTCCATTCTCTTTGTCAAATCCCCAACATACCTTTTTCCACTTGCTCTTAACTATGGCTCAGGCCACTGGGAAATTGGGAGCAATCTGACAAGAACTCCCTCACCTTTCCACCACAAGCATCATATCCATGCCAAGCTCTCCCTTTCTTCTAATCATAATGGGGAAAATGATTTTCTTCCAATGAAAGATAAGTAATAAAACACAGTGAGAATATTAGCTCTGGAAATAGATGCTTTGAAATACAATTCTGTCTCCTCCACTTAAATTCTGTGCAACTTGGGAAAATTCCTGAGTTCTAAGCGTTAGTTTCTTCATCTGAACTATGAGGACAATGATGAGAATTACTTCAGCAGTTGTTGTGAAGAATAATAATGATAATAATAATAATAATAATAATAATAATAATATGTCCCATCATTGAGGAGAGAGACTAACACATAATTAGAACTCAACAAAATTTAGTTTCCTCCTCCATCCATGTTATGGAGCCCATTCTGCCTCCTAACTTGAAAACTACAACCCAGTGATGATTCTCCCTTTCTCCTACAATCTTCAACATTTTCTTCCTGACAAGATCCTTCTCTCTCCAGTATGAAATATGTTCAGGTCTTCCCCCATCTAAAATAAAAACAAAACAAAACAAAAAACTCTCCTGGACCCTTTACCTTTATTATCTCGGGTTTATTATAAGCTTGAGAGCCTGATACAAAAATTCAAGTATTGATGATGCTGTATTTGAGAAGAAAAAAATAGTGAGGCAAGTTAGCACATAAAGCAACATAAAATGAGATGCAAATAGCCACCCCTTCACTATAAGCTCTAAAGTATATATATAGCAGGTTGCTTGGCAGATATGACCATTTGACACTTGCAATATCTTTGGACAGGCGACAAGAAGAAAATGTGCCCCTAATAGTCCTAGGGATAAAGAACAGTGAGGGAGCTGATTTACCTAACTCCCTTACAGCCTTTATTTTCAACTGGGCAATGTGTGGCCCTCTAGGGGTTAACTTCTCTGTTCTTTTTAGTCTTGGCGGTCTGGTACTCTTGGATGCCAGAGTCCACACTGGAATCTGTGAGTGTGGTTAGAATTCATCCAAGTTCAGAAGTGATAAGAGAAGCCAGAAAATCCAGTGGTGCAACTGATCAGCTTGGCTGCAAAGAGTAGCCATGAGGAAGAGCCTAGTGCTCCCAGGATAACTGACTGATCAAACCCAGATGAGGAACCTGTGTTGGTCAAACAGAGTTGGCTGGCCTCCACTGAGGCCAAGGATCTGAGAGGCAGGCAGTGCCAAAGGAACATGAGTCACATAGTATTTATGGCTGATACAGCCTTAAAGTTTCTCAAATTTCTTCCTGCCTCTTCAACTCTTTACGAACTTTTGAAATGGTCGTCTGTATACTGAGTCTCTTCTTTACATCCTGTTAACCCTGAAATGTGGTTTTCAAACTAACCTTAACTTTATATTCAACTGGCCCCCAGTATAACCATGAGTAACTTCCATGGTCCTAAACCCAAATAATATTTATCAGTTCTCATCTTATTTGACTTTTCGGAGTCATTTGGTGACTATGTATTTGTGTTCTTTTCAGATTTTTTCTTGTGGTTGATTCCTAGTTTCATAGCATTGTAGTTAGAAAAGATGTATGATATGATGTCAGTCTTTGTGAATTTGTTGAGACCTGTTTCGTGGCTTAAGGTACATGGTGTATTAAAGTTCCCTATTGTTATTATATTACTGTCAGTTACTTCCTTTATGTTTGTTATTAGCAGCTTTTTGTATTTGGGTGATCCCACGTTGGCTGCATAAATATTTACAATTGTTATATACTCTTGTTGGATTGTCCCCTTGTTATGATGTAGGGTCCTTTCTTGTATCTTGTTACTGTCTTTGTTTTAAAGTCTATTTCGTTTGATAGAAATATTGCTTTCTTTTCACTTTTCTTTGCATAATAAATGCTTTTCCACCTCTTCCCTGTCAATCTGCAAGTGTTTTTAAATTTGAAATGAATCTCTTATAGGCACCATATAAATGGGTCTTGCTTTTTAATTCATTCTATCATTCTGTGTCTTTTGATTGGTGTGTTTAGTCCATTAACATTAAAAGTAATTATTGATAGGAATGGACTTACTGCCCTTTTGTTACTTGTTTTGTGATTGTTTTTGTAGTTCTTCCTTGTTCCTTTCATCTCTCTTGCTGTCTTCTCTTATGGTTTGCTGGCTTTAATGATATACTTGGATTCTTTTCTATTATTTTTTGAATATCTATTACCAGTTTTTGATTTGTGGTTATCATTAGATTTATATATAGCATCTTATGCATATAGCAGTCTATATTAAGTTGATGATAAACTAAGTTTGAACCCATTCTGAAAGCACTAAATTTTTATTCCTCCCCACCACATATATGGTGCCATAGTTTATGTCCTTTTATCTGGTGAATCCCTTGACTGATTTTTATAGATATACTTAGTTTTACTGCTTTTATGGTCTTTATTTTCCATTCAGAGTCCCCTTTAATATTTTCTTGTAGGTATGATCTAGTGATCATAAGTTCCTTGAATTTTTGTTTGTCTGAAAAACTCTTATCTCTCCTTCTTCTGAATGATAGCTTTGCTGGGTAGAGTATTCTTGGTTGTAGGTTTTTTTTTTAGGGCGGGAGGTTTGTTTTTGTTTTTGTTTTTGTTTTATGTCTTTCAGCGTTTTGAATATATTGTTCCACTCACTCTGGCCTGCAAATTTTCTGCTGAAAAATCAGATGATGAACTTATGGGGTTTCCCTTGTATGTCATTGTTTTCTTGTCTCTTGATGTGTTTAACATTCTTCCTTTATCATTACTTTTTACCATTTTAATTACTATGTGTCTTGGTGTGGACCACCTCAGTTTGATTTTGTTGGGGGCTCTGTGTGCCTCCTGGATCTAGATATCTGTTTCCTTCCTCAGCTTCAGGAAGTTTTCAGCTGTCATTTCTTCAAATAAATTTTCTGTCCCCTCTTTTCTCTCTTCTCCTTCTAGGATCCCTATAATGCAAATTTTATTACGTTTGATGGTGTTGCTGAGTTCCCTAAGTCTATTTTCATTTTTTAACTATTCTTTTTTCTCTGTCTTGTTCAGCTTGATTGCTTTCCATTCCTCTATCCTTCCAGGTGACTGACCTGTTCTCCTGCTTCCTCTAGTCTACTGTTTATTCCCCCTAGATTATTTTTAATTTCATTATTGAGTTCTTCATCTCCAATTGTTTCTTTTTTATGTTGTCTATCTCTTTGTTAAGGGTCTCAGTGAGGTCCTCCACTCTTTTGTCCAGTTCAGTGAATATCTTTACAACCATTACTTTAAATTCTCTATCAACTGTATTACTAGTCTCTGTTTCATTATTTTCTCTTGCTATTTTGTCCTATTCTTTCATTTGGGACATATTCCTCTGTCTTTTCACTTTGCCTAACTTTCTGTGTCTGTTTCTATGTGTAAGAAAGTCGGCTACACCTCCTGCTCTTGAAAGTAGGGCCTTAGGAAGAAGAGGTTCTGTACTATCCTGCAGTGCAGTGTCCCCTGTTCACCAGAACCTGGTACTTCCTAGGTGTCTCTTATGTGTGATGTGTGCACACCATTGTGACTAAGCTGCATTTGCCTTTAGGCCAATCATCTGCAATGGCTCTTCTTGCCTGTTTGGGCAAGGTTTAGCCCCTGTGTTCTTAGTGGGCCAGTCTGCAGCTGCCTTGGGCTTGAGTTGAATCAGACCAGGCATTTGCTAGAGCAGCAGTAGCACCAAAGTACACGGTGCTTTCCCTGTGTTGTCGCCTGAGAAGTTTTCCGTGGTAGGGGACGCCTGCAAGTCATACCAGATATCTGCCCCCCAGCCCGTTGCTGTGGCCACAGTCCAACTGGTGTGTGTAGTTATTCTCCTCTCTCCCCAGGCAGGAGTCACTTTGGAGTGGTGTTGGCCCCTATGGGGGGCACTTGCACACTGCCACACTCGTGATGTCACTTGGATGGACTCCTGCTGAGGATGGGAAGGGACCTGCAGCTGCCTGGGAAAACTCCTGAGGCCAGGATGGATGGGACTGGTCCTCAGAAGAGCAGGGGGGTAGGGGTGCTATTAATAAGCTAGATGGAGAATCCACCAGCTCCTTTATTCAAGAGAAGTCTTCTAAAGATTCCTCCCCTTTAGCACACACTCTGAGATTAGTAAGTAAATCTCCTTCCTGTATCCTCCAGGCATTTTTCAAACTACAGTTCCTATGCTGGAACTCAGCAGGGCTGTTTGTTGTGCTATCTCTTTAAAGGCATGGACTCAGTTTCTTCTCACCTTCGGGCTCTCCCAGATCCATGCCTGCTGATTTTTAAAGTTTCAGGTTGTAAACCTCACTAATTGTAAGAACTTGCAAAGTTAGGCCCCTCTTCTGGAATTCAAAGCCAAATGTTATGGGGATTCATCTTCCCAGTGTGGGTTCTTCATGCCTGGAGTGCCTGGGGTGGGGTCTGTTCCTCTCCCCTTTCTGTGACCCGGTGTCCCTCCCTCCTGCAGACAGTCCTGAATGTCCATTTAGCTCCTGACCCAACCATGTCTCTATCCTTCCTATTCTGTTTGACTCAGCCTCTTCTCTACATTTAGCTGTAGGGAGTTTGTCCTGTCAGTTTTCAGGTCATTTTCTGGATTACTTATACTGATGTGGGTGACACCTGGGTGTATCTGTGGGATGAGGTGAGCCTAGGATCCTTTTCTGTGCCATCGTCCCTAGGAGTCTAGAATTGAGTTAATTTGCTGTATATTTCCATTGCACAATGTATATTTCTCTTATAACTCTCTTCACAACTGTAAGTGATCATTTTAATAATTAAATATGCATAATTGTGTTTCTATATTTTTAATTAAACAAGTGTTACGGACTGAATTGTGTCCCCTCAAAATTCACATGCAGAAGAACTAAGCTCCAATGTGATGGTATTTGGAGATGGGGCTTTGGGAAGGTAATTAGGTTTAGATGAGGTGATGAAACTGGGTCCTCATGATGAAATTAGTGCCCTTAGGAAAAGAGACACTAGAGAGCTCACTCTTTCTGTCCCACCATGTGAGGACACAATGAGAAGGGGCCCTCTGCAAGCCAGAAAGAGGGTCCTCACTGGGAACCAAATCAACCAACGTTTTGATCTTGGACTTGCAGCCTCGGGAACTATGAGAAATAAATATCTATTATTTAAGCAGCCAGTCTGTGTATTTGTAGCAGCTTAAGCAAACTAATATAATAAGTAGTTAAATATTATTAATTAAATACTTTTAAAATACTAAAGATTTGCCTTCACCCATAGACACCATTTCGGCAAGTACTACCATATCCTGTTCATTGTCTTAAACCAAGTCCCTACACCAGTGATGGGCTCATAACAGGTACTTAAAGAAATATTTGCTGGACAAAAGATGACTTAATCTTCATCAACTGTTGCATTTTATTTTTTTTACTCCAGTTCTTCTGAGAATTCCAAAATTATCCACAAGTCTGAACCGCATCTAGATTTTAAGCCCTGGATTAATTTTGTGATGCTGAATCTTAATCCATTGCTCTTATAGTCCTGCCACCTCTTGCTGGAGTTCTAGACACAGTACGGGAGTGTGACCAGAAAAACGCTGGAATGAGAACAGGGAGGCTGGTTCAGAACCTGCCATTGACCCACTTAGCTTCTGAGACTTGGTAGGAGTGTTGGGCTAAATAAAGACTTCTCAAATTTCTCTTAGCATAAACTCACCCAGCTGGATGATTTTTCTTTATTTCAAAACTGTGTACGAAAAAAAAATTCACTTATTAGTTTTGTAGATTTAGTTCTATGATCTATTCATCTGATCAAGGGGTATCTTCCTTGCAGTTTTCCCAGAGGGAACAGAAATTTTCTTCTGCGTGGTTTTGAGGTGTATTCCTAGTTAGCATTCAGCACAACAATCAAAGACAGAAATATAAGAGGAGTTTAAAGATTACTCTCAGAAGCACAGGGCAGATAAACATCATCTAAAGACACAGAGGCTTGAGAAGTGTAAACTTTCCAAGTACATTTGGACTCAATAGAGGGGAAGTATTATTTGGCCTTTTGTGGAGACAGGCAAACAAAGTTCCTGTAGAATTCTCTCACTGAGGCTTAGTGATCTATGCAAATTACAACGTTGAATGTAGAGAATTTCCGTTCTGTTCTCTGATGTATGAAAAGTCTAGACAGCCTGTGTTTGTGGGTGTGTATGTGTGTTATGTGTGTGTTTAGGGGGTAGGAGGAGAGAGACAGACAGAAAATGAGAGAATGAGGGGCAGCTGGGTGACTAAGTGGGTTAAAGCCTCTGCCTTCGGCTCAGGTCATAATCTCAGGGTCCTAGGATCGAGCCCCGCATCAGGCTCCCTGTTCAGCAGGGAGCCTGCTTCCCCCTCTCTCTCTGCCTACTTGTGATCTCTCTCCTCTCTGTCAAATAAATAAATAAAATCTTTAAAAAAGAAAATGAGAGAATGAGAAACTGAAAGAGAGAGAAATGGCACAGTTCCATGCTACCCTATATGATTTTTGAGACTTTTTTTGAGAACCACATTAATTTTTAGTTGAATTTTAGACATTTTAGACATTTTCACATCTTCCATTTAGCTCTCCCAGGAAGGACAAGATTTTAGGGGTCTGAAGTTATAAAGTATGATGGTTATTTTTAAGGAAAAGAGAGAAGGTTGGTGAAAAGCCCTCCCCCTTTGATTATAAAACCTAACCGGCTTATTTAAGCCTCTGTAGCAACCTGTTTATGTAAGAGTAAGGCACCCCTCCCTTCCTTCTAACCAGCTTATTCGGCTTCTGTAAAACTTTGCTTGCGACTATGACCCGCCCTTCCTGATTACAACGGACATACCCGCTCGAGTTCCCCGCTCAAGTTTCGGGTAAAAAGGCGGGAACCAATTAGGTCGCGCCAAGTACTCCATTTTTAAAAAAAGGCGGGAACCAATTAGGTCGCGCCAAGTACTCCATTTTTAAAAATAGGTGGGATCCAATCAGGTCACGCC
>CM052899.1:103858380-104000946 GCA_028534135.1 Potos flavus
GAAATCTGGGCACAACAGTTGGAAAGTAATTATTCATTTGGAATAAGAGAAAAAAGTACAGCAAATTACAAATTTTAAAAGCCTACAAATATCACAAATGTCACAAAACAACACAATTCTGTAACACTTATTTTCTACATGTTTGGCTTTATAATATTTGATTAATATTTCATGTGATAGAAACTTTGTAAAACCATTTCTTTATAGGGAGAAGGGAAAACACAGATAATTAGTCTCTAACGTGGTTGAACAAAATTTGTTTTACATTACTTATAGTTGAAGTTCTTAAACACATGACTGCACATATACATACACATGCTTTTTGTTATATTCATCTGATAAATGCAGGCAACTTGTTACATTCAATTTCTCATGATTCTTATCAAAAAAATTACCTGCACTTACACTTGAATATATGGTCTCTAATAAGAGTTTTCCTTACAGAAGAGAACAAAGGGAACCACATGTTGAACATATAATCTGATGATTAGAAGAATTACCCACAAACTGGCATCCAACTCTGTATATTTCAAACATTGTCTTGCTTCTAAAATCCAGAGTTTTAGTACTAAGAGCCATAAACACATTCAAATTATAGTCAGACAACAGGCCTTTCCCATTCGTGCACAATATAAGGCCAATAAATGCAGTGACCAGCAAAAACATTCTTCAAAGACACTAGTCCAATGGAACAGATAGCTATAACTTCATGGTACATAGAAATGACTGTAAGCCATAAAAAATATATATACCACTAAATCTTAACTAAATTCCCAACTCAAATCTCCTTATCATCTGTATCCCTATAATATCCATTCCAATACTACCCAGAAGGGGAGGAAGGGAAACAATGGATAGACATTAGTCTAAACTGATTATAGTTAAAACATCTTCCTTTTGCAAATTTTGCAGCAAAAACATAACTACTTGAAAGCATTCCTAGGTCCCACCCAGATGACCTTGAAATTAGCATATGCAAGTGAAACTCTCTGAAACACAAATTTCATTAGCTTTGTGGTAAATCTGCCTCTGCCCCCAGATCTGTGTTTGGTGGAAGCTTCATCCATCAATCTATGTATTTTCTTGCCGAATAAAGACTGGGGGAGAATGATAAGGGGAGAGGAAGTTGCCCTCCTGCAGAGTAGAGGCTCTGCCTGATCTCCTAAAGGGCCATTAGCCCTGAGCCTCATATTTTGTCTTCTAAATCCTTTGTCTTCTGAAACTTCAAGGGGAAAGTGAATTTATGTTTGACGTAGCAAGTGCGTCTATTTTTCATATTTTCATCACGAAGAAAATTAACAAAAGGGACAAGCTCTATTATTTCTTTTTTGGAGTTTGAGTTTGTCTTCTGTGCACAAAATGATAGCCAACATAATAAGCGCATGTCTAAAAAACAGAAAACACAAAGTTTGAGTAGGCTATGAGTTCTTTTCATATCTCCAATGATATCTAACTAATGTCACTGTTTCTACTCTCTATATATAGTCCTTGCCCCCAAGAGTCTCAGATCATTGTAATAATCAAATAACTTCCTTCTTGTAAGACAAGTACTCGTCTCAGCCTCACATTTACCTATGAACAAATTTCCCAAAACACATATCTTACTATAATGCAAGTCTAAACTTAGTGAAATGTCTGTGTCTGTAGTGAATGGGGCTTTGTGTTCTCTATTGCATAAAATCACTAAGTCAGCATTTAAGTAAATGGAAGCATTCTCTTTTGCTTCACTCCTCAACAACATTCCTACATTTACTAATGAGCTAGAGAGGACATGTGTAGGGCAAGGTTGCATCCTCAGTATTGATGGACTCCCTTATTTTGGAGCTGATCCAGAATGTCTGATATGGGACACGTAGTAAACCCTGGGGAAAACAAATAAACAAAAATGAACACACACACACACACACACACAAAACACAGCTATGCTTCCAAAACTTCAGCATCCATAAGAATTACATATGTGAGACTCTCAATAATATAATTTTTAGGGTCTTAACTTTAGAGATTTTGACTATCTAGTCCAGACAAAATATATGCTCTTTATTTTTTAACAAGCATGCCTGGCGACTTTTATGCTTACAGTGCACCACCACACTTAGAGAAGCATTGTGCTACAGAATTTCCAAGCTCAAGTTGACAAATCAGGACTCTTGATGGCTATTACTTGGGTCAACACCAAATTGGGTTAAAGCTGATAGCTAACTCTAATGTATAAGTATTGTATTTTCTCTTTTTTGTCTTTCCACATCTAAAACTTCTTTCTTGTTTTTTGGGGTTTTTTTTCTGCTATCTTTTTGGTCTTGTAATCCATTTAAACATTTTAAAATACCGAATTAAGATATTTTCCAGAAGTTAACATTGGGAATTGAGACAAACAATTGGTGTGGATAAATCTTGCTATTTTCAACAATTATGAGCTACCTTTCTAAGTCATTCACAACTTTCCCCTTTTCTTGACTTCTCAATAAACTATAAATGTCTTCCAAAAATTACACTCAAGCAAAAGCAAACCAACGGGACAGCTAGTGAGACAAAGTAGCCCCTAAGATCAATTGTGCCTAGCCTGCTGTAGAATTTGGCATAAATTATTTTATTTATTTATTTTTGACATAAATTATTTTAAAAAATCAAATCAGTTTTGTAAATTCAGAGCTAATCAATTCAAGACCAGTATCAGTTATGAAATATCTAGGATTTTCTTTTTCTTGGAGTGCAGAAGAAGACTGCAAAGAAAAATTTGTGGATGAAGCACTTGATTGTAATGCAAGCAATGCTTACCCCTTGCATAGGGTTATGATATTGTGAGAATGTCGTGTTTATTATTTACCCTTCTCCACAAGGTGCAATGAGGTTCGACCAAAAGTGTTTTAGATGTGAATAAAAGTACAAAACAAAACCCACCTTTCTTTAGAAATGAATGATTTTTAAAAATCAGAGTTTTAATGGAATGGTACTTAAAGAAAGAAAATAACTACCATCAGAGTTTGTAAAAACAAGAAAGCAATTTTAAAGAAAAATGTGAAGTTTTTCATTTAATTTCATTAAATTAAATTTTAATTAAATTCAAGGCTTAGTGAGCCATTCTTAAAGCTAAAAATAGTTATTTGAGGAAAATGAAAAAAAAAAAAGAAACCAATGTATTCTATAAAATGCAGTGGATAATGAAATTTAGAGGGCTTTTGGGTTTTTTTTTTTTTGCTGTTTTTTGGGGTTTTTTGGTGACAGAAGCAGCAACAACAACAATAAAAATAGAGACATTTTCCAGTGACACATAGGCAGGGCCTTCACAGAGGCATGACTTGGTTGGGTCACAGTGGATCAGCATCTGGTTTTCAGTTTCCTAGACCCAGAAATTGAAATTTGTCAGATCTGGAGAATTAAATTAAACTAGTCATATCCAAAAGACACTGGTTGTATAGAAAACACAAATGCTAATTTTATTAATTTAAATAGAACATAATTACTGCTAAGCATCTGAAACACTTGCCTTCTGAATCAACACGTTTTTTTTTTCTGCAGGAGGAGAATTCTACTTGGGATAGCATGATATAAAATATGGCATGTAATTAAACAGATGAGACAGAATTACATTCTAATGGAATTACACCTTGGTCACCATGTCTCAAATTTGAGTGTTCACAAAAAACACCTTGGCCAAATAGAAAGGAAAAAAATCTGAAACTGCTTGGAATATAATTATAACCTCAAAATTTGGAGGTATTTTATTCTCGTTCTATAAATCAGGATGCAAATATAATGAGATTCGGAATGGGATTCATGAAGGATTATTCAAGGCAGTTTGAAATGTTTGGGATTTAAGGGCTTAAAATCATAAAAACTAATTCTATTTTCCCATAGACTGGAGTCATTGCCACTTGAAAAGATCAAACCAGGTTTAATTAGCCGTGAGTTTGACAATATAAATGGAATTCACATTTTAATTCAAAGCAGTAAACATTCTATAGAAGTGAGCTTCTGAAATATTGTTGCTGCTTTTTAATACTTCGTTATACTGATGTTGAGAAGACTTGATAGGAATCAATTAGAAACACTTACAGAATCTTACAGTGAGACTTTGGAATGAATGCCAAGAGAGGATCAGAAAATTCAGCTGCTTCCTTTTAAATAGTAGCATACGAACATTTAAAAAAAATCTTTTTTAATAATAATATAAATTAATAATTATTGACTGAGGGTGACCATCAGAATCACCAGTATATGTATTTTTTCTCATATGTATGCCTGGCCCCTACCCTGGACTTCCTAAATAGAAATTTTGTGGGTCAGGTTTAAACATATATGGGTTTTTTTTTTGTTTTTTTTTAAAGAGAGAGAGCATGAGTGGGAGAGGCAGAAGGAGAGGGAGAGACGATCTCAAGCAGACCCTGCTCTGAGTGCACGGAGCCCAATATGGGGCTCGATCCCAGAACCCTGAGATCATGACCTGAGCTGAAATCAAGAGTCAGATGCTTAACTAACTGTGCCACCCAGGGGCCCCTTAAACATACATGTTTTTAAAAAGCGCCATAGAGTAATTTTAATATTAAAACTCATGGATAAGTGTGGGCACAACTGCCAGTGCTGTAGGGTCAAGCCAGTCCAGGATATCAGAATCTAAAACCTCCTAAAGCAGGAAATTTGAATTCTATGGTTGGAAATGTGCTCAGATGCAGCACTCAGCTGCTTGTGAAAGCCATTACTATGTCATTTCCTCTGACCAAAGTCTGGATTTGGAAGGATGGGTTGAATTCAGTCCCAGCTTTGTTGTTAATCCAAGATATTTTTATGTTTAGTTGTACAGGATGAGAAAATACTAAGTCAATGCTAGTTTAATGAAATTGAAAACATTTTTAAACAATTCTATTTGGTGATGAAATGGAAATGATTTATTTTGAGAAGCTTGGTGCAAAGACCATTTGCATTTTGCTAAAACTGTTCGCATTCTGGCAAGGCAACTCATTTAATAATGGCCATGTTCTTAATTATTAACACCCTGTTCCTAAAACTATTTGCATTACTTTATGAAACATATTCTTAATTTTCAAAAAACTGAAAAGACAATATCTTATTTTTACATAGAAACTAAAGAGTATTAGAATAGTTTTATTCAAATCATCTTTAATTTTTGAAACAAAGCTATCCACTTGATAGTTTCAGGAATAAGAACTGTCACTGTCATTTTATAGATGAGTAAAATAAGACTCAAAGAAAAAGTTACTTCCATTCTAGTGCCGTATAACAGCACTGGAATGGGAGGAGTATCAACTGCTTCACGTAGTTTACATATATGACAGCACGTATTATTTCGACAGCTCCTCCAGAAAATTATTTTTTTCACCATTTTTCTCCATTAAGGATTAAAAGGCTTTATTAACACTTGCCCTTAGTCACATAGAGAAAATGGTTGATCTAAGGTTATTTGCCCCCAAAGCCAATGTCTTCATGACATACTAACTTCTCTCAGTAAAATGGGGCAACTTACATATTCTCTAAAAAACTGTCTGGACCTCCTTTCTTCCCACCAACCTCCTGGACTAATAATGAGCCTTCAACTGGAGCAATAAAACTTTCATTGCATTTTATTCTGCAGGAAAAATGAAGCAGGTAAATGCAGGAGAGAAATTAGGATTCAGTATAAGACCGTCCTAGAAGTTTAGGATCAGAGCTGAGGGATCAACATAGTTGACATAAAATTTAATTATTTTGTATCAGGAACTCTGCTAACCTATAGGGAGAGATGACCAAGACAAATGCTTTGCAATTGAGGAGTTTACTATCTAGTATGGGAGGCTGACGATATCTGCAAAGTATGACCAATTTGATCTTACTTCTATCAGATCAAGATTGCCAAGAGAATAATAATAAATAGGATCCTTCACTAATCACAATAGGATTTGGTAACCAAATAAACTTGAAATAATCTCAGTGGCTTAATACAGTAAATGTTTGTGTGTTCCTGAAACAAATTCGGAGTAGATGTATGGTTTGGAGGTGGAGGGCTCTGTTCCTTACAGTCACTCAGAGATCCAGACTGCATCATAGGAATCCATGGTTTCAAAGGTTGCCATGGAAGAGAAATATAAAGCATAGAAGCTTCATACTTTCTCTTTTATGTACTGTCCTGGAAGTAACACATGTTATTCTGCATATATCCTCTGGCCAGAACCAGCCACATGAACCTACTTAATATAAAAAGTTGGGCATTCAGTAAGCAGTAAAAGTCTCGGCTACAGACCTCAGCCAGTTTTGACAATAGTCAGGATAGGATGTTGTAGAACATCATAATCTGGGAAATCTCTCCACAGGTTAGTAGAATGTTGAACTGAGATACAGCATCCAGAAGAAAACCAAACTAGAACACCTCTAGGTAGAGTCTCTTCTGAAGAGCATATACTAGGTTAAAAGTCAGAATCCTGGAAGGGAATGACCAAAAAAGATTAGGAATGAAATATAAAGAGCAAGCAACAGCTTCTTAAATCCCTGAGGTATAGTCCAGAAGTCATTAGTAAGGTAACTCTTTAGCTGAGTTATGTGTAGAAAGTGGTTTATTAAGAGGAATGGGCCGGTACAGACACTTCATTTCTAACTTTAAGTTTATAGGTTTCTATGAATACCCAAAAGCTGTGCCTATAGTTGGCTTTCTTTATTTGGAAAAAGAAAGTGGGGGGGGGGGGAAGGCCCATGGTTTTTTAGATAATTAGCTTTAACCTCCATTTGTCTGGAAGTTTAGAAAGGAGAAGTAAATAAATCACTTCATCATGCTTTTAAACTGGTTCAGATCTGGCGTTGTGAAAAATCCCTTTGAGTATTACTTACTGGCCACTGAGATGAAAAATGCAAAAAAGGATTTGGAAAACTAAGAACAAAAACTAAAATGGGTGAAAAAAAAGAGTAAGGTCTAAATAGGTAAATTAGTAAAGCTAGATGGATCATTTATAGGGTGAAAAGAGAAGTAATTTAGATGTGATTCACTTACATGTCACATTTTTGTATGAACATACCTGTGAAAAATCCCTGGTACATACTGCACACTATAGGTGTCTTTTGACATAAGAAAAGAATATTTCCCTAAAATACTATTATTTTTGGCACACCAAATGAGACATCTGAGCAGAAATTCTGGTCATAGGGTGTATGGCAACAGCTGAGCTAAATGGAAAGTTAAGTAAACTCTTGAAGAATTTTATACTTGCCTGTTTATTTCTGAGTTCATTTACATGTTCCAGAATTTTGTGGAAGTCATCATGCTTCATTAGATATAATCAAATGAATTACATTCCATTTTATTCCCAAAAAGTTCTTAGAAAAATCTCATTTCTTTATTAATATGGTCTATATAATTAATGGAAAAACTCAGTTTTGTACATAAAAAAATCAATTTATGACAGTGATTTCCAGAGCTTCTTAAAGTAGATAAGGATGAAGAATAGGCGATTAAACTTTTTAACAAGAGTGGTTGAACAGAGGAATGGGCCTCCTCACAGAGTAATGGGTTCCAATCATTTCAACTGTTGACATACAGGCTTATTTGTCATTTGTCAAGGGGATTCCTGATAAACGATAATGTTAGGTAAAAATCTGTATTAAAGTAACTTTTTGTATATCTCATCTCTGAACTATTGTGCTTTTATTCATGTCTTTATGTATCAAAAGCCTTAAGAGATTGATTCCTATCTGGGCGTCTGGGTGGCTCAGTCAGTTAAGCATCTGACTCTTGATCTCAGGTCAGTTCTCCATATCAGGGTTCTGAGTTCGAGAGATCCAGAAAGATAGATCACTATCAAATTAAAGAGTTGGTTTGAGGTGAGAGGACTGTCTTTATATGTGGAGGAGTAAAATTGTGATGAACCACTGGCGAATGTGAAAGATAAACTCTTTGGAAACTTCAAGAATAAGTTTGTCATATCGTCTTTCACTTGAACAATATGAAATAGCACTGGTTTGGGGCCACTGGAAGTTGATTATAAAAGAAACATAGTAATTAAGGAAAATATCTTACTGGCATAAGTTTGGCCAAATGGCGAGGCCTGCCCATTACTGATGTTCATTGTTCATTTTGGCTGTGTAGGATGGGGACTTTATATTTCCATTACCATGGGCCCTAACTATCTCTCTGTCTTCGGCTCTGATCCCAATACCTTCAGAAGATTCCATGATTCCCATTTCAGATAGGCAAGTGATAAAAATAAGCTGTTAGTTTCTACCTCCATTGAAAAAAGTACTTGATATTTAAAGTACCTTAAAGTAGAGCATGGAATGAATCCCTGAAAATAGGAGTTAAAAATCTATTTAATCTAATCTGAACAATATTTTGGGATTTGCACCATTTCTTAGGAAACTGGTTAATCATTCTAGAATGAGATGGTTTATGTAAAATCCTAATGACCTGAATATATATCACTGAACTAAGATAATTTCTTTTAGTGTAAACGTTCTAGAAGTTTAAGGTTAGTTTAATTGTTTGCTTGTTTTTTCAATATACACTTTTAGAAGACTTTCTGAACTCTCACTTAATTCTCTGAACAACATTCACAGTTGCCATAGTGATTATCCTCATTTTTCCCTTGGTAAAACCAAAGCATAAAAAGGCCCAGTAACTCAGACAAGACACATATAATTAAGGGAGGTAGTAAGAATTTGAATCCAGGACTCATGTTCTTTGCCATTTTATGAGATCACTTTTTGACATTCCTTCCATTTTAGATGATTTTATTCAGTGACAAGCTGATGGAGAGAAAGAAGGCAAGTATTAGAAGTTTAATTTGGGGGCTTAATAATGGTGCCAGTTTAAAATAAGTTTTCTCAGCACCACAGGAGTTAACATGAACTCATCAGTGTTGGAGGCTTCGTTATACAATTTCTTCAGTGTCTAAGATGGCAGTGACCAACCTTGATGTGTGCTTGGAAAGAATTCTGAGATGGCTCTTGCAGAACCTCACAAGAGCTTATCTTTCAGATTAGACAAGGAATACAGAAGATATACTATATAAAAATAAAACCAAAAACATCTTTTCATCTCTCAGGTTAGGATGGTTTATTCTCCTTACCTGTTTTCTTTCATTAAAGTTCTCTTAAATAACACACTTCCTAAAAATTCAAGCATTCCAGGGGTGCCTGGGTGGCTCAGTCAGTTAAGCGTCTGCTTGGGTCATGATCTCAGGGTCCTGGGATCAAGTCCCGCATCAGGCTCCCTGCTCAATGGGTTCTCTACTTCTCCCTCCTCCTCTGCCCTCCCACTCCCGTTCATGCTCTCTCTCTCTCTCTCTCAATAAATAAATAAAAATCTTAAAAAATATTCAAGCATTTCAGTAGGTCGGAACACAAAATTTTTACATAAATATTCTCTCAAAATTAAATTAAATTAAACAGAAAGTATCAAGTAAAATAAAGGCTTTGTTTGTTTACTGGTTTAAAGAGAAATATATACATTTGCTCTAGAAATCTTTTAAAAACACAAATATAAGATAAAAACTATCCATAATTCACTATCTAGAGATAAGCCACTGCTGACATTTCCTTTCTCTTTCTCTCATATGCAACAAACCAGAAAGTTGACACCCCAAGAATAAGACAGTAACTTTCTTTGAGCATTCATCAAAATTGGGTATTGCCAGAAAAAATAACCAATTTTATTTGATAGGCAAAAAGTATTATCTCAATTCTTGAATATCCATTTTTTTGACTTCTAATGACATGAATATATTTTTCCATTTTGTTGACTTTCTATTTCTTCTTTTGTAATGTTCTTTTGTCTCTCTTTCAGTTACAGAGTCATTGGTTTATTGTTGATTATCAAGAGCTCTTTACATGTTAAGAATATCAAATCTTCATTTTGTATTCTTTTTTTGTAAGTTTTTTATTTGCCTTTTCATCTTAGGGTGTGTTGTTGAGCCAAAAATATTTTAATTTTTTTAAAAAATTCAATTAGCCAACACATAGTACATCATTAGTTTTTATTGAATGTTCAGTGATTCATTAGTTGCATATAACACCCAGTGCTCATCACATCATGTGTCCTCCTTAATGTCCGTCACCCAGTTACCCCATCTTCCCATGCACCTCTCTTTCTGCAACCCTCAATTTGTTTCCCAAAGTCAAGAGCCTTTCATGGGTTTTCTCCCTCTCTGATTTCTTCCCATTCAGTTTCCCTCCCTTCCCCTACAGACATCTCAATTCCTTCCACAGTTTAGCTATTGTAGACACTGCTGTTATGAACACTGGGGTGCAGGCGACCCTTCTTTTCCCTACATCTGTATCTTTGGGGTAAATACCCAGTAGTGCAATTGCTGGGTCATAGGGTATCTCTATTTTTAACTTCTTGAGGAAGTTAAAACAGCTTCTTGAGGAAACTGTTTTCCAGAGTGGCTGTACCAGCTTACATTCCCACCAACAGTGTAGGAGGGTTCCCCTTTCTCCACATCCTCACCAACATTTGTTGTTCCCTGTCATTAATTTTAGCCATTCTAACTCGTGTAACGTGGTATCTCATTGTGGTTTTGATTTGTATTTCCCTGACAGAAGGTGATGTGGAGCATTTTTTCATGTGTCTGTTGGCCATTTGTATGTCTTCTTTGAATAAGTGTCTATTCATGTCTTTTGCCCATTTCTTGACTGGATTATTTGTTTTTTGGGTGTTGAGTTTGATAAGTTCTTTATAGAGCTTGGATACCAGCCTTTATCTGATATGTCATTTGCCAATACCTTCTCCCATTCTGTAGGTTGCCTTTTAGTTTTGTTGACTGTTTCCTTTGCTGTGCAGGAGCTTTTTATCTTGATGAAGTCTCAATAGTTCATTTTTGCTTTTGTTTCCCTTGCCTTTGCAGACATGTCTAGCAAGAAGTTGCTGTGGCTGGTCGAAAAGGTTGCTGCCTATGTTTTCCTCTGGGATTTTGATGGATTCTTGTCTCACATTTAGGTCTGTCATCCATTTTGAGTTTGTCTTTGTGTATGGTATAAGAGAATGACCCAGTTTCATTCTTATGCATATGGTTGTCCAATTTCCCCAGCACGATATATTGAAGAGAATGTCTTATTTCCATTGGATTTTCTTTCCTGCTTTGTTGAAGATTAGTTGACCATAGAGTTGAGAGTCCATTTCTGGGTTCTCTCTTCTGTTCCATTGATCTATGTGTCTATTTTTGCACCACTACCATGCTGTCTTGATGATCGCAGCTTTGTAATACAGCTTGAAGTCAGGTATTGTGATGTCCTCAGCTTTGGTTTTCTTTTTCAACATTCTCCTGGCTATTTGGGGTCTTTTCTGGTTCCATACAATTGTTAGGATTGTTTGTTCCAGCTCTGTGAAAAATGTTGATGGTATTTTGATAGGGATTGCATTGAATCTGTAGATTGCTTTGGGTAGCTTAGACATTTTAACAATGTTTCTTCTTCCAATCCATGAGCATGGAATGTTTTTCCATCTCCTTGTGTCTTCCTCAATTTCTTTCATAAGTGTTCTGTAGTTTTTAGAGTACAGATCCTATACCTATTTGGTTGGGTTTATTCCTAGGTATCTTCTGGGTTTTGGTGCAATTGTAAATGGGATCGATTCCTTAAATTCTCTTTCTTCATTCACATTGTTAGTGTATATAAATGCAACTGATTTCTGTGCATTGATTTTGTATCCCGCACATTGCTGAATTGTTGTATGAGTTCTAGCAATTTTGGGGTGGAGTCTTTTGGGTTTTCCACATAAAGTATCACATCATCTATGAAGAGTGAGAATTTAACTTCTACTTTGCAAATTTGAATGCTTTTTATTTCTTTTTCTTATCTGATTGCTGAGACTAGGACTTCTAGTACCATGTTGAACAACAGTGGTGAGAGTGGGCATCCCTGTCGTGTTCTTGACCTAAAGGAAACAGATCAAATCTTCCTTTTATATGCTCTGCTTTTTGGTGTCATGCATAAAATGTCCTCACCAACCCAGCTATATGCAAATAATCACCCATGTTTTTTTCTAGAATCTTGCTTTTGTTGGTCACATTTAATTTTTTAACATAGAAAATTTTTATTTTGCTATTTGAAGCAAAATAAGGACCTAACTTTATTTTTATAAATGATTAACATCTTGTCAAAAACCACTTATTAAGTAATATATCCTACTCATCACATGTACTATAGTTCAATTTGCCTGTATCTAATCTCTTATACATACACATATCTGCAAATATATCTAAATATTAAATGTATCTACGTATATACATATACATCCTATTTTATGCAAATAATCTGTCTCTTTTCGCAATCACCATAATTTTAATGAATTATTTTACTTTAAAAATACCTTCTGATCTGTTAACAAAACTGACCCACCATAATATTCTTATTTTTCCTTTTTTTTGTGGGGGGGCACCTGGGCAGTTCAGTTGGTTAGGCATTGTTGAATGATTTCAGCTCAGGTCATGATCTCATGGTCGTGAGATTGAGCCCTGAGTCTGCCTCTATGTTCAGCAGAGAGTCTGCTTAATATTCTCTCTCTCTCCCTCTGCCTCTCCCCTGGCTTGTGCATGCTCTCTCTCTCTCTCTCTAAAACTCTCTCTTAAAAAAATGATTTTCTTCTTTCTTTTTCTTTCTCCCTTTCTTTCTTTTTCAATTTAAATTCCAGTTCATTAACATACAGCGTAATATTAGTTTCAGGTGTACAATTTAGTGATTCAACACTTAACACACCCAATGCTCATTATAACAAGTGCCCTCCTTAAATCCTCACTTACGTAACCCATTCCCTCACCTACCCCCCCGGTCTGGTAACCATCAGTTTGTTCTTGATAGTTAAGAGTTTTTCTCGTGGTTTTCCTCTTTCTTTTTTTCCCCTATGATCATTTGTTGCATTTCTTAAATTCTACATATGAGTGAAATCAAATGGTATTTGTCTTTCTCTGACTGATTTATTTTGGTTAGCATTATACACCCTAGGTCCATCCATGCCAATGCAAATGGCAAGAGTTCATTCTTTATTATGGCTGAGTAATATTCCTTGTGTATATATATATATATATATATATATATATATATACCACCTCTTCTTTTTCCACTCATCAGTTGATGGACATTTGGGCTCTTTCTATAATTTGGCTATTGTATATAATGTTGCTATAAACATTAGAGTGCATGTATCCCTTCAAATCAGTATTTTAGTATCTTTTGGGTAAATTCCTAAGAGTGCAATTGCTGCATCATAGAGTAATTCTATTTTTAACTTTTTGAGGAACCTCCATACTATTAAAAATGAATTTTCTTGGTTTATGTTTTAATTTTAGTTTTTTTCATCTACAGGTGCTATCTTTTAAATAGACATCATATTCTATTATCTAGCATTCTTGAAATAGGTATCTAGTCTTTTTCATGGAAATGCCTAGCAATTAGGGCTGAGAATTCAAAATGCTCTTGGAAGCAGCGTAGCAACAAGCATGGTCGACATCGGTGGTGACACTGTGTGCTGAAAACTCCACAGTTACAGCCGAGCAAGGAGCAGGAAGTGAGGCAATGTGAGTGCTCCACTGTGAATTCATGGCCACACCTCAATTTATTTCTGGTAAGTGCATGTGACAGCTATTCACATACATTACTATCTTTATACTATCCAGGATATGCCAAATAAAGTAACAAGTCCAAAGGCGGTCTGTTTTAGAAAATTAATTAGAAGAGAGGGTAAAATCCAGTCTTGCTTATGCACAAAATATAAACTTGGAGCTTCTTCTGCGACTTGGTATAATTTAGGAAGAAACAAGGTAGTGTTTGGGATATTTTGATCAGTTGACTTGCTCTAACCATTTCTGTAACGAGTTCTCCTCAGCACAGTGCAGCAGTGAAATGCATGTCTTGTAACCTTGTAACCAGGTTAAAAAGTTACTTTTGGAGTAGTTTTCATGGTGAAGCAGACGGATCTATAGTGATTCACTGATACTTGCTTGTCCATGAGGCTTCATGGATCAAGGTGTAGAAAAGGATCATTAGCTGAGATTAGATGTGTAGACTGTGGCTAAGGAAAAGCGTTGTGTTACTTGGCACACATGGGGATTATGGCTGTACTATCACCATGTCTTAATCAATGGCTAGGAATATCAAAAGGACCCCTAATATACCCAAGATCTTTCCTGGTTGGCGTTCTGGTCTGAAGAATCCGTCTCTCCCGACCTCACGGACTTGTTGGAAGACCATTCTAGCCCAGTGCCATTTCAATCATATATCTCAGAGAAGAGTATCTTGGGGGTGGGGGTAGGGGTCGGGGGGGGGGTAGTTACAGATTTCCTTCGCTATCTGCAAGTAGGGCATTCCTATGAAGACATCCCTAAGCACAAATGGTGTAAAGTGAAGAAGCAATTATTAATTTATATGGAGAAATTTTTGAGCATTCCCAGCCCGCTCCCCACAAAATAACCTTTCCTGGGCTTTTCTCAAACCTTAGGATACATTGTGCTAATGGAGGCACAAGATCAATGGAGATAAAGCCCAGACACTCCCAGGACACAGTTTAAGGCTGCAGTGGCTCCATGCTGAGGCATCCAGTGTGGTCCCAGGATAGGAGCTGGGCGGGGCCAGTCTGGCTGCTCAGGGCGCGTGCTGTCCCTGCAACAGCTCGTGGCAACGCAAACACCCAACGCTAGTTTCCAAAAGCAGGGGATACTTGTGTAACCAATTTTTCTTTATTCTTCATCAAATTCCACCAATAAAAACAAGGAATGAGCAGTGAATGGTCACATCGTTGCTTAATTCTATTAGACATAGTCTGAAAAACCTCCCTGGACATCCGTAAGAAGTCTTTTTGCTTACTTGAGAGCAGAGCAGGACCTATTTAATAAGGTTTTGCATTCATCTCCAGAAGGTGGTCTTTGCTCATCTGGCTTTCAAGTGGGAGAGAAAGAAGAAAAGTTGATTCCTTGTGCATTTTGCTCTAAACTTTAACCCTCGGACGATTAAAGCCTCTTTATCCAAAGCCAGGCTCTCGTTAATAAGGCCCTTTTTATAACCACTCCAAAATACACTTTCAAAACAAAAGTTAGAAAACTGTATGATCCATTCTCAAGAAAGATCTGTTTCTGTTCAGAACCCGCCCTGACCTTTTTGTTGAAGAAGAACAAAATAATGTAGTAACAAAAACACCAGTGGCTGCCAAAGGAAGAGAAAAAAAAGTTCCTGTAAGGGACTGAAACAATAAATCTCCTCTCTGCTGAACTCCCAAAGGGAGTGTGTGTATTTCCTCCCGTTCTTTATCAGAGCCCCCGAAATAAGTGGGAATGGGCAGTGGCTGCTCACATTCAGCGCACCTTTTCCATTTGCTAATAAGGACCTGCCAGGCTGGGAGGGAGTTGTCTCTGCCTGACTCTGGAGACAAACACCACTGAGACGATCCACGAGCCGATCCACGAGACGATCCACAAGCACCATGAAACTCCTTCAAGTGACCATCCTTTGTCTTCTGTCCAGTCTTTGTAGCAGTGAAGGCAACACAGGTACCATTTTCTCTTATTCCTCTGACAGTGTGGATCAGAAATCACTAGGGGGGAACTCTTAGCCTCAGTTTACCTTCAGGGACCTTCCCCTAAAACTTGGATGCAGCAATGTCTTTGCTGAGTCGAGTGTGTGGTTGTTGACACGGAGTGCGTGAGGAAGGCTCCACGGAGAGGATGTTTGTTTTCACTGGAAGGA
This sequence comes from Potos flavus, assembly GCA_028534135.1. NCBI lineage: Eukaryota > Metazoa > Chordata > Mammalia > Carnivora > Procyonidae > Potos > Potos flavus. The sequence goes on from CM052899.1 coordinate 103,874,032, forward strand.
AATGTTTGCTGGTGCAGTGGCCTTGCGGTGTATTTGATGGCCCCATAAAGGTACTGAGAACGCATGACAGCATATTTGGAGAATAAAAATCTGGGGATAAAATGCTGGTTACAAATGTACTCTTTCTCAAAAATGTGCTCCTCTCAGGCGTTAAGTCTAGAAATAACAAGATTGTCAAGTATGGGTGAAAGGCTGTAATCAGAAATACTGCATTGCAGATGCTGGCCTATATTTGTCCCAACTATCTTTTGGTTCTGATAAATTGAGAGGCTGGATCAAGCTGCCTGGAGAAGTGAATATTAATATCTCGAGGGGGCAGGGTGGGTAAAGAGGAGGGTTATTTGATTAAAGTTAATAACATTTGCTCTTGAAATAAGCTCATACCTACACATATACACACAACATTTTGCACAACATTTCAGAAATTTGTAGACTGACTGCAGTTTCAGAAATTCGGGTAAAGGATATATATGAACCACTATAAGCTCTGACTATATTAATGACCAGTTGCAAGAAATTATTACACATGACTGTGTTAGCCCTTTCTGAGGGATTCCCTGTAAACAATTAAATTTAGCGAATATTTATTAGGATCCTACTACTCATCAGTACAAAGAATACATAAATGATTAAGACATTGTCCTTACCAACAGTGGTAAATGTACTATTGGGAAAAAACAAATACATAATTCCAATACAAGACAGATTTGATAAGTGTGAAAACCACAGTACCAACTATCATAAAAGAACATAGTTGGGAAATATTGATTCTGAGAAGCCCTGGAAAACAATCAGTTCTAATTTTATTTTGCATGTGCTTTTTTCAAAAGTTTGCTGCCTACAAAAATTCTAATTTGGAATAATAGTGTAGGAAAAATTAGGCACACTCCTTCAACAATATTTATCATTAATTTCCCAAAATACATATATAAATTTAGGATACATCCCCAAACACTTCAAAATCACATATGATTGCTTATCATGCATCTTGGCTTTTCCAGAGTTGAGTTGCAGCAGGTCTCAAGGGCAGAAAATCTAACTTAGAAGAGTTACCAAGCATCTGATTTTTTAAAAATAAAGAGTATTTATGAAGGGCCACAGAAATCAGTGCATAAGCATACAAGTAACTCTTCAGTATGCAAGGGAAATCCCGATGCCATGGAAAACTCTGCTCACAAGCAAGTGTCAGGTCAATATGAATCTGAAAGTCTGGGTTAGGCTGCTCACCACTCCAGGTCTTTTACCTCACCAATAACGAGCCCCGCCTGTTAATGGTGTCTTCTTTCTAATGAACTATTAACCCAAGTAGGATAATTTCTCTTTTGAGCAGAGATAATAATTACATCATGACTATCTCCTTCAACCTCTGCCAGCAACCCTGTTGGTTAACTTAAGGAAAGTGTCTGCACAAATTACTCCATTTGTCTTAGAAAAGGAAGCTTTAGCTCAAGAGGGTAAGCTGACCATCTGAGTGGTGCCTGGAAGGAGCTGGAAGAGATTTTCCATGCAGGTGTATGATTTTGTCACACCTGGCTCTGCCGGTTTTATGTTTCCTTTCCCAGATAGGGCGCAGGAAACGAAGCATTTCCTAAGCTGATTTATTAAGTTCTTTCCCTAACCCCCTGTACCGGAAACACATTGATTTCAAAGCTTTGTATGTTCCCCAAACTTAGAATGCTTACTATATTTCCTTGGCAGAGTTGATTATTAGGGATGAGGAGGGAGGGATTTCATCTTGTGACAAATTCACAAGTTGTCACGGAGATCCATGCTTCTTTGCATGGTAATTGATTCCTAAATAATGATCGTTTAGAGAAATTGACTACTTTTTTTTTTCCTTCTGACATTTTTGTCAGTCTTAGATTTAAATACATACAATGTAGTCTTTTGTGCTCCTTGTGAAAATCAAGTGGATCTTTCTACACACCAGCCAGTGACTTTCTATTACTTGGTTGATGGTATAATATTTTACCATCTCCAATTTGGAAAGCGCTTCTGTTGAAATACGCAAGGAAGCTTCCTGAAAAAGAACGGTCAGTCATTCTTTCCCAAGATTTTCTGAATTGTATTTAAAACCGAACAGCCCCCTCCTGTGGCTTTTAAACCCCTCTGGCTTTTAAGCCTAGATCGATGAGCCTTTGAATGTCAGGACCAAAAAGAAGTTAAAGAAGTGGGATTCCAAGAGAAAGGAGGCCCAGGAAACAATGTACTCTCCCAGAGCCATTTGCTTTTTGAACTTTATGTTAATTTAGGAAAGATTAAATTGTGTTAGGCATTTGCGAACAGGAACAAACATCATTTTATTGGTATCTGAAGAATCATTGCTTGGAGAAATTCATTTGTTAGTGATTGAACATTCAGTTTCATGGGGAAAAAATGGATACATACAGACTGGAAGACAGACATTATGCTAAATGCTATAGATTTACAGAGATCAGTAAGACTCAGCCATGACCCTTGAAATGGGGAGAGTAATTATAAGTTTGATTATATTGTAGGTCTTAAGTGGTAAATAAAGAATGGTCCAGAGCTTAGTTTTGGGCGTGGGATATCAATAAAGTGGAAATAATGATAAACTTCGAAATTTGAAAAACAAGTTTCAAATTGATGGAATTTCTTGAGTAGGAACATGAAAACATCAGGATATTCTAATGTACACATGTAAGGAGGTCAAAGATTGGACATAGGTTAAGTTTTGAAAAATAAGGTTGGAAATAGAGCCTCAAGATATATGTTGACTACTGGGATGAGAGATATTGACTAGTTAATAGTTAATAGCTAAAATTGAATAGTTAAATTAGTTTAGAGCCTCTAAATACATTTGAATGTGAGAGTTATATGATTGGGGCTATAAATTGAGAAGATTAATCTGTCAGAGGATATAAATTAGACTATTGCTGTCAGGAGAGACAAAAGATAAAGAAAATAGTGCAAATGTTATTGCAAGTCTGAAAGTCTATCAATAAAATAGAAAGAAGGATCTGGGGAAGCACTTAAAGGAAATAGAAAGTTGGTGATTTGACGTATTCTTGACTGGCAATGAGGGAGAAAGTGACTGTGATGTACAGAGGATTATCTGAATACTAGGAATAGGGAAACGGTTTGGGAAGAGAGGGAAGGAAAGAGAGGTGGAGACAGTTTAAGGAAAAAATTGATGTATTGAACTTTGGACATGGTGAGTTTGAAATCCTAATAAGATATTTAAATAGAGATGTTCAGGGTAAATTAAAATCCATAGGTAGTTGGAATGCCCCTGCCGCTGGATGAGGGGGTGAGTGCTCTTTACTCTTGAATCCCAGGAGTTCTTAGTCCTGCTGATTGTAGAATTAATGACATAGAAAAACAATTTATTTCCCACCTAGATGCTTATATTCATAACTCTCTTATGGCACTTGTTTTTTAATCCTATCATAATTATTTATAGGCATATCTTTTTTCCTCTACCAGACTATAAGCACCTTGAAAGTAAGGGCCATATATATTACCATATGTAGTTTGTTTGTCCAGTTATAGTTCTTTTTTTTTTTAAGATTTTATTTATTTATTTGGCAGAGAGAGAGAGAGTACAAGCAGGGGAAGCGGCAGGCAGTGGGGAAAGGGAGAAGCAGGCTCCCTGCTGAGCAGAGAGGGAGCTGCTCCCTCTCTGGATCTGGAGGGAGGATGCAGGACTCGATCCCAGCACCCTGGGATCAAAAGCAGATGCTTAACCAACTGAGCCACCCAGGTGCCCCTGTCCATAACAGTTCTAAACATATAATAAGGACATAGTTGAATGAACACCTAAATAAATGATAAAATTGCCTTCATTTTTTTTTCATTTTTAATTTCTTCCAATGACAATCACTTACCAGTTTACTGCCTTGTCCTTGTGAAAAGATTATGGACACGTATGACTCATAGCATAGAACACGGATATAAGTTATGGATTACTTTGATCCCTGGCTATGAAAATGGACACCAAATATAAGGAAAGGGACTCCTTATCAAAGGTAAGCCAATTCTCAAAGTCTAGCCAAAGAGAAGGTGATAGGGATAGATGGACAATCTAGTACCAGGTGACAGTAATTGACAAAAAATATGGAGAAGGAAACTGCTCTGACTATAATCTTTGCAAGGAAGAATATCTAAAGAGAACTGGCTCTACCTTTCCTTTTGGGGTATAAAATACTCTACGTATATCTTCTTATAGTTAGAAACATTCAAGGAGAAACCTTATGCTCAACCAACTTCTTAAAAATACAAAATGGCTTTTTTAAAAAACAAAGTTCACAAAAAGGGAAGTTTAAGAAAGTTAAATAAATACCACACATCATTAATTGATGTGTTATTTTAGATCACATATGAGGTGCTCTAGAGCAGATCATTTTACTTATTACTTCTGTTTAGCTTCATCACTATCAGAAAATCTTACCTAAAATAAGTGATTTATTGTGGGAAGAATGAACCAATATGCAAACAAATCCAATGGGAAAGTATTTAGTCCCCCAATCATTTGTTTAACATTCATTTTTTCCACTACTCATTTTTTTTAATAGTCTCTGCTTAAAAGTAGAAGTGATCATTCTAGAATTCCTGTTTTCAAGAGACTCGTAACAGTTGTCACCAGTAAGTTCTCTGGCGATTTTATCTTGCTAATTTTAATTATTCAGGTAACTTAGGGGAAAAGATGATGCACATTTGAGGATTTCAGAAAGCTTTTATTTTACTGGATCATTGCCCGTCCTTTCATTTTCATTGGTGAAGGTACATTTCAAGCTTCAGGTAAATATTTTAACTTGTGAATAATTATCTAATTCAAGTAACTTCGATGCCTTTTTTTTTAGTCATCTCTTTCCAACTTCCTCAATCTTTGAGAACAATTCAAGATGCACATTTCTAAACACTGAATGTCAAAGCAGGAATGTACTCTAAAGGACACTCAATTCCTGTTAGTAAGTGCCTCCTTTCCTGTTACTGAATTCCTGTGGGTCGTTATAGCTCTATCAGGGTAGGATAATAATGCCTGTTGGGTGTTAAAAGAAACTCTTTCAGTTAGCAAACAAGATCCTTTTTGTGCTATTGCAGACACAACATCAGCATGGACATGAAAAACATTAGTGATGTCAATTACATCTAGAAAGGCCACTATATGGGTCCCAAATTTGGGAAAACCATAAGATAAATCATTTAAAAAAAAGAAAAGAAAAATTGTTTTTTAAAGTTAAGTAGACGTTCTGTGCCTTGCAGAAATATCAGCAGAGATAATCATAGTCTCTAATTAGAAGCAGCCTCTGCACAAGTATTAGGTACCTGTTGTATCTTTCCTTATACCCTCTCTGGCGGTGTTTACTCCAGCCGTTGCCGTGGTAACCTGCTAGGCACATGTGTAACCTGATAGCACCTTGCCTCACATGAACACGTATCTTTTGCTTTCCTGTCTGCTGTTATTCTGACACTAAGGCATGTGTCACCTGCAGAGCCCCTGTTGGCAGTGGTGTATGTCTGAGCTGGAAGAGCAGGAGCAGTAGCCCTCTACGGGACCACTCTTGCCAAAAGGGGGGATGGAGCCAGTGAGTGAATGCTTTCCTCCTCTGTTCCTGCTCTGTTTCACTGCTGTAGTCCTCTAAGCTTTTCCCTGACTTCACTCTCATTTACAAACTGCCCACAAGCCTTTGTCTCAGGCTCTGCTTTCTGGGGAAATCCAGGATTTATTATTTTTCCTGATGAGAACATTTTGGCTTGAATGACAGTATATAGTGAGATATAGATCGTCACCGTTTCTCTGATACTCCAATTATTATTCATTACCTTTCTTCCTCGTCATTTAAAAAACAAACAAATGAAAAGCTTTATCAAACTTTTGTTGAATATGTTCAACAATGTTCTAAGCAGGCCCTGTTCTAAGGCAATCATTTGCCTATTTTTATAGAGTCGGTAATGAATTATATTGTGAGGTTAGTAGCCAAAAATGTTGGAGTCATTGATTTTATTCTTGGTGTGCTGCCCATATGAAATATGAACTGCTTTTGACATCTGTCTATTCAGTCATGTTCTGGCTTGAACCCAAATTAGCTGGGTCAAAACCCAGACTCATTTGGATCGGGTCCAAGTGAACCCAAGTGAGTATCGTCACAGCATCTACTGACATCTACCATTCATTGTGCCTGGCCCTTTGCATAGATTCCTTCCATCATAGCATTTAAGGCTGACTTTACGATTCCCATTTTAACGATTAGGAAACGAGGCTATAAAATTATACTAGAGCGATGTGGCTTAAAATCAAACCAGAGGATGTTGTTCTTCAAAATCTTCCTTATAGCTTGCTGCCTTCCAGTGCGGTGAAATTGTAGCAAGTTGAGTTTTTCGAATAGAAGAGAGGAAGGATAGAGATTTGTCACTTGAGTAATTCAGAAGCTACTGCTACCACTCCTAATATCTTCCACACCTTTAAACCACAAACTAAGTGCCACAAATAAGTTTCTGCTTAGTGATAATGATCCTCTTCATACGCTTGATTCAATTAATTAGTAAGTAACACATTGAAAGGAGTTGTAGGCATTTGCCTACCTACCCCTTGTTAAGTTAGTAGAAAAAAACATAAAAATTTTTTGTAATGTAAATGTGAGTGCAGCTAACATGGGACTTGGAGGAGAAGAAAACAAGCAGAGGAAATAACTATTAGTGATTTAATCACTTAGTGTCACATTTATAATTCTTTGGGAGCCGGACTGTCTGGGTTCAAATTCCAGGTCTCCCACTTACTATCTTTGTGAATTTGGGCAAGTTACGTCACCTTTAGCTTTCTCAGCTGCAAAGTGGGATGAGTGCAGTGCCTACTTCCTAGGAGCATTAAGGAGATCACATGAAGAGATAGGGGCGCCTGGGTGGCTCAGTGGGTTAAAGCCTCTGCCTTCGGCTCAGGTCATGATCTCAGGGTCCTGGGATCAAGCCCCACATTGGGCTCTGCTCAGTGGGGAGCCTGCTTCCCCCTCTCCCTCTGCCTGCCTTTCTGCCTACTTGTGATCTCTCTCTCTCTGTCAGTTAAATAAATAAAATCTTTAAAAAAAAAGAGCGATGTATACAAAGCACCCAACATAGTGTCAGGCATGTGAGAACTCTAGAAGGTTTTCTGAATTTTGGAGCTCAGAGTCCTATAGTTTATTATATTCCATTCCTTAGATAAACTGCCTTATGTCCAAGTTGATCTAATGCAAAATCAGCAAATATTTAAATAATTATTACATTAATTCTCACAAAGCGAAAAGCCAATACATGAAAATTTTTCACGGAAGAATTGGTATGAGATAGTAGAAAGGTGATTGCTGAGTGATATTTTTAATCACAGTATATACAGGCACCATTTCATATATGCAGACTGTATTCTCTACAGTGTTTTTTTTTAGATTTGTAGGTTATTTAACTCACTAATCACTGAAATTCATAAATAAAATTGTTTGTTTTTAATGAGGATTCTAACTTTGGAGTCTGGGAATTGTCAACATCCTCACACATTATTACCTGTCTTCAAGCATTGAGCAGTGCTTAATCTGAGAAGTGGAATATGTTAGTGGAAGGAACCTTGATTTTAATGTGAGAACCAAGTTTGGGTCTAGCTTCTTAGTATGCTGAAATTGATCAAGATATTAAATACTTCTTAGCCTCCATTTCTTTATCTAAATATGAGGAAAATAATATTTGTTGACACATATTAGAGTTACATGAAAATCAGAAAACCTATTTTAAGTGCTCTGTAAGTCATAAATTACTATTTAAATATTAGTCATTGATATACAAGCTAACATTTAACTCACAGGATCAAGGGATAGGTAGGAAGGCATTTCATAAATTGGAGAAATTTTCCTTATTGGCCGGGTCTATAACTGCCATTCCACTCTTGCTCTTTTGGCTATAATACCTTTATACATCTTTCTATGGCTGCTACACATTCAAAGAGCCATGTGTTGAAATAATGCTTAAGTTATAAAAAACCACACACATGAAACACAGAAAACCATTTGTATCACACACTAAGCTTATTTTTAACTAAAATGGGAAAAGAAATTATTTTTTGTGGTATGAATTGTGAAATTGTCCTCCTAGGGCATTCGACAAGTGTAAAAACATAAACACTGAGCTCTTAGACATTGTCCCTAGGGCACAGAGGCCACTCCTGCACTTGTCAGTTCATGGCCATTGTGACAATTCCTCTCTCCAACAATGAGACATCCCTCAACTATGTCTCCCGGCAAATCCAGTTTTAAAAAACGAGACCCGCCATTTTAAATGCACAGAATTAACTAATTAAAGATTTATTAATAGTAATTGCATGTTGGGGTTTAAGATAATGAAATTATGTGAATCCATAAGCTTATTATTTTTCTTTTCTTCTTTCTTTTCCCAACAGCCTCATTTGTTGAGTACAAGTTTTATATTAAAGTTTACAACTCTAAAAATTTGGAAAGTAGAAGAAAAAAAAATGACAATGCTACCAGCCATTTAAAAACCTGTTATTAGAGTCCATTTACAGCCTAACTGAATGTAAATCTATTGGGAACAAAGACAATGTCCAATTGATGTCTTTTTCCCAGGACCTATCTTTGGACACGACACATAGGTGATGCTTACTAACTAGCTCTTGCTTTAATTTGAGAACTGTATTTCTTCAAAAGTCAGCAGAGTTGAAAATGTACAAGGTATTCCTGGATTTGTTTTCAGTAACCTGAGGACAATATTTATTTTTATCCTTGGCCTGTATAGTGGAGAAGTTGTGAGTGTCTTTTTGGGATACTCTCAGTTGGCTGAACTGATTTGCTTTGCTTTAGGACATTGACCTTATTGTTGTATAAATAGCAGAATATGCCTGCATTTGGTTTATATTGACTGTTCAAATCACATAGGAATGGTGTGACTATCAGAATGCAAGTGTTGAGTCATTCCGGTCTCTTGCTCATGAGAAAAAAAAAAAATGGTATCCTATAATTCTATGTATCATCATTGAGTAAATCTGAAACACTTAGATGACACTATTCCTCCTCCCTACCAAAATGCAAAGTTATGAAAATGCAATTGTAAAGATGCATTGATTACATATTTACCACTCTAACTCTGAGGTCTTCATTCACTATGTTGAGTAATTAACTTTATTCTAATCCTGTCCAGAGGCAAAGGCATTAGATAATTCAGTTATTCCCAGGTTTTAAAAATTGCATGGATTGGTAAATAAACAAATGCCCTTTGCACAGTTGACAAGGAGTTCTCAGGTTTTTACTTTGCCAAATAAAGACACAAAGCACCTATAATGTGTACACCATTTTCCAGTATATTACATAAAGACTACTTTGGCTATATGGATATATTTGGCAATTTAACAATTTATTTTTTCACTGAGCTCTGAGCAGTATCACAAGCCAGCCCTGTGCAATGGTGGAGTACACTGTTGGCTAAGCCAAGAGCTCCTGGTCTTAGTTACCAGGGGCCAGAAGCTTGTTATGTGACTGAGCCAAGCAACTGTTTTAACCTCTCAAGTCTTTAATTTCCCCATCAATAATAGGAGTGCAGTTTGACTAAATGATATTGAAATTTTCTTCCAGATCTACAGTTGTATGATCTCTCTGTAACAACCAATTTCTGTATATTTTGCCTCCAGTTATCTTGCTTCACTTTCATCCTGTTATTCCTAGATTTGTTCATTTCGGATCAAGATGCTCAATTCTATTCCCTAATGTTTGTTTCCTTCAGGAATTTTCAGATAGGTCTGTAAGATAGGATCTGATTCTCATGTAAAGGGTCAGTTCTCTGCCATGAGAGACATTTCTCAGAGTACACATCAACAAGACACCTTTTTCCATTTTCCATGTGGTATTATTTGTATATAATTTGGAGACAGGTGACGGTGGGAGGGATTTAAAGTAAAAAAAGGACAGAGAGAGAGAGAAAGTGAGAGAGAGAGAGTAATTCGTTGATATTCAGAAAAAGATAGATAGGCTGGGAGAAAGAGAGGAAGCCTCTCGGAGAGGTTTGGAATGGGGAAATACCAGGAATGAGAAGGGGAGGGAAAAGGATATGTGGCAAATGCTCCAACAATTTGGGAAAAATGTTCCCCATAGGCCTTCCAGCCACTCTTGCCACTCTTATGGACCTGGTATTCGGTAGGGTTCTTTCTTCTTCTTTTTTTAAAAGATTTTATTTATATTTGAGAGAGAGAGAGATAGCAGGGGGAGGGTCACAGGGAGAGGGAGAAAATCTCAAGCAGACTCTGTACTGAGGGTGCAGCCCAAGGCGAGGCTTGATCCCTTGACCCTGAGATCATGACCTGAAACCAAACCAAGAGTCAGAGGCTTTAACCAACTGAGCCACTCAGGTGCCCCAGATTCATTCTTCTTATCATCAAATCACTTGCTAGTCCTTCATTTCTCCATTCATTCCATTTGCAAAATACTGCACATTTTTCAAAGTACTTCATTGATCAATTATGTCACTTAATCCTTGCCATTGCCAAGGGGATTGTACAGGCTGCTGTTATTGGGCTCATTGTCAGAGAAGAGCCCAAGGACACACACACTATAACTGAGATCAGTAGGTCTTAACATTTATTACTCATAAGAATCACCTAAGGTGTCTGTTAAAAATAGATTTTCCTAGGGCTCACCCCTGTGATCCCAAGACTTTTTCCAGTAAAATCCATACAACTATGCTTCCAGCAATTACTACAAATAATTTTTATACACTGGTACATGGACATACATTCTGAGAAATCCTGGACTAGACTCCAATTTCCTGACGAGTCATCTGAACTCTTTTTATTGCCCTGTACCTACAAAATGACCAGAGGTATTTACCTTTAAATATCTTTAAAGAAAAATGCTAGGGTCAACTGCTTTCAGAGAATTTGGTATTAATTCAGTGTGATCTTGTTTTTGTTTTTTGGTTTTTGTTTTTGTTTTTGTTTTTGTTTTTGGCTTGTACTACTTTAGTATAATAGAAACTAGATTTGGCCAAGACAAATATTAGTTGAAGTGCTGAAATCTCCATAGGCACATAGGCACCATTCTATTCTACAAAGTGAGATCTTTACAGTGTCTCATTTTCTGCTTCCCTGTCCCCTCTCCAGCCCCTTTTCAATCACTCTGTGTTGGAAACAGAGTTAGGAAGGAGTGAGAAAGTTGCATGAAAGATATTACTTAACCTGGCGCCATAAGTTGTACCCACAGCAGTAGAGTGGTGCATTTTCATGGGTTCCTCAAAAGTGTGCTTTTGGCCTCTTCCCCCTTGCAGCTCTTTGGTTCCTAAGAATGGATCCTCATTCTGGGAGTCCACATTACTCCTTCCACAGCCCTGGTAATCCTGTGTTAACCCAGAGTTTCATGATGCTAAAATGCCCAACTCTCTAAATAGCCCTGAGGAACAGGACTTAAAACAGCTTTAAGTCTACTGTCTCACTCTCTCCCTTCGTTTGATCCACAGGAGAGTCACGTGTCTCTTTCTGCAACAATCCCTGCTGGGGCAGTCATTCTCAACATAGTAATAGCTCCCCTGGTCCTACACCAAAGCAGCTAGCCGGCAGTCTTTCATTCTATTGATTTTTTCAGATGTGAGTTTGGTAGACTTTAACCATTAAAGAATTGAATTGGCAATTAATAATCTTTTCACAAAGAAAAATCTCAGGCCAGTTGGTGTCACCAGAAAATTATACTAAACCATTCAAATAATAAATAAATCTAGTTTTACACAAAGTCTTCCAGAGACTAAAAATAGAAGTTTTACTCCCCTGTTTATTTTATAAGGCAAGCTTATAGCTAAAAATCAAAACCTGACAGGAATATTACAAGAGAGGAACACTGTTGACGAACCTCATTATGAAAAAAGATTTAAAATCCAACAAAACATAAAAAGTTACTTCAATTTGCCCGAGTTGGGATTATATTAGCAATGTGAAGTTGGTTTAAAACCAGGAAATCAATTGGGGCACTGGCTGACTCAGACAGTGGGGTTTGTGGCTCTTGATCTCAGAATTATGAGTTTGAGCTCCACGTTAGGCATAGCAATTAATTGAAACAAATGAACAAAACAAAACAAAACCCAATAACTAGGAAATCAATCAACTAATTCACTAGGTAGACAGAATAAAGAGAATCACATATAATCATCTGAACAAATGCCAAAAAACTCTTGTAACAATTCAATATTATTCTTTGTAAAAAAACATTTAGGGAACAAAACTATAAGGGATTTTTTTAATCTGACAGAATAACTTCAAAAACTACAACAATCATCGTACATAGTGGAGAATTGTTAGTTTTCCTTCTGAGAATGACAAGATAATCCTATCCAGTAATATTACTTTTTTTTTAAGATTTAATTTATTTATTTAGAGAGTGCAAGTGGTGGGCGGCAGGGCAGAGGGAGAGAAAGAATCTCAAGCAGACTCTGTACTAAGTGTGGAGCCCTGCGTGGAGCTCCATCTCCTGAGATCATGACCTGAGGAGAAATCAAGAGTTGGAGGCTTAACCGACTGAGACACCCAGGGGCCCCCAGTAATGTTACTTTTATAAAATGTTGTACCAAATATGCTACTTAGTTCTATAAAATAAGAAAAATAAATATTACAATAATTGGAAAAGAAAAAATTAAAACTTATATGGTATGATTATATAAGTAGAAAATCTACAAGAATTTACTGATAAATTATTAGAATTAAAGACCTAACTAAGGTTTCTTGATATAGAATTTATATAAATTAATTGTATTTCTATCTATGCAACAGCTTTTTAAAAAAAAGAAAATTTAGCAAAATACAATTTACAAAAACATCAGAAAAAGAACGCAAAGTACCTATAAACAATTCTAATAAAAGGTATGCATGATTATTTTTTAAGATAGGCATAATTCTTAAAAGTAGAAAAATAAAATTTATTGAATGAAATTAAAGATTAAAGAAAGCTTTAAGTTAGAAAAATAAACCATGTTCATTGATTGGGTAACCCAGCACGTAAATGATGTTAAGTTTCTCCAAACTGACCCAGAGTCAATATAATTACAATAAAGTCCCAATAAATTTTATTGTGGAATATAAGAAGCTGATTATAAGTTTTATATGGAAATGCATAAAGTCGAGAAAATCTTGAAAGTAATTCTTAAAGAAGAAAAACAAAAATGGAGAACTTGTTCCATCAGTTATCAAGTCCCATAATAAGGATATAGTAATTAAAACTGTCGAATTGGTGCACGGTAGAAGGATCAAGCAATGGTGGTGGCATTGATGCCACGTAGATCAGTGGATAAAATTGAGAGCGCTTAAACAGACCTACAGATATATGAATCTTTGATATTGAACAAAGATGGCGCAATGGAGCAGTGGGAAAGGATTGGCCTTTTTGATAAATGTTGCTGGGACAATCAGGTAGGCACTGGGGAGAAATTAAAATCAATTCCCATGTAACACCATACATGAAAGCCAAATCCAGATGAATTACCTACTGATGTAAATGTAGAATTTAAACTTTAAAACTTTAAGAAGAAAATATAGGAGAATATCTATATAACTTTATTCTGGGAAAATACACACAAAAAAACACTAACCATAAATGAAGGACATATATTCTGTTGCATTAGAATTAATTATTCTGTTTATCAAAAGAAATAACAGCAAAAGTGAAAAGACAGCCACAAAATGGGACAAGTTATTTGACATCAATATAACTGACAAAAAAAGATGCATCTAGAATATATAGAAAAAAACTACAAATCAGTAAGGAAAATTTAAACAACCCAATCCCAAAACAAAAACAAAAACAATTGGCAGTCTTAAATAGGTACTTCATTTTTGAAAAAAAAGAAAAGAAATACAAGTATGCTCATAGCAGCATATTTTTTATGATACACAAAAATTAGTGACAGCTCAAATGTCTATAAATTACAAAAGTAATAAGTAAATTATAATTTTTTCATTCAATAAACCATAGGCAACAACAACAATGAACATACTGTAGTTATAATCAATAAAAAACAAAAATCTTAAAATATGATATAAAAAAACAAAAAATACTACAATATATTGCAATTTACATAAAGGTAAGAACAGTCGAATTTAAATTCTATCATATTCAGATGTGCAAATAGACAATAAACCTATAAAGAAAGGCTAGAAATGATTACCATAAGTCAGAGTAGCTACGAATTACCTCTAGAACAGTGGGAGAGGGATATAATTCATAGAATATTCTCTAGAAGTTTCTGCACTGCTGGGAATATTCTATTTCTTTTTTTTAATTAACATATAATGTATATTTGTTTCAGGGATACAGGTCTGTGATTCATCAGTCTTACACAATTCACAGCACTCACCATAGCACATGCCCTCCCCAGTGTCCATCGCCCAGCCACCCCATCCCTCCCAAACCCCTACACTCCAGCTATTTCTTAATCTGGGTTATAATTACACTGGGTTCTGGCTAATATCTATTCATGATATGTATATTTATATTTTTGCACTTTTCCATTTATGTTACCCTTTTATAGTCATAACAAAAGTTAGGAGGAATGAATAAAATATGGAGCTTGAGCTTAAGAAACTTAAAATTGAAGCTGGGACCTATTAAAAGGGAAATAAGCTGTCTTATTGGGTAGATGATAAGACTCCTTAAGGTTTTAAGAGTGATTAATATATAACAGAAGCTGAATATATTTAATCAGAAAACCTTAAGAAATACCAAGAAAAAAAAAAGCTATGGAGAGAAATATTAGCAGCCCTCTGAAGCATTTGATGACAAGAGCAATCTCTTTTTAGTAAATAAATCTCTATTGTCACTATTCATACAATATTTGTGGATTCTCCATCCTCCCCTCCCCCCAGCCCCCGCCACATCTCTGATACAAATCTCTTAAGAATAGGGAAGATGCTGTATGCTTTTTTTTGGAAACTGTATACTTTAAGCTTTAATTTAGGTGTTATCATTCCCCCCCACCCCCAATCTCATTCTGTTTTTCTCTTGAATTTTAGATTGTCATTCACCCTTACTTATTTAGGGTCAGAAGCTTTCAATGTAGGACTTGACCCTGCTCAGGTTTGTCGCCTTATATTGAGCTAGCTTTCTGTCAGATGTCATACCTAGAATTATTTTAGCACTCAGAGGCATTCATGCTCTTTAATTTGATATGCATTCGTTGATTTGTAAGTCTTGCTCTACCAGACTAAATGCTGGCCTGAGAACTCATGCCTAGCAATGCACTTCAGGATCTCTGATCTTAGGTATGTCCTCCTTGAGGCTGAAACCTGTCTTGCAAAGTCCAAATCAAAGCTTACTTGCTATGCTTCTTGTGTTCAAGACAGACTTTCATGCGTTGGAACAATGTTTAATTCTCCTAGGTATTTAACTTCATTTAAGTTCAACTTTCTCCAATCTCCATCTAATTCAGAGTAAGAAAGTACTATTTAAAAATATTTGTAACCATTCTAAGAAATGATAAAACATTTATTAAAGTATTTATGAGCAGGGGCATCTGGGTGGCTCAGTTGGTTAAGCAAGTGTCTGCCTTCAGCTCCGGTATGATCCCAGGATCCTGGGATGGAGACCCCAACTGGGTTCCCTGCTCAGCAGGAAGTTTGCTCCTTCTCCCTCTGCCCCTGCCCCCACTTGTGCTCTCTCTTGCTCTCTCTCTCTCAAATAGAAAAATAAAGTGCTTATGAGCAAAGCCAAGTGCTTTGTTTTCTACTGAATCATTTTAATACGGAAGCACAACTGACTTTATGATTTAATAACAATAATGCCATATTTATGCATTAAATTAGGAATTTACAAAGTACTTTTTATTTGATTTCTACGAAATCTTAAAAGGCAGGCAAACTGGTATATGTTAAATATTCTCAATTTATTAATAGAGTTTTACATATTTAAGGGAATTTAACCAAATATATAAATAGGATTAAATATTAAAAGGTCTCTAAAATGATTGCTAAATTTGCTTATTAATAAATAGAATAGGGGCACCTGGGTGGCTCAGTCCTTAAGCATCTGCCTTCAGCTCAAGTCATGATCCCAGGGTCCTGGGATCAAGCCCCGCATCGGGCTCCCTGCTCAGTGGGGAGCCTGCTTCTCCCTCTCCCACTCCCCCTGCTTGTGTTCCCTCTCTTGCTATGTCTCTATGTCAAATAAATAAAATTTTTAATAAGTTAATAAATAGAATAATAGTTGAATATATATTTCCAAAGCTGAATTAACTTCTATAAAACATTTTCTGCACAAAAAAATGTGTATTTGGGGACATTTAAAAAAAAGCTTACACTTACCAACTTGAAAATACCCTTACAGAGCTAATATATAAGTATTAGTATCATGAATATAAGATGTATAAGTAAATTCTTTGGATTGGTAAGAGAAATAAATCATTAATTTTATGCCATCATTTAGTATAGCCATAGTACATAGTAGGCATTCAGTTATTGTCTGTTAAGTGAATGAAAAGTACTCATTAAGTATTTAATTGTGTGGTTTAAGAATAGTATATATAGAAATTCTAAGGAGAAGATAGTCATTGTAGACAGAACTAATAAATAAGGCTTCATGCAGATGGTACAAGTTCAGCAGAATTTTAAAGAAAAAAATTATCCATGTTCTCTAAGATTTTTATTAAATTCTCTAAGAAGGAGAAAAACATGAGCAAAACTACAGAGTAGGAAATAAAAATGCCATATTTAAGAGATGGCAAAGAAACCAGCTTATCTGTTGGGAAACAATGGGAAAGTTGAATGGGTAGATTCAGGTTATAAATAAAACTTAGAATTTTTTTTCTAAAACACAGAAATTCATTTTTTAATACCTAATAATTTTTGTGCTTGAAAGTAATCCAACAAATTGTAAGTATTGTGGTAGCCAGTTTCCAAGATGGCCTCTAATGATCCTTGCTTCTTGGTATTCAAGCATTTGGGTGGAACATTCTCACACTTAATTAGGGCTGACTTGTGTGACTCACAGAATACAGTGAAAAGGATGTTGTGTGATTTCCAAGGCCTAGGCAGTAAAAGACATTATGGCTTCTACCTCAGTCTCTCAGATTGCTTTGTCTGGGGGAAGCCAGCCATCACACTGTGAGAACAGTCAGGCAACCCTGTGGAGAGACCTACTGGAGTAAAACTGACAGCCAGCACCAACTTGCCAGCAATGTAAAGGAGCCACCTCCTAAATGGTTCCTCCAGACCCATCACATCTTGAGCTGATTGCTACCCAGCTGCAATCTCTACAGACTGCTATCTTGTAAGAGACCCAAAGCCAGAGTTGCTCAAAGCTGCTCTCAAGTTATTTCCCCACAAAAATTGTGAGAGCTAATGAACTGTTGTCAGACATGTGTTTAAGGATGGTTTGTTGCACAGCAATGTGTGGCTGATGTAAGTGCCATCATTCAAACTTGTAACAAGTTCAAGTGTTTGATACAACTTTGATTGACATTCAGATCAGAAAGAACACCTTGTATCAAGGGACTTTTTCTAGATTTCAAGTTAAATTATTTTCTCTCAAGCTATATCCACAGTACATGTTTAATTATACTGACTGAACTTATTTAATTGATCCATTATTACTTGCTCCATAAAGCGAAAAACATCTCTTTAGGATTACATGTCTTGCCCATCACAGTCTTAAAGTTCAAGGCTTTAATCTACTGTTGAAGAACTGGGGCAGATAGAACAAGAATAATGCTTAATCACCTTGTTTGTAATACTGAAATAATTATAATAGCAATAAATTTTATAAGCAACATAATTTTTTCTAGAGTCCAACATAGATAATTTATTTTTTAAATATTTTATTTATTTATTTGAAAGAGAGAGAGAGAGAGCACACAGAGGGAGAGGGAGAAACAGACTCACTGCTGAGCAGAGACCCGGACATGGGGCTCGGTCCCCGGAACCCGAGTTCATGACCTGAGCTGAAGGCAAACGTTTAACCTACTGAGCCACCCATGTGCCCCCCAACATAGATAATTTAAAAGTTATACATAATTTAAAAGTTAATCTTGCAAATATATTTTACTAATGAAGTTGGCTTAGTTATCATTTGCATTTTTTGATGTGCTTACATGAGAATTGCTGTGAATGAACTATATTTGTCCATTTATATCTCTGAATATTGGTAAAATAGTTATTTTTTTCATCTAGTGAAACATCAGAAATTTTAAGGTGAAATTCTTTTCACTTTCATTCACATATTGGGAAATTAGGTTAGAGACACAAATGATATTATAGAAACAAATTTGGAAAGGATTAAATACAGCTTCAGACTTTTTTCTCAGATTAAACAGTAAATCATTCCAACTCCTTTTTCTTCTCCTACTGGAATCCAATTTCCATCTTTACTTACATTAGTTTCTCTTCTTTGACAATTTTCTCCTACTTGTTCAAAACACAGAGATCAATTTGAATTAATGTCGTAATAAGAATCTAACCACTGTTGAGCAAAATAACAGTTGTTACTTCTTAGTTATATAACATGATCTATCACCACAGTTCCATTTGCAAGTATGAATTTAAGATAAAATATTACATTAATTCATTCTTTTTTACTTGGAGTTTCCTTTGGCTTTACATCTTTTCCTGATGTACTTATCTTTTTACTATTCTACTAAATTTGTCTACTCTTTGCTTTTGCCCTTTTGTTGTTCACTTTATATTTATTACAACTCAACTTTATCTTCTAAATAAACAATGATTTATCAAATTATTTTTATATTACTAATTTCCTTTTTATTTAATCCAAAACGTTAAAAATGCCATTCAACATACTGTCCTTTAAAAACTTGATTTGGATTATATTTTTAAATGCAAAGGTCAGATTCATTTGAAATGCTTGCTAGTTTTTTTCATAAATTGATTCTATAGTTTGCTGCCTTATAGTTTGTCTAGTTTGTTGATGACAAAGTCATATGAGACAAAAATCAGAAGCTTTCCTCAAGCCTAACTTGATTGCTCTAGGCCTCTGTGTAGGTCTATGATATTTAAGACATTACATCATTATTAATTACCAACTCAGCCTTTAATTTCTACCTATATCATCAGTCCCTAAAACAATGCTGGGCTTTAAGCTGGTTTGACTTTGGTTCTTAAAAGAAGATGGGAACAATATATGCTAGTATGAGGAGAAAAGGGAAGGACAGAAAAGAATTAGGGCTGACTTTCTGCTATATGGAAAAGCTATAATTTATTGCATTACAAGGCACTTTATGACTAATTAGCTGGCCTTAAGAGGCTTCACCCAAAACAATATTTCCAGGGCATATAATGAATATAGCTGGTGGTGCTTGAGATAATTTGGGGATAAATGTCAGAGAATTAAATAATTTGGACTCAAATCTCTATTGTACTTTTTGTTATCTCATTGTATGTTTGGTGTTCTTATATTTTTGTTATGGTCTAACACTAATTTCACTTTTCAACACAGACCACGCAGGATCAGGTATGGGACCAACAGAGCTAATGGTATCTTTATGGAATATGACTGTTTTTATAGTTTTTATTTTTCTGGTTAATGACCAGAGATCTTACTCTTCTTTTGTGGTACCCTTATAATATTTCTTTTTAAAATTGGATTAAATTTTTTTAAGTGATTTCACTTTTAAGGAAAAGAGTAAGGACCCAATAGAGTAGAATAAAGTATGTGAAGAAACTCACAAAGGTGGTACAGGAGTGGATGAAATTTTGGACACACTTTCCTGGAGATTGAACATCAAGAGGGAGCTCTAGCCAACTTTGGCATTTTCTTCGCCAGCTCTTTTTTCCTTGCCTAGTAGGTTGTTAAAATGAACAAGCATTCTGAGGACAGTTTGATAGTTGGTTAGTGACTCTTCTGAACTTAGTGAAAACATTTTACCTCAACCTTTGTCACCAGGAGAATATGAAGAATAATGCTTTCAAATGTTGCAGAAGTCTCTCTGGAGGTAAGAAAAATGCCAAGAACATAGAAAATGCCCCACAAATGATTCCCAGATTTTGAAATGACCCTATATTGGGAAAAATATCATAAATCCAAATTTATCCACTATTCAACGCTAGTCAGTTTACATAAGAGCAGAGATATGTTTACAACTGGTAATAAAGTGTTAGAAATAATCATTTATCACTAAATGGAGAAAATTTATTTCAATATGAAGTTTCAACAATGAGTCATATGTTCACTATAAATTCAACCCAAGTTTTTTGCTTTCTAGTTTTAGCCAGTAGTACTTCAATTTAAAATGATAGAATAATTACAATATTTTGAAAATTCTGGCTATTCAGGAAAAATTTACTTACATTTGTCATTTAGTTAATACTTAATAAGGGCTTGTTGTCAAGTACTATCCTAGTAGTTGAAGATACACAGATAAATGTTAATTAATGCTATTTAGTAGAATTGCTTGAAAATGTCTCATTCTGGTATATTTTATGTAATGATTCTAAACTAATAACCATGTTTATACAGAGCACCATATTTCTTAGGAATTCTCAATAAAAGAAACCAATTATATATTGATAATAATGTGAGATTACACCTATTGGTTTCCCCTTATTAATATTTCTGTTACTTTGTCAGGAAAGTAAATTTAATTGTTCTGGCATGAATTTGTCATCAAAACCAGGGGGAAAAAAAAAAACAGTTTACAGTTAAATGTTAACTGTGATCTAATGGTAGCCTTCACACTTAGGAAATACTTGTTTGCCCAACACTGCTAATATCTTGGATTTAAGTAATTATTGATGCTGCATTGAAATCATTGTTCTATAGAGTCTATTTGTTCTGATAATCTCTCCTTCCATCTGTGTGAAGCAAACAATTTAGAACCCACGCTGTCTGGAACGATTTTCTATAGAACAAATTTATGATTATCCTCTTCTCAGTAAATGCATTGTCATAATCATGACTTAGCAAATCTGATTCTCATTCTAGTAAACAGCATTTAATAAAATAAGGAAATCATTTTCTGTAACTCAGGTGTCACCTGGATGTCACCACCCTTAATGTAAAACCATGTTCAGATTCGACTTACTCTCTCCTCTGGGTACAAGCCCATTGCCCCATGTTTCTGCCAATACTTCGTGGCAGGGGGAGGATTAAGTGCTCGAGCTCCCACCTTTCTTTCCTACTTCCTGCATCCCTGAAATCAGATACGCCATTCAGTTTCTTGTGACTTTTTCTTTAACTCCACTTCGGCAACAACCAAAGGACAGCTCCCCTTTCTTTTGTGCATGCCCTGAAAGATCTACTTAACTGAAGTCTTGGTGGATAATTGCAGACTTTGCGTGTAGTAGCTGATATTACTGAAAGGCCAGGTTTTACGTAAGAGCGATGCAAAGTTAAGAGAGTGTTAGGTATCTTCCGTCTGAAAAGTCCTTTGGACACTTTACCTTCTTTCTTGGCCTTTCCTCTCTCCTTTTCCTCCATGTCTTTTGCTCACTGTTTGGGGTTAAATATTGGGGGGCAGAGCAATTCAGTTCTTTTCCAAACCTTTCTCTTACATCTATTATAGTTCTGAATAACCTTTCGAATTTCTAAAATCGCCTCTTCCAAGGGGATACCTGAAAATTTATTTTTAGCTAAGAGCAAGTTTTCCATCCTAGTTTTTGTCTTTGTGTTTTAGAAAGAATCTTGGAGTAGCTCATATTCTAGGTAAAATTGGACAATATCATGCAGTGGGGTACTACTTTTAAATAATGAGGTAAATTCGAGTTAATTGAGAAGTAAAAGTATATAATTTACTTCTTGTTCTCCTTTACTTTATATATGGATTTTTTTTTTCTCCTGCTGTCACAGAGCAGACATTTCCCAACCAAGCTTTGAGAGTATATTCTGGAAATGTGTCTGTTGCCTACTATTAAATACAAAAATCTGTTGCAATGTTCAGTGTAGGCTCCTTCTTTTTCCAAAGGCTGCATCTGTCCCACAACATGCAGAGTTATTTTTAAATGTGTTAGATTTAATTAACCCACCACAAGTGACTCCTTTGATCATGTCCTAATGGAATGTTCGAAATATTTTTAATTTGGAAAATATACCATATAAAAGCTAGACTCTGAAATCGGAAAGTAGATACTTTGACTACTTTCCTGTTCTTGTATAAATACATGATGGGCTCCTACTGGGTGTGTGGTTCAGAACAGTTTTTCCACCTCCAATGTGGAGAAACTGTGGGGAGATAGGTTCAGAGGAAGAAAATTTACACTTTTGCTCTAGCACTCAGAATTGGCATGTGCTAGAACCAAAAGGGTTCTCAGTCCCCGGCTCTGTCAGTCTTTGCTTGTTTGTTTCTAATTACTAAGTATGAGTCATAGGTATTTGAAGAGTGTCCCTAACTTTGTATTGCAATGGATGAGGCAAGATTTCAAGTTCTGGCTGTTTTGTGATGCTATTTGATGCCTTCAGCCAAATTAACAAAATTGTACTGTTATTGAGATACTTAGATCCACCAAGAAGTGGTCCTCAAACTTTTTGAAAAGAGATACCTTATTTACATGGAAAAATTGCAAACTCCTCTCCCAATAGGTTAATATTTGCACCCACTAATTGAGGAGACAGAATGCTGCTAAATACTAAGCAAGTATTTAAAATTTGTATTTTATTAATAATAATAGAAACTATGTATATTTGAAAATAGTAACATATATGTGTGATTCATCTTTTTCAATGCACAGACAATAATTAGTGTGAAAACAGATTTTTAAAGTTTTTATTTCATCTTAATTCCAGCATAGTCAACATGCAGTGTTATGTAAGTTTTGCATATACCATAGAGTGATTCAATACTTGCGTACGTCACCCGGTGCTCAAGTGTGAATACAGACTTAGTGATCCCCGCTAGAAACTCTGCAGATCCCAATAGCGCCGTGCCCACAGCATGGCAACAACCATGTGCCTAAGGACTACAGCATGAAAACCTCTTTCTTCTACTGCATGAAACCAACTTTCCAATTTTATTTTTTCTATCCTGCAAGCTTTCTGTTCTGCTACTATAATCAGGTTCTTGAAATAAATGGTACAAGGGGATTCGAAAATGAGAATAATGAAAAAATAATTTATAAAATTCGGCAAAGTGGTTGTCAAAGTTAGGACATAATTGGGAAAATTTGGTTATAATTTAGGGAGGGGCTTCAGCTTTTTCAGACTCTTCTAGCACAAACTTGCTGACTGTGTGGGACAGGGCCCTGTAAGCAGTCAATCAAGTATTTAGGGGCAGTGTAAGTCAGAAACATAATTTATCTGACCTAATGGTAGGACTCTAAAAGGTGCTTCATTTCACTGAGTTTTTTTAATCAGGATAAGTTCAAGTGTAACCCAGCTATTAACTGCACCTCTCACCTTTCGAGGTATATCAGTGGTTTGATCTGTTCAGAAACCATATAGAGTAGGCTTCCAAAGTTTTGAAAACCGGAGCTAAAGAGGTGAAGCTATTTGCAGAAAGTCATGTCGCTGGTCAGCGGTGGGACCTGGATTGGACAACATGGCCCCAAAACCCTGCTGTTATGACTTCTGGCACTACACGGACCCTTGCTTTATAACCTTGCTAAGAGATTATTTTCCTTTATTTAGTGTCTTTTCTTACATTCACAGGGGATACTGGGTATATATATTAAAAAATAATTTGATGCAAATAAAATTAAGAGGGCAAAATAGTTTTTTTGATGTGACCAAGATAATGAGTGATTTTTGCTAAGTGAGAACAAACAATAATATATTTACCATAACACTGTGACTTTACCCCTAAACAAGAAAAGAAACATTTCTTTTTATAACATTGCCCAAAATCCAGGACAAGTAGCAAATAAAGTGAAAAAGACACTAAAAAAGTCATACCTTCAAAAGCCATTCATAAATTTTCTGTTTGATTTGATATTACAATAAAAGTTAACTTTCTTCCCTTTTAATTTTTTAGTAAAATTGTTTCACATTAATGCTGTAGTCATGGACAAGATAAGATCAAACTTTGAGCTAAGAGATTTTGTTTTGATATTATTTATTTAATAATCTCTTATGGATGAGGTGGTTGGTCAGCCAAAAACAGATGAAATACTACTGATGATTGCTGGTTTTTTTTTTAATATTTTACATACGTTCATTAGTTACACTTATTTTCATAACAATTAGCAATAATATAAGAGAAAAATAAGGTACTCTAAAGTCATTAAAGTAGTGGCATAGCAGTACCCCAACTGCAAATGTGATCTTACAGTTCTGGGATTCAGCCAATATTGAGGAAAAGAACATGAAAAGGGGATTAGAATATCTGAGTTTAAAGAAGGCTCTAACACCTTCTAACTCTGCATCTTGACAAGTCACAATCTTGTCACTTACTGGGACCTAGTTTCTTCATCTATAAAGTGTAGGTAACAGTTGTGTCTGTTCAACTTTTCACAATCATTGTTAAAATCGACTGCTGTAATCAAAAGTAACTGTTACATGAGTTTGTGTCCTTGGGATATCTATCATTTAAAGTATTTTTGTCCTGGGGTGCCTGAGTGGCTTAGTCGGTTAAGCGTCTGCCTTCATTCAGGTTCCAGCTGGGATCGAGTCTTCCATTGGGCTCCCTGCTCAGTGGGGAGTGTGCTTCTCCTTCTGCTTCTCCTCCCTGGCTCATGCTTGCCCTTGCTCTCTCTCTCTCTCCTTCTCTCTCTCTGAAATAAATAAATAAAATCTTTAAAAAATATATTTTAAAGTTGTTTCGTCCCTTCAAGCAACTGTCTCCAAGGTGAGAAAAGACTGACTTTTCATAAAAGAGAAATAGCTCTTTTATCATTTTATTTTACCCCTTTATAACTAAAAGCACAGTCTCTCAACTGATAACAAACTAAACAGCATTTTAAATCAGCCAGAGAGTTTTTCTTTACATTTAGAGAAGACAAAAATAAAAGTAGATGAAATGATTAATAAAATATCTCAAATTTAGCCAAATGTCATTTTCTCGTTTCAAATGCAATACTGCAGACAATTTTTGGAAACACATTTGTCACTAATTGAATATAGACATGAGCGCGTGCACGTGCACACACACACACACACACACACACACACATTGGTGAGAGGGAGTTGACTACCTTACTTGCTATGGGCTCTATTCATTCATGTAAGAATTAATTCACCTACACAAAATATTTCTTCTTACATTTGCTCTTCTATGTTGAAAAGAAAATTCTGAAACAAAATATTCCCAATGCCTATTTCAAAGTTTGTCTTTCACATTTCCCTGTAGTTCTGGGTAGACCAACACCCTAAAGGGCAATACATTTAGTCCAGGTAACATTATCAGACTGCAAATGAATGTAGTCATTGTTGCCCCTTGAAATACAGAATTCCCTTTTGGGCTCAGATTTCTCCCTGGTAGCAAGTTAATGACTCCATTAAGCCATTGTGTATGAGTGCTAAAGTACAAGTTTCCACTAGGTATGTAGAGATGCAACTTATACTTAATGATTTTGCCATAATGGATATTTACATTGTAACTTCATCTTAGAAGTAATACAATTTTATTGTTGAAGTGAAGTTGTTCAACAGATACTTTCTATAGAGAGGAAACGGAGACCCAGAGACGTAGAGTGGCTCACACCACATTACACAGTTAGTTAATGTCAGAATTGCTGGGTCTTGGTCTTGCTTCCATCTCCTGTCATGTCATTTCATGCATATAAGTTACAATTCTAAATGAATGTGATCTGCTGGTCAACAGTGTCTAGTGAGACCTTCAATTCTGAAGAAACTCCTCAGAAGAGCCTATAGTTAAGACTCAAGATCTCAAGTGGCTACATTCTAAGTTCAGAGGAAAGCTGGAGGTGCCATTAGAGTGAAAGTAGGACTGTGCTCTCCTTTATAATCACTGCCCCTCCATGGAGTCCGGAGAAGGGACAGGGCAGTGCTGTTCCTCCTGAGATTGAGAGGGCCCCCAAATTCATCCCCTTCCTGAAGACGGGCCCAAGAGACTTGCTTGTGAAGTCTGCTGGTGCCTACAAGAATGTGTGAAGCGTAAGCATCTTGTTTCCTTGGAAGGTATATTTTTGAGCTGCCAAACCACAGTTCCTCTCTGGCCTGAGTGTACAGCCCAGAGGGAGGGATGGTGGGACGACTGTCTAAAAGTCTGAAAGTATGGCCAGGTTGTCCCTTTTCCCTCCTACTCCCACCCGTATAAATATTAAATACAACCTTTTTCTTTTTATGCCTCAAGAAGTTGAAACTCCTAAAACCCAAAGTCCACTTGTAATAGAACCCACAATCTAAAATATCTCATTATTATGGAATATGATTTTTTAAAAATCGCAGTTATTTTTATGAAGGGAATAACTGCCCTGCCCCGTCATTTCAAGCCTGACATCTGGGCGAGTGGAGGAAATTTGCCTTGTACACTTCCATCCATTTGTGAGCCAAAATACCTTGAATTCTCAGGTCCATTTTGCAGATATTGTTGTTTTCTGTTTAGGAAACTCGCCAATGTGATGCTACCTTCCTGTTCTCCCCAGAGGGGCCAGGTGGCTGAGACACCTGTCCACCGGCTCGGAGTCCGCCAGGCTTGGCACTCCCTCCCCACCTCACAGATGGCTGGCAACCTGAGGAGATTCCTCTTTCGGGCACAGCTTTCTCCCTCTTATCTGAATATCTTCCTCACTGTGAGAGATGAGATTTTCTTCTTCCTTATCTCCCTAATTCATTCCACCTAGGAAATGTAAGCATTTTCAAAACTTGGGTGCTTGCTACAGTATTTCGTGAGTCTTAATTGAAAATGTACTTCCAATTTAAAACCCCTTTTTCAAGTGTTGCCTCTAACTCAATGTTTTCATTGAAAATGGGATTTTCCAATTTTCCTCTCCCAAAAGATTCTGCTTAAAAGTGTCTAGTATCATCAATGTCCTCTTTCAGGCCTTATGTTATACGGCCTCTGTTTTACTTAGCACTGTTGACTTTCTTCTTCTATTTGAATATCCTTTCTTTCTTTTCTCCCATGAAACATTTTTTCCCCCTTGATGTGTTCAATTATCTGAGTCCTCTTGAAATCTTTTCCCCTAAGAAAGTCAGTCTGATTATTCCTGACACATCAACTTACTTTGACTTCGCTCAACATTGTCCAGAAGCAGCTATGCCTAGTATTAATGAGCACCATTTTTATACACCCCTTTAGCATAATCTTATGGTTGTTTCACATATGCATAGCTTGCGTATCAAAATAAACTTTAAGTTCCTCTGGGAAAAATATGGTTTTCTGTTTTTGCTTAGCTCCTAATGAAATAGATGCGTGGGGTGCTTGGGTGGCTCAGTTGGTGAAGTGTCTGCTTTCAGCTCAGATCATGATCCCAGGGTGCTGGGATCAAGCCCCCGTCTGGCTCCCTGCTCAGTGGGGAGCCTGCTTCTCACTCTCCATCAAACTGCCCCTCCCCCTGCTTGTACGCTCTCCCTCTCTCAAATAAATAAATAAATAAACAAAATCTTAAAAAAAAAAAAGAAATAGAAGCTTAATAAATGTTTATTGAGGTAAACAGTGCATTGGTTAGTGAGCTACTTATACATTTAAAATAGGGTATTATGAAATTTTGGGGTCAGTGCAAATAGAAGAAATCATCAAAGACATCACTACATAATAACTGTTATTTTATTTTTATTGATAGAAAATTAACTGTATTTAATTTGGTTGGCAATAAACCAAAGTGAATTTTGCTATGTTAGAAGAGAAGGAGTGCTGTTAGTGTAAGATTGTTTTGATAAGATACTATAATCAAAAGGAGTTAGTGTCTTGTCTTTTGTGAAGGTGCTGTTTTGATGGGAATATAGCAAGTGGTACTGTATTGTATTTATTTATGTGTTTGTCTCTTTCATTATATTCATATATAAATATATTTTATTTTTATATCAATTTGTAATATATTTTTCTATATCTTCAATATATTTTAATATATATTTTTGATGAGTGAGGAAAAATTGAAATTTTCAACTTAAACTTCACTAAAGATTATTTATTAACAGAGAAGATAATAAGGTATCAGTTGAACAAGATTGTTATACTAGCAACTACTGACAAATTATTATGAAAAAAAGGCCCTCTCACCATTTATAACACCCCAATTTATACATTACCATCACATGCAAATTTAAGATGTGGATCTATGTTCATTATAAACTGTGATGCATAGGGGATAAGCATCTACAAATGATAACTGAACAATTGACAATTATTTTATTTCAATATAAAATCTATATAAAGTTTTTAAAAGCTTGAGGAAGTAGGAATGTATAGGAGGTGGTCCTGTATGAAGACAATGTGAATTAGTGGGAATAATACATTATAAGATATTGAAATATAAAATTACTTACTTTGCCTTAATTCCATAGATTAGTTCATCTAGGTTGTGAAATTATTACCTAATAATGGTACTTTGAGGGTTATAAGACCATTTAGTAATTAGCATTTTGTATATACTCTATATATTTCTAAAGAAATCACTCTTTTTATTTCCTTAAAGAGCTTAAAACTTTCTTCTGAAATTTCGTTTATGGTTAAAACTCACAAAGTAAATATTTATTCCTGTAGTTCAAAGGGAAACTTCAGCATTGCTTCTGTCAGAAATGTATTCCACATGCCCAAATAGAATTGGGAAAAAAAAAAAAGTTCTCTCTATATTACTTAATACAGAGTGCTCATTTAGGAATTAAAGAACCTTTTTTAGTAATTGGTGTTATGATCTTTTGAAACTAATTTAACTCATACATTTTCTAAGCTATAAAATGTTGAGATTCTGTTACAGTGGGATATTTTTTAAAGTTCTTTTGAGGTCTCAAGTTTTATAATTCTAAGTAACTGTCATTCAGTATTCATGTTGGTCTAGAGAAACCAAGAACTATCCTCTCTAGCAATGGTTTTCCAGGGGACCTTAAACGTAGACTTGATAGGGGAAAA
Organism: Potos flavus; assembly: GCA_028534135.1. Classification (NCBI taxonomy): domain Eukaryota; kingdom Metazoa; phylum Chordata; class Mammalia; order Carnivora; family Procyonidae; genus Potos; species Potos flavus. The sequence continues at coordinate 103,902,901 of CM052899.1, forward strand.
GATAATTGGAAAGATAGCTTCTCATTTTGAGGATGGACGAAACTCTAACTTTTAGAGACCACTTGGGAGTTACTTAGAAATGTAATTACAAAGCATGTCAAGAAGATTGGAGTAGATGACCTAATCATTTGAAAAGAAGAGAAACTATGATAGTTAGTTTTTCACCCATAAGCTGAATTTTCAAAGTTCTCATGATTTCTGCAATTAAAAGTTATTTTTTTTTTTTTAAATCCCAATCTTGCTTCACCCTTTCAAAGCATAGGAAGCTAAGTGTCATAGTATCTCTTGTGCTCTCTCAGCTGGTGTCTGGGGATAGGGTGGAATCAGGACAAAATGCCATCTGTTTCTCTTACAACATCCTAAAAGCAGCACTATCTGGTTGGGCGTAAACAAAGATGTGAAACACAGGTCTCCTTGTTAAATTTGTCTTTAATTACAATGGAGATAAAGAAAGTGAAATGCTACCTCATTATGTCTTTTAACAAGAAAATATTTCAGAATAAGCCATTTTCCTCAATAGTTTATTATGAGATCAAATCAGACCTAAAAGAAATTTATAGAAAATGCTGTAAAAACATAACTGGTGGTTCCTCGCATCACAGTCAATAAAACCTTCAACAGTGGTAGTTGGAATAATACTTTCCCACTGTATGGTAAGAGAATGTTTCTATTTGCAGAATTTCCCAACTGAGTAAGTCTCTATATTTATTTTTCAAATATAAATAGCTGTAGTAGATTGGAAATTACTTTCAGAGCTTTAAGTCTAAACATTTTATGGATGTTTATGGATGGACATATTTTATATGTGTATATATGTAATGTATATGACAAAATGATAGAATGTTTTAAGAAAAAAACAGTGAGGTATTTTGTCTGTTTCCTGATCCTAGGTACGTGAGGGCAAAACATCTGTGCATCTAGTCACTTCTATCCCTTTAGTATCAAACCCCGTCAAGGGCAGAGAGGAGGCAAAGCAGGAGGATGTGGCTTTGCATGGAACCAACTTCCCACAGCAAGATCTGGGGTGGTTAAGAGTATCTTCTCTGGATTCAAAGGGGCCTGGATTAAAATTCCAACTGTGTTACTTCCCACTGCATAATGTGGGCCAATTGCTTATCTTTTTTGAGCCCCAGTATTTTCACCTGTACAATGTGAATCATATGAGTATGCGCATCATGGTTTCTTCTTAGGATTAAAGGAGCTAATTCACAGAAAATGTTTACATGGACCTGTACACACTGACACTCAGTATTTTCAGGGGTGGTTTGTCAGTCCTTGCTGAAGGAGGGCATTCTCTCTTATGGACAATCTGAAGAACTAATAATGGAGACATTAAGGAGCGCTACTGGATTAAGATTTTACTCAGGGAAATCAGTGGCCAAACGTGTAGCAGTTTGGTGAGGACAAGCCTTGCAGTACATCCCAATCTCCATCTCACCACACCAGCAGTTAAAAATGTGCCTCTTCACCTGGGTGGCTCAGTTGGTTAACGTCTGCCTTTGGCTCACGTCATGATCTCAGGGTCCTGGGATCGAGCCCTGCATTGGGCTCCCTGCTCACTGGAGAGTCTGTTTCTCTCTGCTCCTCCCCCTTGCTCATGCTCTCTCTCTCTCTCTCACAAATACATACATAAAATCTTTAAAAAAGTTTTTTTAAAGATTTTATTTACTTATTTGACAGAGAGAGACCCAGCAAGAGAAGGAACACAAGCAGGGGGAGTGGGAGAGGGAGAAGCAGTCTTCCCGCTGAGCAGGAGCCCGATGTAGGGCTCGATCCCAGGATCCTGGGATCATGACCTGAGCCAAAGACAGATGCTTAACTACTGAGCCACCCAGGCACCCCTAAAAAAAATTTTTTTAATTAAAAATGTGCCTACTTGTAGTTGGCCACAAGTCATTTTATGGATGTTCAAGAGGTCACAGACATCGGTAAACATAAAAATGGGGATTGCCATTCAGTTCAGCTGGTGTCCTCTCATTCTCCACTCCACCTGTTTCCCCATTGTTTTTCATACAGTAGAATTTCTACTTGGTGACTTTCCAGAGCTCCCCACTGACTTGTTAATAAAGTCCCAAGTCCCCGGTTTGATGTTCAAGGTCCTTTATGGTCTAGCCTCCATTATTGTGCCGGACAAGGCCCACTATGTCCTTTCATAGCATAGAGCAATCCAGCCAAACACAAGTGTTTGCAGTTCTCTCAATTACCTCTCACTTCCCCTCCAGACCTTTGCTGGTGCCCCTTCCTCTAGCTGTGTAGACACGCTACTAGCTCTTCAAACTCTAGCTCCTACATCCGCTCTCTCAGAAAGGAGCCCTTGCTCATGCCAGCACGGTGGTCATCCTTTATCTTGTAAACTCTTGCCCAATTTCTTATCCAGCAGCATTCAAATTTTTAGCTGGAATCACAATAGGAAACATATTTTGCACTGACACATGTTTCATTCAATTACACATACACACATACATGTGCACGTGAACTTCATGAAACAATACTTACCTTCATTATTTGCAATATTCCTCTCATGTTTCTTTTCTCTTTCATTTGGCAAAAGCTCTGATTGCATCTACTAACCAGATCTTAATTACTCTTTACTTGTATCATAACCTAGAGTTTGAAAAACAGTGATCCACATACCCCATACAGAATAACCTTCATTGTTTATTGTGTATAGGCATTGTGTTCCTTGCAGACTGAGACCTGCTCACAGATAATATCATGTAGCACAGTATAGAGTCTTTCATTAGATAATCATGCCTTTCACATTGGTTGCCCAGTAAGTGTTTGTGGAAGAGAAAAAAGAAAAAAGGAAGGGAGGAAAGGAAGAAGAGAGGAAAGAAATAAAAAGAAAAGTCTTTGAAGACGTTGATTATACCCAGAAATTGAGGTTGTTATTATTTAACAAGTCAACAGATAGGGATCATTTAAGTTATTTATAGGTGAATTTTCCAGTCAAAGTGGTATGTGCTTCTTTGAATAACTTTCTTCAACTTCAGTTTAAAACTGAGAAATCAGTGTTACATCACAGACTCTGGGATGAAAAGAAAGATAGTGAGAACAAAATGACTAATACAGAAAAGATAACATCATGCATGCTTACCGTGTTCCTTCTCCTTGCTGGGGGACTTGGTGGGGGGGTGGTGAGAGCAAGGGTGTGAAGCGTATCCAGAGGTGAAAAAAGCTTTTGACTTGATTTCTGTAAAGCCTGTGAAAAGGCACATCTGTAATTCCTGAATGTGCTGAACACATCTATATGTGTTGAACACATCAAGCGATTTCCCTATACTGTCTATAAACAAAGTCAGTGCTAAGTGCTAACACTTCCAAGCACCTCAAGTCTATAAAATGAAACAGGAAGTACGTTCTATCTCCTGACATCTCAAATGCTGCTTTTCCCTGATGCACAAGAATGTTGTTTTTTCCAGATTCGAAGAGGAAAGTGTTGAATAAAATTTTAAATTTGAGAAGTCGTACTAATGACATGTATTTACTGTAATGGCATATCCAGGTGGACTGGGATCGAAACAGAAGTCTTGTCACTCAAAATCCATCCTCTTAACTAACGTGCTGTACTATGTATACTCTATACAGATGAAATAACAACACGAAAACAATGCCTTCCGTGGACATGAATACGTTGTCCAAGTCCTTTGTACATGTTTGTTGGTTATTTTCTGATCTTTAGTACAGCCGTGAGTGTATAGAGACAAGACCAACAAATGCAGAATTAAAAGGATTCTATAAAAGCTAATAAATGCAGTAATATTATGTAAAACAAATATTTCCATAAATCACTGAGAATTAAGTCCTACATACTTCACTTTGAAAAAAAATAATATTTTAATGGGAGTTTTAAGAATTATTATTAAATACTGACTTTCTATTGCCAAAGAAGTATTATTAAAAATAAACATGTAATATACATAACAATGTATCACTTTCATTTCAGTGCGTTCGATTGTTACAATTTAGAGAACTAAATCATTTGAAAATGCAGATTTATGGTGGTTCCATTGCCAAAAATTTAGACATGTTGCAATGTTGAATTTCTTTAAAATTTATTGTATTTCTTAAAAAAATTAAAAAGTAAAATTTATTGTCTTCCTTTGGAATATATAGAGAGAAAGGAGGGAGAAAATGCTTTATATCAGGAAGAGATGTACTAATACTGACATTTTACTACTTAATAATTACAGTGTGCTATGAAAATATTTCGTAAAACATCCACTGTCCAGAGAACGTCCATTTAATTATTTCTTCTGACAATGTTTATTAAGTTGGCTTAAAAATATTGTTAAATTTCAAATTTGTACATGTATTTCTCACTAGTTTTGTCAGCTATCATTTTGTTTCAGAGCTAAGGACCGTTCCTGCCAGCTATCTTGAAAATTCATGCCGGTGGTGAGAAGCAGATGGAGTCAGTGAATGAATACGGACCTGAAGACTGAATTCATTACAATTAGAAAATTAATTTCAAATCCATGCCTTACTTACTGGCTTAGCAGGAGTACACATACAGTTTATTTTGCTTAAATATACTAGTCTATTATTTGGCAAAATAAATGTAAACTTTAAAGCAGCTACTTTAACACAGTTTCCTTTTTGCAGGTGGTATAAATGCATCCACTCCTGTATTACCACCAACAATAATTTCTCCAGCAGGATTATCTGTATCAACACCAACCACAGCGTCAAATCTTGTTACGGAATTGGCAGTTGGAATGTCTACAGGTAGGAATAACTCATAGTGAAATTGACCCTAACTTTAATAGATAAAATTCATAGCATCTATATAATTTCATCACCAAAAAATAACTTGAGATCTTATATCTATTTTATGAAGGTCCATGCTATTTCACTATTTTGAAACTTCTGTGTTATTTTGGGTTGAATACAGAACCATGAGATCACAGTGGGCTTCTTTGATGATATTCCTTTGGATCATTTCCTGCCTGAGAATAATCTTATCGTGAATGTTACATACGCAAAGTTTATTTTTAAAGAATAAAAAAAATCCCCATTTCCTTAGTCATAGAAATATGTTTCTAAATATTCCAATTGTCCACTTAAGCAGCACCATTAACAAAGTGAAACTGTATTAATAACACACGGATCTTGTTAGTTATATTGGGCTGAGAGTAGATTTAATTTGTAAGGTTCGGTAGCAATGTCATCATTATAGTTACTGGACTGAGTGGCAACGGCATCATGTTTTATGGTTCTAGGTATTCTTACCATCCATGAAAAGTAAAATGAGCTATTGGGGCCATTTAATTAAAAACCCAAGAGGGTATCAATCCAATGCATACTGCCTTGTCCATCCCGCAACACACATAAAATGAGGCATATCATTCAGGTTCTATAATCAATGGAGAGAGAAATATAGAATTACTTGTTTATTGCTTATGGGCAGAAACTCTGGTTAGAATGCTGAAGTCACAAGAAGACCTGAAGATCATATAACCTTAAGAGGAGATAACTGAAATTCCTCCTGCTCTCTTCCTCACCGCTCCACTTACTCCTCATTTAATTTTCATTCTAAGACCAAGTTCAAATAAAATGTAGAGAACCAACGAGAGCTGGTTCATGAGACTTAACTGGGGTGGTGATCCTCAAAGAAAGGGTCTCATGAATATAGTCCATTATTTCTGAAATGTGCAATTCTAAGATGAAACCAAACCAATTCTCCTACAATTTCTGTACCAAACTGGGAGAAAGCTTTACACAAAGAGGGCCGCACAGGGGATTTTGTTCCCAGAATGTAGTAGGACCTATATCACCAACGAAGGGAAATTCCAAATGACATGGTCAAAAAAGTCAAGCACCACGATCCTCCAGCCAACTCCTGAACTGTATTTTTTATTTATTTTATTTTATTTTATTTTATTTTATTTTATTATTTTAGAGATAGAAGTTTACTGAATACACTGCAAGGGAGCAGCAGGCAGGATAGCAAAAGGGAGATTGTCTGACCTTTATTTTATTTTTAAAAACTGTTTCAACCCTATGTTTTCAGGGTTTAAGCAGAGAAACATGCTCGTACTTTTACCAAGTATAAACATTTGCTGCTCTCCTCTCACTCTCTCTCTCTCTGTCACTCTCGCTGTGAGTTGCCAGCTGTGTTCTTGGCATAAACTTGTATTAATTTGGTAAAAGCATGTTATTTATTTAAAAGATTTTATTTATTTATTTGAAAGAGCGAGAGAGATCACAAGTAGGCAGAGAGGCAGGCAGAGAGAGAGGGGGAAGCAGGCTCCCTGTTGAGCAGAGAGCCCAATGTGGGGCTCGATGTGGGGCTCGATCCCAGGACCCTGAGATCATGACCCGAGCCGAAGGCAGAGGCTTTAACCCACTGAGCCACCCAGGCACCCCAGCATCTTATTTTTCTGATCAAAAACATCACCTCAAAAGAACCAATAAAGAGAAGGTAGGTACTGATATTGCATGCTGACTCAAAGGGTTGAAGTTTTGCAATTTCTACATTAATCCTTGGAACTTATGCTTTCTCAGTGAGATGATTCCTAGCCCTGACCACAGTGACCTGTGGTGAATAACAATGTCAAATTAACACAGATCCTAACTGTTATGTTAAGGGACCATGAACGGGAGAGGTGGAAGCTTCAGTGAAGGAATTCAGGCGGAATTGTCATTTCTGATACCGGGAATAAATCTTACCTGCCCAGCTTGGAAGGGAAACTCTCTACCTCCTCAGATAAACTGAGATTACCCTAACAACTTTACCACTGGTGGCTCCTATAGTGGGTCACTGAAGCCCCGTATCTGAAACAAGTCGCTTTAGGAAAACACTTGAAATCAGAGGACACACACACACACACACACACACACACACACACATACATAGCTTCCTCTTAATTTCTTTTCTGGGCACTTCACTGTCTTATATAACTCAGTTAACAAAAACTAAACTCCAGTCTGTGTTCTTCAAAAGTTCTCCCAGATGAGTCTTAAATTATTCACATTCAATTACACAAATTGTAATAGGCCAGTGAAGCTTTACTTTTTATTACTTTTTATTATAAAAATGTCCAGATGTACCCACAATAAAGAGTACTATAATTAATCCCCATATGTCCATCTCCCAGAATCAGTAATTATCAAGATTTTACCGTATTTGCTTCCTTTTTCTTTTTCTTTCTCCTCTCTCTCTGCCTTGTTCCCTTCCTTCTTCCCTTCCTTCTTTCCTTTTCCTTTATTCTCTTTCTCCATTTTTATTTGGCTGTCAAGTGATTTTTTAAAAAATATTTATTTATTTATTTGAGAGAGAGAGAGAGAGGGCAGCAGGAGGGGCAGAAGGAGAGGGAGAGAAAGAAACTCCAGCAGACTCCCTACTGAACTCTATTCAGGGCTCTGTCTCACAACCCTGAAATCATGACCTGAACCAAAATCAAGAGTTGTAGGCTTAACTGACTGAGCCACCCAGGTGTCCCAGACACCATGGTCATTAGACACAATAAAAGTATTTAACAAAAAAAAATAAAACATGGAGAAACATCTTTATTTTTCCTTTAAGGCTTTCCAAACAGATGTTCTTGTTTAAAAGTCAAGAGATATTTGATTTAATAGTGCTTATGTCCATCTAAAGCACGTAAATTTTCTTTCTCTTGACAATGGCAGAAATTCCATCATCAGAAGAGTGGAAAATGTGCTACTGAGATGGAAACTCTTCTTGTAGCGACGTAGCAGCAGTGGCAGAGGTGACTGACAGCTTTGCTTGGAGTGGGGTTTGCATTCAGAGGTTTACCCAATAAGAGAGATGGGACCTGATTTCTTAGCTATGCACCAAGTGCACTGCCCATTTTGTTCAAAGGCCAAGTGGCCAGAGTCAACATCAACACCTGGCAGACACTGAATGTCATCATCATGAGATGACCTTCTTTATTTTTTTTTAGTAAATATCTTATTTTATTTATTTATTTTTAAAGATTTTATTTATTTGACAGAGAGTGAGAGAGAGAAAAAACACAAGCAGGCAGAGAAGGAGGCAGAGGAGAGGGAAAAGCAGATTCCCCAATGAGCAGAGAGCCCAATGCAAGACTCGATGCCAGGACTCTGGGATCATGACCTGAGCAGAAGGCAGGTGGATAACCAATGGAGCCACCCAGGCGTCCCACGAGATGAACTTCTCAGATAGAAAAATAACCTGAAATATCATTCTTAAAACATAATTATTATTCAGCTTGATTTTTAAAGCATTTAATAGCCAAACTTTTTTTAATTAGCTGAATTAATTTGTCAGCACTGATATTTCGCATTTCTGATACTAAATAGATGTTCAGTTTCTGCTGAGGTCAGTAGAGGAACCCAGTGTTTTTGGCCATCTCCTCCATATAGGGTGCCAGTCATGGTGATGTTTACGATGCACTTCGTCTCTAGAAACTGACTAAGATAAAACTGCAAAGAAGGGACTTTTAAAAGGCAATCTTGTAAGTTTTCTCATTAGTGGGAAGATAGATTTGGGTACCACATTTTCTCCATATCTTTCTTCTTTTTTTCACTGTCTTTATATGCCTTAGAGAGTTTGAATTGAGAATGACTTACCTGGGATATCTTTGTACAAGATTTTTTGGTTTTTCCTTTTCATGGAATTTTGAAATGATAAAGTCGGCATTTTGCTTTTAGTTTATACTCACAAGATACAAAACGTTTACAAATTAGGCATTTTCTTGAAACCCTGATGTCCTAAATGGAACTAAACAAAGGTCTCAAAGATTATTTTGGGAAATGTTATGGATGATAGTTTACTAAAAATTTGACAGAGTACGATTATGATATTTTAATGATTTAATATTTTTAAAACATCTGTTGACATAAAATTATATAATATCCCTAAATATATGTGGCTATAGTACTCTCTTATTGTTCAATTCAATCTATTTTTTTTATCAAGTAGAATAAGTACTTAATCATTGTTTGCACATAAAATTCACAAAAGTCACAATCCTCATTAATTAGTGTGACATTTTACTTTTGCACAAATAAGGATGCATTTATACTTCAGAATTTAGGCATATTTAGCACATAAGAATTTTATCATAAGTTACATGTAGAATGCTTATCCGTATTTGACAGTGAGTATTCCTACATTAGCAATAAATCTAAAATAATTGTGTTTTGTTTCTGCTATAGATATAGTGACATTGATTAGATACAATGATCATGGTCATCATCACAGAATCACTGTTCACACACGAGCTCCGGAACTCCAGAAATGGATAGCCATTAGCTCTTCAGTTTTCCAAAGACCAAAGCTGAAATTGAAGCCAAATAGATTTGGGCTGAATGCTGGGCCCAAAGCTCGAGTTTGTTACCTATATTCCCTCTATCAAACATGAAGTCAGGATAGCTATAAAAGAAAAGGGTCAAGGGCTTCAGAAACTCAAGAACTACACACACTTGATACTTTTTCTATTTATATTCATGATTGTTTTATGTACCCTAATTATTTCCTCTAATCATCCCTATTCTTGAATGTTCAAGTGAAATAGGAGACATATCCCAGTGAAACATATGAAACAAGGTAATTGTAAAAATTCAATTCAGCCTGTTCTTGGTACCAAGAATGCCAAAGTGAAAATGCCGAAGTGAAAACAAATTCACCACATCTGGCTGGAAGGGACACTTCATTTGTATCATTACATCCTTACCTTAAGATGGCATTCTGCGGACACCTGCGTGGCTCAGCCAGTAATCATCTAATTCTTAATTTGGGCTCAGGTCATGATCTCAGGGTCATGTGATTGAGCTGACGTTGAGCTCTGCACTGAGCATGGAGATTGGGATTGGGATTTTCTCTCTCCCTCTCCCTCTGCCTTCCCCCCAGCTTGTGCTCTCTCTTTCTCTTTCTCTCTCTCTCTCTCAAAAAAAAGAAAGAAAGAAAGAAAGGAAAAAAAAGATGGCATCCCTGTGATTGGGCAATGTAAAAATCTCAAACCTAGCTTTTAGGAATAATGTGTCCTTCGTTGATTTCTTCTTTTAAAATATAACCGCATATTAGGTACAAAAGACTTTGAGAAAGTCTTCAGGGCTTCAGTACTTTCCACATTATAATTCCCAGTATCTACATGTTACAGCCACTTTCCATTTCTGTAATAACCTATGCCCTCTAATAAGCAGTGAGGACAGAGGAGCAGAAGAGAAAACCTCCACCACCTGCTTGGAGGCATTTATCCTCAACAACCCTCCTAAGATCTTATCTTCCTTGTGATTCCTTAGTTTTTCTTGATATACAGATCCAGCCAGCTTACCCTTGAGAACTTTTTTCTGGATGGGTTTTAAAGCATTAAACTGTGCAGAACCAAATTGTTTCTACCCCAATACAGCAGGCATACCTTTTAAGAACCAGGATTTTATATATGTCACACAATAAAAATAGAACTTATGCCCTAATCACAAAAGGATATCCTAAAGTGTTATAAGAAGGGAATGTTGACTAGTATGGCTATCGGACTGGTAAACTGTACTCACTACATAAAGCAAATCTTTGTCTTTTCTTGGTCCCCATGTTCTATAGAGTCCCTGCTTATCGACAACAACATTTACTCCTTACCTACCGTATGCCAGGAATGCCTTGATACTACTACTCAGATTAAAAAGATGACTAAGAGTTTGATACTGCCGTCAAGAGTCTAGAAATGGTCTTGCACAGGGTGGGAACTCAGTGAATGTTTCATAAATGAACAAATTAATTAATTACAAGAATTTGCAAGCTCCTTTATAATTTATGTAATTTTAGAAGTTCCAGTGTCATAATCTAATCAACAAAATGAAATGTAGTTCTGGGGGGGAAAAGGTCCTACTGACCAGGTTATTTTTCTCTCTAGGAAAAATAACATAATTTTAAATCATGTGTTTTTGCAATATATATTTTTCGCATGTTTAAAGATACCCAAGTAACAATCTGCAGTGAAAATTTGCTTTTGGGGTCTATTATAGAAAAAAAGTGTGTGTGTATGTGTGTGTGTGTGTTTTCATTGGGTCACACAAGCATTCAGTGCTCATGTTTCTTACTTTGATCAAGAGGATATAGGAAATGAAAAAAATTAAAGATCGGCAAAAGCTGACAGTACCACTGTAGAGGGATTCTAGTTCGCCTCCAGATTTGACTGACACTTATTTATTCCTTGACAGGTGAGATGAAATTGTGATTAATAATAATGTCATTTGTCTTATCAAACCAGGAACAACCAGTAAGAAACTCTCAAGTGCATCTTTGCAGCCAACACATTCTTCGTTAACGGCAACAGTTAAAGGTGAAGGTGAGTAATGATCATTTGCAATCATTTTTCTTTCATATATATAATTCATATGCATCATTGTCACTCTTCAGGAGTGGACAACGCAGTGGTTTTCAGTATATCAACAAGACTGTGCAACCATCACCACTACTAATTCTGGAACATTTTCATCACTCCAAAAAGAAACCCTATATCTGTTACTAATCACTTCCCATTTCCTCCTTCCCTCACTGCCAGGAACCACTAACCTACTCTCTGTCCCTTGGCCTATTTTAAAATTTCATATAAAAAAAATCACGTAAGTAGAATCATATTGTATATGATCTTTTGCATCTGACTTTCACAGAGCAGAATGTTCTCAGGTTCATCCACGCTCTAGCATTTATCTGTAGTTCATTTGTTTTTATGAGTGAATAGTATTTCATGGTATGGATATAATACATTTTGTTTATTTATTAGTTGATGGACATTTCAGTTGTTTCTACTTTTCAGCTGTTATAAATAATGCTGTTATGAACATTCTTATATAGATTTTTATGTGGTCATGTCTTTCCATTTCTCTTATGGTATGTATCTTATGGTATGGAATTGCTGAGGCACATGGTAACCCTATGTTTAACTTTTTGAGGAACTGATTTCCCGAGCAGCTGCACTATTTTACATTCCCACTAGAAAAGTCAGAGGGCATTAATTGTCCACTTTCCAATCCCTACTTGTTGCTGTCTATCTTTTTCATCATAGTCGTTCTAGTGGGCATGAAGTGGTATCATTGTGGTTTTGGTTTACATTTCCTTAATGACTAATGCTGCCAAGCATCTGTTCATGTACTTGCTGACAATTGTATATCTTCTTTGGAATACTGTCTATTTAATTCTTTCCATTTTTTAAAAATTGGGTTGTCTTTTATAGTTGGGTTGTAAGTATTTTTTTAAATGTATTTTGGAGACTAGAGGCTTATTGGGCAGATAATTTGCAAATATTTTCTCCCACTCTGTAGGTTGTCTTTCCATTTTCTTAATGGTAATTTTTGAAGTACTATCGTCTCTAATTCTGAGAGATTATACAAGGATACAAGGAAAATTTATCTATCTTTTTCTTTCATGTAAAGAAGGTAAAACTTTACCTCTACCCTAAAATTTTAGGTTTTCACTGAGACACTAACAAGAAGACAGATTAACAAAAAACAGCTTATTAACATGGGCAGTGCACAGCACATGAGAAACCTAAAACAAAGAGTAACTCCAAGCAATGGTTTAGAATTTTGGCTTATATAGCATCTAGAACAAAGAACAATAAGTTTGTAGAAAAATGACCCGACAAAAGAAAGTAGTTTAGGCTTCCAAGGCTGGCAAACAAATGGAAGGTAAATATCTGGAAGGAAACTAATGGAGTAAGGTTTGTTTGCAGATTCCTCTAGTGTCTTCTCTGGGCTGATAAGAGTCTGTCTCCAGTAAAAGAAGAATTTATATCCTGCCCTTAAGCAGAAGAGCTTTTCCTGCATTGGTTGCCTCTTAATTGGCTGCAGTTCAAAACAATTTTTTATGTCAAAGAGGCATATTTCAGGGTGACATTCTGGTTTCCTTCAGTCAGTGGGGTCAAATCTAAGAACCCATTGCTCAACTCAAGATTACAAAGATTTATGTCAGTGGTCTCTTCTAAGAATTTTATAGTTTTAGCTTTTCTACTTAAGTCTTTAATTTTTGTTTGTGGTGTGAGTTAGATGTCCAGCTTCATTCTTTTGTGTGTAATTATCCAGCTGTCCTAACACCTTTTGTTGAAAAGACTATTCTTTCCCTATTTAAATTGTCTTGGCATCCTTAATGAAAATCAATTGGCCATAAATGTATGAGGTTCTTTTTTTTCTGGACTCAAATATATTCCATTTATCGCTATATCTGTTTTTATACCAGAATCATATACTCTGCATTACCATTTGTATTAAGTTTTGAAATCAGGAAATGTGAGTCCTCCAGCTTTTTTCTTCTTTTTCAAGATTTTTTTCACTACTCTGGTTCGCTTGAGTTTTCATAGGAAATTTAGGATCAACTTGCCAATTTCTGCAAAATATCGGCTGGGATTGTGATAAGGACGGCATCACATCTGCAGATCAAGTTGGGAGTATTGCCATCTTAACTATCTTAAGTCTTCCAATCCATGAATATAGGACACCTTTCTGTTCATTTTAGGTCTTCTTTAACTTCTTTTAATAATGCTTGTAGTTTTCAGTGTAGAAGACTTGGATTTTTTTGTCCAATTTATTCCTAATATTTTATTCATTTCATGCTACTGTAAATGGAATCATTTTCTTAATTTTGTTTTTGGATTGTTCATTGCTACTGTATAGACATACAATTTATCTTCATATAGTGACATTATATCTTGCCACCTTGTTGAATCCATTTATTTGTTCTAATTTGTATCTGTGCATTGTGTGCATCTGTGCGTGTGTGTGTGTGTGTGTGTTCCTTTGGACTTTCTGTATCCAAGATTTATTTGCAAATATATATAGTTTAATTTCTTCCTTTTCAATCTAGATGCTTTTTATTTTTTAATTTTTTAGATGCTTTTATTTTATTTTCTTACCATTTTGCTCTTGCTAGAACCTCTGGTACAACACTGAATAGAAGTGGTGAGAGGAAACATCCTTGTTTTGCTCCTAATTATAAAGGAATGCTTTCATTCTCTCACCATTAAGTATGATGTTATTGTGCATTTTTCAAATACACCCTCTATCAGGTTGAGGAAGTCCTCTTCTATTACTAGTATGTTGAATGTTTATCATGCAAAGATGTTACATTTTGCCATATGCCTTTTCTCAGCATATTGAGATTGTTATATGATTTTTACCCCTTATTTTATTAATATGGCATATGACATTGATTTCTATATGTTGAACCAACTTTGCATTTCTGAGATAAATCCCACTTAGTCATGGCATATAATACTCTTTATGTTTTTGAATTTGATCTCTATTATTTTGTTCAGAATGTTTGTGTCTGTATTCATAAGAGATTTAAGTTTGTGATGTCTTTGCCTAATTTTGGTATCAGATTTAGACTAGCCTCCTAGGACAAATTAAGAAGTTCCTTCCTTTACTAATTTTTGGAAGACTTTATGAAGAATTGATGGTAATTATTCTTTAAACATGTGGTAGATTTTACCAGTGAAGCCATCTGATCCTGGATTTCTCTTGTGATTTTTTTTTTTTTTTTCCTGATTACTCAGTCAGTCTCTTTGCTCATTACAGTTCTATTCAGATTTTCTATTTCTTCTTGACTCAGTTTCGGCTACGGTTGGTGATTTCCTGGGAATTTTCTCATTTCATTTAGGTTATATAATTTGTTGGCATGCAATTTATTCATTGCATTGCCTTATAACCCTTCTTACTTCTGTAAGGGTGATAGTGATGTGTTCACTTTCATTCATGATTTAGTAATTTGAGTCCTCTCTCTTTTTTCTTTATCAGTCTAAGGGTTTGTCAATTTTGTCAATCTTCTCAAAGAACCAACTTTTTATTTTATTAATTTCTCTATCGTTTTCTTTTTTTTTTAGATTTGTTTATTTATTTGACAGAGAGAGATCACAAGTAGGCAGAGAGGCAGGCAGAGAGAGAGGGGGAAGCAGGCTCCCTGCTGAGCAGAGAGTCTGATGTGGGGCTCGATCCCAGGACCCTGAGATCATGACCTGAGCTGAAGGCAGAGGCTTTAACCCACTGAGTCACCCAGGAACCCCTATTGTTTTCCTATTACCTATTTTATTTCTCTTCTCTCTAGTCTTTATTATTTCCTTTTCCTTCTGTTGGCTTTAGGGTTAGTTCTCACTAAATTTTTAAGTTGGCACACTGGAATATTAATGTGAGATCTTTCTTCCCTTATAAACTAGATGTTTACACCCACAAGTTTTTCTCAGGGCTGCTTTTGCTACATTCCATAAATTTTGGTAGTTTATATTTCCATGTTTGTTCATCTCAAAGTATTTCCTAATATCCCTTGTTATTTATTCCTTGGCCCATTGGTTATTTAGTTTATTTTTAAATTTCTACATATTTATAAATTTTTTCCCATTACATTAAAAAAAAAAACCTTTCTCTTCAGTGTATTTACTACCTTCCAGAAGTTACCTACCTTAAGCATACAATTTTAAAATTTAATTTAATGTAATTTTAAAAATAAATGATATAGAGACTATTCAACAGTATATTATAGATGTCCTTGCCTCTGTTAGGCAG
This sequence comes from Potos flavus, assembly GCA_028534135.1. Classification (NCBI taxonomy): domain Eukaryota; kingdom Metazoa; phylum Chordata; class Mammalia; order Carnivora; family Procyonidae; genus Potos; species Potos flavus. The sequence goes on from CM052899.1 coordinate 103,918,381, forward strand.
AGCATAATAAGCAAAACTCGCAAATGCTTTGCAATTTTTTTCAAAGTACTATTTTTATAATAGTGCATTTGGCTCTTATTTTAAGAAATGTGTTATCATTTTTAAAGCTTATTTTTAAATAATTATTTAAATATTATTATTTGAAGATGGAAAAACTGGGTTTCAGAGAGGCTAAGTGACTTAACAAAAGAAGCACAAAATGCGTAATAATTCATAGTAACAATTTGCAATTTCAAACCTGATACTATTTCTGCCTACTCTGACATTCTTCATCTTACTTTTAGTGTGGATAGGCAAGGTTAACATTTTGTGACCCTCTTTATAAAGTAAGACAATTGTTCCCTAAATTCTTTTAATTGGAAAATACATTTCCATATGAAATTATATATATGTATATGGAATCTATAAGTACTACTCGTTTGAAGCAATGTGGTGGTGGTGTGTGTATGTAGGCAGGGTGGACTTCTATCTGCTTCTCTCTCTTACGGCTAACAGTAGTCTGTGAGGCTTCCACACTGAGCCCTTAAGGCTTCAGTAGTGCGGTTTAAAATTACCTAAATAAGGTACTATTATGTTATTTAAATGCCATTCGCAGTAAAATTTTAAAAAGTAATGTGCATTCTACAACCGAAAACAAACAAACAACTCTTTTTTGTCCACCACCTGACATGAGAGTAACCCCATGGTAATTGTCATGAACTATAGTTTTCGAAATGGGCAGCTCAAATGTTCCCAAAGCTTTTAAGATCCCCATATTCACTGATTTGTAAGAACATACAGACAAATAGGACCGGTATATCTAAGAAAATGATGGTGACAACCCTACCAATATTTGGTCTGGCTCCAAGAAACACTCTTAAAATAGATTTTTTTAAAAGTGGAAAGTCAATATTTACTTATTAATGAACTCTCTAAGGAAGAACGAGTGCTTAAAAAGAATCCCAAATCACTACATCCCTCTGAGGTCACCAAACCACTGCAAACCACTTTATTTCTGGGGTATACAAGCAAAGAGCCACTGTAAATAAAGGTAAAACTTTGTACCTGGCCTGGAATCAGTCCCAAATTCCCATATGAGCTTGACTTAATAAACTGAGTTAGAAAATGGATAGATCTGAAGACACCTAGACACCCCGTTAGCCAAGGCTGAAGTGTGAGGGAACTCTCGGTAGTCTGCTCTGGCTCAGTTTCCCTGGCGTTAAATCCAGGTCCCAGTTGGTCTAGGAAGAGGGAGAATATTGGTAAATGCACAATTTCAAGGGGCCCTTCATATCTACCTTAACCCGCCATCTAAATAATATGGAAAAGGAAAAGGAAATGCAAAATTCACATAGAAATAAAACTCCCTCCTCTTCGTGTCTCCCACTGAGAGCTGTAGTCCTACCTGACCTAGACTGTCCTCCACCATCACCATTTTGTTTTCTTCAGAATCTTTGGAACTCCACTGTAGCCTGATTCCATTATCTGAGTTAAGTACTGGAGGAACCTCAGTCCTAAGTTCTCCTTGAGTCGTTCAGGTGTTTGGCCTACACCCCTTCAGTTTTTTTGCCCTTGGGTTTAGCATTTGAATTTATTAACATTCCAATGCATTACTTGTCACTCCAAAAAAAAGATTCAAAATCTGAATAAAATTTTAGGAAGGATTTTTTTCTAGCTCTTGCCACTGCTTTGATGCATCTCTGTAAGCCCATTGGCATAAATACTTAGACTTTTCACAACCCTTCCATGAGTGGTTCTTTAATATTACCCCCAGAAGTCACTTAAATGAATCAGGACATTATTTTAATTAAGTTGTACCCATGTTGCCATAGATACAAAATTTCTATGGAACACTAGTCCATAAAATGATCCCTGGAAATGGAGGTCCTTGGGCAATTGCTTTAGAAAAGACTACCCTCTTAGGGTTTCACAATGCACCATAACATTTCTTTTAATCTTACTAATCCTATCACAAAGACATCCATTTGGCTTTTTTACATCTATGCAGCTCCAGTTAATTTGACTACAAAATGTCTTTTCTTAAACATAAAACCAAATTAACAGACCACAGTATTAGTATTCTTAGCATATGTTTTAGTAAATGCTAACTTTGTCAAAAAGTCACTTATCCCATATTCTATTTCTAAAGACAAAGTGACCACACAAGCAGTTTGCTTATGTGCATTAGATAAAACAATACTGTAATTCAAATTATATAATTCCAAAGGAATAAAACTGCTTAATCCCATGCCTTGCACGATTTAACTCCATAAACCCTCTCTTTCAAATCAATCATCAGTTATAAACACATCCTACGTTCCTAATATAAATAATACCCACATTTATTGCTTTCTCCCAAAAATTTAATTTCATGAAATATACAAAATGAATCTCACATCAATAATTCCAAAGCAATTATAAAACAGCCCTTATCTCTTATATTCATTCTGCTCAGTTCTAGCCAATGGTTTTCACTTAAGGGTGAAAACATGTAGTGGTTGTCTGTGATGCAGTGAGGTTGTCTTCTTTGCTCTCACACTCTGGTATTGATGAGACTTTTCAAGCATTTCATGTGTTAGACTCTTCTTATTCCAAGTCAAATATGGTTTTAAATTCTTTTATTTTGTCTTTCATTCATTCTAACTATAACAAAGTTCTAAGACCTAAAAGAACATGAATTTCAAAAACACAAGTCCTAAAAGTAAAGTCAATACTATTTTGATGTCACAATTTAAATTAGTATTTCTCAAATTAAATAATGTTGGTCAAACCTAATATAATATTATATGTATGTGCTTACAGTTCAATTTGCACTTGTAGACCAAAGCAGATACATAATGTTATCTGGGGGGAAATGGCCAGACAGAAAAACTGAAAGAGAGCAAACCACATAAGTTTAAAGAACAGCTTTAAGATTGATTTCATTTTTCTGAGATGGCAATCACTTCCTGGAAGGATCCAGAATCTATTAAGTACAAACCCAAAGTGCAATTGGGAAAATTTTTCAACAAGATGTTAATACAAGACCAAGATCCTCATATCTTACATGTGGGTCACCCATTTTCTTCTCTCTTGAATCTAGAATTTGAAACATTTCAGTAGTAAAATTTCAAAATTTATGGTGTGGCAGCATTTGTCTCCGTATTTTTCCTTCTATTTGTTTTAGGTCCACCATGCATGTATATTTAAAAATATTTTGGTTACCTTTAAAGCTCTCAAGATTCCTTCCATTGCCTACAGGACACTGTGAAATTGACAACCTGTCCTGAGTAGAGTATGGGCTCTTATTTTACCCTCATTTGTAAATTATATTCTGCATCAATAATAGGCAGTTCTTGAAGCAAACTCTTTGGCGTTGTATCCCCAGCTATCCCATTATTCTGCTCTCTTCATTGTATTTTTCTAATCTACCAGTTTCCCACATCTTTCTTAAATATAAATTCTCTTTTCCGTGTCCAAGACCATTGAGTCTGCCTCATGCTAGGGAATCCCTTAGGCCATCAGGATAGCTTTTTCATGGTTTTCTATTTTAACTCAGCAGAAGAATTCTCCACAAAATATTTCTAAAGAGGAAATCCTGTTTTAATGTTTTCCAAGAATATGTTCTTGGAGTTCTGGTGAAAAGCAAAATCTTTACCCCTCCATGTCCCTTCATCCTCAAATGTTGAGTTTCTACCTTTTGGGTGATCTTTTATACTTCCATGTTATCACGAGCATCAATGTCTGCTATGATAAGATATTTCTTTATTTTCTCAAATATTTCTCTCTCAATTTATTACTTCAAGATGCATCCGGGGAGCCTGGGTGGCTCAGTCAGTTAAGTTTCTGCCTTCGGCTCAGGTCATGATCTCAGGGTCCTGGGATGGAGCCCCAAATCAGGTCTCTGCTCAGCAGGGAGCCTGCTTCCCCCTCTCTCTGCCTGCTTCTCTGCCTACTTGTGATCTCTCTCTCTCAGAGAATAAATAAATAAAATCTTTAAAAGAAAAAAAAGATGTATCCAAAGTTTTGCTCATTTTTTTTTAAAGATTTTATTTATTTGACAGAGAGAGATCACGAGTAGGCAAAGAGGCAGGCAGAGAGAGAGGGGGAAGCAGGCTCCCCACTGAGCAGAGAGCCCGATGCGGGGCTCGATCCCAGGACCTTGAGATCATGACCTGAGCCAAAGGCAGAGGCTCCAACCCACTGACTGAGCCACCCAGGCGCCCCCAAAGTTTTGCTTATTTCAACTCTTTCTCACAGTGTTAATGCTACAGCCTATATTTGAACTTACGTTTATATTTTGCTGGCATACCAATTCTTGAAGGCTTTTTGTGTAAAGACATATTTACCTACTGTCTCTGAGGTCTTCTTGCAAACTATCAGTTTCTCTGGCATCAATTTCTTAATTGCACTAAGAATTTGTGTTACAGTATGGATGCTTGCTATTATAGAACGGAAGCTGATTGGCACTTCTGGAAAACACCAGCAATTCAGTCTTTCTGCCTACTGTGTGACAGGAATCTATTAAACTGACTTCCTCCCATCTCCAGCCAGCATCATATATAGCTAACAGTAAGCATGCAGTAATCAGCGTGCCTGTCTTTTCTTCACTAACCGATGATCTCCACATTAGACCTTGAAAAGACTGAAAAACATTAATAATTTTTTATAATATTTGTGCAAATATAAATTGTTTCAAGTAATCTTATTCCAGTGTTATTTAAAAATCTCAGGTTATCTTTGTTTTTAATTTTCCTTCCCCCTCCTAAAAAATGGACTAAGTATAATTAAAAGTTAATTTTAAGGAATTCCTATTATCCCTTTCCTACTGTCTATTCTCCCTACCTGAAAATTCCTTCCCAGACAGCACGGGAACCATGGTACCATCTTCGACTACTCCCACTTCCTTACCAGCCCCTTTCTAGGGTAGCTGAGTGTTTGATTAACTTTTGCATCAGAAAGCCTTGGATACAGATCCTTGCTCTCCTCGATTACAAGTTATGTAACAATGGAGAAATTAACTTTTCTGAGTTTTATATATAAAATTATGATCACAATTATTACTTAATTAATAGGATTACTGTCTGCCCAATGAGATAAACTATAGCAGACATATAAAAGAGTCTAATATGCCTTGTTTTCTTAATGAAATTAACCAGATCACCAAAAGGTAAATATCGAAATGTTGGATTTCTAAAACTTGATCAGAAAACTTTCAGTAACTAATATTCAAGTCGTAACCGGATGTTAATATTAATACTAATAAGATAATAAGACTATCTGCTTATTGGTTACACCCCTGATGGCTACTTATTGTTTTTACATAATTAGAAAACACAACCAGTGTTGTCACGGAGACCAAGTTGACTGTCACAAATGCAACAGTGACAAAGATTCCACTTTCAAATATTTCTTCAACATTACAAAGTTCCCAACACAAGAGTAAGTATAAAAAGTTATGCTGGAATGTTTAACTTATGTGGTGGATAGCATTAACCTTGGAATGTTTTTCAGCCCATAGCTACCGAAGAACCATGCCCAATGTGTCTTCTCTAGTCTCTACCAAATGGGACAAACTTTTGGCAACTTAGCTTTGTACCATGAAGCCTTATTCCTCCCTAGCCACAAATGGGTGGATGCCAAGAAAAATCAATTCAGGGCCAAGCAGTAATCTATGGTATCATCTGACACAAAAAGCAAGCTTGTCAACAAATTAGAAAACTTTGATGAAGTGGGAAAATTCTTAGAAAGAAGCAAATTGCTAAAACTGACTTAGGAAGATAGGTAGTCTGAAAAGATATAAAACTAATTAAAGATATTACATTGCATTAGAAATTTTAAATGGTCCCATGAAGAAAATTTCCAGCAGGATGGCTTCAATTATGAATTCTATGTATTTTCTATATATTTGCAAAAGAAATGATACCAATTCTTCTCAAACCTTTTCAGGAAGAGGAGGAGGGAAATTGCACAAGTCATTATTTGAGACCAACATTATCCTGGTACCAAAGCTAGAAAAGAATGAAAAGAAAAAGCAAGTAAAATTTAGGCCAATATCCCTCATGAACATTGATGCAACTATCCTTACCAAACTAACTTTGATAACATAAAAAGGGATAGAAAAATAAATAAGTGAAATTTATCCAGGAATGTATGACTGCTTCAGTAAATGAAAATCAAGGACAGCAATGCACTATATTAGTAGGATTGGTAGATGCAGAAAAGGCATTTGACAAAATTTAACACCCACTTTTAATTAGAAATCTCAATAAACTAGAAATAAAATGCAACTTACTCAAATTGAAAAGGACATCTGTGAAAAACGTATGGCAAACATCATACTTAATAGTTAAATATTTCATGCTTTCCTCCTCTTAAGATCTTGAACACAGCAAAGATGTCCATTCTCACCACTTTTATTCAAAATTATAACCAAAGGTTCTAGATAATACAATAAGCTGATGAGAGGTAGGTAGGTAGATAGATAGATCCATTCATGCAGAAATGAAAAAACAGAACAGTTTTTCTTAGCAGACTACATCTTCATGCAGAAAATAAAAAAAATCCACAATAAAACCACTAGAACTAATAGAGTATTTCCTATCACAAGCTATATGATATCCAAAAATAAATCATATTTCTATATGTTAACAATGACAATTCAGAAATAAAATTAAGGAAATAGCGACATTTACAAAAGTATCAGAAAGAATAAAATATTTAGGAAGATATTAATAGTCGAAGTATAAGATTTGCATACTGAACTACAAATATTTCTGTGAGACATTAAATATCTCAATAAATGGAGAGACACTATATATTCATAGATTGGAAGACTCAATATTTTTAGGTGGCAATTCTCCCCAAGTTGATAAAAATTGATTTATATATAAAATTCAATCCCTATCAGAATCAAAGAATCACAGCAAATGATTAGAAATTGATAAGCTGATCCTAAATAATACATGGAAATGAAAAAGACATAGACCAGCCAAAACAGTTTTGTCAAGGGGGAACGAAGTTGGAGGACTTGCATAAGCCAACTTCAAAACTTACTCTAAAGCTCCAGTAATCAAGACAGGTGCTTTGGAAATAATATTCATAGTAATATTATTCATAATAGTCTCATTGGGAACAACCCAAATGCCCATTAACTGGTGAGATGGAATATTCCACTGGATTTTCCATCTGAAATGGATTTGGAATATTCTAAATCATAGAATATCCAATTCAATGGCCTACTATTCAGCAATTTAAAGGGACAAATTAGTGATACAGGTTCTAACACTATGAACCCCAAAACCATTATGCTCAGTGAAAGAAGTCTTTGATAAAACATCATATACTGTATGATTCCATTTATATGAAATATCCAGAACAGACTTTCTAATAGAGACAGAAACCACATAAGTAGTTGTCTAAAGCTGGAGGTGGAACCGGGGATTGACTGCAGAAAGTTCCACGGGAATTTTTTATGTTGAAAATGTTCTAAAACTGGCTTATGGTGATGGTTGCACAACTCTATAAATTTACTGAAAATTATTGACTTGTATACTTAAAATGAGTACATTTTGTTGTGAATTTCTTTATAAAGCTAGGTTTAAAAACAAAAAGAATGAGAATATTAAGCAAGGCCAATCAAGTTTCCTTTCTGTGTAATATGAACCAGGAAACCCAAACAAACAAAAGGGTGATTAGCTGTGAAACCGGAAGCAGTAAGGTTTCAGTAGAATGAGTCTGAGACAGCTGTGGGCATACCTGTGGCACAAGCAAGCAGATATTATGAGGAAGTAAAACCGATGGGAAGCATGGAGAGAAAGAATGTGGGGAGATGAAGAGACCCCATGAGCGAGATGAAGTTATTCATGAGAGACAGAGAGAGCAGCAGGACCTAGAGCTTCCCTGAGTTCAGACAACTTTCTAGCTCCAACCACGTACATCATCACTACAAGCACTTCCTAAATGCTGACCTCAATGATATGAAGTAATCAGTACTTTTAGTCCAAATATATCCTGACTAGCAAAGCTAGTCATCTGCCGTAACAGCCTTATCATATACCATCCTTTATAAACAATAGAGGCATTCTTGGCATATCCATAGTCCTTAATAAGGAGCAGCTATAGATGACTTACAGTCCCCAGGTCTTTTCTTGGGACACCTTTAGGGTAGAAGGAGAAGGCAGGTGGAAACTGCAGATGTGCCAGGCCATCTTTTGTCTAGAGACACTGATGGAACAGCCATTTTCCGATATTTTATTATAATTCTCTTTAGCAGAACCTAAAGAAGGCTACATAGAAGGAACCTAACTTCATACCATAACTGGAGACTAATGATTTTATTTAACGAGAAAATCACTGAATAGAGGAATTTGAAGAGCAGGGTCATTTCTCCTTCAGATGTAGGACATTTCCCTGTGGGAGTGTTTTGGCTTCTGATGAGTAGAATATTTTGTAGGCAAAAAAATGTCTGAAAGGCACCTTTAGCAGATCTAAACCCCATCCATTTCATACCATGACTGCCCTACATATAAACAAAGTTAAAGTAAATATACATCTGAAAAATGTATAGTGGTTGAAGGTTAAACTCAAATAATTTGTATTCTGCACTAATACCCACTCACTAAGTGACTGATTAGGAATGTTATTCAGGGACCATGGTTTATTAAAATTAGCACTTATACAGAAATGTGTGGTCAGCCCCATGAGTCAATTAAGATTCCTAATTTTACTTTGATTTATGTAGTAAAATACCCACTGCATCTCTGTTCTGGGGACTATTGTATTTATTTAGCTTCTAAACACAGTTTGAAGTGGCTTTCTTCTAAGTGATTTTTTTAAATACACCCACAAAGCCATTTCTTGAAATTAAGGCACCCTGGAAAGAAAGATAATGAAATAAGGGTATTTACTGCTACCCTTTGCACTTGCCATTTAATTAACCAGTTCTATACTAAGTCTTTCAGATACTTTGTTATAAAACTCCTATTTTTGGGTAGCCATTCCTCTCCGGATCTCTCTGTTTCCTCAAGGTTCATCCTACTTAGTATGGAATCCACTTGATATAATGACCTGGCACCCATTTCCATTTGTGCCTGATGAAACCAGGAGCTAGCCCAGATTCCTGGTTAGCAGAGCAATGTTCCCTTTCCATCTCCACCCATCACACACGTAAGCATTCAGAATTAGCGAGGCCAAGACAGAGAGACGAAAAGAAAACAAAGTGATCTTGAGGAAGGTTGAACAGCTGAATCTTCATCTCTCCCTTAAACACATGGCAATGGGCTCTTGGATAATGACTGAAAATATTGTGAGTACTTCATCCCAAGTGCAGATTTGATTTAAAGTAGAGAAGCGTTAATGAGGTTTTTTGCTTTACTCCCTAGAAAGGAAGGGTATAGATCGAAAAGAAGCATGTCCTCAAAGCAATTCTCTCTAATCATTTCCCATTCTCTCTTTTTTAAAGATCTATTTATTTATTTTAGTGAGAGAGCGCAGAGGTGGGAGGATTAGAAGAAGAGTGAGAGAGAGAATCTCAAGTAGACTCCACGCTAAGCATGGATCCTGCCTCGGGGCTCGATCCCAGGACCCTGAGATCATGACCTGAGCCAAAACCAAGAGCCAGATACCTAACTGACTGTGCCACCCAGACGCCCCTCATTTCCCATTCTCTTAAATTTCTATGTATTTCTATTTAACTATTTTATTCTGCCTGGAGAAGCCACATTCCCAGAATTCTAGAACTTTTAAGATAGAAATTGGCACAAATTTAGTGCTCTGACTTTACAGTTAAATAAATGAGGGCCTATTGAATGAATTAATAAATTAGCGTATTCACTGCAAGTCTTTTGGAGGGCATCTGTATGCCTGGCATGCCTCTTCGCTTCTGGGAATGGCCAGCAATCCTTTGGATTCCTTGGCTTGTAGATGCACCCCTTTAATCTCAGACTCTGCCTTTACATGACTTTTTTCTCTGTATCTTCCATGGACTTCCCCTCTGTGTCTCCTCTTCTGTTTGTGCATTCTGTTCTTATGCAGATACCTGGAATTACCAAGATCCTTAACTTCATTACAATGACAAAGATCCATTCCAATAAGGTCATATTCACAGGTTCTGGGTACATGTGTTTTTAGGGACTTGGGCGGGGTGGGGGGGGGGTCACCATTTAACCCATTCTGGACCAGGTTTTTTTTTTTTTTTTAAGATTTAATTAATTAATTAATTTATTTATTTATTTATTTATTTATTTGAGAGAGAGAGAGAGCAGGGGGGAGGGTCAAAGGGAGAAGCAGACTCCCTGCTGAGCAGGGAGCCCAATGTGGGACTCGATCCTGGGACTCCAGGATCGTGACCTGAGCCAAAGGCAGCCACTTAACCAACTGAGCCACCCAGGCACCCCCAGACCAGATCTTGGACTACCTTTGCCACACCTAGATTCTGTCATCAATGCATTTGTCATTGTCTATATGCAGGTTTACCTCGTTGGGCACTGAGGGGGGATTCAAAGGAAATATCAATCACAGGAGTCCCTGCTCTCCAACAGCTACCCTGTGGCAGGATCACGTGTAAATCTCTGCTGTACAAGTGCAAAACTTGCCCTCTTCCTGAGTTCCCTATTTCTGCTAACGGCTTGAAAATGTGGCATCCTCTCTGACTCCTTTTGTTCTACTTCCCGTGCCAGCACATCCGGTTGGTTTCTGTGGAGAGAAGAGAAAAGTAAGAGGAAGTTAGAGAGGAGAAAGCAAAATGGGTGCTTTTCTTGCTGGTGATTTAGTGATTCAGTTATCTGTAACCGGATTTCAAAGCAGGTAAGAGATTGGCAGAAAGGGAGGATGATGGCTCTTTTTCTTTCTGGTGAATTCTCACTTGGCTGAGGAGAGAAAGTGGAATATGATGATAGGTAGAAGGCACATTGGGCGTTATGGCAATACCTCTAAGGGTTTTGCCCAGCCGGATTTTTTGCTACCTCAGCATATACAGTATTACTGATTTAAAATCTGAAGGGAAAGCCTGCTTTTGTCAAGTGGAAATGAATAACCCCTATAAGTCATCAGTAGGTTATTAAGTAAAAGTTAATAACATTTATATATAGTAATTAGTTTATCAAATATATATCCTTCTTGCATAATTTATTCTAGTTCAATATAGAATTTATTTTTACACGAAAGCATAGATAACTGTACAATAACCAAATAGATATTTTAGATACACTGGTGGCTGAACATGAGAACAGCCTATGCCTAAGCCTTGCTTTTTAAGGCACGCAGCCTTCTTAAAATAAAAATTAGAAAAAAAATGAATAAAATAAAATAAAAAATAAAAATTAGGCACTTCAATCACGCCAAGAGGAAGTTGGCTTATTGACTGTGAAGCATGATTCTGAAGCGAGATTGCTTAGGTTCAAATAATAGCACAACCATTTATTTGTACTGTGGCCTTTGGTAAGCTACTTAACTTCTCTGTGCCTCAGTTTCCTCATCTGTAAAATAGCTAGAAGATTACAACCTCATGGGATTCTTGTTAGGAGTAAAAGAGATAGGGTGCCTGGGTGGCTCAGTTGGTTGAGCGTCTGCCTTCAGCTCAGGTCATGATCCCAGGGTGCTGGGATTGAGTCCCGCATCGGGCTCCCTGCTCAGTGGGGAATCTGCTTCCCCCTCTCCCTCTGCCTGCTGCTCCCTCTACTTGTGCTCTCGCTCTCTGTCAAATAAATAAAATCTTTTTTAAAAAAGACTAAAAGAGCGGCGCCTGGGTGGGTCAGTGGGTTAGGCCTCTGCCTTCGGATCAGGTCATGATCTTGGGGTCCTGGGATAGAGCCCTGCGTCGGGCTCTTTGCTCAGCAGGGAGCCTGCTTCCCCCTCTCCCTCTGCCTGCCTCTCTGCCTACTTGTGATCTCTTTCTGTCTGTTAAATAAATAAAAAAAATCTTAAAAAAATAAAAATTTAAAAAAAAAGAGTAAAAGAGATAAAATAGACAAAGCTGAGAACTGTGTCTGGCAAGTAAACACAACAAATGTTAGCTATTATATTATTAATACTAATCCTCATACAAGCCAGGCAAAGTTGGTATTTGTGACACCAGTTTCACAAACAAGGAAACAGGTTCGGAAAGACTAGATGACTTAGTTAGGGTTAAACTAAAAGGATGAAATTCAAACACTGTTTTTCTTGCTGCGAGCCCTGTAAACTCTTCATTACACACTTGTTCTCATTACAACTACTTTACATAAAGTATCTAAAGGTAGTAGAAAACAACTTGCTTTTAATTGGGTGTATCATATGCTTGACAAGTAAGTGTTCAATAATTATAACACAAACTGGCTGACTGGCTGGCTCCCTGAACATAAGCCTGTGAGTCTAAGAAAGGTGATTCTCTCGCTGTCACCCACCAGGCCAGATTTATTCTTGACTGTGGTTTTTCTCATCCTGCCCTCCTCGTTTGCATGATCTTATTCTTTCTTTCCCTCTTCTTTCCTTCAACTGCCTCTTCCAATTCTACACATCCATCAAGGGCCTCTGCAAGATTTTGCCTCAGTATTTCCCACAACTTTATGGTGTCACGAGATATGTAAACCATTGGCATATTATTTATTTAGTGCTTTCTTTCTACTGATGCACTTTTTATTCTGAAATTTGCTTGAAAAGAAAACCATCATAAACGAAAAACCTGTTTCACTAGGCATCAAAAGAAGCCATAAAGTCACCAATATAAGCAAAATATAATTGAATTATAGCTAGATTTTGTTGCTTGCCTAAGTCTCTTAGTTTGAGGCTTGCTCATTCTTGTTTAAAAAATAAATCAAGATAAGCCCATTAGATATTAATGACACATTTGCATTAGATTGCAATTTTGAAAGTTCCTCATTGAAATAACCAAATAAACTGAAAGAGGGTTGAAAAGCAAATAATGTTCTCATTGAATGTTTCAATCTTATTTAATGTCGCTTTCCAGTACTGCCATATGGAACCTCTCGTACGATGAATGCTATGCATCTCACCCTTTGGAAAACAGTAATTTTCCAGATTGTTCAGCCTCATTTTTTCTTATGTGAATTGCACCATTTACATATGCCACTTATTTGGGGACTTAGTCAGAACATTTCTTATGTGATATTTAATTCATGTGTATCATTTCACGTGAGCAGATACAAGAGGAATTCTCAGGATAACAGTCTTAGTTACACACAAGTCATGGTTTAAGCCAAACCAGAAATACAAGTTGACCCTTGACCAACATGGGTGTTAGCGGTGCTGACCCCCTGAGCAGTAGAAAATCCTCATAGAACTTTTGACTTTCCAAAAAGTTAATTACTAATAGCTTTCTGTTGACCTTACCAGTATCGTACAGTCAAATAACACATTTCTGTATGTCGTATGCATCACATACTGTATCCTGACAATAAAGTAAGCTAGAGAAGAGAAAATGTCATTAAGGAAAACATAAGGAAGAGAAAATACATTTATAGTACTGCTATATCGAAAAAATCCATGTCTAAGTGGGACCACACATTTCAAACCTGTGCTGTACAGGGGTCAGCCAATTCTTAAACAGTTATAATGACTCAGCCAATGCAGTGTACAGGTGAATGATAAGGGAAACCTGAGGGATACCTGGGTGGCTCAGTCGGTTAAGCATCTGCTTTCAGCTCAGGTCATTATCCTGGAGTCCTGAGATTGAGTCCCTCGTCGGGTTCCTTGCTCAGTGGGAAGCCTGCTTCTCTCTCCCCCTGCTTGTGCGAGCTCTCTGACAAATAAATAAATAAAGTCTTTAAAAAAAAATAAAGGAAAACTTGAATTGGTCATAGGAAATTATTTTTAGGCAAATCAGTAAAGAATTATATATGGCATATCTATGGGAAAGGCCATATATATTCTTTCTCCTTTCCTGTTAATGATATATTCTACAGATAACTCTATACAGTCATATATGCATATATAGCTAGAAACACAATATCTTTTGTAAGATCTTTTAAGTAAATCCTATTTATCAAAGTTACTTGTTGTGTTTCTGTTTAAGCTTTCTGTCTTAAAAGCTAATTGAGTAAAGTTTAGCTTTGGATTAATGGATTAATTTGGATTAATGAAAGTTTAGACATTTAGAAGTTCACTAGCATTTCATAAGACTTCCATCTCATATTACAAAATCAAACTTGACTCACAGATTTTAAATCGCCAACCACCCTAACTAAGGATTTGGTCTTTACTAAATATCTAAGTTTGAGAATAGCTTAACAGAATGCACTACATTCATTTGCTATCTGACTTTACTCATTTCACTATAGATCAGAGCTTAGACTTTTCTCAAAACATGTGCATTATGAGAGTTATAAGTAAAACTCAGGAATAATTGCAAATGTCTTCATGTTTCATTAATTCACACTTAAACCGGGTTCCATAGCATTCATCTTTAGTTAGCTTTTATACCAACAGAACTGAGTCCAAATTTGAAGTGCTATATGAAAACACTTTATTGTCTTCAAAATAATATCTCTTTGATTTCAGATCTAAAAAAAAGGCATATGTTCTAGTTTTGATTAAATATCTAAGATTTGAGCAGTATTTTGTCCTCAGAATAACAATATATACATTAACATAGAAAAGTCTGGATTTCTTAGTACACTCAATATAGAATGTACTATATAGGGTTATGAGTTGGTGTATGTTATTATTTTTTAAGATTCATCTAAGCCTTAAGGCACAGTTATTTTTCTTTAAATGACATGTCCCTCTAAAATTATTATGCATTTCTGAAGGCTGATTAAAAAAAAACCCTCAAGTAAAGAATAGTCAAAAGGTTTTGTCTGGTACAAGTTTAAAATTTTTTCACTCTTAATGAAGTCTATCATCAAGAAAGGTTATGACGTGATATTAATAGCAAGAGAAACAAAGGGTTTTGATTTTCTTTGTATCCTCATCCTTTAGCAACTGATAAATATTTTAAGTGCGTCTTCCAAATCCAGCATTACACCATGCTCAAAAGTATTTTAACTAGTTACCAAAATAGAAATTAATTACATAGGTTTTCTATGCAGAACGGTTTATTGGATAGAAAAGATGTCTTTTTTAGAAGAAGATGATGGACATTAGAATAGCCGGATCTGATTTATAGTCCCTGTTCCCATCTTGAGAAAGTAGTTTCACTTTTCTCAGCTAATATTTGTAGATCTGCAGAATGGGAATGATGTCTCCCTTGCAGACATCAGCAAATAATAGATGGAACTGATCATAAGAGTTTCCTTTAAAAATAGTAGCTATCATTATCCAAGTAGCAAATTTTAAATATTCTTTTTTCCTTAAAAATTGAATTCAGGTAAGCAGAATTTGTCTTATTTATTATTTCTTTTATTTTCTGTTCTCACTCATTCATTCTACGTTTTTGCTAGAGATCTGGTGGTAGGTACTGGAATCATGGCTCTGAATAAAGCAAGTAATCTCTGTCCTCGTGATTCCACTGCCAACAAACACATTTTTAAAAAATTAAATAAATGTCACTGTAATAATAAAACACTGTTGAGCAACTGAAGCCACGTGGTAGAGTAGTTTGAAGAGAAATAAGGAGACCACTTTAGGTGAGGGGGTTAGAGAAGACATCGTTTAGTGGCGACATCTGAGCAGAGTTACGAAAGATAGAAGGAAGCCAGCATGTAGCCTGAGAGAACACCAAGGCAAAGGGAAGAGCCAGCGGAGAAGCCCGAGGCAAGAATAGTCCCATGAAGTTATCTACCAACAAGGTGAAATGGGGCTGAATGGTTGGAAACGAATTGAGCAAGGCAGGGGCCATGTCATGTAAAGACTTACCAGCCATAGTAAGAGGTATAGGGAGCCATTAGAACAGTGAAGTTTAAATTTAAATAGATTTTTCTATGTGGCTATTGCAGGGAGAAAGATGGGTACTAGTTGAACAATAGCCAATTAAATGATATATTTGGAATATATTTTGAAGCTAGAGCCCATGGGGTGAAAAATAGGAGCATCTAGAAAGGCCACTGTTTTTTGGCTTATGCAGCTGGGGGACAATGGTACCATGCATTGAACCAAGAAAGCATGGGAAGAGGCAGATTTAAGGATATCAGTCAGGAATTCTGTTTTAAGCATGTTAAATTTCAGATGCCTATAGACAGTCAAGTGAACACAAAAAGGAGGCATGGATTTTTTTTTTTTTTCTTATTTTGAGAGAGAGAAAGTGCAGGGGCAGAGGTGCAGAGTGAGAGAGAGAATCTTTTTTCCCCCCAAATACTTTTATTTTATTTTTTCAGCGTTACAAGATTCGTTGTTCATGTACCATACCCAGTGTTCCATGCAATACGTGCCCTCCTCAATACCCACCACCAGGCTTGCCCAACCCCTTACCCCCACCTCATCAAAACCCAATCTTAAGCAGCGTGGAGCCCAACCCGGGGCTCGCTCTTACTACTCTGAGATCATGACCTGAGCCGAAATCAAGAGTCGGATGCTTAACCCTAACTGAACCACCCAGGTGCACCAGCAAATGAATATTTTAAACTATCATTAATGGGCTTCTCTTTGTTTTAAAATCATTTTCTATATTTTTCACATGACAGATTTTGTTCATGGTGCATATATGCAAAGTTGTTAAAATAATCTTTGATTATAATTTTCTCAAGTAATTTTATTGTAGAAAGGTCATCTGAACTATATTTACTTCAAAGGAATTCCCTACGTTTGAGAGGTATCTGTCTGAACCTTCCTGAAACTTCCTCAAGTCAGGAGATGTGTCATCTCTTAGTGGGAATATGACACGTGGCAGTGTCACTCATGAAGCCCTCCCCAAAGATATAGTTGTCTGCAATATCCTGGTTTATTGAGGATGTGAAGTTGGACCGGATGCTCTAAAACAGGATTCACCAAACTAGGGCCCACAGGCCCAATCTAGCACCCCACCTATTTTTCTAAGTAAAGTTTCTTTGGAATACAGCCATATTTACTCTCTAAGTATTATGTGTATGGCTGCATTCACAGTACAATGGCAAAGCTGAATAGTTACAAGAGAGACTTAAGACCCACAAAGCCTAAAATATTTACTATTTGGCCCTTTTAAGAAAAAATTGGTTGACCCATGCTCTAAAGCTTTTCTAGCCGTGAAGCCCGTGTGATTTTATGATTTGAAGAAAAGTGAATTAGAAATGAAGTAGGATCTATATCCGCTTACCACCCATAACAATTGTGAGAGTAGTTCTGATATTCAATATTTACTTTCGGTGATTGTCTTTTCTGGTCTTTCCTCCAAAGCTGAGAATCAGAGTTCAATCAAAACAACAGAAACACCAGGTAAGTTAATTTTCTTGTCTCTGAGAATATTCATGAGTAAAATCCCCAAAATGAGATAAAGGAGATCGGTCAGTGTGGGAGCATGGAAAAATAGTACAAGGGAAAACATTACATGGCAACTAAAATGTTTAGGAGAACTTGCGTTTACAAAAAAAAAAATGCAGACCGGACCACAGGATGTGCCTGAATGCTCTGTGGCGAGAGTGAGTGGAACCAGCCCTGGTAAATGCATGAAGCCTGTGCAAATGTCCTCTGCCCAGAATGCACCATTCCTGGTCTGTTTCTGCGGTTGGCCTGCCCTGTCCCAGAAGTCCAGTGTGTCTGTGACTGTCTTCTCTGTTTCCCAACACAGCCTGATCCTGGCAGCCCGAGAGTTGATGTTACAAACCACAGTTAGCAGCTTAAAGTATTATCATTCCAAGAAGTGCTTGTGTTTTTTTATTCTAAGTTTTAAACTGAATAAATTAAGGATGATGATGCAACAGGAATTGAAAAAGATCGTTGGGGGGTGGGGGTGGGGAGATGGAACCGTTGAATCTTTCTGTTTTTTTGAAATTGTAATTACTTGGGAAACTTTTATCTTCCTACATCCTACCACATACTTTTATAAATGACAAATCTCTTAGGTCCTCAATCTTGGTGACTTTTGGTATATATAAAAATGAGAAATACGTGAAATTAACTTAGAAGATCACGTAACTTCAAAAAAAAAAAGTCAGAAAAATAAAGCCATGAAAATTACGACCGAGTCCATTTTCACAGCAAATGTACTAAATGATCATCAGTCTACCTTCCCCATCATGTGTTCAAAGAACTCAAAACTGAAATGATTATGCTGTTAACTTTTAATTAATTATCTTCTACACAATATATCTCATGAATAAAAAGTTATTTTGATATTAATCCTCTTTATTTCACCTCATCGCCATATATTTTTTTTATTCTTATTTCCATTTACATAGTCTAGAACTACACTAGAAAAAGCACTGGGAAAAAAAAAGCAAAACAAAACATAAAAACAGTGCATCCAAACAAACAGGGCAGCTTTGCATTGGCTGATGGTTTGCACTGTTCTGGAGAAGTCCTTACTTTCTGCTTCATGGACGGGTCATCCAGGAGAAGTTACAGATGGAAGAGAATTGAGAAGCTACCAAAATCATCACCTCCTTAAAAGGAGGGATTGAAGCATCCTTTAAGAGATGAATTTACAAAATGCCAGCTTTAACTATAGTTGATTTTTAACTATAATAAAAAGCCCATTTACACTATTTAAATTTTGAGTTATAGAAACTAGTTCCCCTAACAGATAATAAACACATCATTGATTTGAACAGTGGATTAAAAAGAAGTGAGATTGATTTAATAAACTATGAGAAAAGTCAGTCTTAACTTCAGAGATATATGTTATGGGTAGATTAAATCCAGACTCACTCAAAAAAAAAAAAAATGTAATGACAAGGTATTCCTTACACACCTGTTGACAACTGTTCAGTCTGCTTGTTCAGTCATTTGTTTATTATCAAAGATGTTCAATCATCAAATTTGTGAAAGTCATTTATATGATCAAGAATAGGCATCTTACTTGAAATAACTAACATTTTTTAGGTAGAAATCGAGGTAGAATTCTAGTCTGCAGAATTATTATTACTGCTTCCTTTTTATAAATATAAGCTAATACGCATTTAGCCTTTTTTTTTTTCGCATTTAGCCTTTGACTAGATCATATGTCATACTCACATTTGGCATTTTCTTTCATATTATGCATCCAGCTTTCATTTTCTTGGAAAAAATATGCTTTTACCACTGACTTCAAAAACTATTATTTAGGGTATAGAAATTGATGATTGTTTTTACATAAAAACCTTTTTGGGAATTCAAAACAAGCAAGGCAACTGTACATAAAGCCTCGATTATAAGAAATTGTTCATATATATAATAAAGATAGTCATAGTAATAGGGAAATGATCGACCAGGGTCTGAAAACATGGCCATTTATTCCATTCAATAGAGGAAACGTAGTATAAGGTGGATCATTGTGTTTAACAATGCTGAGCATGGCTCAGTGTCTGAAGTAGGTAAGAAAGTCAAACTTCACCTACCGACTGTAACATATATGGTAAGACCACAAATTTAATGTGATACTATACTGAATACACAGAACCATGTATTTGACCAACCACCACTAACCCAGGTATTTAATAAATAGTTCTTCTGTTCCTTCACGTGTAACACTAGCTAAGAGTTATGAGTGATACCTGGAGCCTGCCATTAAGGGTTACCCAGAAGACTAGTCGGCATAGTAAAAAAATAAATAAATACTGTAATAGCTCTAGTGGCCGTATAGGTCTACAATGATGTGTCATAGATAAATTTCAAACTTCTTAACCCTAGGTTAAGATTGGAGAAAGGAGACATTTTTTTCTCTCCCTTTAGCCGTGGTTGTGTTATACATCAGATTTAGGAAAGCAATTTAAGGAAGATGAGGAAAAGTTTCATGAAAGAAGTGACTGTGTAGCTTCCAGATTATTCTGCCTACTCATTTTTCTAGCTCTGAGTTCAGAGCTAATGAGGAAATGCAAAGAAGAAGTGATGCAGGACTATTTATTCCCTAGAGTTATATGCAGGAATCATATGGCCATCACAACAATTTTAAGCAATGATGGAATTCACTTTTCTTTAGCCTTATCATTTTTCCACAGACAAGCAGAAGTAATAATGTGTCCTTGAAAATGAAACTCGATTTCTTTGATAAGGGACCTCAGATCTGAAGAAAAATGGACTAATATGCCTGTGTGTATTGGGAAAGAAGTAAGTGATTAGCCCTCAATTTTCTGGAAAATACAACTATATTACTAAGGGTTCTCCGGAGAAACTATATATATCTATGTATAGAGATTTATTATAAGGAATTGGCTCATGCATTTTGAAAGCTGAGAAGTCCCAAGATCTGTAGCCAGGAGACTGGAAGCCTAGAGATCTGGGGGAGTGAATTGTGTAGTTCCAGTCCAAGGCCTGAGAACCAAGAGAGCCAATGGTGTACGTTCCAGACTGAAAGCCAGAAGGCTCGAGACCCAGAAAGAGCCAATATTTCAGTTTCAGTCCAAATGCAAGGAAAGACCAATGTCCCAGCTCAAGGCAGTGAGACAGGAGAGTTCCTGCTTTACTCCTTATTTCTTACTGAGGGGTAATCAGACTGTTTATTCTATTCAGGTCTTCCACTGATTAGATGAGAGGCATCCGCATTGGAGGGCAATCTGCTTTATTCAGTCTACTGATTCACATGTTAACAACATCCAAAAAATACACTCACAGACATATCCGGACTAATGCTTGGCCAAATATCTGGGAACCCCATGACAAAGTCAAGCTGACGCATAAAATTAATCATTGCAACCACATTCCCAGAGTGATCAGTACAACTTGAGAACGATCTCATTGTATCCATCTTCTTTACTTTTTTAACAGTATTTCACAACCTCAATTGCATTGTAGACATTAATTTTGATGGAAAATTGAAGCCAGAACAGACGTTACAAGTCCTACCACACCTGGCCACTGGCCTTTGGAAAGGAGAATCTTCCAGCTGGGCATATTCATTGTGCTCAACACCCTATGTAATGCTTGAGAATTGGTTGCTGAACTCTAGGAATTCATATAACATTAAGCATCAATCCTTCTCTGCAGAAGATTACTTATCTGAGTATTCTAACTTTGAATAACAGAATCTTGACACAATTATTTAGGTAGAATCCACTAAAGCTAAAAATATACCTATAGCAAAGCAGTATCTAGAGGTTTATTGTGTTTTTTTAACTTGGAAATTTTACAATGTTTTAAAGATTATTTGAGAGTAAAAGGACTTACTAATGGAAGATGTCGATATTGATGTGATAGGGTCTGCCATAAACTTTCACTTAAGAAATTGTGAAAATCTGGATATAGCTAAGTGGTTTCTCCTCTAGTTCAGAAACCTCTGGAGTCTCCAAGAGGTGCTTGTTGCCTCTCTAGTCTACACAGAACATCATAAGAACTCACAGTCTCAACTGATTAGCTGCCCAGTATTCACTTTAAGAACTAACACATTTCAATGTTATTACTAATGGTGTGTGCCTTATAAACTCTACAGTGTGCTTTATTTAATATATTAGGAATAATTCTCTCTGCCTTCTTGTATGTATCTGCATGGTCTGGTTTGTCCTGTTGAAGGAAGGAGGTGTTTTGTCTTGATGGAAAGAAGTTTGTCTTGGTGGGGGTCTAAACTGAAAATTGAAACTATATTTTATGCAACAAAAATAAGAGGCATGAACTTGTAACTCATTCCTGCCAAAATGCAACAGTAGGCAGCAGAGTCATGTTTGAAAGCACAGACTCGAGAACCTGCATTCAAATCCTGACTCTGACACCTACTTGCTGTGTGACGTTGGGCCAATCACTTACTCTCCCTGCCTTCAGTTTCCACTTTGTAAAATGCAAATATTTACAATGCGATAATTGAATGAGCTAATATTTGTAAAACACTTAGAACAGTGCCTGACACATAGGATCCCAAAACGGTTTGAAAATAAAAATCCCGTTTAATATTTTCATGTCTATATTTTGAAATGTTTACCCTCATATTCTCAGAAAACATAACACTGACACAGTTACATATTATAAAGCTTTTTAGTGTTTTCAGGTCATGTTATTCAAATTGTGAATTTAAGGTAAAATGATGTTTCTACGTTAGGGGGAGGGTAGAACATTCTAAACCTTTAGAATGCTGAGAAAAAATTTCATTGATTTCATTGATAATGATGCTGTTAACAAGTAAGATGAACTTAACTCACTTAAAATCTTGTTACCTGGTATAATGAAAAGGGAAAAAAAAAAAGACTTTTGAATCCTACTTGGTTTATGTCTTAGTTCCAAGTCATAGTATGTCTCATGTTTAAAGCAAAAGATTAAAAATATTTCAGAATGAGATGATTAACACAGTGCCTCATTCATTCTTTGTATATTGTATTCAGCTTTCTGGAAATTAATGACTATTCATATTCCAATAACAAAAAAATACATCCTTCTTCAACATATAATTCTATAAAGTTATGTAAAGTAAATAAATCTCCATTCACAGTTATCACTGGGTTAGAAGATTCTGTTACCCAAGGTTAGTCACACTGATGACCCAAAGCAAAGTGGAAGAAATATGAGATAAAACTTTTTTTTTTTTTGCATTGCTTTAAGCTACACCAAGGTTGGGGTGCCTAGGTAATTTAGTTGGTTAAGCGTCTTCCTTTGGCTCAGGTCATGATCTACTAGAATATAAACTTCTTAAATGCAATAACTACCTCTTGTATTCCACTCTATTTCTTTCAATATCTCCTGTTGAACTGGAGCAGGTGTTTATTTTTTCTTATTGTAGAATGAATGCAAATATTAATGATACAATAACCTTAAACATGTATCAGTCCAAATATGAAGATAGAAAAGGTATGCCCATTAATTCATTTCATCTTTAAAAGTAATCACTTCTGCCAAAAAAAATTGTTTATCCATAAAGCAAAGACTTACAGACCCTACTTCCAGACACTGTTCTAACATTTGGGAAACATGACTGAGCAAAATATTATCCTTGTCCTCACGGGTCTTAGTTAGAAGGTAGTCAATATGATGAGAAAGAGAGAATGCACAGCAGTGTAGGAAGGAGAGCTCACGAGGTGAAAAAAGGTGGGGACCAGTTTGCAGGACTGAAAAAAGTGGTCAAGGTAAGCTTTCCTAAAAAGATTTAAGTGAATACAAGGAAGTGAGCAAACCAATCTGTAAGAGAAAAACACCCAGGCAGAGCTAGAACTTGAGGAGAGACCCCCGTGTGTTTCAGCGCCTGCACTGAGTAAGTGGGGCAAGAGATTTGCTAGGCAGATTGCCTAGGCTTTGGAGGGTTATTGCAAGGACTTTGGCTTTTTCCATAAGTGGAATGGGGAAACATTGGGTGTCTTGAGCAAAGTAGTGACATGATCTGACTCATATCTTATAAATATAAATCTGAGAGCTACGGAGAGCCTGTCAGATGAAGCAAAAATACTTTGGAAATTTTCCAGGAGAGGAATGACTTGGACCAGGGTAGTCACAGGGTAGGTTGCATGAAGTCTCCAATTCTGTATATATTTCAGAGGTGAAACCAATAGAGATTCCTGCTGATCCTGCATGTGGGCTAGGATGTAAAAGATGAGGGAAAAATAGCTGCGAGGTCTTTGGCCTGAAAGATTAGAAGGAATGATTGCCAGATGAGAAGGCTGCAGATAAAGTAGAAGTTCAAGTTTGGACATGTTGAATTTAAGATGTTTATTGCTTGCTGTGTTAGCATGTGGCTTTATGAATCTGTAGTTTAAGAATGAGATCAAGGCTGGGAATACAATTTGGGGATGAGGGGGATCGATGTTGTATTTAAGCCTTGAAATTGAATGAGATCGTCAAAGAAATTAGTGTGCTTAGAGATGAGAACAAGTACTAAGCTCCAGGACCCTCTAAGATTGTGAGTCAGAGAAAGAAAGGGAAACCATCTGGAGACCAAGAAGAATAAGCCATAAGCTGTGTTCCTACTGGAAGCCATGTGAAGATAAGGGGTTAAGGAAGGGGTTAAGATAAGGGGATAAGGGGTTAAGTGAATGATTTATTGTGTTAAATACTGAAAAGTTATGTTTAAAAATGAGACATGAATCCATCAAATTGCAATTAAACACTAGTCCCAATTATTTACAAATAATGGGAAATAATCGTTAAATTTAATTGAGTTTAGCCTCTGGGGTACTTAACTTTAAGTGTCCACATATTAGAAAGAAGTATAGGCAACATACAAGAAATAAAAATAGAATATATAATTTTACTTTCTTTTTCATATAGAATGTCTTATCCTCTACCACCAATCACACTTATCTCCCACTAATATCTATGTATCTTATATACCTCCTCTTAGAGGGCAACAGGGACTTCTCCAGTCTGAGGCTCTCCTTAGAGGAGTTTCTGACTCCCAGGAACAAGCCTGCCTCCTTGTCTTTGCTAGGCTCAGTCACTGACTGGGGGCAGCCTGGGGGAGGCATGGCATCAGCAAGAAGATAACAGCGAATTTCAGAAAGCATGTGGGAAAGCTTGGTCAATTACACTGCCCGTAGTTGGAGTTTTCTGGTTCGCAAACTGGATTTAGATTATGACCCAAAAGGGGTGTGTGGGTGGCTTAGTAGGATAAGCATCTGCCTTTGGCTCAGGTCTTGATCCCGGGGTCCTGGGATAAGGCCCCACATTGGGCTCTGTGCTCAGTGGGGAGCCTGCTTCTTCCTCTCCCTCTACTGTTCCCCCTGCTTGTACTCTCTCTGTCAAATAAATAAATAAAACCTTAAAAAATTATAATCTTAAAAAATATATCTGCAATTAAATAATCATTATAATCACCAAAAGTCAGGGTCCCATAGTAAATCTATATCATCTAAGAGTGCTGTATACTCCAGTCAGTCCAGTTCCTGGTTAGAGAAAAGCAGTATCCAAAAACATGGAGGTATCTGAATAGTCTACAGCCTATATTTTTACATCAAGAATTTTTGAAAAAATGGGCCAAGTTGACTTTGGTTGAAAAGTACAACTCTTTAGAGGCCTAATCACAATATAATAAAAATATTATAAAATAATATAATAATAAGACATTATTATAAATAAGATAATATAAATATCTTAGTATCACGTACTTTTCTAAGCCACTTAAATTTGATTTTACCCATTTAACTTTATAACACTATGATATAGAACTATTAAAATCACCACTTGTACACGTGGAAACTCAAGCACAAACAGGTTAAGTGACTTGCCCAGCATTCTACAGGAATGATTTGAACCCACCTACTCTGACTTCAGAATCATCCCCTTCACTACTCCGCTATACTTCTCCTGTACCTCCTGTGCTAATGCCATTTTAGTAGTAATGTAGCATAACTGAGTCTCAATAAAATCCACAGACATCATCAGCTCTGAACACATCATGAATCCCTCCATCTTAGTCACAGAAAAATTCCATTAGGGCCACAATTTATGAATTAAGCCAAGAATAATAATTTCATCCATATGAGCATGCTAATAGACAGGGTTCCTCAAACTGTGAGTTAATTTCCAAAAATGGGTCATGGCCAGTATCGGAAAAAATTAAATAAAAGACAATAGAAAACAAAATACCAGAAGGCATTACAGGTAATAGAGGTAAAGTGAGTGAGTGTGCGTGTGTATGTGTGTGTGTGTGTGTGTGTGTGTGTGTGTGTAGGTGTACCAGATTCAGAAATGATTTTTTTTAATATTTATTTATTTATTTGAGAAAGAGAGAGAGAGAATAAGAGCATGAGTGGGGGGAGGGCAGAAGGAGAGGGAGAGAGAATGTGAAGCAGACTCACTGCTGAGTGCTGAGCCCAACTCAGGGCTTAATCCCACGACCCATGAGATCACGACCTGAGCCAGAATCAAAGATGCTCAACTGACTGAGCCACGCAGACACCGCCAGAAGTGATATATTAATTGAAGGTTGAGGTTAAAAGAAAAACAAAAATTTTAAAGTCTTTTCCCGAGGAGCCAATAAATTCTTCTTTCGAGAAGGTTAACTCTATTGCAAGTCTATGGATCGTTAGTAATAACAGTTGGCACTGGACAATCGACATGTGTTAAGAAGGGAAGTTTGGAGTTTTATCTAAACCACATAGGTTATAGTCAGAATTGTAACCACTTAGCTTATCTATGAGAGGGTAGTAAGATTGGATATGGAGTCTTGAAAGTTAACTGTTGGGAAATCCCAGGGAACTTAATACCATTGGTAATTTAATCGGCCATCTTGTTTTCTACCAACACAGTCAAAAGGGCAACATTCTCACTAAAATACTTGACGCAGGAAAAAGCAGCTAAAAGTACCAAGGTTTCAGCTAGTTCCCACTCTTTCATTTAATATTTCTTTTTCTGCCTGGGTAGTGCACTAGCCTGACATTTTTCTTTGTTC
This sequence comes from Potos flavus, assembly GCA_028534135.1. NCBI lineage: Eukaryota > Metazoa > Chordata > Mammalia > Carnivora > Procyonidae > Potos > Potos flavus. The sequence goes on from CM052899.1 coordinate 103,944,623, forward strand.
TTATGGGCATATATCTAGCTTCCTCCCACAGATCTCTTGCATGGCAAGAACGGTGCAGACTCTAAACATTATTCTTCCCCCACAGATGTCAAAAATGCATGAGCATGCAGGGCGTGCTGGGCTGTGGGTGGCAAAGAGGGAAAGATCCAAGGCAGTCACAGGCAATATCAATTTCTCTGATGCAATTATACACGTCTTCAGTACTCCGAAGGGGGCCATAATTTTAAGAGATGCCTTTTGCTTCAGCCAAGCAGCCAGGTCCATTTCCCTGCACACCCACTGCCGTTAGAGCTCCAAGTGGAGCGTGGTGGGAGTTACGGCCTTCACACTGCAGAAACTTAAACTTCAGCGGTGAGAAAAGGCAAACAGGTGTGATCAAAGGAAATCACTTGAAACTACATTCTTTGAAAAATAATTCTTTTTCAAAATCATTCTAAATACAGTTTCCTCCCAAATGCACAAGAACAAATGCTATAAGCTTATAAAGCATTTACATATTGGTATTTCCTTGCAACTTGCTGAGATTAGTGGATGTTGAATAATGCACTTTTATTTAGAACTTTTGTTTCAGTGCTTCTGATGGAAGAGGGCAGATGTTGACTTAAGGAAACAAATTAATAATAATAATAATAAACTTCAAATTAACAATTTCTTTGGAAGGAAAGAGCACGGAACAGAGGTGTAAATGCAACCAAGCAGCAGTTATTCTAGAAAAGGCACCTACATGTAAACAACCACTGAATTTTAAAGGTGAAAATGAAGGAATCTTCCTTGCCATCTTTCCCAATACTTTTAACCAAAGCCTTAGTTGCAATCTTCTTCAACTACTAAGAAACAGGATAAAATCTGAAGTCTTGTGCATTTATACCTCTTTTAAGTATGTGTGTTGAAAAAAAAAATCTCTATCCCCCAAAGTTATAATATCTGAAAAGTGCCTACTGCTTTTGAAGAGATTTGCATCCCACAAGAATTTCATGCAGCGTGTGATACAGACTGCAGCCTAGGATAAGAGACTTACTCCAGCTTTCTTGGCCAGTCCTTAAAGATTTGATACTGATACCCAGCTTTCGTGATCCCAACTTTAATCATCTTTACAGGAGGAATAGAGGAACTTATGATTTAATGTATGATTGTATGTATCCTATGATTCCACAATAAACAGTTTTCACAGATCCTCAGAAATGCAAACTGTTAAAATCTGCAAAGAAATTCAGTAAGAATTAATACCCTTGTCTGACTGGATTTGTGATTTCCCTACAGTTAACCCTCTACCTCCAGAGGGGTCACCTTCTAATACCAGTACGTTACCCTCAGTCTCAGTAACAACGCCAGGGAACAACTCCCAGTTTCAAGGTATGACTTCTGTGTGCGTGAGTGGACATGTGCTTTCCTTGATCCCTTCTCACCAAGAAAACCCTACGAATCTTTTTTTAACAGCTTTATCGAGGTATAATTGAAATACAAAACAAAACTGCATATCCACGGTAAAGCAGGGACACAAGGAAACTTTGAAAGTGATAGAGATGTCTATTGCCTTGATTGTGGTGATAAGTTTCACGGGTATAGCGTTTTCCAAACTTGTCACATTGTATACATTAACTCCCTACCAATCTTGATTTACAAAACAGAGTTCTTTCAGAATGAGTTGTTTTTTTGTTTGTTTGTTTGTTTCCACTTGAAACATCATACCTAGAGATCACAGAGGGGTGGGGGAGAGGATTGTGAGGACTGGCATACATTAACCAAACGTGACTCATTGTTTTTCTTTCTTAAAATAATAGGTACTGAAGATGCAAAAAATGCAAGCCCTTCTTCAGCCAACCCCTCTTACTCCAGTGAGTAACAGACATTTCTTCATTTGTGGCAACAAATATGCGAAATGTTTGAATGTGGCTGATAACAGAGAGGATTCGATTATAGACAGCCTTTTGTCAACTTTGCTGAACCTGCAATTTCGTTATAATCCCACCTAATTACCGCCTGTTTTGAGAATTTCCCACTGTTGATGAGCACACCTTTGGGATTTTTTTCTTACCCGAGCGTTAAGCAATTACCACCAAGGGTCAAGGTGAATTGATGAGACTAGTCTCAGATAAGCCAAAGTGCATAGGCAGAGAGCTCCATAAAGATAAATTGCTCACCTTCACAGAACTTTACCTTATGTTAAAAATGGCCTTTAAAGAAATGCTCCATTTTAGCCAAAACATAAATACATCATGTAACATATATGTGTATTCTAGGACTATAGAGAAAAAAATCCACTCATTTCCCTAGAAATTAAGAATGTATATGAATGCATATGAAGATGAATATATATGAATGTATATGAAGATGAATGAATGTATATGAAGGTGAATGTATATGAAGCCGATGACGAAAGATTATCTAGGTTTAGGTAAAGCCATGCCATTCAATAAATCGGCACTGCATTTATCGACCCGCTAATTCATGCCTCTCCATTTTGGGAGGCACTCATGATCTTGCTCAAGGTCGAATACGGAACAAATATTTAACTCTAACAATGGAAGTAGAAACCACCCTACAGAAGATTGGATAAATACGAGGAGGACATATGCAAGCGGATGAGAATACTCAGCTAAACAACAACTACAGCTTCTGCATCTCTGGTTGTATGACTATTTCAGCTCTGTCTTTTCATCGCTGTTGTTTCAACCTGGGCAGTGACTTTCACAAAAGAAGACAGATGCTAAAAATCAAACCAAAACTGCAGGACCCTCCTCTGAATGAAAACTCACCCCAATTTACTGTCACAACACCACTCCCTTAAATGTGTGTGTGCATACACGCATACATCTTTCTTGAACCATGTGCTCATTTTTAGAAATCATATCCACCCTGATATCCATTTATGTCCAATTATGCTATTTTATGCCTTTTCTGGTTTTAAGATATTATTATGGAAAGATAAGCCATAAGTGCCTAGGCAGAGAGCTCCATAAAAATGAATCGTTCACCTTCACAGAACTTGTTAAAAATGGGCTTTAAAGAAATGCTCCATTTTAGCCAAAACATATATATCATATACCATATATGTGTATTCTATGACTGAATAGAAAAAATCCACTCATTTCCTTAGAAATTAAGAATTTCTGAGTTTTTTAGGAAGCCAAGATCACACACAGCTAGAGCAGCTCCAGTATGTGATAGATTATATATATATATATATATATATATATATATTCCGGTAACTTTATTATAAAGTAGTAGAGAATATAATGTGTGAATGTGGATCTGAATACAGTCTACAGGACATCTTACGCTTCTCCAGTCTTCCATCTCCTCACTTCTCCAGTCTCTAAGAAGGTGAGGAAACCAGCTCCCTTACATTTGGAACTTTATTTCAAAAGGCTGCAAGACTGACATCAAGTGGATGCGTCAGAAATGACAACTAGAGTAAAACCTTTGAATCAGATTCATCTTTGCTGAAAATACAGTATGTTTAATAGAGTAATGTTTAAAGAAGGAAGGATGCATGCCTGCTTTTGCTCTGTAAACTCGTTACTGTTACATTCAATAGTCACTTTAACTGCCAATGTCTTCAATATTTTTTAGGTATTATTTTGCCAGTGGTGATTGCTTTGATTGTAGTGACACTTTCTGCATTTGTTCTTGTGGGTTTGTATCGAATGTGCTGGAAGACAGACCCAGGTAGGTAACAGGGTTTTGTTTCATTTTGTTTCTGAAAGGCGAATGTATGTTCAGTCTAAACTTGAATTTAAACTCTTAAGGAGAGAGGAGGATTACAGAAAGAAATAAAATGCCCTATTGCTGGATCACAGAAATAGAGGGGAAGGGGCACAGAAATCCATTGAATGCTGATGAATGGATTGATGAGGATTACCTGCTGGTGGCAGATATTGTCAAATGGGGACAGATTCTTTTTAGTGAAAGAACCCCAGTTTTGCGAGTGGCCAGGGGATTATGGTAGTAACAGAGGCATAAAACAACATATCTTATCTATAGTGAAGAATTTTTCCACTTCCATGTGACAGAGAATAGAGGTAAGCATTGCTAAGAACTTAGGTGAGGGGCCCACAATCTCAGGAAGAGGGTTCTGTGACTTAGGCCCTCCTGGGAGGCAGAGTTTCCTCCCAAGGAAGGTGTCTTCCGTCACTGTGTGTTCTGCTAATTCATTCGGCTCCTCAGGATTCGACATGATGGCGATTTTTAGTGGGCTTTTAGCTTGACAATACTTCTTTATCCTCCTTAATCTCTCCAGTGGCATTTTGTCTTTCCTCTCTTCTTTAAAATAACACCACTACTGTCAACAACAGAGAACAAACTGAGAGATGCTGGAGGGAAGGTGGGCGCAATGGGTGAGGGGATTAAGGAGGGCACTTGTGAGGAGCTTCGGGTGATGTATGGAAGTGAAGAATCTCTAAATTCTACCCCTGAAACCAAATTTAATGAATTAATTAACTACTTAATTAATTAAATAACACTGCTCTCTTTTACATCTTCACTCTGTTTTTCTTTTTTTCTGTTTCATCTTCTCCCTCCTCTTAAATATTTATACTTTCTGTAACGGCACTGTATTTTTATCCTTTTTTAAATACGTTTTTTATTTTAAAATAGACTGAGATTTTCAGAGAAGACAGGGATAGTTAGAGAGTTCCCATACTCTAAACACCCTGTTTTCCTTATTATTAATATCTTACAGTAGTATTATTATATCTGTCACCATTAACCAATATTGATGCATTATTAGTTAAATCCCTACTTTACTGCAATTCCTAAAGTCTTCATTCAGTCTTTTTTCCATCCCAGACACGAGCTTCTTTCGAACCCCCTTCAGTTCCCATGGCTCGGCGCTCCCCTCTGTTGTCTTAAACATTGACCTATCTTTCCATTCCAGACCCGAGCCCTGGTTGTACAATGTACTGTCATGTCCCCGTGCCTTCATCCATGCTATTCCCTTGCCTAGAACACCTCGCTCACCACTTAACTTTTATAACATACCCAATATCCAGTCTATCCATGAAAGATCTAGTTCAAACAACAATTGAGAGTATCTCTCTATAACACACCATCTCCTTAAGAAGAATAGAGTGTTTTCTTACATCTAATTGCACAGAATTTTGTGATATTATTCATCGCATGATCATACAGTTGCTTCTCTATGTGTCCGCTGCCCGGCAAGATGGGTCTTAGTTCTGTTGGGGCTGCTGTCACAGAAATTCCACGGGTGGGGTGGCTTCGACGACAAACATTTCCCACAGTTCTGGAGGCTGAGAAGTTCAATCAAGACGTCCTCAGATCTGACGTCTGGCAAGGGCACTCTTCCTGCTTTCTATACAGCTACCTCTCACCATGTCTTTACATGGCAGAGGGGACAGGAGAGCTCTCTGGGGTCTCTGTTATAAGGACGCTAATCCCATTCATGAGGACTCCACCCTCATGACTTAATGACTTTCCAAATATCCCACCTCCTAATATTGTCCTTTTGGGCATTACGATTTAACAGATGGATTTTAGGAGGACACAAATAGTCCATAACATCACGCAAGCCCTCCAAGTCATAAATCATATAGTGTTCACATTGCATTGTGCTTAATATATAGCAGAACCTTACTAGATGCTTGTCAAAATAAATTTTTTAGTTTTCAGTAAAATAGAACCTTCCCTTTCCGTGCTTCGATTCTAAGTATTTCACGAACAAGAATATCACCTGAGTCTCATATACTGTTAAGAAGTAAAAATTGATTATTTTTATCTTTATTTTTTAATATTTATTTATTTATTTGAGAAAGAGAGAGCATGATTGGGAGGGGCAGAGGGAAAGGGAGAGAGAATCTCAAGCAGACTCTGCACTGAGCGAGGAGCCTATCACTGGGCTCATTCTCACCACCCTCAGGTCACGACCTGAGCCGAAACCAAGAGTCGGACGCTTAACAGATTGCGTGTGTCATGCAGGCACCCCAAAATTTATTATTTTTATAAGATATGCAAGCCATACTGTTCTTTACCCCATCAACAGTGTGCCCCCAGGGCACTAAGGGATGCTGTTCCTGCAGCCAGTCCTGATCATGCACGACACAGAGAGTTCAGGGCACAAGCATGACAGTAAAAGGCAAAGTTACACAAAAAACCAGCAGTGTTCATTTTAGCTCTTATTGGAAAATGAGCAGAAAACAAATAAATGCCTTTCCCTTTGGGAGTTAGTGAATAAACTTCTTAATAATGTCTGAAATATGTTTCCTTAGTCAATTTCCAGAGGGGAAATAGCAATTTTATAAATCAGTTTAATTTCTCTAAGTTTCTAAAACACCAATCCTATCTTTTATGGGAAATCGACCATCGAAGTTGAAGCCTGTGGGTGTTGAGAATGTAGGATAGGTAAAAAATTAATGTGCTAAATCCATTTGTAAAAATACCTTGCACTGAAAGATGGCTTTGCATAAGAAGATTTGCAAATAAGTTATTTGAAAAGCTGACATTTTCTATTGAAGAGGATGAATTGGGTGAATTGGATCATTCAGGGAAAAAAATGTATAAAATTCCTACAGCTATGGAGAGTTATTATGGAGGCATATAATACTTTATAACAAAGTTCACAATTATACCCCAAATTACCCAAATCTATTTGGTTATTGTTAACTTTGCTTTCCAAACAGAATTTTACAGCATTGTTATTAAATTAGTTCCATTAGACACCCACAGTTAATCTCTCTTCAAGTATGTGGGTGAGACTTCATCAAGTTCAGAAAATTTGTAAACCCTCTTTGCTCTGGAAGACAACATGAATCAGAGATTTCAATATGAAATTAAATCTATCTAGATAATGTTGACAGTAGTCTGAGCTTTAACCCCTTAAGGAAGAACAGCCTATATGCAGAAGGTAATCTTTTGGTATACATCTATCTGCCAATGAACCTATTTTACAGTATCCTAAGGAAAAATATTAAAACAGGCACACAAAAAAGTATCAACTCATTCTGAAATAGGGTTATGAGCATCACAAGTGATATCATACATAACACTTAAAATAGGAATAAAAAAATGCTGTTAAAATCCTACTGATGTTGGGAAGACAAAGTTAGATCAAGTTGGTGAATAGCATATGGCACCATGAGTTAAATCCTAGGGATTAAGAGTCATGATGGCATATCTTAGCCAAGGTGACAGAAATAGAAGTAGCCAAAATATCAGTGGAAATCAAACTCTTTATAAAACAATGATGGTGACCGCCAGGAGAATTGAATTTAAAGGGCACATCCCAATGACAAGGGCTACACTAGAGGTGAAAGGAAATCCAAGAGACAAAAGCTGAGTACCGATGGAATAAAACCACAGCGAAATTGGGAGCAAAACAGGGCAACCTTGAGCAATTACATTAGTTTGCTTAACACGTCACAGATTAATGGTGCAAGGTTTGACCACCAACATATCCTCCCTAACATCCAAGGCTTTGTGCAGAATGAATCATTCGACATTCTCACTCTACACCTCAAATGTCTTCTGTCAGACCCTGGTGGAGCAGCCCAGCAAAACCAAACAAAGATTAGTTACAGTTAGTAGCCTCAGTGACATTTTACAGAGTACTTTTGAGAGGCCGAATCAGCGGGCTCCAGATGCAATTAGAAGCAACATCTACATTGTCGTTCACCACAAATACAGTGATTTGTGTCTCCAGAAAGAGAAGTGTATAAAGGAGAGCCAAAAATTCAATTCTCTGGTATAAAAAGGTAATTCAATACTTTGAGGAAAATTTTTTTCAGAGATACTGAAATAAACTGAGACATTTTCTGGTGTCTGTGGGATGTGCGATAATGGATAGTAGTTTCACATAACAGTATGAAACTATAAAATTAAAATTAGTCCAGAACTAAATTCAGTGGGGTTGGCCTACTTAGGACTATCCCATGAATGTATCAGCCACACCTGAGGAATAATAGGAACCATATCTGAGAAAAAGGCCAGTGAGGCTGGAGGGGAGATAAAAAAAAGTTACCAAATGGCTTTATAAACACCTCTGCACAGAAAGTAGCAGAGGTCTTGGGTTGTTTTTGTTTGTTTGTTTTTATAGTCAAGCTTCTCATAGCTCTAATAACTATTCTTTCCTTCCCTAGGCACACCAGAAAATGGAAATGACCAGTAAGTAGCAACATCATTTTTTCCCCCCAGAAGTTCTGACCCTACCACTTATATAAGGAAAAAAAAAATTAATCTTCTACTTAACACTTTTTTTGGTTCATTTTTTAAAAGAATTTGTGTAAAAAGCACAAGAAACAGGGTTTCGCTCTTTGTCAGAACTCTCTCTGAATCAACACAGAAATTCCAACAACTAAAAAGGGAGATTGTTCTTAAGCTTGGATAAGGTAGTACAATGGGAAATCAAAAGGTAAAATGCAGGGGCGCCTGGGTGGCTCAGTCAGTTAAGTGTCTGACTCTTGATTTCAGCTCAGGTCATGATCTCAAGGTTGAGAGATCAAGCCCTCTGATCTCCCTGCTCAATAAGGAGTCTGCTTGGGATTCTCTCTCCCCCTCTCGCTCTACCCCTACCCCCACATGTGCTCCTTCTCTCTCTTTTTCTCTAAAATAAATAAATAAAAATAAAGATGAAATGCAAAAATAGAAGAATGAATATAAATAACTATAAGGAAAAATCTCATAGAAAACATACCCAGAGTTTTAAAATAGCTTTCCCAGTGAAATTTTCAGTATGTTTATCACAGGGGATAATCATGACTGCGCCTTGAGACAGCTCTAACTGGCTTTATCTTAGCAGTAGATGGTTATTCTATTTTGACTTCATTAAAACAAAAAAAGCAGTTGTTACCAATCCAGCCAGCTGTTACAGTCAAGATTCTATAAAGAGATAAAATTTTTGAATGTCAAAAACAAGTTTTGTAGTTATGACTTCTTTGTTGACCTGAATTTGTAGCTTGCCTTCATGTAGTCGTTTTTGTATGTTCATCGAATAGTGGCCTTTAAAAATGATATCCTTAGGTCACCTATCCTTCTTTATTAGAAATAGTGTCTCTTGGGTGCCTGGGTGGCTCAGTTGGTTAAGCGACTGCCTTCAGCTCAGGTCATGATCCCTGAGTCCCGGGATCGAGTCCCGCAGTCGGGCTCCCAGCTCCATGGGGAGTCTGCTTCTCCCTCTGACCTTCTCCCCTCTCATGCTCTCTCTCAAATAAATAAATAAAATCTTTAAAAAAAAAAAAAAGAAAGAAATAGTGTCTCTTGAGATGTCCAAAGAAAGTAATTTGGGCTTGAAACTGTTTAGAATCTGAGAAAGGATAGGTGGGAACTCTTGGTTAGAATAGCACTTTACTGCAGGAGCCTGGGTTTCATGAAAAGAGATATCTCCAGAACTCAGCGTGAGCCCAAAAGGCTTGGAAACATCCCCACGTCTTCCCTTTCATAATTCAGGACTGCAGACCTGTGCGATATGGACCTTGTGAGCAGTGTTTCACATGACCCATTTTGTGTTTGATTCATCTATCATTGCTTAACAGTATGACAGAGATTTATTGGCTTGATTCTAGAAGTAGAAAGTGCTATAAAGTATACGTACGTTTGTATGTAAAAAGACACGGGTTTGTCATAGAAACACATAAAAAGTATATATGCTTGCATATCTTCTTCATTCTGTTTATATCGTGTATATTTTCTTTCACAGACATGCAATGCTAATTACTGTGGTGTTGACTTATATTTTCTTTTCCAAATAGACCTCAGTCCGATAAAGAGAGTGTGAAGCTTCTCACTGTTAAGACAATTTCTCATGAGTCTGGTAAGCTCCCAGATTGTTGATTAGCTGCAAATGATTATTTCAAAATATAACTTGGATTTTGTTCAGGTGAAACACAACCAAAAAGCATAATTTCCTTAGAAATAAGCAATAAGTAACTCCCCCACAATGCAAAATTCTCCTATATGGAAAAGGTGAGTCCTAGAAATACTGTTTTTAGTAAGATCATTGGACTATTGTACGTTTAGAGGTTGCTTTTTATAATATATATGAATATGTTCCAAAGAAGGGGTGATGACTCAACAGATTTTCTACTCTGTGGTAGTAGCAGAAAGAACATTAAATGTACCATGTGGTTTTCATTATTGCTGTTGCTTTGTTTCATTTTTGGTAATGACTATGTATAGTCAACTGGAACCAGGATTCATCAGGTAAAATGTAAATCCTACTTTGTATAATTTTATATAATTTTAATTGAGCTTCCCAATGAGGAGAAAATATAATCTCCTGTTAATAAAATTTACATTTCTTTTTTCCAATTTCCTAGGCTTTTAAATTGGATTTGAAATGTACAAGTTTTCAAAATATAGGCGTGATTTGTAGGAATTATATTTACATCAAAAATAATGAAAAATGAGGTGCTAAGTAGCTTTTAAAAATGAAAAAGCATAGATTTTTTTTCTTGTTTTGAGTAGAGCAAAGATTTAAAACCTCAATATTACAAAACAGATATATAAAAAGTAATTATTCTCTCTACAAAACAATCCATGTAGATCTAATTTAAATATCAAGTTACATGAATACGTTTACAATATTCAGTCCCCCATTTTACCTATACAAAATAATCATAGAATGCAGATACTTTGTCAGGTGAAAGCTATGGAATAATAAACTCCACTGTGTATATGTAGCAAAAACAATTTTGTCAAACAAAAAGCAATCAATATTGTCCCAGTTCAAGAGCAAGATACCAAAGGTTGAATGTGGTCCCAACTTCAGGTGGAAAATTCTAATGAAAACAAACTACAATGTGCAGACAGAAGCCTTGAAATTTGAGGGTGCCCAGAATCTGCAGAGACATGCCCACACTCCCTTCATGGGAGTCAATTTCTCTGATGAGAGATATTCTTCATTCTTGTATCTAGAGACATTCTTCATTCTTGTATCTCCTCTACTCTTCGATGCACACATTTCCTTTATTCCCACACAGTTCTCTTAGAGATAACTATCTGAATGGGCAAAGGAGTTAAATTCATTCACAACATAATTGGAAACCACTTACAGGTTTCGCCTGGTTATTCACTAGTCTTCACTAAGTTGCCAAGCATATTTTACCAGGTCAGGGAAGAGCAGCCTACATGTGAACTAGTCTTATGTGAGGATCCTGAATGTGACCACCCCATTTGCCAAGAAAAGTTCTCAGAATCTGCCTGTAGCTTCCAAGTAAGCATCACAATAATTTCACGTGCTCTCCTTACTCCCATGGGGATTTAACAAAACACATTGCAGCCTCAGGGCTCTCCAAGCTATGGGAGACCCCGGCTCCACCTAGGAGGCCCTGACTATCCTTGTCAGGAGAGGCCTGGGATCAGGGCCACCTTCCCTACCCCCCATTTCTACCAGGGAAATGACAAATGACACCAGAATTGAGGGTTGGGGGTGGGAAAATTCCAGAGAACCTTGTTTTTTGGCTGCAAATTTAATATCTGAGACTTCTTTAAGGCCCAGGGAAAATTCGACATAAACTGGTTTCTCCCACTCCCATAGTCACTGCAGTAACAAGTGAAGTAGTCTGTGGGGGGATATTTAAGAAGACCCTTAATTCTCCAAGATTCCTTTTCATCATAAGTAAATTTTCAGGTCACAGGTCTAAGGAGCAAATATCATCATGGGAATAATAAAATCTATTCTCTGGTCCTTTTATTTCTGCCAACCTTAACTTAGGAATCATACCTGTTTTAATGAAATAACCTCTCAGTGGTCAACCTCGCTGATTACCATGGAAGATATTTGGTGATAGGGCAAAACTGAAATTGCTCATTCAGAGTCAGTTTCAATAGTCTAGAATTAATCATCTAAAACGTAATGATCTCCAAATGCTGTTTGTACTACAATTTTTACTAAAGTCTGGTTCCTGAAACACTCATCAACAAATCTCTGTTCACTTCCTTTTAAATGTATTCAAATATGCTTTTCTTTTATAAAACTATGCTCACTACACTCAACAGAAGTTACGTTGTTATAATTATTTTACCTAAACATCTTTTGCACAACCGTGACATTTTTCCTAAAATATAACTAGAATAAAATCTGAGTAAGTTTGATATAAATACACAGGCTTAGCTCAATTTTCCACTACCTCCTATACAAAAATTTTTAGAAATACAGAAAAGAATTTGATAGAACAAATATCTGACTACCTACCATTCAGAATTGATGATTGTTACATTTTATGTTATTTGCTTGTGGCCTAAGAAATTCAGTGTTAATGTGCCTAAGTGAGAACGAAATGAAATTTGAGCTTCGGTGGCCAAAAGAACTCATTGGATTGGTCAGTACTTTAATTTATAAGCTCTGGTTCTGTATCTCAGAATAAATTGTGCCATTTTGGAGGTCAATAAATCATGTTTCCAAGGAAACAGTGCTCTGCAGCAACTCACCTTCAGAGAAAATGCCAGTGGGTGCTAAATATCTGGGTTTCCAGAAGCCTCCAAGAGCCATGGTTGTAGCTCTGGTCATTTTCTCCTAATAAGACATTTCCTTACTCCAAAGCCTCCTCTGATGAGGCCATGGTCTTCACCCATCATCAACATTCCTCGCTTTCTTCAAGTATGTTTTTTCTCAAGTGGGTTCTTCTGCTGAAAATGTAACCCATAAATGTTTAGAATTTGATTATTTAAGTTAGGAGTTTTCTTTAACATGAAAGAAGAACTTTGCTAGAGTATAATAGGAATCTGCCTTCAGAAACAAATGAGCACCAAACATGGCAGATCAAGGAGTCCTTTATGAGAACATACAAGATCCCACTCAACTGTAGTAAGAAACCTTGCTCAGTTAAAGATCACTATGATTGATGGCAAAATGTACATGTGACAATGATGCATTTTAAACATGACTCCCACTTACGCACATCTCAGAAAGTGAATATACATGGTCTTATTTTTAATATCAAAAACTATAAGAATTATGAAGAAAAATTGCTCAAATTAAAGGATATCTGACTTCACAGAAGAAACAGAGCATAGTATCTTTGAATTTAGTCTTAAAGCACTACTTGATTTTGAACAATTTGGAAGAAGAAAAAGCAGATCTGAATTCATTTTCATATTCCTCTGCTTAGAAAACTGGTAAGTTTGTATTATCTAAGATGAAGTTCAAACACTTTAGCATGTCTACAAAGGCCTTTTGTGATGGACCAAGACTTCTCTTGCTCAGTCTGTGAACCACTTACTAACTCATATTCTCCAGACACCATGCATCTCCTGCCCCCGTCTTCCTTGCTGAATTCAAGCTCTTTTGAAGAAGGAGATGGTGCTTTGGTCCCTTTTGTCACTCCTTCCCCTCGATTACTTCACCATTATGGTAATTACATATTATTAGTATATTATTAGTATGCCAATACTAATTAGTATGTTATGGTAATTATTAAATGTACAGTCACTGTTCCGCTTATTTATTTTTACAAATAAAAAAAGAAATGCGAAGTGTGAAGATGAGCAAAAACATCAAAAGATTTAGAAAGTCATACGCAGATTCAGCTTCTGTCTTCTCAGCCCTTCAATGTTTGGCCATTCCCTACATTTCCACCAAAGCATCCTTGACCGTCCTTTGTGTACATAGTCTTTCCCACTTCTGAACTTATTTTTTCATTTGACAAACCAACATGTATCACTGCCTTGTAATATCTCTTCACGGCTTACACTACCTTTTTAATATTAGACTGCATTATGCATAATAGAGAATAGGGAGAACTAGAGAATAGAAGACTTAAAAATTACTCATGAAATCCAACACAATGCAATCACTATTGGCATTGGTGTATTTCTTTCCAGTTGTTTTTTCTATGTAGGTGTTTCATTTGCTTTTACCATAGACATCATTATTATAACTTATTAGATTCATATTGTGGTATAATCTTTCTCATATTTCCTATTCCCAATTAGACAGCACTTGGAAGGAGATATTAAGAATTGGAACGATTTTCATATGATATGCTTTAGATGACTCTGACAAACAGTAGGGGTTCAATAAGTGTTTATTTTGTTCATTTATCATTCCTGACCTTCATACCCATAGATTCCAGGAAGTGCTGTGCTTTCTGCAAAATAATGGCAGTGAGCAAAGAGTTGTTCTGGAAGGTGGCTGGGAGGGCTGTCACTCTGTGTCTGGCATCTCCGAGCACAGAACCTAAGGGGTTCTTAAGAGCATCCCAGGTTTGTTCTCCTCATTGGTCTCTGGTGCTATTTATTATCACCATGATAGTACTGGGGACAGGTGACATCAACAGAGTTCCCAGAAGCAGGTTTCTAAGTGACAGATAAAAGCTGGAGCAAAACAATGATATTTATCCTCAAAGCCAGAAACTTTGACCCCTACTGCTTTTCTGTAGTATGACTGATGTTGATACTTGAATCTACCTGAAAGACACAAGTAGTGTGAAATGTGTTGGTCATGAATTCAGGGGCACATAAAAACACTTGGGATCTTCAGCTTCCCATCAGCCTACGTTAATATTTATATTGGCTGATGGAATAACATGTTATTTTGAGTAATATGCCCTGCGCTGTTCCATATATCACCAAAGGGTTCATGTTGGCCTCTAAATTCATTTTCACAAAACTCTCACTCAATTATTTAAACGGAGGAACCTAGAATGGCTTCCTGATAAAATGGCACTTTATTTTTTTTTTTAAGATTTTATTTATTATTTGACAGAGAGAGAGATCACAAGTAGGCAGAGAGGCAGGCGGGAGGAGAGGGGGAAGCAGGCTCCCCACTGAGCAGAGAGCCCGATGCGGGGCTCGATCCCAGGACCCTGAGATCATGACCTGAGCCAAAGGCAGAGGCTTAACCCACTGAGCCACCCAGGTGCCCCTAAAATGGCACTTTAAACATATAACATAGCTTTGCTTAGGCTCAGGGAAGAAACAAAAATCTATACCTCATTCCCTAGGGTGCCTCCTTGTTAACTCACAACTCCCCCCCGCCCCACTCCCAGGGAGTTAGTTAGCATTGCTCCTTTAAGGATGACGATGATGGTGGAAAAAAAACTCATAAATCTTGCTGAACAGTTTCTAAGCAATACCAAAAGACAAGTTGTGGCTCTAATGACATTTGTGCAGGAAAATTGGACTTTCCTGGAAAAACAAAAAAACAAGCCAAGAAACTTTATTTTCAACCTTATTCACTCTCTGAGCTCATAGATCAAAACGTATTTTCTGTTTGTAGGTGAGCACTCTGCACAAGGAAAATCCAAAAACTGACAGCTTGATGAATCCTCCCCACACCTGGGCAATAAATATGTAAGTTTTTTTTTTTTTAATTTTATTCACTGAGATTCTCATTAGTATCCGCTTTGTTAGAATGCTGCCGCTTAGATTATTTCAAAAGACTTTAACAAGCTGAAAAGTTAATGGTTTGTGTCAGTGAAACCATCCTTGTCTATTTGTCTAAAAACAAACTCCAAGGAGGCTTGCCAGAGAAGTGCATATATTGGGGGCTGTAGAAGATTCTTCCATTTGCTTGGCCTCCCTCAGGAATGACACAGTTCACTGTGCCTGTTGGTAATGTTTTCATATAAATGCAGTTTGCCTTTACCGCAGTCAGTGTATGCACGCTAACAGTGGTGGTTAGACAGGGTTCTGTAGCTAACAGAGGACCCAGAATGACAATGCTTACAAATTTTCAGTTCATTGCAGGATAAAGATATAATACAGCAGCTGCTGTTATCAGTAAGGATATGCATCACAGCCAAAGGGCTGGTTCAGGGCAAGGGGTTCTGAGAAGGCAGGTAGGAAGCCCATCTCTCCTCGCTCTGTAAAGACTATACCAGGATATACTTTCTCTGTGGATGCAGAAACGGTGGATGTGTACACAAGCCACCTCAAATAAGGTGATCCAAAAAGGTAGTCTCAGCTGGGGTTTCTTACACCCAGCTGGTCACAAGGGCATATTGTTGCTGTATAACTAGCTGAGGGACAGAGCCCGCCAGTGTCGCTATGAGAACAGATGCAAATGAATAATCTCATTACAGCAATTGTGAATCAATAAATAATTGAAATCTTCCGAAACTATGGTTATGAACAACACTGTTATTCTGCACGTCCTCTGCTTTGACCAGCAGTCAGTGCAATGTAAATACACTTCTTATTTCAATAAAACGGCTCAGGCCAGGTTCTTGCGTTGTGGAATTAACCCTCTCGGTTTAGCGTGGGATTGTCTTTTGCTTTCCTAGAATTGGATAAGGAGGTCTTCTTCTGATTTTAATTTAGTTTTCACAAGAAGCATTGGTTAAGTGCCCTCACAATTAGTGTTTGCTGCTTTTTAGAACCTGCAGAAGAATTTATCCTTTGGCAACTAAGAGTAAAAGAGAAAAATACCAAATAAATATGTATATGCCTGGAATTGACCTGAGCACAATGGTAGGCAACTCTGGGTAGTGTCCAGAGGGAGGAACATTATTGTCATGTCCACTTCCTATGCCTACCACCCAGCCACTAATACAGTGCTGTTACAGATGCGTGGAGAGTGCTAGTTGAGTAAATGATGCCTGCCAGTGTTTCTCTGGCCAGTAGCAGGAGATAGAGAAAGAACAGTGCCATCCAGATGTGAGTCCCTGTATCACAACCCTATCCCTTTCTAGCCAGCAAGGGGGATAGAACGAGAGGAATCTGAGAGTCTGCCTATCCTTTTTCAATGGACACTTTAAGATGCAGAATTTGAGAAGTTGAGAAATTTAAGAAGTTTGTTGAAACAGGTGGTCCAAACCTACCTAGGGCATGAAAAGCTCCCTTGCATACCTACTACGATTTCTTGGCAACCTTGTGGCTAGTAAAAAGATGCTTTCTAAATTATCAAAATGCTTAACTCTTAGTGACTAATCATCCAGTTTGGAGGAAGACAAAGTCTTGTTTTCAGTCCGAAAGAAAAACTAAACAGAGATAAGGAATATTGGTGACCCGAACAAGCTCGACAAAATAAATTATTGTCTAGTTCCCATTCCTTTCCATTTTTTTTACTTTAAAAATACACCTAGCCTTTAATTCCATGTCTTTCAATTTGCAGAAATAAGTAGCTTTTGTTGCTCTTCTATGTAATTTTGGAATTACGTAACAATGTTCTGAAAAGTAAAGATCAGAAAGTAAAGGGAAGAAACAAGTTTGACATGTCAATTCTACTTACTTATTCATCTTACTTTTTTTTCAGTATATTGCTCTTGGCAATCATTGTACTTTTAATGTAGTAACCAGTGAGTAATGACTTTCTAGGTTATTAATGGGAAATCAGATATCAACTCGGAGATCCAGAATAAATAGGAATATAGTCATCAAAACTAGAAGATTTGGGAATAGAAGTTGAAAAGTCTGGATATGTATGCAACAGCAAACCCTAATATGGAAAGTTCACAGTGTTAAAAATTTTCATCTCAAAATCCAATTCCAGAATAGTTTAATGCTGAGTGCTTCGTATATTGATCCTCTATTTTGTGCAAAACATTATATTTAATGTGAGTTGGCAAAGCAGACAAGACTTCCAAAATACTTATAATCTATGATCCTTGTCCTCTACAAAGCTTTGCCTATTGGGAACATGAAATCACATATAAGAAATAAGATAATAATAATTAGAGAAAAAATTAAAAGCTATGTGAGCATGACTGATACCGATTCATCAGTTCAGATTCTAAAATCTCTGAGACTTTTATATCAACGAGAGGAAGATTGATAAGGGTTTCAAAATATATTATCCTTTCACTGCAGGTGCACTGCTCCATTTAAGGATCATAACTTTTTAAGAATAAGAAAAGGATTATTTTAGCCTAAATTTTCCCAGTATAATTCACTTTGGTCCCAACTATTAGCTGGTACCACCTTTAAAATAGCTATTAATGTGAAAATAATTTGTGTTAAGTTTTGGAGACCACCAGAATCAAAGATTAGAAATATATTAGTGATATGCATTTCTATATATATATGTGCTCATTTATCGTGCAAATGTGCTGTTATTTTCTTCTAAGATTAATTCTCTTATGAAAAGGAGTGGTAAGGATAACATAGTTAAAGGAATTGATTTGCTGTCACAAAGAACTTCCGCTAAGGCCACACTTTCTATGCAAAAATGTAGAGCAGTCAAAGTACATTCTTTTTTTTTCACTCATGCCAATAAATGAATAAATTGGTCCCTAATGATTGTGGAAGTGGGGACATTAACTAATAGTGTCTATATGTGGAAAGATGTATAAAGAACTAAATACAAGAAAAAGAGAGAGTAAAAGAAAAATTATGTATGTGTTATTAAATAACTGATTAAAAATTTTTTAAAACATAAACAACATAAGGAAATTCAATGGAAAAGATAGGAATTCTATCACATCATGACTTAAAACGTCCAAACATAAAGAAACTATCATAAAGAAAATTATGAAAAGAAAAAAAAATTCAGAAAATGTTCACTATAAATATGAGACCAGTTAACTAATATCTTAAATATACCAAAGACATTTATACAGATTGGGAAGTAGAAAAATGAGCAAAGGCCAGGAACAAGCAATTCATAGAGGAGGAAATAGAAATGGTAATATAAAATTACAGAAGAGTTACTATAATAATAAAAAAAATGTGAATTAAGACCAAAAAAATTATAATCTTCAATTTACTTAAACTTTTTTCCTGATTTTTAAAAGTCATACTGGTGAAGCAAATAATATCATACATTGCATTTGAAAGTATGAATTAATCTTTCTGAAGAACAGTTTCGTAGTTATTTTCACTAAAGGACTTAAAATATTCACAGTTGTCACCTAGTAACTTCACTTCTAGGAAATTTTCATAAGGACATTATTTGAAATGTGATTAAAGGTTAATATACAAAGAATAGTAGTGAACATTTAGAAAGAGTTTATGTGTCTAACGGTATGGAAATTTCAAGTAAATTATGCTTCATCCAATCAATGACATTATATAAGTTAGCAAAAGTAATTCTCAAGACAATTTTTTAATTACATGCAAACATGACTAAGGTATATGTTAAATGGGGGAGGGGACAATTTTAAAACTGAAGAAAACATTTGATTGTTCCACAACAAATTCTGTGCTATAGGAAGGGAGAGAGCTACTGGAACCTGCTTGCTCCCTTGCCCGTAGGCTCACTCTCCAATCTGTTTCAAGCCTCCTGACAGTTTAAGAAGCAAAGGGAGTTTCAGATCAAGAACCAATGGTCTTGACAGACCAGCGGTTTATATGAAAGTCTCCTTCCACTGACCCTCAGCAGTATGGAATGTTACCCATTTTCACTTTTCTCCAAAATACAATTCACTCTACTCCTGTCATTTCTCAATGGTACCACGATGATCTAAAAGCATCTTTGTGAACTTTCAGAAGAGCTTACCATGTTTTTCAACTATTTTTCTTACACTTTAAGACTAAATAGCTGGGGCTATAAAGAACATCATGAAAGAGATATATTTTCTCATCCTAGTTATGACCCCAAACAAAATTATTTTTTTAATATGCATTTCTTATTATGTTCAGTTAGCCAGCATATAGTACATCATTAGTTTTTGATGTAGTGTTCAGTGATTCATTAGCTGCATATAACACTCAGTGCTCATCACAACACATGCCTAAACAAAATTCTTAATAATGCTTTGCACTGGGCTCCACATCTGCAAAACCTAGGACAGGAAGATCTTTTCTTTTAAGACCATTTTCTTCTTTGCTTATAAAGTGTTGTCAGTACTAAAGAATCTATTATGATGCTTTATTATAAAAGTGATCACTTATTCTTTATAAGCATCATAAATTTATAAAATTTTAGGGTTGTGAGACATTCAGTGACCATAAAGTCATGCGTTATTATTACTGAAGACAACACACTAACTTTAGAGAGGTTATAACATTGGAATAGAAGCAAATACTGATCACTGGTACATTCAAATGGAAACTCCCAACTCATGAAAAAAATTCATTACTGAAACAAAATCCATCTCTTGAAAAAAGATTATCAATGTGGAGAATACTCTAACAAAAATGTCAGTTCATTCCCATATTACTTGCTGATCTTTGGAAAAAATAATCAATATAGTATTAATCAAGAGCATTATCCTACTCACATAAATCCTGGTGTTTACCTAGTTGGTCTGTGCTGCATACTTTTGACTTCACCTGGAAATTCACCTACGGAAGAGTCTGGGTCAGTTGAACAAAAAGTGACAGAGATCCTGCTCTTTGCCAAATATGAGACCAGGTGTAAACAGGGACATGGCATGTTGCTGTCCTCAAGGGGCTTATAAAAGTGAAGAGAAATACATACACATAAGGAAGATAATTTTATTTTAATATGGTAAATGATAAGACAGTGGTATGTAAAGTTAGACGTTATACCTTGAACTTAATGGCTAATTGCTTAAAAAGATGACATTTGAGCTGAGACTTTTAGGATAAGAAACTGAATGTATATTAAAGAAATTGAAATAACTGGTTGGCCTAGGGCTATGCTATGCACATCTGCTGCTAGGTCAGTGAGCTGTTGACATGGTTCTATGGTGAGATTAAGTATAGAAACTGAGTATAAGTCTTTAAAAATTATTATAGCAATTTGATATCATTGCAACATTCTATTCATGTTACTGTATTTTTTTAATACCATTTGCTGCTGATTAGAAATTTAAAAAAAATATCTGGTCCTCACCATTCATAGTTTGAGGTGCACTGGCCTAGAGGATATAGTTCAATGTCAGAAAGGTTGGAAAATGGGAGTGAAGCAGTAGAGGGCACCAGATAATGGGAGGTCTTGTTTTCCACAGTAAATCAGCAAGGACTGCAGAAAGCGAGAATAAAATACGTTTTCTACTCAGAATAAAATGAGATTCTTTCCTCCTTCATTAACACCATGCAGACATTTACTCATTTTGGGAGACACCCCAGTCCTGCAACCTTGGATGTAAAATATCCAGGAAATCAGTTCCAAATTTGAGAGGGGGGTCTGTTCCACAGTCATGCCTATGATCATTGTGCTCTTTCTAGAGCTACGCCATGCTCTAGCATAAACTGGACCATCCATCTTCTGCAAATACTCTGGGAGGACATCAGAAATACTGTTCTATGATCCTTTCCATGGACTACAGCTTGACATGGATCCTGTGGCCACTCACTGCTCTGCAAACCACTCCCCACCATGGCAGCCAGGGTTCAGTTTTCCCCCACGCGAGGCAGAAGTATGACTAACCATCCTTACCAAAGTCTCTGCCCCCACCAACCATGCTATGAAGGAACAGGGTGCAGGTTTCTACCCCTGGTACAAGGACCCACCCCACCCAGATGCTTGGGAACTGCCAGTCCTGCCATCAACATCACGACAACATCTAACACTTGCCAGGTCAGACCACTTACCCTTTTCCACTTAGTCACAAAAGCCTCCATCTCCTGCTCCTTGTGGGACCAATGGAGAAAGTTGTTTCTGCACTGCAAAGAAGAAAACCCCAAAGTCATAAAACAAAGCCCTGGCTCTCCTTCTCTCCTTCTTGTGAAGAAGTAGCGAGTTGTCTGTTCCTGCTTCCCCCTGATAAGCACAGAGCAGCGAAGCTTAAAAGTTGTCAATAAATGTCTTCATTTTTCACATTGTCACCCCAAGCAACAAACCTTGAACAGTGTCCCATTAACGATAGGGTAGAGTCAAGGACTTTAATCAGAAGAGGAATATGATGAGATTTGTGCTGAAGACACATCACCGAGTGTTTAATAGGGATTAATTCAAGAGGAGTAAGACCGGAAGCAGAGAAGTTAAAAAAAACTGTTGCAATATTCCCTAAGTAAAGCACACGGGCTTCACCAGTTCTGCAGGTACAGTAGGGATGGAGATGAAGAGGCAGAATGGAATAGAGAAATGTCTGGAAGGTAAACTTCTCCAGAGGTCATGATTGATTGAATGTGGGCACTGGGGAAAGAAGAAGATTGGGAGTTTAGATAAGTCCACATTTCCAGCATGAGTGCCTGGGTGGACCATGGAGGTTACAGCAAAGATTAGAATTGTGCTGTGAGAGGGAACAGGTTTGGTAGTCAATACACATGTTCCAAGACCCCCAGTGGATGCCTGAAACCATGGATAGTGCTAAACCCTATACATACTATGTTTTTTCCTGTACATGCATACCTGTGATAGGGTTTAATTTACAAACAAGGCACAGGAAGATATTAACAGCAATAACTAATACCAAAATACAAGTTATAAAAACAAACTAAAATAAAAGTTATGTATATTCTCTCTCTCCAAATATCTTATTATACTGTGCTCACCCTTCTTATGGTGATTTGAGATAATAAAATGCCTGCTTGATGAGATGAAGGTAACCGACATAGGTGTTGTGACATAGCCTCGGGCTACTGTTATCCTTCTGATCAATAGATCAGAAGGAGGATCATCTGCTTCCAGACTGAGGTTGACGGCAAGTTGCTGAAATCAGAAGAAACAAAACCATGGATGGGGATGGAGGTGGGGCTACTATAGTGTGTTTTCCCTTCAGACATGTTGAGTTTGGAAGTGCTTGTGAGATAGTCAAGTAATTCCACTGGGTGGAAAAAATGCAGCAAGTTATTAACATTTCTTAACAAGAAATGGCCCCTCCAGCATCTCTACTTCTTCACTTTCTTGGAATCTGAACTTTCTTTTTCTACCACCCGCAGGCTTAATCTTCAGCTTCTACGCTCCAGGGATAAGAAGGGAGACTCAATTTGTGGGCTCAGTCCTGACTTCCATTCCTGCTCTCCAGTCTGTGCCAGTCGCCTGTCCCAATAAAGTGATGTCCAGACGACATACAATAATCTTGGAGAATCCCAAAGAAGCCTGGGCCTCTCCTGTCATTTGAGACGTGAAAAAGCACATTCCCACATTTGCAGGAATATTCTTAGGAGATCGAGTTTTAGGAAAGACATTTGTGAGCAGTTAACCTGACAGCTCAGGCAGGTGGGTTCATGATGACATGACCTTCCTTTGAGTTTAAAGTTTCCAGAGCCGACAGTTCCTATCCATGGAGACTTTCCTATTTCTTGGTGTTCTTACATTACCTGATGTTTGTATTTATTGTTTTGTACTATGTTAAGGCAGGGACAATTTGCAAGTGTATTATTAAATATTAGGTAGAAATCATGCCATGCCACTTTGTACATAAAGATACTTTATTCGTATTTTCATGCGTTACTTTTAATAAATAATTAGTACATTCAACTCACTAAAAATATACTATGACTGTGAAAATGGCAATGATATTGTCTTCCTATAATTATGAATATTTGGGGGCTGATTATTTGAATATGAGAACTCACTAATGAAAAGCATCTGTAATAAGTGAGAAAGGAACAAAGGATTCCTGAATCAGACTCCATGAAAGGGAAGTCAGTTTACCATTTCTTTGGTCTTTCTATTTGTAATTCACACTATGTGACAAGGATGTAAGGGCATTTATGACACTCTGTACTGAATTCATTAAGATGGTAGCAGGATTGAGATTTTTTATAATCCATTTGGTTGGCAGTGTATGTGCATTTTTACTTTTTTCTTTAATTTTTTTAGAAATGTAATGATTTGTTTCTAGCAGACATCATCAAATCTCCAGTTTGTAGAACACGTCATAAATACATAATTATATTATTTTTCAGTGTATCACTTTCCTAAAAATACCATACGATTATAGCTACCACTCCATCAGGAGCAAATTCTTCTGTTGAAAGCTGACTGATCAACCTTGACCACTTCTTGGACACAAGGGATCAAAATGTCATGTTGGCTGAAGTTCTATGGAAAGCCTTGGAACTAATAAGCTGCCAGTGGCTGACAGCTCTTAAACTTAGTGATTACCTAAACTGCTTTCAATGCTAAATTATCTTAGTGATGTGAGCGCAGTGTAGTGGAGACAGAATGGTGTATTTAAAACTGCTTTTTAAAATTTCTTTTTTTGCAGTGTATTTCAAAACTTCCAGCTTTAAGATTTGTATAAATAATCATCTTGGTTTTAGCTTCCTGATGTCTGGACTCGTTCTAATCAAGGACACCAAGCAAGCATGTCTATATTACTGAATGGTGTTCCTTTGGTTTCTTTGAGAAGAGAGACGGGGGATATGGGCACAGAGAAAAAGCAAGCAAGAAGGTAGAGAAAAAAGCAAGGATATCCAATACATACACTTCCCTTGAGGGATAGGCTTTGCCTATGATCAACTCTAACCTAGAAGTCTTTAAATGGGAAGAGCAAAGGCTGGAGCAGGCGAACCACGGAGCATTTGTCTCCAGAAGGAAAATATTCCAACACGCCTAGAATGCCGTACTGAGCTGAGCTCCTCAACAGAAGCCTTGTTACACAGAATGTACTGCAAAGAAACAAACTTTTCTGCGGTTTAAACTACTACAAATGATATGTTATTCTGGCTTCTAGAAAAACCATTTACGTGACTTTTCATGAGTACTATTGGAAGAGAGTTTACAAGGATCAGAAGAGGGAAAGCTTTTTAATGGTCATAAAAGAATGAAATTCGTTCTAGTTCAAGAATTTTCCATAAAGAATATGCTTTGTAGTAATAAATATAGCATTAAATCTTTAAAACAGTGCAAGTGAAAAGAGGATTGAGGACTTCGCGGAGATCTTAGTGGCATTTTGTAGTGCCAATCTCTCTTGTAGATAATGTCTGCATTTTTGTAAACCAACTTAAAACTTCTGTTGAAGTAGAGTGTTTTGTTTTCAACCAGAATTATCATTAATCAGATGAGGTTTTTTTAATCATCTGATTTAGATGATCTACTTTTTATGCCTGACTTGTTATAATCTTTTTATTCTGATATACAGTTCAAATGTCACTGCAGCAATAGAAAGGCTGTATTTAGATCAAAGCTAAACCTTTTTATGTATTTATTCTGCATGACAATATGAATATAATTTAAGTCTATCAATAGTCAAAACATAAACAACAGCTAATTAACTGGCACTGTTGTCATCTGAGAATAAGCAGATGTTGTTGGCCAACACAGTGGCTGTGATCAGCCAGCAGAGAAAGACTTCTAAATTCCCCTTGCTGAGCTGAAATATTCCATTACACATCGTGACAAATCTGTGTCTTATTTCTTGTCTACCTGCCATCGTGAGGATCAACTTAGGACATCAACGAACCTTCAACAATGAACATGCTAGCTTTCCCTGATTTTTCTCTGTTGATCCCTACTTGTGATTATTCAAGATTTTGTGGAGTTCTAAAAAGAAAACTGGATATGTCCTTTAAAAGTTTTGCTCTGGATGACACTAATCTCAAAACTATGAAACTCTTTATTATTACCTGTATTCAAGATATCCATCATCGTGGTTAATTAAATAATAGTTATCCTGAGCTAAGAATTAATGATGAATTATGCACCGATCTTTCCTTAAAAATTTCCCCACCAACACAAAGTAGATTTCTCATGTTACATTAAATGAGTATACTTTGTCTTGTTTCAGGGGGATTTGTCCTGTGGGTAGACCTGAATATATTTTCCTGCTCTGGATACTTTTTAAAAGAAAAACAGTTTTGATAAGTAATGGAAAAACATCTATCATGGCCATCAATGTTACTTTCCTGAACTTGAAGTCAGAGTTCTACTGAAGTGATCATGGACAATATCATTCATTTCCTAACACCATATCCAAGATTCACTATATGCCAGGCATAATGTTAAACACTTCACATTCATCATCTCAGTTAACCGTCACAATAATGGTAAGAAACAATTTCTAATATTATATTATTTTTTATTGTTGTTATCATCATAAACATGAACATAAGCATATCCATTTTAAAGATATGGAAGCCAAGACAGAAAGTTATATAACTTACTCAGGTTGTACAGCTAGTTAACAGCAAAAATTTGGATTCCAACCTAAATCCCAAATCTCTGTTCCTCATCTCTATACTACTTAGTCTTTTTAATCTAAGTTAATTTATCTAAAAAAAAATGGGTGAAAGCATTATACTCCTGGCCATAGTTAAAAACAGGGACCAGATTTATCATACCCCTATAAACAATTAAAAAACTAAACAACTGTTTCACACAATGAATAAAAAGCAGAACTGGGCCATGATCCATGAGAAGAGAGAAACAAAATTGTTAGCCCTATGAAGGCCTGACTTTGACACACTTCAGACCAGTTGCATAGTGGAGGACCCCAAAGTAGAATCTGAGACTCACACTGGGTTGAGCAGACATAGATTGGAGCAAGGGGACTACGGTAGCTGGAATTCATGGAGCAGAGTACCAGACAGGAAGGAGCTATACAAAGACTTCCAAAAATCTGCATATAGGTGACTTTCTATCTGTTGATAATGGGATATTAAACTGTGCATACACTTAGGGTAAATCTTCATGAAACCAGGCAAAAAGGAGCTGTATGCTGAAAATTCCTAGACATCATCCAGGGCAGAAAGACATTCAGGGTCTGACCAGCTATATTGGAAAATCCTCATTGATCACCTTGATTGTTGATCATGCAAGAGTCACGCTTTAGTAGTTATGCTAAAATACCCCTAGAGTAAAGGTGACTCTAGATAAACCCCAGCACAGCCTAAAAACAAGCCCTGAAAGAATGAAAAAAACTAACATATTTAAAGGCCTCCCAGGACAAGGTCTGATCTTCTTTGATAAAGGCAACCTAATACAACAAAGCAACACATCAACAACATAAAGTACCAAATAGTCATCATCCAATCTAAAATGATATAGATGCCCCCAAAGAAGTAAGCTGTGAACTATAATCATGAGAAAAATCAGTTAGTAAAGAGGGACTCATAAATGATAAAAAGGATGGATACTTCACAACTAGTTCTAACAGGCTAGTATTATCCTGATAACAGAATCAGCCAAAGACATTACAATAAAGAAAAAACAAAAACCAAAACCCTATGGGTCAATAGCCTTCATGAACATAAATATAAAAAAAAAAAAAACCAAACTATTAACTAAATTTTAGCAACTAAAATTCAGCAATATAAAAAATATTAAGTGAAATTTATCCTGGGAATCCAAAGTTTTCTGACATTTGAAAATCGGTCATTGTAATTCAATATATTAGCAGAATAAAGGAAAGAAACCCATATGCTTACCTCAATGGATACAGAAAAATCATTTGATAAAATTCAATATTCATTTATGATAAAATATCTCATCAAATTAGGATTAAAAGGGAACTTCCTTAGTCTGATAAAGTGCATTTATGAAAAGCTAACTTATATAAATGGTGAAAATAAATATTTTTCTCTAAAATTAGAAACAGAGTAAACTTTCTCTCTTATCACTTTTATTCAACATTGTTCTGGGTTGGAGTAGGGGAGGGGGTTAATCCTAGCCAATGCAATAACTCTAAAGATAAAAACATATAGACTGGAAAGAAAGATGACAGAACCTGCATAAATCCTATGAAACCCACAAAAACCTCCTAGAATTAATAATCGGATTTATTTTGATTACAAAATGTGAGATCAATAGAATCAATTGATTTCTCTTATTTAATAACAAAAAAATTTGAAAAGATATAACATTTACCACAAATATAAAGTTCTTAGGGATAAATTTTACAAAATATGTGCACCCCTTATACATTTAAAACTGTTAAACTTCTGTGTGAAATTAAAGAACATCAGATCATATTTTAAACTACTCAATATTAAGATGTCATTTCTACTTAAATTGATTGACATATTTATCAAAATTCCATTCTAAATCCAGTTTTCATTTTTTATAGAAATTGATAATTCAAAAGTTTATATGAAAATAAAATGAACTTAGAATTGCTAAAAAAATTTTTTTAAGAATAAACTTGGGGGGCGCCTGGGTGGCTCAGTGGGTTAAAGCCTCTGCCTTTGGCTCAGGTCATGATCTCAGGGTCCTGGGATCGAGCCCCGCATCGGGCTCTCTGCTCAGCAGGGAGCCTGCTTCCTCCTCTCTCTCTGCCTGCCTCTCTGCCTACTTGTGATCTCTCTCTATCAAATAAATAAATAAAATCTTTAAAAAAAAAAAGAATAAACTTGGACTACTCACACTCCTGGATTGGAAGACTTACTATAAATCTACAGTAATCAAAATGATGTAGTACTGACCTAAGAATAGAATTTAATCAATGGAACAAAATAGATATCACAGAAATAAGTAAATATATGATGTTCCCTTATACACACATGCATATATAGTCAAATGATTTTTGACAAGGGTGGCATATTAATTCAACAGAGAAAGGAATGGCTCTGGAACAATCGTTTATTCATGTGCATAAAAAAACTAAGGTCAACACTTACCTCATATTATACACATACCAACTTGAAATGTGTCATAAACTTAAACATTAAATCCAGATCTATAACATTCGCTTTCTATAGAGTCAGTAAAGATTCCCTAAAGAAGACCAAAAGGCAAAACTAAAAGCAAAATGGTAAGTTGAACTTTATCAAAACTAAAAATTCTGCTCTTAAAATGAGCACTAATAAACCAAAAATCCAAGCTAAAGAATAGAAGAAAATATTGGAATTACACATGTCTGACAAATGGCTTATATCTAGAACATGTAAGGAACTCAAAAAACTTAAAAATAAGAAGTCAATCCACTAAAAACAGGAAAAATATTTGAAAAGATGATTCGCAAAAGAAGATATATGATTTTCCCATAAGCACATGGAAAGATACTCGATATCATTTAGTAATCACGAAAATGCAAATTTAAAACTACAATGAGATACCACTACACATCCACAGAAAAGGCTAAAATTATAAAGACCAATAATACCAAGCATTGGAGGGGGTATGGAGGACCTAGAACTCTCATATACTACTAGTGTGAATGTAAAATAATACAACCATTTGGAAAACAATGTAGCAGAGTCTTCTTGGAAAAAAAAATTTTCAGAAGTTAAATGCATGCTTCTCATATGACACAGTATTCCACTTTTATATATTTACCCAAGAGAAATGAAAACACATGTCCTGGCTATACAAAGACCGATAACCAAAGGCTCATTTTAGCTCTTTTCATAATAGCCCCAAACTATAAACAAAAAACAAATTGTGGTAGAGTCATACAATGGATTACCACACAGCAATCAAATGGAACAGACTGCTGACACACCCAAAAAATGGATGAATCTCAAAAACATTATGCATCATGTGGTAAAAAAGAAGCCAGGGATAGTGGTGTGCATACTTTACGACTCCATTTCTATGAAACACTAGAAAAGAAATCAGACCAGTGGCTGTCTTGAGCCAGGGATGAAGGAGGAGTGCCAGGAAATAAGCACAAGGCAATTTTTTTGAGATGATAGAAATTTCTATAGTTTGATTGTGGCGTGGGTTAAATGGTGTACATATTTGCCCAAACTCAAGCTATCCACTTAAAATCAGTTATCATTTTAAGTAGAAAATAGGCCTTAATAAAATTGACTTTTAAAAAAGATTTTATAAACTTTTTAATTTTTTTTCTTTCTTAAACTTTGAGACCTGATGGAAAAATTCTACAAGTACACATGGAAAAATAAGACACGATCACACTTAAAAGTGAAGACAATTTAACCAGAAAACTTTAACGCCTGTCAGCTACTGTTGAAGCTAAAGTTGTGAGTCTAACATGCTCCAGAGCTGAAAGGAATGGTAATTAGTGTTTCTCTCTTTCTTCCTCACCCTCTTCTTCAACAGAATCCATACCAACGTCCTCATAACCCTTCTACAAGGCAGCTATGTTCTCAAAAGCCTCAGAAAACTCTCCTTCCAGGGCATCTGGGTGGCTCAGTCAGTTAAACATCCAACTCTTGATTTCAACTCAGGTCATGATCTCAAGGTCATGATCTTAGGGTCATGAGATCGAGCCCCATGTTGGGCTCTACACTCAGCGGAGACCTGCTTAAGCTTCTCTCTCTCCTTCTCCCTCTGCCTCTCCCCCTTCTAAAAAACAAAAACAAAAAACCTCTCCTTCCTCCATGCTTTCACCCATGTGCCAGTGAATGCACACTTGGCATACATACATCAGGTCAAATTTGTGGTCCGGGTGAGCCCAGGACTCAGCAATGGCTGTGGTACTGCTCAGCATGCACACAGCTCATTATAGTTTGGTCAGGTCTCCACCAGGTACCTCAGTGGGAGGCTGGTAATTAATACCAACTTTGAAGTCAGTGGGGTACCAGTCCACAAACGGGATGCTTGGTCTTAATGGTAGCAGCGCTATCGTTAACATCTTCCGGAACCACATCGCCATGGTATGATAGGCAGCAAGCAATGTATTTACATTGACCACATTTTATCATCTGGTTATCTGGCTCAAAGCGCACATTGGTGATCTCTGCTACAGAGTACTGTTGATGGTAGGCTTTCTCAGCAGAGATGACAGGGGCATATGTGGCCAGAGGGAGATGGATGTGGGGATAGGATATCAGGTGGGTCTGGGATTCTGTCAGATCAAATTCAGGGTTCCAGAAAATCTGAAGAAAACAGGAATGGGAGACATAATCTGGCTAATGAAGCAGATTAGTGTAGTTTGGGCACTCAATATCAAGGTTTCTACAACAGATGGCCTCTTGTCTACCATGAAGGCACAATCAGAGTGTTCCAGGGTGATATGGCTGGTGAGGAGGAATTGCAGGGCTCAGCTACAACTGTAGAAACCTGGCGGGGGGAGGTTGGGTAAATGGAGAATTCCAGCTTGCTCTTCTTGCCATAATCAATAGAGAGTTCCATCAGCAGGAAAGTGAACCCAAAAACAGTTCATTCTCCAAAAGCTGTGGAAAACCAAGACACCCTGAACACCTGTGAACTGGTGGGCCAGTTTCTGAATTTAGTCCAAGATATGGTCAATCTTGCCAACAATGTAGCAGACATAATTGTTGGCAGTGTTTTCCTTGCCTGAGATGAGCTTCTCAGGGTGGAATAGCTGGCAGTAGGTACCAGTGTAAACTTCATCCATGACCGTGGGTGTCAGGTCTACAAACACTGCCCTGGGCACATGCTTGCCGGGACCCAGATCACTGAAGTAGGTGTTAAAGGAGTCATTCCTCCCCCAATGGTCTTATCCCTTGGCATGTGGCCATTGGGCTGGATGCCATGTTCCAGGCAATGGAACTCCCAGCAGGCATTGTTGATACGGACACCAGTCTGACCAACATAGATAGAGAAGCACCTGTGCATAATAGCTACAGGTTAGCAGGTACAGGTGACAGGAGCAGACAGCAGGTCCCAGTTACCATCCCTGACAAGCTGAGCTGAGGTAAGTAATTCGCTGACTGTATAAATTTTTTTCTAAAAGGAAGAGGTTATGTTACTAAATTTCTGTTATGGACTGAATTGTGCTCCCCTAATTTATAGGTTGAAGTCCTTGGGGATAGGGTCATTAAAGTGATAAAGTGATGATGTTATTTAGATGGACGCTAGTCCAATAGGACTGGTGTCCTCAAGAAGAGGAAATTAAGAGACAACACACATACAGGGAAAACCGCGTAATGACGCAGGGAGAAGACAGCCATTTAGAAGCCAAGGAAGAAGTGTCAGAATGAAATCAGCCCTGTTGACACCTTAATTTTGGATTTCTTTCCTCCAGAATGGTGAGGAAATAAATTTCTCTCATTGAAGCCACTCAATCTATGGTGCTTTATTATGGTAGCCTTAGTAAACTAATACAGTCCTACAGGGCTACTGAGATAATTAAATGAGATTATGATGCACGGGGACACAAGATATAATAACTTTTTCCCTCCTTGATTTTTCTAGTGACAACTGGGGTTAGAACTACTCGTATTTATATTCAAAGTTAATTGGCAAGACTGATACCCCTTTCCAACACCTAGGAGAATTTCAAAACCCTTCTAGTGTACCACTAGACTAGAACCTTCTCTAAGGGTCATGATTCTGGGATTACCTATCAATATAAATGATCTTTTAGCAATGTTAACATTTATCTGATAAGCTGTTAAAATATTGAAATGTTTCAGTATCACTGATAAATAGCTACTATCCTAAGCTTACTCCCCCCCGAGAGCCCCCACAGCAGCCTTCCTGGTCCCTCCCCGGGAACCCCAGGTCTCTCTTGGATCCAGCTCCTGGATGGATAATGTCTGGCACAAGTGAGGCCATCCGTTCTTATAAGTCAATGCCCCATGCCACACCTGCAATTAGATATTTTGACGATCACTCGTTTTAGGGATGTGTTTTGATAATGAGTAAAAAGGTAACAAGGATAAGTAATTTGAGAAAACTTTTTTTTTTAAATACAGATTTGTTTGATTTCTGGAACACGTTTATTTTGTTGGCCGAATATAGGCCTGGACCATGTCAATTCAAGTGCACTTAAACAAGATCATGTTTGCAATGTTTTAAGGTACAACACCTTACTTGTACACTCAAATTTAGGGTCAAGTCTTCATTAACCTCTAGGATCAAATGTTTATGATATCCATGCACTTCCTTGCTCACAAATACAAACCAAGCCTGGGTGTGTTCATGTGCATGTGTGTGTGTGAGAGAGAAAGAGAAAGAGAGAGAGAGACAGCAAGAGAGAGAGATAGAGATGAGACAGAGAGAGACAGAGCGTGCGCACATGCGCTCTGATAGGGGAGGAGATTTTTGGTGTGCTGGCAATATATTGGCAGAGTAAGGGCTATCTTTTGCCAGCATTGCACTGCAGTATAATAATGCTGGATTTAAATTTTAAGTGTAAGCACTGTGCAGGATTTACAGCATTTTGCTTAGAACTAAAACTAAAGCAAACCAAAGCATTTAAAATAAAAACTAGCAGGCGCGTCCCTGCTGCTCCCATTGCAATGCCACTTAGTTATCTCAAGGAGCTTAGATGATCTGATAGATCAGAGGAGGGAGGCTCAGATGAGGTTTTCCCTGGCTTTGCAGTAAAGCCCACTTACTGGCCGAGTGCTGTACCACTGTTTGCCATGGGTGTGCCACAAGAAGCAGTTTTTAATTCATGCCTCTATTACCTAAGACTTAAGGTTCAGTAAAGTATCAAATGAAACTCTGGCATCCGAGAAAATGTGCTCGGTCTCAGCTCCATCCTGTTATTGGGATCTGGCCCACGCCCTAGAATTGGTGTGAATTTTTATTTCAAAAGAAGAACAGTTCTGATAGCTGTGCTTCCCACTCTGAGGAGGTTCGGAGTGTGAAGTATGGATCTGAAGTGGATAGAGAAGTGTGGGAAGATTTCAAAGGTTGAAGCTTTAAGAAATGTGTGTGGGAAGGGAACAGAAATTGAAATCGGCTATTAATACCAAATGCTAATAGTTACTATCATTATTATCATCAATAAAGTTTTATTACCACCTACTAGTCCAAAGTATTATTTTAGGCACTGGAGTTATGAAAAGACATCCTAGGTGATAATTCCTTCTGAGAATGTATTGTCTGGCTCAAGAGAAGACAGATGGCTTAAAGGAGAGGGCTCTTCTTGACCTGCTGCTACTACGGGCAGGTGAGAAGTGAGGACCTGAGCTTAACATTTACTGTTTATGTGACACTGCTTTGTTCCCCAAGTGGCGTATGGTGGGTGCGGGGCACAGGAGCAGAAAGAACGATGAGCTCTGAGTTAGACATGAGCTCGTCTAGCTTCCACGAGTTAGCCTCTCAAAGCTAAAATGGCGATATTAAGGTTTTGAGAGGACTTAGTAAAATAATGCGTGCAAATCATTTAACACAATGCCTACCCTATAAACCGAGCGTGAACAACAATCACTTCAAAACATCATCAACAACAACAAAAATTAAATGTAGCAGAGACTTAATACAGATAATTAAGTAGTTATACAAAGTTGGAGCATAAATAGAAGCTGTATGCTGGAAAAGTTTTGCCTCTTTTTCTGTAGGTATTGAGGAAACTCTAAAAGTATTTCAGCCAAATAGTATGTTATGGAGAAGAAACAGATAAGGGAAGATGCAACCAGAGATTTCTTTTTTTTAATTTTGATTTTTTACTTTTTTTTTTTTTAATGCAGGAAGGGAAAACACACAGTCAAGATTATTCCCAAAAGAATATAGGTGATTTGGATGTTTAGAATAGCAAACTTCAAGAGAAACAATTAATGACACAGAATTATATTTCCTACTCTTAGTGTCTTGGTCTATTTTAGGGGGTAGTTTTGGCCAAAGATCCAGAAGGATTCCCTTCCTTGCTGAGCCCAATTAATTAATAAGGTATTTTGCTAAAGCAATAAAATATTCACACCCATAATACACAAATGTTAGTCTAAATATTTTCCAAAAATCCCTTTATTTGCTACTCAGCTTAATTAATAATCAACTATCACCCACACTGAATTCTCAAACTCCACTCACCTGCGTCTCTCTCCTAAGTTGTTTCAAAGTCCTGAGATTTTTTGATAACTCCCTTCACTCTGCCCCTATTGTAAAAAGGTTAGATTTTTAAAAATTAATTAATTCAAGGTCACGGTCTACAGATCCCTGAATCTGTCCTTAGAAGTAATCTGCCTGCTTCTTTTATCCCAAGGTGACGGACAACAATAATAACCAATTATAATCTGTACTTTCCTGTTGTGGACATTGGGAGGCAGGTTTCCACTATTCTCTCGAAGACATTGCAAAGTTTCACAGAGGCAAAAATTCCCATGAAACTGCAAGCTCTGATGACTTAGGTGGATCTTGTACTTAATGATTGCCCGATACATAAACTGCCTGTTGGAATATAAGAGCACACTCCTTTCTCTCTCTCCAAGTATGACTTTTAAGTCCACAAGGAGGAAGCCTCCACAAAATGGCACGAAGATCCTTGGAGGTAAAGCAAACCCCACTCCTGGATTCTGCTGTGAATATACTTTATCTAATCATAATAATGTAAGATATGTTCATAAGTTCTCAATTTGGGGATTACTCAGTAGACAGTATTTAAGGTTGAACCCGAACTTAGAAGATCTAAAATAATGGCGGAGTTGAAAGAAGTTATGGGATGAGGGAAGGAGGAGAGGTGAGAGATGCAGAAGGGACACTAATGCCTGTATTTCACACAAGGAGAAAGAGACATTGTCGAAGTTAATGGAAAAAAGAATAGGTTTAATTATATTATTTAAGGTTAAAAAGAAAAGCAATAAAAGCACTGAAGAGCGATACAGGTTATTTAACCTGAGAGGTAGAGTTTGTGAGCTAAATTCTCTTTTACTCATGACATGGGGTCAATTAGCCACTACCTACAGAAAAAGATCTAAGTTTATTATTTACAATTATAGCGATGAACCCCAGAAGAGCTGAAAACAGAAATAGTTAAGGTCATTACCTCTAGCTGGAATCTGGGGCAGAGAGTAAATGTAAATCTCAGTTTAGGCTCTGCACTTTACCAGATAAATACTACATGTAAATTTTTCTCCTTCAAAAAAAGTAATAAAACAAATATACATATAATTTTACTGTCCGTATATTAAAAGGTAACAAAATCACACCTTATATACGTAATAACAATTTACAAAAAAATTTTACTGAAATTATGATTCCATTTGCCACAACAACCTCGTGGATAAGTTGGGCCCCTATTGTTAATTTTCCCCTTCTTAAAGATATGGAAACACATTATTGGCTCCCAGCAAGATAATTTATTACTAGAAGAACATGCAAACCGTTTGTAAGTGGCCAAGAAAGCTTTGGCTTTAACCCAGGTCTTCTGATGTTAGTTCAAAGCCATTTCCATCAGGGAAACTGACATTTTTTGCTTCCCCTAGACTTGAAAAATTAGATGCCTACCAGGCTTGCCTTGAATTACCAAAAACTGTCATTATGTTAACAAGAAGTCATTCAGTCACCAAAAAGTTAAGAACAAGTTATTTTTTTCAACATCTTAGCTTCATGAGAAAATTAAAAAAAAAAAAAGAATTGAATAGGTACGTATATGGAGATACATGATCAGAATGCTTTGAGCAAATGGAATTATTAAAGCTTACATATTCACTGACACCTAAGCAAATTACATCACAAGTCCCACAATCCTATGACAATTTTTCTAAAATCTAAGCAATGTTATTCAATAGAAATACGTGAGCCACGTATGTAATTTAAATTTTCCTGGTAGTCACATCAAAAACTAGAAGGAAACAAAACAAAATTAATTATTTTAACATATACATTCAAAATATATTCTTTAAAAACTACAAAGAAAATACATTCTTTTTTTCCAAATGAAGTCTTTGAAATTTGGTGTGCATTTTACACTTAATAACCTATCTCAGTTCAGATTCACCACATTTCAAATGCTCGATAGCCACTGTGTTTAATGGCTACCGACTAGGTCCAAATAGTGTAGGGACCCCAGTCCTGGGATTTAGTAACTCCAATACCCAAAAGAGAAAAGTGGAATAGGAAGATAGAGCAATACTTTAAAATATCAAGAGTTCAAAGCCAGTCCTTAGTGATGAGATCAAATGTTTGTCAAACTATCCAGTTAATTCTTCAAAATGAAGTGTTGCCTATATCATCTTTATAAATAAAAACTATTTTAAATTATCCATCAGTTGCCCTGCTAGACATTCCCACTCTAATTTTCTTCTTGCAAAAGATTACCACCAGGTTTTTAAACTTAATATCCTACACATAAACTCAGCAACTACTTGTGCTTGGTATCCATACTGAGATTATTATTAAGAATACAGTTAAGGATGCAGTAGTACAATTTTACCAACTACTCATCAGGTTGCAAATTCGTAAAGAGGAAGCACCTGTGACTCAAATAGGGTCATCACTCCCTCGATCATACGCTACTAATGTTTCCTTGAGGCTATTTCCTAATAAAACTGCTCAAAGAACAGAAATAAGCTTATGAAGAGGGAAAAGTGAATTGGTAATGATGTGAAAATCAAGCTTGGGTTTTAAAGTCCCCAATCTACAGCGTATATTTAAATAGTTACCAGGTGACTGGATGGCATCTGCTAGAGCAATCATTCTTTGCTAAATTAATAAGTTCTACTCTCATAACAAGGAGGTGCATTAAAGATAACTATACATATTAGCCGAACATTATCCATAACAAAATCTATGCATGCTTACAGAGCTCCACTCCAACTACATTAAAACTGAAATAATTGTATTCGTAAATACAATTTAATTGGAAAATATTAAGCAATCTCATCAAACATAATTTATTCAGTGCTTTGGCACACATTCGCATATAAATTTATTTTAATAGGCTCATCAGAATATAGTTCTATTAAAGCACCTTTACTATTATGAAATAATTATCACCTGATATCAGTTGAAGAAACATAAACGTAAGAGTGAATCTGGTAAGTTTAATTTTGAAGAAGCAGAGCTGGTAATATCTGTTTATATGTATGTATAGCCACATGGAGATGCAGTAGGAATTAGAAGCTTGACTCTCAGAAGAGATATCTCAATTGGAAACGTAGCCTGAGACATCATCAGCACATGCATGGTGGTTAAAGAGAGTGAATACACTGTCTTGGGGAAAGCTACACAGTAGGAATAAAACAGTAGATAATCGTAAGAAACAAACTGAGGGTTGCTGGAGGGGGGAAGGGTGGAGGGATGGGGTAACTGGGTGATGGACATTAAGGAGGGCATGTGATATAATGAGCACTGGGTATTAGACAAGACTGATGAATCACTGACCTCTACCTCTGAAACCAATAATACATTATATGTTAATTTAAAAAAAGAATAAAACAGTGAAGAGCACCAACAGTTAAAGGACAAGCAGAAGGTAAATCAAGATTGAATAGCCACAGGTGACAAGCCAAGAGAGAGAAATATCACAGAGGCAGATGTACGTGAGTATCACTAGAATGCTCAATTTCTGAATCAAGTATGAGAGTTCCATTATAACAGATAAATACTATTTATTTGACAGGAGCTCTACTGCAGGCTCTCATCAGATAAATACCAAAAGCCAGTTCTGAGCATTTGTGAAGGGATCATTTTAGGCACCCGAAATGTTGGAGAAATAACATAACGGGCATTTTATCTGGGGATTTCCCTGGATTCTAATGCATGCATTAAGAAAGTTAATCGCCCCATTACTACCATTAGGAAGCAATATTCCTGAATCCATCTCATTTTCCTGCAGAAATGCCTACTTTGAGTGATTCATTTTTTTTTTAATACTGAGTTTATTTCACATGTATATATTTGTCTCCCCACCATTTCCATTTGTCTGACCACCACTACTACTATGTCCTATCATAACATTCCATACATACTTAAAACCAAGCAAAGGGTGGAGTTCCATCTTTAAAACTAAACAGGCATTTTGGACAACACATTCTTGGCAGTGGAACCTGGGCAACATTTATCTGATTCCTTATTGTTAGTTTCTCAACCTTTGTAGATAATAGATACCTAAAACTCCATTTTGAACAATATAGATGTGTTCTTTGCAAAATTCTAATTGAAAACATTGCCAGATATGTTATCCCATGGCCCTTATATAAAGACCCACACCGTGGATGCCTTTTTGAATTTGTGCCATTGAAGTTTGTTTCTGATGATGATCTGATATTATTTCCTTAATAGGACAACATGAAACCAGTATATCTTCCATTTTGCCAAAGTTATCAGGACACTCAGAATTAAATCTACATTAATCCAGTAATTTGATGTCTGGTAACAAAAAGATTTACCTTGCTATTTTTGTTTCTTTTTAAATTATGTTTAAATGTTTAACTACTTCTTAGATAAAAAATCAGCTCCGATTCCCCCCACCCCCCATTTCTCCCCTACATCTCTACCCCAACAGAACTAGGGCACTTTTCCACAGTGGCTCCTAGTGATTGTTATAATGCAGTGAGTGCATGTCTTTCTTGAAAGAAGTCCAGACATGAAATTACATTAAGGAAAAATTCTGAGCATTATCATGTCCTTGGTCCCTTTCACTATGTCCACTGGCAATAACTACTACCCAGGATAATGATGAATGTTTATCATCCTTGAAAGAACTATCTCGGCACCATAAATAGTCCCTTTGGGTTGGCAAGTAATTTGCATAACTAAAAGATACGGCAAAATAGTGCAATTTTTTTATCTCCACCCACAGGACATTTGAACACCTATCAAATAAAATCTCAAGAACATTCTCGAGTATACTATAATTCTTGATTTAAATATAAAAGTTATTTTAAAATTACCTCTGTGTGTGTGTGTGTGTGATATCAACATTTAAATTGTTGTAGGTCGTGGCAATAGATGCCACCACTAAATGACAGTATGAAGAAATAAAGGTGTAGAAAACCTAGATTATGCCAAAGGGCACACGCAGGGGATGCAAGAAATGAAACCAACATTTGATTTTGAGGAAAAGTGAATTGGGGTAAATCGGAGAGGGAGATGAATCATGAGAGACTATGGACTCTGAAAAACAAACTGAGGGTTTTGGAGGGGAGAGGGAGGGGGGGATAGGCGAGCCTGTTGGTGCATATTAAGGAGGGCACATATTGCATGGAGCACTCGGTGTGGTGCATAAACAATGAATCTTGGAACACTGAAAAAATTAAATTTAATTAATTAATTAATTAATTAATAAAGTGGGAAAGGTTTGGTATGGTCAATCATGGGGTTTATATAAGTTTCTAGAGGTAAGGCCTGCATTTTGAATAAAAGCGAATGCCCATTCTTTATGATTTTGATATCCTAATCCTCACATCCTGCTTGCCTGGACTTACTCTTCTTCTATACCCCTTACTTAATAGTTTTCCAGTTATATTTACTATTTAAGGTAATATGTTCCCTCAATACATCCCTCTTCTGACATCAGCTCAGAGTCCTTGAAAATCCGTGGTGATATTTCCCCAGCAATTTCCCTCGTAGTTCATTTTGTTCTATTCTCCAAGCATTCTTAGTTTATGCTTTAATTTTATCTGTACTTTTCCTCTCTTGGAGTTGAGCCAGTGTTTTAAGCCATGACTCCAAGAGATACCAAACAAATCCTGGCTGAGTGAAGCAGCAGCAACACGGCTCAAACTCTAGGTCAAGTGTGCTTCTGATCACACACACACACACACACACACACTTTTCTTTCCATAAGTACACAAAAATTCCCTCAGCACTCTTTCTTCTGATCTATCCAATGCTATTTTTTTTAATTTTTTTATTTTTTTTTATCCAATGCTATTTTAAAATCCATTTCCTTGAAGGAAGCTTTATCCATTATATAACTCTTATCCACATGCACTTCTCATAGTCCCACACTCACATAGCTAACTCAGTCATTATCACTCTGGTTTATGGTCCACCACCCTTCTGAATCTCGTACCATCCATGCATTCCAGGGAAAACTATCCCCAGTGAACCATAGATAACTGCATTTTCAAGACCTTTCCAGTTAGCCTTCACCCTCTTTTTTCAATCACATTTAACTACGTATAATTCCCTGACTGTTCGAGGCTCCGGATATTACTACCTTCCCCAGAAATGCTCTTCCTTTTAGATCTTCATCCTTCAGAACTCTTAGCCTTATGATCTTCTCTAAAGACCCCATAATATAACTCAAGTGTCACTCCTTCTATATCTCATTGCACATTTTATGTTACTTTATTATATCTCATGGTATGTTGTAATTACTCTTAATATAAAAGTATATTTGTATATTGAAACTGTTCGCTTCATATTTATATAGCCACCCCCAAATCCCTAGCTGAAAAGAGTTCTATCACACCATAGTGCTAACCTAAGTAGATACTCAATACATGTTTGTGAAAAAAATGACTGATCTTAATACAATTTCTTACATATCAAAATTTCCAAATCAAGTTATTAGCTTCTCTTGTTTTTTAAAGATTGTGTTTATTTACTCATTTGGGAGAGGGAGAGAAACAGAGAGCACAAGTGGGGGGAAAGGGCAGAGGGAGAGGGAGAAACAGACTCTCCACTGAGCAGGGAGCTCAAAGTGGGGCTCAATCCCAGGACCCTGAGAATGTGACCTGAGCTGAAGGCAGATGCTTAACCAACTGAGCCACCTAGGCACCCCTATTAGCTTCTGTTATATACCCACATTACTATGTAGGAAGAAAATAAAATTGGCACTAGAATTTAATGAAACCAACCTTAACAGTGAAGTCTCATTTAAATATTTATTCTAACTAATTATCCTAATAACCCAGTCATATAACAATGGTGACATTCATCCATTTATGAAGTGAATTATTTGTTGAACATCTAGGGTATTCCAGACACTGTGAATATGTCAGAAGCAAAATGACAAACCCAACTGCCACTTAGAAGGCAAAGAAAAGGATTAAAACTCATACAATTGCCTAAAACTAGAATTAAAATGATGAAATGGGACTGGTAAACACAACTATTATCCCACCTGTATTTTGCTTCTGAAAAGAAAGCAGATCTGTTCTGCAAAAGTTAGATAATGGAAAGGAAAACATCTTTTTATTTCCTCACTGTTTGTCCCACTCAGAAGGAGGATATGAACCAACCAACACACTGAGCATGAAACCTGCTGCTGTGTGGATTCTATTTTTTTGAGGCAAACAAGATGATATTGTCATGCTTCTCCTTCCCCCGGGGATATCATACCCCTCTTTCTATATCCATCTAGAGAATGCAACATTCAGAAAATAACTGGCCAGAAAGTAGGAACAGGTCTTAAGCACAGGCATGGAAAGAGCCAGAGGAGTAGAATATTCTGAGTACTACTCTTTTTCACCCAGTTCACGGATTCGATTTATTACAAAAGAAAGTTGGGTGAGGAAGTTCAAGAAAGGTTATCACATGTTGAACTTCGGTAGGGTTGCATTAAGCAAAAGGCTTTCAAACTCCAGAAATGGAAATAAAGACTATGTGCAACAATTTGCTCTTCTCTTGTCATGTATCTAAGACGGAACCAACAGAACAAATACTCAAGTGGTCGGTGAGTGAGGTCAAAGGCAATCAATATACCGTATTTGTTTATAAACACCAGGTATAGATCTGTTCCTTCAAGGAAGAGACAACAACAAGCAAGTTAAAGACATTCTATGCAGGTCAGGAGAACAGAGCATAATGATGAAGACTCAGAAGAAGAACGTAAGTCTGAAAGTGATCCACCAACAAGAATCAGGGATAAGCTGGAAAAGAATGTAATCTCTATGTCATGGAGAAACCCACATGACAGCATAGGTTAAGACATGAGCATGGCAGCACGTGAGAGCAAGTGTTTTGAAGATTCCAAGGGAACCAAATATAATAGAAGGATTTAAATTTTCTTTGGAGGCAATAAAGAGTGGGGGAAAAAAGAGGGAGAAGACAAAATATGAGAAAAGGTCTATAATGAATACAGAAGATGTATTATTTTAATTAGAAAAGAAAAACCCATATAATTAGGAGACTAATAAATTTTAAAATCCTGATGAAATGAATGACTTTATAGAGAAATATAAGTAGCTTAGACTTACTCAAGAAGAAATAAAAACCTGAAACTGCCAAGAATATCATTTTCTTCTCTTGTGTATACTGTCCTCTTGCATAACCTACCAGGGGCTAAAACAGGTATGAATTCACTGCAAGGAAAGAAGCCCTCATCCTACTCCCTCACCCAGTAGACCAGAGTTCTCTAATGGCATTCCACACCAAGCCATGCTTTACCACCCACCACACACTGTAGACTTGCTCTTGACTCATCTCTTCCTTGAATGCCTTGGAAAGAAGAGTGTTGTGGTTTGAGGGAGAATTTAGCTTCTCATGAGACTCCCTGAACTATACTAATAGCCCAATCTTGCTGTAAGTTTTTAAGGACATTCCAATGCATCCCTTCGCCTTCATTTGTAATTATCTTTCTAAATCCCTTCTTCTCTTCTCTCATCAAGATGTATCAGTTTGCTAGGGCTGCCATAACAAGATGCCACAAACAGGGAAACAATAGAAATTTCTTTCATGGTTCTGAAGGCTGGAAGTCCAAGATCAAGGTGCTGGCAGGGTTGGCTTCCTCAGAGTCCTTGCTTCTTGACTTGCAGATGACCACCTTCTTGCCACATTCTTTGAATCTCTTTCTGTATATCCCAATCTTTTGCTGTAAAGACATCAGATTGGACGAGGTCTACCTAATAGCCTCATTTAACCATAATTACCTCTTTTTTTTTTACATTTTTTTTATTAAGTTATGTTAGTGACCATACAGTACATCATTAGTTTTGGATGTAGTGTTCCAAGATTCATTTTTTTAGGTATAACTGGGTGTTATACATATTTACCTCTTTAAAAACCCCATATCCAAATATAGTTATATTCTGAGGTACTAGGGATTAGGGCTTCAACATATGGATTTTGAGAAGACACGATTCAGCCT
The DNA here is from genome assembly GCA_028534135.1 of Potos flavus. Lineage (NCBI taxonomy): Eukaryota > Metazoa > Chordata > Mammalia > Carnivora > Procyonidae > Potos > Potos flavus. The sequence continues at coordinate 103,987,825 of CM052899.1, forward strand.
GATGTATTATAGATGAACATAGCATGAGCTCAGGCTCCCCAGTGGCCTAGCCCATGACCTTACACTGCGGTGTCTACTCCATTTACTCTGCTTTGTATTTGTCTACATGTGACTATGAAAAGGTTGCCTCTTACCTCTATAGATATCAAATTTCCTCTTTTACCAAATAAAAAATTGACTAGATAAAATTTGTGGTATCCTAAAGCCTTAACAGAATCAAGACCCTAAGTCGTTGTGTATAAATTCAGTCAGATGTTACAGTGAGAGGGTAAGATGCTGAAGAAGAAAGTGTGAAAACTCAAAAGAAAGAGACGGCCAAGTTTCTTCCACAAAAGTGAAAGCCCCAACCCTCTTCTCGCCCCAGCCTAGAGAGGTGGGGGAGCTGGAGAAAAAGGAGGGCGTATCCTGGCCCACTCCTGCCTTGACCTCTAAAGCTCTCAAAGATGTGGACTTCTCATTTTTCACACCCATATTGAGCATCAGGTATCATTGTTATTTACCTACCTATCTGCATAAATATGTGTTAGACCTTTTTACGTGTATTTATATGGTTTACAGTATTTATTTGGCCAATGCCATGTTTGTTGTCTTACTTTTCATTTTTAACGTCTCTGGAAATGGGACGCAGCCTAAAATCACTTTGGCCCAGCTGCAGCCGTGGTGGAACTGGCATTGCCAGGGCGTGCGTATATAAATTCTTGAGGGGTGTTGTGAAATTTGTACCAAATCAAGAGACAATAGTGGATCATCCTTTCAAGATGTGCTATCAATGATGCTCTTGATGGCAAAGAAAGTAATATTTTGTGGGTGGAAGACAAAAAATACCTAAACCGTTAAAAAAAAATAAATTTCACAATGAGATGAATATGCTTAATGCCACTGAATTGTCCACTTGAAAATAGTTAAAATACTAAACTTTACGTCATGTACACTTTCCCACAATAAAAAATACAATAAAACAAATCAGAAGGCTCAGATTCTAAATGTGAAGGCATTTATGAAACATACTAATCAATTTATTTCATTTTCTTCTTTTTGTATGCATACGAGAGTAGTATATGATAAAATCTATGTCTAAATTAGACTAAATAACAACTTCTAGTATGTATAGAATAAAAATGCTTGATGATAAAAAAGCATTATGTCATAGTTAATTGGAAGGTTGTTTTTTTCCTCCAGCGGTATATGAAATACTGATGCGTCTTACAATCAATACATCTTAAATTCAATTAGATATGCTATTTAATGAGGTCCTACTATGTGTCAGGCACTGTGGTAAGAACCACGAATATAGAGTGAAAATGGGTCCTGCCTTTAGTACAGGTAGTTACTAAAAAATATAGTAAGAAAAATAATTAAATGAATGATGGTGCTATAAGAGGGGAACATATATGCTCTTGGGGCATATCTCAGCAGGGTCTAATCTCATCTAGGCCATCATGGAAACCCTCTTTGGAGAAATGATACCTCAGGTAACGCAGAGGATGAGAAGCAGGTAATCAGGAGTGAGGAAAGAATGACTCCTACCGGAAGGCATGGCTTGTGCACAGGCCTAAAAGTAAGGATGAGCCTGGCTAACTGGTAGAACTCTGAAGTCCAGCGTAAGTGAAGGAGAGACAAGGGGAGGAGACAGAGAGAAAGCTAGAGGGGAGGGCAGGGGCGATCATGGCACAAGCCCTTTGTCTTCCCAGGTTACAAAGTCTGCAGTTTGATACTCATAGTGGCAGCTTGAGGGAGCTGTGCCCAACACTTCCAGCTTTGCTCTTATAGGTTGAAGGAATTTCCTCTGGGTCTTTCTTTTTTAGCAAATCACCTGTGACATGTCCCAAGTTCCCCTCACATGCAAAAGTGCTTTGTGTTGCAAGAACTCTGTCTTAATTTAGCAGTTTGAAAAGCCTGCTGTCCAATCGATGCATTAAAAGTTCAACCCTTAAGGAAGGTCCTAGTATGTTTATACATCGGTCTATTTTGAGGCCACTGTCTTTTAGGGTCAACCTATTATTCTTAAGTTGTCTAATGTCTGAACAAGATACATCTGTATAAAAAGCAATGCCTTTACAATATAGATGAAATTATTTTTTCAGCCAAGCAGATTAATCTTTGAATAATATGAATGTTCTAAGAAATTTTAAATATCATACACATTATCCTCCATGTTAACCATTTACACTTGACTGCAGTTCAATGTTAGAATGACTGATGTGCTTCCATAGATTTTGCCTCCACATAAGATAATACAACAGTAGTAAAAACAACCATAATAACATGGATGGTTAATTTTATCTAACAACTTGACTGGACCATGGAGTATCTACATATTTGGTTGAACATTGTCATAGTCCATTCGGGCTGCTAGAACAAAAATACCATAAAGCGAGTGGCTTATAAACAACAGAAATTTACTTCTCACTGTTCTGAAGGCTGGAAGTCCAAGATCGAGGCACCAGCAGATTCTGTGTCTGTTGAAGACCTGCTTCCTATATGGCCGGTCATTTTTTTGCTGTAAGCTCCCAGGGTGGAAAGGGCAAGGGGTCTCTCTCTCTGGGATCTCTTTTATAAGGGCACTAAACCCATTCACAAGGATTCCACTCTCATGACCTAATCACCTCTAAAAACCCCCCACCTCCTAAACCATCATCTTGGAGGTTAGGTATTTAACATATGAATTTTGGAGGGACATAAACATTCAGTCCATCACAAAGGTTACTTCTGAGTGTGGCTGCGAGGGTGTTTCTGGATGAAATTCACATCTGAATCAATAGGCAGAGCAAAGCGGATCACCCTCCCCGGTGGATGTGACTGGTGCTAGAGGAAGCCTGAATAGAATAAAAGGCTGAATAAGAAGGAGTGTTTTCAGCTTGACTGTCTTTGAGCTGGGACATTGATCTTCTGCTTTGGACTCAGATACAGATTATAATTTACACTACTGGTTCTCTTGGTTCTCCTGCATGCTGACTGCAGCTATGGGCTTACTTCTCAGTCTTTATACTTGCATCAGGCAATGCCTTATAGTAAATATATATTTAACCTATATGTATATATACACATCGTATATGCATACATGTATGCAATATACACACACATACACACATATCTTGTTTGTTCTGTTTTCCAGGGAGCCCAGGCTACTTCAAAAGCCACCAGAACAGAGCCCTTAATAAGTCCCAGACGCGTATTAAGGTCTTTACATTAAGTCCAATTACCCTGGTAAGCAGCTATAACATAAGTACTCTTACTATCTCCATTTTGCAGTTAAATAGAAAATGAAGCTCAGAAACATCAGGCAAATTTCCTCAGGTCAGCTAATGTTTTCAACATCCCGAAAGCCATACGGCATATTCATCTCTTTTACAAACACTGATGTAGTACATATGCTGAAGATGATTCTAAGCATTCTCCAAACAATGCTTGCCTAATCCTCCCAGCAACCCTGTGCAGCAGACACAGAGAAGCTAAGTAAGTTACTGCACAAGGCATAGAATGCAGATTCCAACCCCGATCATCTGACTCCAGATTTCTTTTTTTTTTTTTTAAGATTTTATTTATTTATTTGACACAGAGAGAGATCACAAGTAGGCAGAGAGGCAGGCAGAGACAGAGGGGGAAGCAGGCTCCCCGCTGGGCAGAGAGCCCGATGCGGGGCTCGATCCCAGGACCCTGAGATCATGACCTGAGCCGAAGGCAGAGGCTTTAACCCACTGAGCCACCCAGGCGCCCCTGACTCCAGATTTCTGAGCCTAAACACTTGTCCCTGCCAGCAGAAGCCAGACTAGCCAACAATTTCCATTCTGTGAATTCTCAGTTTTATGTCCTTGGTTGAATCATGTCCTCAGAATCAAACTCTGAGACTAAATTTTCTCATCTGTAGAATGGCAACTACAGACGACGCTGTGAAAAGCAAAGGAGATGACATGAATTTCATCATTATTGTAGTAGTCATTGTGGTCATCCTCGGTCCATCGCTTTGTAACTGTTATTGTTATTGCTAATGATTTATATTTGTTATATGTTATGTTATCACTAATTTGATGGTTAACCCTCACAACTCTAGATGCTTCTTTAAAACTATTGCACGCTGTCATCATCTTAAGAGGCTCCGTGTAAATGAAGCTTTATCATCTATTGCTTATTTTGCAGCCTTGGCTCTGCCTGAGTCCTCAACAAGAACAAAGAAGGAGGGAAGGACAGAGGATCAGGGTGAAGTGCCAAGAGACAGAGGGATGGCTTGGAAATCCATTCTGAGTCTAAGATCTCTCACAGGAGGTAGAGCAAAGGTTTAGGTTGCCATCACCCCACATCTAAGAAGGGTGGCCATTATCTCCCATTCTGGCTTAGAGTTTGGAACAAGTGGCAAAAGCAATCCAAACAAGCCCAGTGTCCCCATCTAAATCTTTTCTTTGAGAATGACATGATCCAAATAGGCCATCAAAGCAGGGATATAAATGAAGCCACAGTAAGCATTTAAACATTAATCACAAAATATCCATGTTCACCACCAGTTAAGCATAATCAGTGAGGTAAAATCTTTCCATCTCACCTGTAGCTTCAGAGTACTTGGCTATTTGATTGACGGACTTCCTACCTGAGTTTGTTCTCAGCCTTGCTGAGAACAGCCCTGCTGTTTTATCTGCTCTGCTTCCTTTCCCCCATTCCCATGCCTCTGGGAACATTTTGGGCTATTTTTCTAGCTAAAGTCAAAACCTCAGTTGGCTGCGTGCAACACTTTTTTTTTTCTCATCAGCTCCCACTCCAAAATGCTTTAATCCAAAAAAAATGTGAGTTGCCATGGTGATTCCTATTGTAGTTGCTAGAAGCTTTTATAAGATGCAGTCACGCTCTTATTATATTTCAGTTTTTAAAATTTCCAGCAACAACAACAACAACAAAATAAAGCTTCATTTGCTACAGTCGGAAGTGGAGTGCTTAGCAATTTGCAAGCAAAATGAAAAAGAGCTGAGGAGCGGGTATCACAGGGCCCCCCACAAGACCCCTAGGGAAGAGAGCCTTCAGTGCAGACTGCAGAGGGAGGCATTTCTAAAGGAGCAGATGCTGGTACAGAACACAGATCCTCCTGTTCTCTCTAGCTTAAAAGATCTTCTCAATTTCCAAAGGTCTATATAAACGACTGAAGAAGTCAGACAAAGGAAATCTCTGATGTGTACTTGAAAGACCAGGGGTCGGCAAACTATGGCCCACAGGCCAAATATGCCCTGCCACCTGTTTTTTAAATAATCACCAGCACATAGACACATCCATTCCTTTAATGTATGGCCTACGGTGGCTTTCACACTACAGTAGCAGAGTTGAGTGGCTGTGGAGAGACCTTATCACCCACAAGCATAAAACATTTACTATATTGTCCTTTACGACAAAGTTGGCTGATCCCTGCTCCAGGGCTGGGAAGTGGTAAAAGAGTTAAGGTAGAGAGAGGATGGCCAAGCACATTTTGGAATCCCATTTGGATATCTGCCTCGGTTTTCCCTAACACCTTATTTCATTCAGATTTCGAGCTCTAAAACATGGGAGAAAGTCGACTTCCTCCCTGTGTTCGCTCAGGTCCTCTGAGGAGCAGATGCCAAGATAGGGTTAGACCACAAGAGATTTGCTGAAGAATAACTCTATGAGGGGGAGAGCGGGGGAAGCTGGAGGAGGCAAGGGAAGGCTTCGAAGAGAACTGTAGGTGTGACTCCAGCAGAAGGCGAGGGAAAGGAAGGAGGGCCGGTGGGAAGAGTCTCACACTGCAACACAGCTCTAAAGGTTTTAGCCAGGCCTCCTGCAGGCCAAAGTCACCCACGAGAGGAGTCTTGCCCTTACAGGAATGGACTTGCCTTAGCACCAAAAATAAGGGTTCAGAAGGCAGCAGTGAGACCTCCAGCACTTATGCTTCCCACAGCAGATCCAAGCGGAGCATTTGCATGGCCCTCACCCCCCTTCCAACCCACTACTTCAAATTTAACTTACATCCAACTTGCTCGTGACTGCTGAGAGCCTGATGTGTGTGCAGAGCCTGCATTGAGTACAGTAATGGGGAGGAAGAAGACAAAGGATAAAAAATTCACTGAGAAGTTCAAAGTGGGGTGAAGATAACTATGGAATTGTTGCCCAGGGAACTGTGACCTCTGACTTTTCTCTGCGATTGTTTGTTAGGCTCTCAGAGCAAAGGTAAACCTGGAAGACTCTCCTCCTGACTTTATTCTAAGCCGTCTGACTAGACAGCCCACAGAAGGGTCTACGGTATGTTGGTTCTCAAGTGCCTGCCCCATGGCCTTCCTCTCTGCGTGCTGTCTAGAGAGATGGCCCACTGAGGGAGAGCAGATATTCTGCATGTGAAGTGGGACAGATGTCAAACTGCTTTCGAGTTTCCAACTATTATTCCTGCTTTACAATGGAAACAGGCAGGGATGAAAAAGGGATTTCAAAAAGAAGAATTCATATATTATTTCACACAATGCAAAAGTTTGCCTCCTTTCTTTCTTTTCTTTCTTTCTCTGTCCAACCTCCTTGTGTTAAAATCTGACTGAGGAGTCACTATGACCACTAACTGATAAATAATATAGCCCAGCATCACTCCAGGAGTGCCAAAATAATGTTAAATAAATATGGCAATGAATTGGGGTTGAAACCAATCGTGCATGCTTTCTCTCTGTTCTAGCAACTTGAAAGGATGACCTGGAATCTCAAGGACCTGTTGGCTCTTGCCTTAAAAAGTGGAATTCTTCTAGAATAGCACTTGAGTTTCAGAATTAAAAGACACCTTTCTTCCATGAAGGAAAATCAGCAAGTCAGCCTTCTCCTTCCATTGTTTTCTTACTGATACGTTAAAGATCAAACCAACAGACCCAGATATTTGTTCATCTGGAACCTATGTGACCCTTCTCGTGCCCTTGTTCCTCACTGCCGTGTAATGAGGCATTAACACCCTTGTCCTCCCCCCTTCAATCCTAGTTGGTATTAGGAAGGAAATAGAAAAAGGACAAATAGCTTTCTGCTGTTCCTCAAAAGTTAAAAGCTGGTAGCTTTCAGGGTCTCCCACTATAATATTCTTTCCTTAGTAATGACTTTCTTAATGAGAGCTTGCTGGTAGAAATTCTTGCTAATACTGCAGAAAGAAAAATACCCAAATATCCAAACTTTCACTTATCATCCATTATACAAAAAGCAGTGAGAACAATATTAACAAACATCATATTCGCAGATATATTTTTCAGGTCAACCATTCATACCTTATGTAAGACCCAGAACTTACTGATGATAGTAATTTGGTAAAAATTCACTCTGAAGTTGAGCCTCCCACGATCTCACCACCCACAGAATCCATTCCAGGAAGAGCAAGGGTGTGGAATTCAAATTCACTGGAGATTAATCAAACGTGAATAATTTTAAAAGATCATAACTAAAATTAATAAATGATTATGCTGTCAATATATGAAGAACTCTATCCTTAAATAGATTTGTTCCTCTTTCTTTGGTCCTAACTATTATAGAACAAAATACAAATCTGTACACACACATATATATAATATATATTATATACATATGTACACCTATATGGAGAGAGAGAAATATATTTATAGATGTTACTATCAATAAGAAAGTTATTGATTAAGGAAAAATCAACAGACATTTCTCCTGTGCTGAAACCTACTTCATTTGAGGTCAGTGGTTTCCAAACATTTTAGTGCCACATGCCTTTTAATTGTTTTTCTTCTATGAGTCCCATGTTTTGAAATAGTTCATCAAATGACTAGACCTAATTAAATAGAAATTCATGCTTTTCATTTCTATTCATCAAGGAACATGTAAGTGTAATCAGAGCTTCCACATAGCTCACAATAGTTACCTCATCACCATGAGTTGATATAATTTTAGCTTGAAGACAAGAGACACAGTTTCAGTCAGCAGCTAGAGCAGCATTATTGTCAGTTGTTTTAAAAAATAATGAACATCGCCTGCGGGTCTCCATTACTAACTTCACAAATCCTCAAAGAGCTAAAGACGCTGTAGAGAAATGACACTCCAGAACAACAGAAGTCTTTCTCAACCTCTTCTCCACTCCAGTATTTGAGAGATACAACCCACTCTTATAAGTAACTATTGATCACAGTGGCAGATGCTATCCATGCCTCCCCATAGGCAAGAAGGTGCTAGAATCTGGGGGAGGAAATGGGGCCTATTGAGAGGAGAGAGTGTGTGAGTTGAAAAAGTGTCACAGGTGACTTTGATTCAACCTTCGTTTCATCTCTTTGGTTGAAAAATGACTGCAGGAAGTTATATAATTCCTGAATAGAAAGGGAGTTTATTCAGTTATGAAACTTAAACCCTTTTCTATGAACCTGAGATGTAGCTAGATTACTAGGGAAATTCTCATGATCTGAAAAATTTTCATTAGTTTCTCTGAACTTTGTAAAAGACAAATCAGACCTTCAGTTACTCCTGAGGTCCAATTACTCTGAGAAGAATACAGTGCGGCTCCGATATTCCTAAAGACTGAGTCTGGTGGGTAGAACATCGATCACATTATGAGCATTCAAAGATTACCCAACACTCTCAAAAAATACAGGAAGGGGGCCTTTCAGGGACTATGGCCAAATTTCACCGCAAATTCCTCTGCATGCTCCTTTCATTCCAGCTCCTGGGTGGCCTCTTGCTTTGGAGGAAGCTACTTTGAATTTCAGATGCTAAGATAAAACAGCATGAGGATACACAGTGAATGTGGGAGGCAGACCTTATTGTCCCCTTCCCTGTGATTTTGAAAAATGCCTCCCACACTCCCAAACTTAACATTCCAAATGAAACAATAAACCTAAAATCCACCAATCTATTTTGGAAATGGTAGCCTTAGATGTGCATGAAGTTGATTTTTATTGAACTTTGATAATCTGCCAGTGTCTTCATCATATTTTCCAGGGAGCTTATTATTAACTGTACTCAAAGCACATGGACACCTTGAATACATTAGAGTAATCCCCATAGCTTTATCTTTCAAAAGATTTTGAACTAGAACTTTGGCTAATTTTATTTTCCAGTGGAAGTCCAATCCTGCCAAGGATTCAAAATGGGAAGCATTCCCAAAACCAAGCCTATTTATTTTCAATACATTATCTTCCTCCTTAGAGTATTGCCAAACATAAGAATTGTGCAATTTTTAAGCTTGTAGCTTATAAAGTTAGTTTCAGGTAGTTGATAATTTGTATATTTATGGAGATAAGAAAGATATAGCACAGAAGAAGCTAAAGACATAAATAGAAGGTAGCATAAACAACTGATTTCCAAATTGAACAAGTAAGTTATATCTAAATAACAGAAGGGATATAGCCTATATCCACCAGACTTTTTTTTTACATTGGGATTCCCTGCATAGACAACATAATTATACAGAAATGTACTAGAATAATTGACTCACTCAACAAAATACATAGGGCATCAAAGCTTCATTACTATGAGACTCTATTTCACACATGAGGGAATGAAGACACAGAATGGTTAAATGAATATTTCAGGTCACACTATGGCAGACCCAGGCCTTTGGGATTTAATTTCTTTCCATTACAATACCTAATTCCATCTGAAGATCCAAAAATGCATTTGATGCTTTATCAAAAAGTATGGGAATGAAATGAGGAGTAGTAATTCTGGCTGTGGAGGCCACCAAAGAACATAGCAAGTAATGATATAGGAAAGACAAAGTGTTTATTGTATGGGCTGTGGTTATGCTGTTGGGTGGAGGTCAAACTCCTTAGTGCAGAAAACTTCCAGAACTAAAGCTCACTAAAGCAAAATATCAATTATTAGCTGCCAGTAGAAGACTGACTGCATGTGTTATGTTATGGAATAAAAATGACATTGGCTACTCTGCATTTGTCTGGATGCTATTCCTCCACTTTGGAAAGACAGAATGGAGAAGAGCCTTCTCCAAAATCAGACATTTTCAATGCAGTGTAAAGTTCTCTACATGGTTACATTTTAGAGATAGAATAAAATCTTAATAAAGTTTGTTTCATTTCTTGACATGTGACATAAATAAACTTAATTCCAATGCCGGTACAATTGTATCTGAGCTTCTGACAACCCTCTAATGAATGATGCCTCGTTAAAATATTGGAAGATTAGGGGCACCAGGGTGGCTCAGTCAGTTAAGCAGCTGACTCTCCGTTTCTGCTCAGGTCATGATCTCTGGATCGTGGGGTCAAGCCCCACATAGCCCCACATCAAGCCCCACCTTGGCTCGGTGCTGAGTGCAGAGTCTGCTTGAGATTCTTTCCCCCTCCCTTACCTTGCCCCTCTGCTCCTCCCTGTGCTTGCGCTCTCTCTCTCTCTCTCTCTTTGTCTCTCTCTCCCTCTAAAATAAATCAATAAATAAAATCTTTAAAAACATATATAGGAAGAATAAACTTCTAGCACTCTTAAAAGAGACTAGCACTTACTACATTGTATTGAAATTGAGTTTTATTAGAATGTATCCCCTATGAGTTCCCTGAGGACCCTAACAATATCCTAGTCACAGAATTTAACATTGAAACCCAACAACATCAGATCCCTTATAATATTTAGTACAATGATTTTTATTCAATTGATCTGAATATAATCATTTTTTTTTCTAAAGGCAGGGTATTGGATATAAATTGGATGTTTGCATTTCAATGCAGAAATTGTCAGCAAAGCAAATCAAAAGGGGATCCGTTGCTGTTTTCTGAGGACAGAGATGGCTCATGTGGAAGAATTAACTGCCCCACCCCAAATTACCAGAGTGTAGAGATGACATCGAGAAGTGGCTTCACAGTCACAGATTACATTTCCCAGCCTCCACTGCAGGTAGGGGGGAACATATGACTAATCCTCATTGGATTACTACATCGGTGAGAAATAACTTCCCTCGTGTTGAGCTAGACCACAAAATATGCCTGTGCCTACCAATTCTGTTTATGAAACTCCATACATAAACATTGTTTTCTCCTGGATATACCAAACCAGGAGGCTTAACAACCTGTCACTCAGGAGTTGCAATACTGCTTTTGAAGCACTGTATTTATGTAACACGATTTGCCACTTTCAGCTGAATCCATTATCAAAGTGACTCTGTTGACTTTTTTGCTGGTGGCAGATTTTTGAAGTGTTTATTCAAATCTTTATAAAAACATTGTTATTTTTTCTCTTCAGTCAAGTAAAGGTAGATATCCTTTGACTTTCCTCCCTCCCCCTCTCTTCATTCTCCTTCTGCCATCTCCTTCAACTTAGATCCTCTGAATACTTAGAGGTTTTTTAATCCAAATGGCTTAAATTTTAACTGCATTTTTATAATAATAAAATCAGCACTTTTTCCATACCTGATACATTGTTGACAGTTGAAGAAGTAGGTATTAGCTTGGATGGGATTTATGATTACGTCGCATTCTCCACTGCCTTTAACACAGGGAACTCAAACTTGTCAGTGACATTGACTATTAGAAAATATTACTGTGGTGCTGATCCTTTAATGAGACAGTAAACAGGCTGCCTTTGGAAACTAGAGTAAGTCTTTGATGTTATAAAGATGTACAAATCAAATTTCCTTTGTACATATTCAGCACAAGTTCAGATTTATGCCTTTAATAAAGCACAGCAGTGATCTGGTGGCATGTCTGAGAACTGACAATGTGCAGTAGAATTTTCCCTGTGGGCTCCATTTGCCTGCAAGCCGTGAGAGTAGAAGGCTACATGGTCCCAACAGAGTAAAAACATTTTCCAAAATCCTGCTGGGTAAGTCAACAGTGAAATGGACTTCTAATAAGGAACTGGGTAGTTAAAAACTCTGGAATCACTCAGTGATCATTTCTATCTGCAAACATTTGTTGTTGGCTAAGTACTATCATACTTCAAGAAATGGTAATATCTTGACTATTTGAATGAAATTTGGCTCCACTTACATTCTGGAATTCTATCTGGCAAAGAGTTCTCACCTAGCCCTTCTAATCAATGAACTGTGCCTAGTATCTACATCTGTAATACTACTCGTGGGACCTAAGGCCCCAAACTCCTCAAGGTAGATTGTAAGTTCCTTTGTGATTTAGTTAAGTGTGTTTTTCTAGCTCTTTCTCCCAAACCGCCATGCTTCCCACCATCACTCCACTTTAGCATGCATACACACGCACACACCTTCTACTCCCCAGCCATATGAGCTGTTGGTACTAAATGCATATATTCTTATACAAAACTACTTTAGCTCTCAGCTTGAATAGTATTTCTTCCAGAAAGCCGTCTCTCATAGGTTTAATTCCCTGAGAATGATACAGAGATTATCCCACTAGGGGACATTTAGGGAACTCTTAGGATCCATACCTGTGGGAGTAAAAAGAAGAACACAAGATGGGACAGAAGTATAGCTATGAAATTTCAACAGAACCTGAGCTGACTCCAGGGGAAGTTTTGAAGCTGACCTATAAGTGCCATCCCCAATTGGGGAGAGAGGGTCAGGAATTTTTACCCCATGTGAGTCAGGCACTGGGTGCAGAATGCCCAGAGAAGGAAGCATAATCATGAGCTAGGCACACTCTCATCAGTCAAGGTAGTATATGAAGGGGGCCTCGAGCTGCAGGCCTCCTGCCAAGGAGGACTTTCAGCAACTGAGGGGATCAGGGATTCCTTCCAGACGGGTGATCGGGAAATACGTCCCAGCATCTACTACAGCCCACCTCTTGCTCCACTCTGATCCACTTCTTTGTAAAACCTGAAAATACTTCATATCAAATTCACAAGATGCAATGAAATCACTCCGTACAGAGAATTGCATAGCCTTAAATAAAGGAGCCAGAATCCCTCACGAGAAGTGAGAAGAAAGTAATTTCAAAGAAAGAGACGATATTAACAAAATAGAAAACAAATACATGATAGAGAGGGTTACAAGTAACTGAAAAGACTGTTAAAATTAATAGGCTGGTAGAAAAAGAGAGAAAGGTAGCCAATTTAGTCGTGAAAAAGCATGGAGTCATTGTAGGTGCCACAGACAAAAATTTTTAATTGCATAAAATAAATTCTTAAGACATTTTAATGTTAAATTAATGAGGTCAGTAAAGTAAAACTTTCCACCACCAAAACTCCAGGTCCAGATTGTTTCAACGCTGGGTTCTACTAAGCATTTAAGGAAAG
>CM052899.1:104001446-104052165 GCA_028534135.1 Potos flavus
AGAAATACCTACATGTCGCTACTAATATTTATAAATACCTAGGTCTCATCTACATCCAAATATTCCAACAAGCCTCTCATTTTAAAGGTTTGCTTAAAACTTTTTTTGCTTATCTGATTTTTAATGAGTGTGAGTTTTGGTTCTTCTGTATTGCCTTATAACTATGGAAACTAATTCTCTGCCAAGGAGTTTTACGACAAGTAAAGTTAGATTCTAGCTCCCAGCAATTTTTGAAATGAGATTGCTTATGATGGATTGTTGTCTAAAAAATAAGCTTTCTTTATTTGCTGACCAGGATCATAGCATGTCAAAGACACCCAAAGAATTCTGGAATTCCTGAGACTCAAGCAAAACTAAGTCAAATGTCTCAGTTTAAGGGCAGTGGTAATCGCCAGTCCTCAAATTTGTATGAGTGCCTATAAATCGTATAAATCCATTGGTGTAGCTAAGTGCATATAAGAAACTTTCCAAGAAATAAGATCTAATGAGAGTCTGAGCAGAGCAAGGATTATGTATAAAATGCGTAAACTTCCCAGTAATTTTTCCTGAATTGTGTGGAATTGGTGTATATGTGTCAGAAGAATCAAGTGATTTCAGGAATCAACTTTTATATTCTTTTTATAAAAAAAAGGTGCAGTGTTTCTATCAATAGAAAATACACTATAAATGAAATAAGATAAATTATTTTAAACAATAATGAATAGCAAACACTTCTATAATATTTGTCATATGCCGTATCCTCCGATCTAAGTGATTTTTACACATTAATTCATTAAATTTTCAGAACCTATGAGACAGTTGCTAAATTTATACTCATTTCAGAATTTGTACTCATTTCAAAACTTTTCCAAATTCACCCAAATTCACCAGGTGAGAGGTGGAGCCAGGTTTGAACACAGGCATGTGGCTGCAACATTTGTGCTCTGAACCACTGTGACAGAAAAATAACACTTAAACATTATGGAAAGTTGGGCAAGTGGAGGAAAAAGTCACCCATGACCTCTTCAGTCTTATGTCACTACTGCATATTGTATAGTTTCTTGCCACCTTTTCGATATTCATGATTTTGTATCATGGTTATTATAGGACATATTCTGCACTTGGAGCTCATCAATTAACATAACTATTCTTTCCATGTTTTTGTGTAATCATTATAATACAGTTTATGTCTTCATATTATCCAATCTCACGGATGGAGTGATTCACGTAACTGCTCCATTATTGGACATCAGGCTGCTCCCCTATTTTCCTTTTGTGTGTGTGTGTGTGTAACCCTCTCCTCAGCATCTTCATGAACACGACTTTTACCATGTGTTTAATTATTTCCTTAGGAAACATATCGAGAAGTGGAATTATCAAGCAATCAAAAGTGAGTTTTAAAATCCACTTCTTTTCTTTAAAACACCTAAAATGCTTCGATTTTTCCCAAGCATTGTGTATTACTAGGTTGTTAGTCCTTAAAATTAGTCAAATACCAAATCCGTCCCTTGCAACTGCTTCCTGTCAGTTACCTGTCAGTCCTACCTGGGGCTAGCAGATTAGAAGCTCTAATTTGTAACCTTATTAAAAATCACTAATCTTTCTTTTTTAAGCTGGCAATAATGTTATCCAGTTCCTTTATGTGGCACTCAGAGTTTTATACAGAAGATTACAATCTCTGCCAGCATAACAGAGTCCTTTTGTTTTGCCAAAGGAAGATTGAAACTGACTATTTTCATAGTTGAAGTAGATTCTGTGGAGACGTTTCTTTGCCACAGCAGGATCAAGCAAAGCTGCCATGAAACCATACCCATTTTAATTGTACTTGCTCTGCCCTAAAAGCTGACAAGTAAAGCTCCAGAGAGCTAAGCATTTCAACTTCTTTTTTTTTAATATACTGAATTACTGAATCAACACAAACTCACATAGTAACGTTTTTGTTCTGGGTCCAGTATTTTGTAAAATTATAGAGAGGACCATTTTGGAACTGAAAAAAGAACTTGTCCTACTCCTTATTTTGAAGATGAAGACATGAGGCCCAGAAAATTGAACATAAATTTTTAGACATACACAGAGAATTAATGGCAAAGTCAGACTGGAACTGAATGTCCTCTCTCTTTTATTTCCTCTGTCTCTACTTTTGAGATTTGAGAATTGGTACCAATGAAGTCCAGGAAGACCTAATTCTAGAAAAGTAAGGACCAGCAATCGAGGAATCAGGCTCAATCTTATATCAAGAATATATGATATCTGGGACGCCTGGGTGGCTCAGTTGGTTAAGCATCTGCCTTCGGCTCGGGTGGCTCGGGTCATGATCCCAGGGTCCAGGGATCCAGTCCTGGATCGGGCTCCCTGCTGAGCAGGCAGCCCACTTCTCACTCTCCCTGCTGCTCTGCCTACTTGTGCTCTCCATCTCTCTGTCAAATAAATAAATAAAATCTTTAAAAAAAAAAAAAGAATATATAATATTAAACAAAATTTTCAGTAAAGGAGAAAAGGTAGGTCAATAAACTTGTTGATGCATCTTGGTTATCACATGGTAAAGGGCGTATGGCTATGATATTAATTAATTTAGATCACAGAATTTATAATCAGGATGACCCACTGTACAGTGAGATAATTGGTCTTCCAGAAATATGTAAGAGCCTATGATGAAAGTATTTTTAAGGAATTATTATATTCCCAAAGGAATAATTCACTAACATAGGCATAGGCTGAATCTCAATTTGTAATTACTAAAAGTTAGGCGATCTTATTACAGCCGAAGAGGTATCTGAAAGTTTAGAGAAGCTGCACCATCACCGTAGTACCGTGCTACTGAGGGGAGTGTTTAAACCAATAACATCAGCTTCACCTGGGAGCTTGTTTAAAAACACAAAATCAGCCTCATCGAGGCCTGTCTGCAAAAAAAGCCCAAGAATCTGTGTTTTAACAAGCTCTCCGGGTGATTCCTATGATGTTAAAGTTTAAGAAGCATTGTTCTAATGGCAACATTCCCAACCTTTTTGCACATGGAAAGTGCATGGGGAACTTTTAAAAATAGTTATGCCTGAGTCCCATCCCAGATTCATATTTAATTGCCTGGGGTATAGCCTGAACATTATCATGGTTAGAAAAACAATACTCCCATTAATTCATTTAAAGCCTTTGTGTTGGTTTCTTTTTATAAAATTATTGAAAATAGCCTTCGGCCTACCCAACTCCCCTAAGGTTTAGAACAGAGGTGTCCAAAGTGAGTGAATACAATACAACCATTAGAATATAGACATAAATATCAGAACTTCTAGTTTTATTTCTTTTAAGTTTCGATGTTTTAACATTTATTTTTGCATGCATTTATGCTCTCTATAGCATTAATATAGTAACACATGCCTAAAATTTATAAATATTATTATAAATACAGAGGATGCCTTTCTTTAATTATCAGAGTTGATAACATAAGCTTGAGTGTGCATGAAAATCACCTGGAAAGCTTATTAAAATTCAGATTCCTGGGGCCTACCTGCCAGAGATAAATTCAATTAGCCTGAGTTTGTGTCCAGGAGGCATCTACACTACAAGGCATACCCCAGATGATTCTAACGTAAATGCTCCATAGACCACTGTTTCAGAAACACTCATTTAGAACCAGGTCCTGTTTTAGTTACAGCAAAAATAGGGCTGTCTGGGAAGGCAGAACACCCATTTAGGACCTCCAAGGGTGGTAATATCTCAGGGGGACAATTGTGTTCAAAGGCACAAACCTCAGCTATGAAGAACAGCAGCACACTCCAAGGGATTAGTTTCCTGGGGCTAACCCTCGTTATAAAGACAGCTGTGTAATCAGGAATATCAATGGGTAGCTTTATGATGAGAAATATAACTTTGAGTCAGACTATAGTGGATCTTGTAAGTTGTCAATACATTATGGTGCTGCAGAAAACCAACAGAATGCAAAATTATAATAATAAATTTGCTTCTTTAGCCTAGAATCAGAGCAAGGAGAAATAATTATAATGTAAAGTTTTAATAGTTGTTGCCCTCAAAATATGATACATGGTATACTGCCAAAAGGAGAGGAAGAATTTGACCAAATATAAATCTAAATGATATAAACACACCAAGTTAAAGATAAAAATTGTCAAATTGTACTAAACAAAACCAACTGTAGTTTTCCTGTAAGAAATCCACTTACGAATATGTTAAAAGTAAAAAAATATAAAAGGAGGTACATGTTAGCAGTAATCAAAAGAAAGCTGTAGTGGCTATTTTAATACCTGATTATATATTTTGGATATTAATACTTTATTTAATAGATGATTTGCAAATGTTTTCCCTTGTTTCATAAGTTGCCTTTTCTTTGGTCGTTTTTTTGTTTGTTTGGTTGGTAGGTTTGGTTTGGTTGGTTTTTTGCTGTGCGTAGCTTTGTAGTTTGATATAGTCCCATATGTTGTTGTTGTTTTCAGATTAATAATGTTGGTAAATCCTTAGCCAGTCTTATCAAGAAAGAGAGAGGAGGTGGGGAGTATGACAAAAATTTAAATACCTAGACTTGAAGA
This sequence comes from Potos flavus, assembly GCA_028534135.1. NCBI lineage: Eukaryota > Metazoa > Chordata > Mammalia > Carnivora > Procyonidae > Potos > Potos flavus. Next base: position 104,005,964 of record CM052899.1, read on the forward strand.
GGAGACATCACTACAGAAGCTAGAGAAATCAAAAAGATAATAAGGGAATATTATAAATAACTACATACCAATAAATCTGACAACTTAAGTGAAATAAACAAATATCTTGAAAATTACCAACTGCCAAGCCTTTCTCAAGAAGAAATAAACAACTTGAATAGCTCTATAGCTATTGAAGAAAATAATTGTGTACTTACAAATCTTCACACAAAGAAAATTCAGGGCTTAGATGGTTTCACTGAGGGAACACTACCAATATTTAAGGAAGAAAAAAAAAATCCCAATTCTATACAAAAATGCTCCAGAAAATAAAGAAGAAAACACTTCACAAGACATTTCATGAGGCCATGATTGTCCTGTAGCCAAAATAGACAAAGATATGACAAGAAAGAAAACTATTAATTAATATCTCTCATGAATACAGCTACATAAATCTTTAAGATTTTAGCAAACCAATTTCATGCATAATACATCCTGACAAAGAATAACTTATCTCAGGGATACAAGATTGTTTTATTATACACATTCAAAATAAAAAAATTCACCATATAACCAGACTAAAAAAAGAAAGACTCGCATGAACATCTCAATAGATGCAGAAAAAACACATTTCAAAATTCAATATTTATTGATAATGAAAAACTTCAAACAAACTAAGAATAGAAGAAATTCTCCTCAACTTGATAAAAAGCATCTGTGTAAACCTATAGCCAATTCCATACCTAATGGTCAAAAACTGAATGCTTCTCTAAGATTGAGAGTGAGGCACTTCTACTAAACATTGTGTTAGATGTCCTAACAAGAACATTATTACATCAAGAAAAAGAAATAATTTATGAAAGAAATTTATGAAAATATTTTAAAGTTTAATATCTGAGTTAGCAAGATCACAGGATACATAGTTAACACAAAAATTTATTATAGTTCTATTTTTTAGCAATGAACAACCAGAAATTAAAATTTTTAAATGTATCATTTATAATAATATCAAAAATTTGAAGTATTAAGGATACGACTAACAAACTGTGTGTTAAGACCTATACTCTGAAAAATTCCAAAACATTGCTGAGAGAAATTTGGAAAGACGAAAATAAGGGTGCCTGGGTGGTGCAGTAGGTTAAGTGTCCAACTCTCGGTTTCGGCTCAGGTCATGATCTCAGGGTCGTGAGATTGAGCACCACATTGGGCCCCGCGCTCAGCTCAGAGTCTGCTTGAGATTCTCTCCCTCTCCCTCTGCCCCTCCTGCTCATGTTCTCTCTCTCTAAAATAATGAATGATGGGCATTAAAGAGGGTACATGATGTGATGAGCGCTTGATGTTGTACGTCTTATGTATGATGAATTGTTGAACTCTACATCTGAAACTAATGATGTACTATATGTTGGCTAATTGAATTTCAATAAAAAGTTTTAAAAATAAAATAAAATAAATGGGAGAAATAAATCATGCTCATGAATCAGAAGTTTGTATTTTTAAGATGTCAATTCTCCTCCAAATCCCAACAGATTTTAGCAGAAATTATCAAGCTGATTCTGGAATTTATATGTAAATTCAAAAGATCAAAAATAGCTAAAATACTATTACAAAGAAGAATAAAATGGGGGGACTTACACCATCTGGTTATAAAACTTAATATAAACTCAGAGTTAATCAAGAGTGTGATATTGACACAAATACAGATGAACAAATTTAACATAATGGGGAATCAAGAAGTAGACATAGACACATATATAGTAAATTGATTTCCAAGGTAGAGGTTAGGGTAATTCAGTAGAGAATAATTATGTTTCAACAAATGATGTTGGCACCCTATATTACTATATGCAATAAAATGAACCTGTATCTTTATCTCACACCATACACAAATAATTCAAAGCAGATTATAGATGTAAACATAATGAATAAAATTTTAATATGGCTAAAATAAAATATAGGAAAAAATCTGCATGACCTTGAAGAAGAAACAGACTTACTTGATGAAATATAAAACGTATAAAATATTTTTAAATAACTAATATTAAATTAAGCATATTTACTCTTCAAGAAACTCCATTAAGAAGATAAAAGACAAACCAGAGTAGGAGGAAACATTTGCAAAAACTATATCTGATAAAGAGCTTGTATTCTGAACATATGTAGAATACTTAACAGTTGATAATAGGAAGATCTACAACCCAATTTTTAAAAGGGCAAAAAATGCAAACAGAAACTCCATCAAACAAGCATACTATAAGATGCTTAGCCCCATTATTTATTAGGGAAATGCAAATGAAGACCACAATTACATATCCCTACACACCCAACCCAATAGCTAAAATTTCAAAAAATGACCATTCCAAGTATGGGCAAGGATGAGCACCAACTGACTCACATATCACTAGTTAGAAGGAAAAATGATATAACTACTTTGGTAAGCAGTCCAACAGTTTCCTATTAAATTAAACGCATACTTACTCTACAACCCAGAAATGTCACTCCTGGGTATTTCCTCTTCCCCTCCCCCCAAGAAAACCCACGCATCTATACCAAGACTTGTAATGAATATTCATACTAGTTTTATTCATAATAGGCAAACACTGGAAACAATCCAAATTCCTCAGACGGTGATGGGGAAGCAAATTGGGCTGTATCTATACAATAGATTACTACTCAGAAAAATAAAAGAATTACTTATATAGGCAGCAGCATGGATGAATCTGAGAAGCAATTAGCATGCTAAATAAACAAAGGGAGACATTTGAGTCAATTCATGTAAAATTCTAAGAAATGATCAAACTATAGTGACAGGAAGTAGATCCTGGGTTGCCAGAGGCTGGGACTAGGGAAGAGCTTGACTGTAAGAGGCACAGAGGAACTTGTTGAGGTGATGGAAATGTGTCATACCTGGATCTGGTGGTGGTTCCACATTAGGATACATTCATCAAAACTCATCAAATGATACACATAAAATGGGTGAACTTGGTCATGTGTAGATTATATTTCAGTACAGCTTAAAAGAACAAATCCTTTATAAAAAATAGTAGGCAAGAGACCTTGGCCATTTCATTTGTTCCTTCCTTCTGGGCACAGGGATTGTTTTGTGGACTATACATTTGATCTGAGACAAATGAGTATCAGTCCTTTGTCTTTTGTAGTTCTCTTTCTTTGAATTATTTAACCAGTCACATGTCAGTCCGGAGCTACTTCTAGCCCTCTTGCCACCATGGCCTCGAGCCACCCAGAGACGGAAGATGTATTCCATGCTTTCATACTTAATCCTTGCAATCACCCTAGTAACCAGACATAGGCATCAGTGCTCCACTTTATAGATAAGAAAACTGAGGGCTAGAAAGTTGGTTTTCCCAAAGTTACACAGCTAGCAAATAACAAAGCAGTGCCCTGGATCTATATGATGCCAAATCTCATGCTCATAACTATTGTTCAAGGGAAAAAAGAACACAGCAAAGACCTGGAAGTTTAGATTTTTCCATATGCCATTGAAAAACATGACATTGTGGCAGCCAAGAAGTTCAACTCCTATATTCTCAAAATATCTAATTAAAAAAAAACTTTGAAATCACATGACACTCTAAAACCACAGTATATATTTATACAAGTTGCTATTGTTACTGTTCATATATGCATATTTACTAGGCTTTTAAAAATTATTTAAATTGCATCAATAAAAATACAAATTGAGAAAATAATTTCAATAAGAGCCAAAACAAATCAGGAAAACAGATTCTTTTGTTTTAAATAAGAATCTCGTATACACAAACAAGCTCATACATGCATAATCACGTGAGATGCCCTATATGGATTGTGACATGAAAAAATTGGATAAACAAGAGCCTCATTAGGCATGTTCAGGGAGAAAAGGACCCCACTATGTTATATTAAACTAGGACACCTGACCAGGGTTAGTTTACTGCTATATTTTGAGCGGCATAATCATTTGAATGTCATTATTTTGCAAAAGAAAATGTTTTAAGTTTAGCTGTTACTGTGGCCATTATGCAAATATGATCCTTCTGTGTCTAGCCTAGTCTGGTTTGCAAAATTAGATATGCCCAGCCATGTTTCAGAAGCTCGCTATAATAAATACGAACCCAGAATAACTGAGAGAGGATAGTTAGCAAAAAATCTAATGACGGAGCCTGAGAAAGCAAAATATCCAATGTGGAAATACATTTTCTTTTAGTGGCAAAATTGAAAATAACCACATGAAAAAAAAATACTGCTAAGCTAACAGATTACAATATATGGGTTTATGTATAGATGCATCTGACCTAAAGAAACCAACTTATTATGTTCCCAAGGCAAAGAGCTTTTGTTCTTTCACATTTAGGACCTTAGAACTTTCTATTAGAAATTCTTTATTTCAGACTGTAAAGGAAGCTGTACCTACCAAAGTCACTTTGATCTATTTAATTCATTTAGGGAAAAAAGTGTCACATTTTATGCATACTCAAATTGTAAGAATATCTACCATTTCTGGAGCCCTTGGTTTGTTCCAGCCATTACGCTAAGTGCTCTAGTTACTCAAGCAATCCTCACAATCTTAGGAGGTACATAGTGTTACTATCCCTGTTTTACAGATCAGGAGACTGAAGCCAGGAGAGGTTAAGTTGTCGAGGATCACACAGTTCTCGGTTGCTAGAGGCAGGAGTCGAGCCTAGGCAGCCTGGTTCCAGCGACTGCACACTATACCGCCACACCATGCTGGCCAGTGCTGGTACTACGCCTTTTGGCTATTAGGAATAATGCTGCTATGAATGGGGGGCGGGGGGAGAACATCTTGAAAATCCTGCTTTTAATTCTTTTGGATATGTACCCAGAAGTGGAATTGATGGATCATACGGTAATTCTATTTTTAATTTCTTGAAGAGTCCTCATACTGTCTTCCATAGCAGCTGCACCATTTTACATTCCTACCAACAAGGCACAAGAGTTCCAATTTCTCCACATCCTCACCAACACTTGTTATCTACTGGGTTTCTTTTTTAACATCAGCTGTCTTAATGGGTGTGAAATAGGGTATGTGTTTTAAGTTCCTGGAAGGTTCTAGATTCTATACTTTGATTTAATGACATATACTGTAGAGGACTCTATATTTGTTTTGAATGTTTGCCATGACCATGTCCTCTACTTAGAAAAGAAGTAATAAGACACCATCATTTACACCAGATGGCCCCTCAGGCATATGATCTCATGCTTTGTATAGGTGACCCTGCTCTTCTGGCCCGCAGCTGATTAGAGCAAAGGATTCCCTCCCCACCGCACCCCCCCTAATCCCCTCACCCCCTACCCCCCCGCTCTGAGCGAGAGGTTGGCCAGGTGTTTTGATGCATAAGAAGTTTTCATAAAGGGCATCAAACCATATTTCCTCTTGCAGTTTCTGTCCCACAGTCTGTCTCTGTTGTGGTCTCCCTTTACGGGATTAAACTTATAAAGTTTGAGTTCCACAGGTCAGTTGGTCCTTAATGGCAGGAGACGTAGAAGCAGTTGAAACAGAGATGAAGTGTCTGAGACACTGTAGCGATGGAACATTTACAGGTTGCTGAACAACCAGGTCATCGGAGCTACGCTTTCCCTAATGACGTTCTAGAGATTTCATGCACTCTTCTTTATATGCTCCCCGAGAACACCGACCTGTGGTACCTTGAGCATGCCTCTGTTCTTTACAACCTCAAAATGTCTCGCGTGGAAGTTTTATTTTTTCTATTTTTTTTTTACTTTTTTAAGATTTTATTTATTTATTTGACAGAGAGAGACACAGTGAGAGAGGGAACATGAGTAGAGGGAGTGGGAGAGGGAGAAGCAGACCTCCTGCTGAGCGGGGAGCCTGATGCGGGGCTCGATCCTAGGACCCTGGGATCATGACCCCAGCCAAAGGCAGACGCTTAAGGACTGAGCCACCCAGGCACCCCTCGCATGGAGGTTTTAAATAAAGAAATACATTGACTAATTAAAACCAATTTTTTTGAGTTTTATAAGTCATTCTTGATTTCTTAAAGTAACTTTTCAAAAAGTAACTTTAATGAGATACTTCTGCTTTGCACAATTATGTTCCTATTTGTTGTTGCTTTCATGTACATCTCAAGATAACTTTTACATAACTAGGAAAATCGGAAAGAAGTTATAAATGCAAGGTAACTGAGAAGAAAATGAGAACAGGATATTTATCTCTGAATTAGAATTAGCAAAAAGCAAACAGAAAATTTCCAAAATGAATACATCCACAAACACCAGTCACCATATACTTTCTCTGGTTAAAAAATGATCAAGAAGATGGGACCAGGGAGGGAGACAAACCATAAGAGACTCTTAATCTCAGGAAACAAACTGAAGACTGCTAGGGGGTGAGGGGGGGATAGGGTGGCTGGGTTATAGACACTGGGGAGGGTATGTGCTATGGTGAGTGCTGTGAATTGTGTAAGACTGATGAATCACAGACCTGTACTCCTGAAGCAAATAATACATTCTATGTTAATTTTAAAAAGTGATCAAGAAAAGCAGGTTTTTTCTTTTTTTTTTAAGATTATTTATTTGAGAGAGAGAGCACAAGAGCACACAAGCAGGGGGAGCAGCAGGCAGAGAGAGAAGCAGGCTCCCCACTGAACAAGAAGCCCAATACAGGATTTGAGCCCAGGACCCTGGGATCATGACCTGAGCCGAAGGCAGATGCTTAACCAACTGAGCCACCCAGGCACCCAAGAAAAGCAATTTCTTATATTGAATTCTAATTTCAGCTTTCGAAATACGATTTCCATAAGTCAAATTCTAAACTGGGGAACAAGCCAAAGGCATCCAATAGCCATGAGGAAAATATGATTTGTTGTAATCATTTTTTAAATAATGTGCATAACAGTTAAAAAAAGAGACACTTGCCCTTTACTCACACCTGCCCCCTGCTGGCACACTGGCTGTAGCACCATTCTCCGGGTTCACTCACTCCATTAAAACAGAACAGATAAATGCCACTGAAGTGTACCTCTCTCACCTATCTGCTAATGTAAAAACAAAAAGTTCTGTACCAGCAGCTTTAACTGGTGGCAAAATGAGGGAATATCCAGAGGTCACACTACATGGACATTTAAATACACAGTGAAGATATCGGAGCTATTGAAATGTATGGGAACAAGCACATGATGTAGAGCAGAAATTTCCAACATCTAGATTTGCAAATCTCAGCAGAGGTAAGCGATGTCCCCTCCAATGCAGTGTGTGAGGCAGGCTGGCACACAGAGCATATACCACCTTGTGATCCCAACGGGGGATTAAACCAGACCACAGAAAAACCACAAACCCTCTCCTCGACTAGGCTGAAATGGTGAACCTTCACATGCTCCAATTGTTTAAATAATTTAAAGTAGGGGAGGTGGGTAAGAGAAACTATTGACATACATGTCAACTAACTGTAAGTATGATGCCACTTTGGTTTTAGCCGATCTTTCCTAATTAAGGGATTGGTAGTAAGAGCAGCAACCATTTGTTGAGTGATTATTCGGCCAGCCACTTTGTACACATGATCCAATGTAATATCTACAGCAATCCTGAGAGCTAGGAATTGCGTGCTGTGTTTTATGCATGAAGTTCAGATATTTGGCCCAAAGCACGAAGCTAGTAAGTGACAGAACAGGAATTTAAAACCTATGTTGCAGGACACAAAACCCCTATTTTTCCACTATCTCACGCTCATTTTCCGAGTAGGTACTAAATGCATAATAAATGAAGAATTTAACAAACATCTATTGAGCAAAACATGCCCAAAGCTCCAGTCGCAAAATGTTATCTGTTCCGTGAAAGATGCAATGTGTATTTCTACAGTACTTTGGCTCCTGGTTCCATGTATGCAAACAAGATTTTGAAAGGCAAACGAATTCTGTCTACTATTTCTTAGCATATATTATTCTGTTTTCAGCACAGAGCAGTTTCTTTACCTCTTTGTCTTACTCTCTCTCCAGTAAACTGTGAATTCCCTAGTCTAGACCCCAGGCACTTTTTTCGTAGGCAGCTGGAACATCAGTCTACTGTGGCTCTACTAAGTATGCAAATGGGGGCTGTTCCCTTCAGGAGCTCACTCCGCCCTACCTGTCTGTTCCCTCTACCGCTATAATCCAGCTGTATCATGCATTATGTATTATGGAAGGTGGAATACACCCGCCATCCCTGACAAGCTTGTCCCCTTACATCCATGGTCATTCCAAAGATACAGGCAAACTGTTCCAAGTCGTATTTGCGGCATGGTTGCCAAAGAAGAAACGCGAGGTTGGCAAAGGGCTTTCTTGCCTTTTATGAAGTCCTTTGAACAGATCTACTTCACCGTTCACCCAAGGGAATCCCTCTTTACAATATTATTGAATTTGGCAATCTAATTGAAGCTGAGAGGCCATTCCAAATGGATTTGCTAAATCAGCTTTTATTCTGAGGCAGACAAGTGGCACTGGATTCTAGCAAGAGGAGCATTCCAGTTAAAAGAGAAGCTGCACTTTGGTTTGCCCTATATCCTCTACTATCAACATTCTCCTATTTTCAAATCTATACTTCAAAGAGGATCAATTCCAATGGAGGATTGGGAGATGGAACTCCTCTGAGCCAGGCAATGTTCTTTTCTATTCACAGCCACTCCTCTGCCAAACTGCAGTGGGTTTGTTAATTTATTCTACGTGAGTGCCAACATGACAGCCAGCGAAGCAGCCTCAAGTACATCCAACAGCTCGCCATTGGAATCACATCGCGATGTATGTTAGGACACTCGCAGTATCTCTAATGCTCTTTTTCCTAGGATTGCAATCTGTAAAGCTACCATTAGCCAGGACAGCCAGTGTCCATATTTGTCACTTTGTGGAAAGGACTTGCCTAAAATGGAAAGCAACACAAAGTAGAGCCAAGAGAGGGAGAGAACTCAGCCAACATCATGTGAGCTCTTGGAATCAACCATGCCTGAACACAGAATTATCCCTTTGACTTTCTAGTGATGCAAGCTAATAAATCCCTAGCTTTTTCAACTTAAACAAGGTTAGTTGGAATATTTTTGTCACTTGCAAATGCATGAGCTCTAAATAATGAAACAGCACGCAGTTAAGAGGAAAGAAGACTGCCTGAGGTGTATTTCCCAATAGGAAACAGATGGCACTCTCAAATTGGAAAATTTTAGAGGATTTTTTTTAAATTAAGGTCCTATTTCCAAAGGTAGGGTGGATCAGAACCGCAAGGGTTGTGCAGTAACTCAGAGCTGGTTAGAACAGTGCCAGAATTACCCATAGGCCTAAAAGGACAAGAGAAAAGGACCAGTTATCAGAGCAAAAAAGGGGAGAGTCATACACAAAAAAAGTTACCTTGAAATAAACAGTGATATTGACTTAAGTGGTTTAAGGTGAACTCACAAGAGAAGAGGCATGGTAATAAACTCTCGCTCTAGTTCTGATCTCCTGCCCGGGATTCCTCCTGGCCATACTCAGCGAAAATTCAGAGAAGCCCAGGATGTAGCCCACACAAACCATTCTCCCGGGGCAGAGATCAAAATTTAGCAGGGTGAAAGCTGACCTGCAATTTCAAATGAAAGATATTCAACAAAACCTACATGCTTTGCCCCTCACCATTCATTCTTTTCCTTCATCCAGTTGAAAAATACATGTTCTCATCTCGGGAGACATATGAAATCCCATCAGTTGTGATATTTTCATGGAGTGATAGTGACTCCATCACACTGTCACCTGTCTTTCAAGGTCACCCCCGACTGTGATCGTTGTGTAGTATCTGTCCTTCTTCATCTGGTGCCAGCAAAGCATGGAGGTCTATCCGTAAGTCAGGCCCCTGCTTTGCCTCCACGATTAAGTAGTTATTTTGAACTCTCCGTGCAGTCATAGGTGTGGATGAGGAAAAGATGACAAAGCAACAGAAGCAGATATAATATGAATCCGAGCCACCAACCCCTGTAACCGATGAATATGCTCAGGACCAGATGTGTATATACTATTTCAATTTTATCATTTATGTTCGACTTTAAATTCTGCAGGTCAAATAATACCTATATACACAGTGTTCAGATTGCATAGTCATTTTCTAGCCCATGGTCAAGTGGTTAGCGTCTATCCGAACCTGCTAGCAACCGAGGAGCTGTTTTTTAAATGGAAAATAGTTGTCAGTAAAGAAGAACATGGCCTCATTCCAGATCCCCGTGTTGTGATTTTCCTACTGAATTTGCCAGAGGCTCAACGAGTATCTCATCTGCCACAAATGCTTCTTTTATTTATAGTGTCCCTTATCATTAGGCCCAGATAGCAGAGCAGCCCGTGTTGCAACCCAGACCTGCTACAGAGCCCATTCTTCCTACAGGTCCCACTCAAAAATTGTAGCCTTATGAACCACCAATAAATGGTGAGAGGATCATCCCCAAATATAGGCGTTGCCTGCAAAATCCTGACTGGTTTTTGATGTATACCATTTTCTAAGTGGTGAGTGTTGTGTAAAATGTAGGAGCTTATTCCTCACTTCAGAAAAGAGATGACATTATGATCACTCATATTTTAAACCCTGAAATTTCACACTTTTTATTCCTAACCTCTAGAATGCATACGTCTTATTAAGGTAACTCGAGTGCTTGACACTTCCTACTTACCAGACCCAGTTAACAATGTCATCATTATGTAGTAGGCACGTGAGATGTTCAGTGAAATAACAAGATGATTAAGCTCCATTGAGATTACAACATAGGGGCGCCTGGGTGGCTCAGTGGGTTAAAGCCTCTGCCTTCGGCTCAGGTCATGATCTCAGGGTCCTGGGATCGAGCCCCACATCGGGCTCTCCGCTCAGCAGGGAGCCTGCTTCCCCCTCTTTCTCTGCCTGCCTCTCTGCCTACTTGTGATCTCTCTCTGTGTCAAATAAATAAATAAATAAATAACCTTTAAAAAAAAAAAAGAGATTAGAACATAGAGTAAGAGAGTTGACATAGCCCTTGGGCAAAATACTGAAAGTATTCTGTATTCTCTGCCATGTAAATGCAAACCGTTTCTGATTTTCCTCACTGATTAATATACAATGATAGCACTGCTGCAAATATAATCACCACACGATCAAGTTTGCTACAGTCTACTATTATTCTCGATACTACATCTGGCTTTTTTATCAACCCAAAATGCTAATGTTAAGTAATATATAACAAGTATAACCATTTTGTTTCTCAAAATTTTGATAATGACACTAATCTCTAATATCTCCAGGAATTGAATATTGCTTTTGGTGTTAGGGGAAGAAGAGCAGGTGGGGTTGGAGGCAGTTTCCGGGATTTCTACTTGATCTTTTCTACTATAACATCCCCTCACTTCATAGGTCAGCATGTCAATACAGGGATTTTGTCTCTTCCTAAAAATATTAATTATGTTAAACTTCCTGGATAAGGAATTAATTGTGGTATTTTTCCCTGTCCTTCTGCTCATTAGAGCACAGAGCTATTTTGGGTCTTGAGAGGTTAGATTTAGTTCATAGATGACATCTAGTAACCCCCAGAAAGTCTGGGCATTTACCTTTTTCTCAGTGAATGGTCACCATAATAATGACTTCAGGTCTCCCAGGGAAGTCTTGGGGAAAGATTTATAGGATTGGTAGTTCCATATTATAATGTCTGTCTTTAAAGAGATCTGGACTACTCCTTAATTAAGAGACTGCAGGTATATGAACTAATTTAGATTTAGAGATTGTATCAAAGGCATGAAGTCTACTGTAACAATCTGAGTTAGGTTCTGTACTGTGGACAAAAACTTTTCCTTCTTACATATGTCAAACAGCCCATACATAGGCTGCTATTTATTTTATTACTAGGAACTCCCTCATCAATTAAGCATTGTCACAGATTCCTCAAATCCCAATTCCATGATTACCAATCAAATCTTGTGGCTTATTATAGTAACAGCACCCACCCCTTCTCTGACAATGAATTGCTATTAAATGTCCTCTACAAATCTGAGATTCCCACTATTCATATTAAGATCAGTATACCCAATTACATTTCATCATCCCCTCCATTTCCTCCAGTGCAAGAGGAGCCATCATAGATCTTTCCATACTGATGTGAACCAATGCATTTCTTAATGTTTTGATAAATGATGAGTTCTTTGAGTCCTCCCAAAGGATATGACCAGGGAGTGACTAAGCAGTTTTATTGATAATATATTTATTCCAGTACTTATCTGTTGGAATAAATATAATTATAAGACTGTTTCCTCTGCAATATACCAGGCGAGTTCCACGTTATCAGTCTAGAATTTAATTAAGAAACCTAATAGACTATTAGTGCCATTTCCAGGTCCTGGGGATAACTCTTTACATCTAACTGCCAGATAAGTGGGCCCATGTAATGACTTTGACCCGATCTACCCTTATAGTATTCTCCCTTGCTCTAGAACCTTTAGAATTCATTCTTACACAACCTCTTTAGGCAACTGCTGATACAGATTAGTCAATTCTTTGGTCCTTTTCTATATGCACTTTCCTCACAGAGGCAGGTCTTAAGCTTCTCAAACTGTGCTATGTTGTAAAATAACTCTCATTTTAGGTCTAGAAAGGAATGACAGGTGGCAAGGTTGGGTTGTGAGGAAAATTAACATCAGGTTATGAGATGACCACTTTAGGCCCAATCACTTCAAAGCTTTTCTGCAGAGGAGGATTACTTAGAGAAAGGGGATGAGGCAGAAACGACCTCCCTAGGCAAGAAAATTTCAGAATAATTTTTCAGCCCAGTGTCTGCTCAAATGTCCCAATCCCCTGCCTCAGGGTCCAACTCCTTTTCTACCAGTTGCCTTAAAAGAGAAACCTGACAGACCTGAGTATTTAACTCTGTAATCCCTCACCCTTTACAACTACATTTTGGGTTTGTGCCTAAGCCAAATATATCCTGCAACAGTAGGAGATGAGGAATTTCTTCAAATCTTCCATAGAGGCCATCTGGTTCTCCACATGTGTTATATAAGTTCATATCTCTCATTTTCCCCTTAAGTAAGCTATGGAGGGAGAGAATAAGCCAGTACACTCACAGTCTTTATAATCCCTACTGTTGCCATAGTGATCTCCCACTGCCACACCCTCCATCTGCATATCATTTATACCACCAACAGCGATGATCTGGGTAATAGTAATGCCTCTTCACTCCATGAAGTGCCTATGTCCCACCTTCTCCTGGCAAGATGATTATCCCTGTGCTCTATGAATTTAGGAGAAACTCATTGTCATAATCCCAATTTGTAGGCTCATTCCTTATGGCCACTTACAGTACCAGTGAATGCTAAATATAATATTAATTATTGTGTCACTCAGGGCCATAGCAGGATGGCATATTCAAATTAGGACAATTGAGGGAAGGCTTATTACAAAAAGGACAATTTGCTAGGATGAGATATAAGGAAACCACAAGTAACAGTCCATTATCCCCAGTTTTCTTACCATCCATAATCCAAAGATGGCAATGAAGGGCAGAAGCAATTATCAGAATCTGAATGTTGACAGACAAGTTTAAAAGCCCAAGGCGAGAGGATCTAGTGAATGAGCATTCCAGGGAAAAGAAATAAAAAAATGCAGAAGACCCAAGATTACAAGGTACCTGGCATTATGGAGGAAGAGAAAGTAGTCTAGCACCTGGAACAGGATACGAGAAAGACTGTTAGGAAGTAAGGACAGAGAGTTGAGGGAGGTTGTAGGCAGTGCAGAATTTGTAGGTCATTTTAAGGGCTTTTTGTTTTACTGTCCCTATGTTGGGAAGATTCCAGAAGGTTTGAGTAGAAGTGTGACATAATCTGATTTACATTCTAAAAGGATCCAAAAGTATCACACAGGAAACTCTAGGGTGTTAACAGACGCGAAGACCAGTTAGAATATTGTTATAATAATTCAGAGGAAAGGTGACAGGGATTGGGGCCAGCCCGGTGGTGGAGGGTAGCAAAAAGCGGTGAGGTTCTAGATACGTTTTGAAAAGTCAATCTGATAGGAATTGCTGAGGAGCTGAATATGGGTTGTGAGATAGGAAGGAATAAAGAATAACCCCAAGCGTCTGGGCTGAGTAACTTAAGAATGCGGTTGCCATTCAGAATTGGAGAAGCCTTTGGAAAGAGCAGGTTTGGTGGGGGAAAACAGGAATTCTGCTGTGGACATGTTAGGCTTGAGAAGATTTTAGACACCAAGTGGAGGTGTGAGGCAGGGAACTGGATATATTACCTGGAGTTCAGAGGAAAGGTCTAGGCCAGAGATATAAATATGGGAGTGTCGGCACACAGATGATATTTAAAGCCATGATACCAGATGAGATCACCTAGGGAGTGAAAATCAATAGAGAAGAGCACCATAAATTTGAAATATGAATTAGTCTCTGAGCAAATTTTATCCTAAAATGATTATTCAGAGGATCTTTAAAATTGTGGAAGGCTGAAACACTACTCTGTTTCTCAAGGGAATTATATAAAATCTTTATTTAAGGGTGTAAAGTATCATGGCCAAGTTGATGAAGAAATACACGGATAGGAAAGAAATATGATCTCTTTAGACTTATATTTCTTGATTCCCTCAGGTTTCACACATTTAAAATATGCCAGAAACACCCCAGTAAAGGCCTCATCAGGTCATAACCAATGCTCGACTATAGGCCTTTTGTAAGAAAACCTTTTGTCTGAGTAGAATCCAAAGTAATTTCTCAAGATTTTCTTCCACAATCTCTTGTAGGCCACAGGAGGAGAATTAATATGCATCTTTCAGAAAGAGTAGCTATGCTCACAGTACGTCCCCTATTAAATCACCAAGCCCCCAAAGCAGCCAGTGAATACAAACGGGTGTACGACACCCCAAATCAATACCTTCAGTGGTATCCCCCTAAGGGGACCTAAACTGTGAGCCTGTTCTTCCTTCCATCATTCTGACATGTATACGGAAAAGTTGCTCCTGCACAAATGGTTTCAATATATGTCAGATACATGGTAGGTGGTCATCACAACGCTCCATGTCCCTCCTGCCCTGGTTTGCATTTAGGAGATAACAAGCTATGGATATTAAATGACTTGTCAAGAGTCACAGAGCAAGCCAGAAATTGGCTGTCCTGATTCTCCTCCTGGATTTACAGCTTTGTCTTTTCACTTCGACAAGGGATAACTTCAAAACCACACACAATCACCACCCAATGTGAGTTTTACACACACTAATAAAACTGAAAGCAGTTATGAAGTCAGTTTTATTTTGAACCCTTGGTCCCAAGGGCTCTTTAGCCTTAAAATTTTGAGGATTATTTTCCCAATTTTGAAAGATAAGGGAGAAAGAGCACAGAAATAAACCCTGGCTGAAACTAAAAAATTTTTAAGTATCTCAAGCAATATACAGCTGCAAAGTGTTTTACTGGGGGCTTATCAGGGCATATTATAGATTATTTTGTGGCCATTCTGAAATGACATAGAAATAATCATTTTTCTTTGGCCAGGCTACTCACAAGAGTACAAACAGCACTCAACTAGGCAACTGAGGAATTTTGGGGCTCCCTATGTGCATTCGTATCACCATAGCCAAACCTACTTCCTCAGTAGCCCAACAAGTTTATCACACCTGCTGTGTCAGCCTTGTGAGCATCTGTGAACCTGAGGCAAGATACTGCATGTGAAAATGTAATCACTACACCAATAATAATACAAATAAAAGTAACCATAGGTAGTATCATAAGTGCTTATCTCTCCATCCTAGCAGCCCCGCGGTATATCCAAATATTATTTTGCTTACATTAATCTATGTTATTGCTAACACGTTAGGACATTGGGAATGAATGACTCTTGATGCTGTCCTTACTTGGACGTTAAAACTGCATCATGAGCACCTTTCTCAACCATCTGGACACTGTTCAGAGATAAGACAGTTCTAAAGAGGCTCAGGAATGCATCAGCAGCCTCCAACCTACAAGCTGGCTGTGACTGGAACCCAGGCCAACCCAGGAGTGCACACAGGAACTCAGGCTTATTGGGCACAGTGTGGATCAGGTAGAAGCGGCTGGGAAAGTGAGGTAGTCAGAAAATCAGTTCCAAAGCTGCATGTGTATAACAATCACAGCTCATTTGTGTCCAAAGAAGAATAATATATACTATATGAAATATATATAATATATATAATATATATATATTCATATATAATATTCATATATAATATATGAAATGTACACTCAATGTAGATTATATATGATGTAGAATGTATAGTGAATGCAAATTACATGCAGTCAAATTTTCTTAAAATATTTTTATTCACACTCTCCAAAAATGGCAGTTATCCAAGTCAAAATCTCTCTCTGGGAGGTTAAGGTTCATAGTCATTTTAGAGAGAGATAATGTAACTCGACCCACCCTCCTCACATGACTATTAGGTTGGACTGTTTAAGCAGGTGGTGTGCAGGGATAAGCCTTCTCATTTCCTTCTCTTCTCTTTGTTTTTCCCCTTCTCAGCTTTTTTCTTTTCTTCCTTTCCTCTCATTTATTTTCATTTGTCTCCTCTTTTCATTCTCTTCTTTCCTCTTTGACTATTTCTCCCTTCTCTTCTCTCTCAACACTAGCCTCTCTACCTTCTCCTTATTTTCCTTTCCTATCTCCCTTCCTCTTTTTCTCTCTCTTTCTCCTCCTCCTCGTACCCTTTCCTCACTGCACCATATTGTTTGGGCTTCTGCCTCAACCTGCTAGCCCAACCTCATTTCCTACTGATCTGGAAGCATTTCTTCCCACTCTACCTAAATATTACCAGAGCCTTCGCTGCTCCTACAGCCTGACTGGCTTCCTCTTAGGAGAGCATTGTTTAACTGGACTCACAACGAAATCCTGCAGCCCTGAGTCCCTTCACATCTTCTCATCCCACACAGCAGATTGGCCTCCTTGATCCCAGCACTGGCATGAGTCACCTCTGATCTCCCCATATGGCTGGGATCTAGAGCACTGGTCAGTCCCAAGGCCCCTGAGAGCCCTCCATACACAGGTCAACTTCTCCCCATTCATTTCTGACCTTGTTCTGCCATTCTCACTCTCTGCCATCTTGTGGCCTATGTCACTGAGGTCTCCCCATGTTCTGAAATTAGGCACTCCCAAGTGAAAACATCCACCCTGGAGAAGCTGATAATCCCACTGAAAAGACAGCATAGGAATGTAGAAAGAAACTGATGACACAAAAGAAAGAGAAGAGCCAGTTTGGGAGTCTAGAAACTAAGAGGAGGACAAAGGAGAGGGCATTAATATAAGCTTATGTAGTTAAAGAAACTTCACAAAGGAGCTAGAACCTGAAACAAAATTTGGATTTATAGGGTTTAATTAAACAGAGAAGTTAGTGGAGAGCATTCCAGGAAGATACTATATAAAAGTGGGTACAAAGATGAGAACACCTATGGCATTTGGAGGTTTACCTTATAATTTACATGTCTCTGACTTCAGGGTCTGCTGGGCATTCAACAATGGGCCCATGAAGATGAGGAAGTCATCCAGAAATAAATGGATGCAGACCACAGAGACAAGCCAAAGGGAAGCCTCTCATAGTAACCCCAACCCCCTTCTACAAAGGTCCCCGCATACCATAACATTCATGAGACAATGGTAAAGCTGGATCTTCTCTACTCTGGCCCCATTCTGCATAGTCTGATTTGAGGGTGAGTCCATGATAAGGATTCATGGCCAATGAGCAAGACTCATGATTCCAGAAAAGGTTTTTCAGGCTGATAAAGACCCCAGCTAATGACTAGGGATCCAGGAAGCATTCGGTCATCCAGTAGACATTTACTGAGAGTCCAACAATATCTTACAGTGTTGGCCATGCAAAAATGAATGCTTTAGTTCTTACCTTGAGCAATTTCATAGGCTATTAGGGATGGGACAGAAGCAGGATCTTATTAGAAACATATATACAGAGATGCCTGGGTGGCTCAGTGGGTTAAAGCCTCTGCCTTCGGCTCAGGTCGTGGGTCAAGCCCCGCATTGGGCTCTCTGCTCAGTGGGGAGCCTGCTTCCCCCTCTCTGTCTGCCTGCCTCTCTGCCTACTTGTGATCTCTCTTTCTCTCTGTCAAATAAATAAATAAAATCTTTAAAAAAAAAAAAAAAAATATATATATATATATATATATATATATATATATATATATATATACACAAACAGGAAATTACAGTGGGAGTGAAGAGGTAGCGGGGCTGCTCTTGGGTCCCTTGCTGCTTTGGTTTCCTATAAGGCTTCCTAGCAGTGGCCTAGTGGAAAAATAAGGTGTCTGAATATATTCAGGTAACTGAAGATGAGAATGATGAACCCACTGAAATACCATCAGAAGACGATGGGACAGTGCTGCTTTCCATACTTACAGCCCTCTTTCCAGGGGCATGTGGGCTGTGCTCCAGGAATCCAGTGTCTCAGTATAGAGAGGTATCTGGCCAGTAGGAGAAATTCTGCATGCCCCTGAGGCTGGCTGGGGAAATCTGGTGTATGTTGTCAACTATCCCAAAGATAACAAAGGAAAAAATAAATGAGACCGATACTTCATCAGCCGTGAAAGTGAAAAGAGCTGTCCAGAAAACGTCTGACTTAATAATGTTGGGTCTCCCATGGAAAACAACTGAACAGATCCAAAAGAATATATTAGTACCTTTGGAGACATTCTTACGGTTCAGGTCAAGAAAGATACTAAAAGTGGTCATTGAAAAGGGTTTAGCTTTATTTTACTGAATATGAAACCCAGGTGAAAGGAATGTCGCAGCAACTAAATCGATGGACGATGGTGTCACTGGGAAACTTCCTAATTCTAAGCAGCACCCAGGTGAGCCTTTGAGAAGAAGGAGGGTGTTTGCTGGGCGTTGTACCGAGGACATGACTGCCGATGAGATGCAGCACTTCTTCGGCCAGGGCAGGGAAGTAGTCATTGTCCTATTCCCAAACCATTTGGTCATCTGCCTTTGTTACATTTGCAGATGATCAGGTTGCCCAGTCTTTCTTTGGACAGGACTTGATCATTAAATGGACCGGCATTCATATATCCAATGCTGAACCTAAGTACAATAGCAATAGACAGAAAGATGTGAAAGATTTGGTGGTGACCCAATGGACTTTGGGAATCAGGGTGGATTTGGTAACAGTAGAAGGTGGGGAGCTGGTTTGGGAAACAATCAAGGTAGTAATATGGGTGGAGGGGTGAACTTCGGTGCGAAGCATTAATCCGGCTGTAGCCCCAGCAGCACTGCAGAGCAGCTGGGGTACGACGGGCATGTTAGCCAGTCAGCAGAACCAGCCAGCTCCATCGGGCAATAACCAAATCCAAGGTAACATGCACAGGGAGCCAAATCAGGCCTTTGGTTCTGGAAATAACTCCTATAGCGGTTCTAATTCAGGTGGAGCAGTGAGTTGGGGATCCGCATCAAATGCAAGGTCAGGCAGTGGTATTAATGAAGGCTTTGGCTCAAGTATGGATTCTAAATATTCTGGCTGGAGAATGTAGACAGTGGGGTTGGTATAGACTGGTGGGAATTCAAAGTTTTCTAAACACATGATAAGTATATTATAAAATACATACGTACAAAGAATTTTCAAAGTTGGTTTGTTCAGGGGCGCCTGGGTGGCTCAGTCAGTTAAGCATCTTCCTTCGGCTCAGGTCATGATCCCAGGGTCCTGGGATCCAGCCCCACATGGGGCTCTCTGCTCAGCAGGGAGCCTACTTCTCCCTCTGCCTCTGCCTTTCTCCCTGCTTGTGTGCTCTCTCTCTGCCAAATAAATAAATAAAATCTTTAATTAAAAAAAATAATAATTATCAGTTGTCATTCATTTTAAAAAATGGTTTGTTCAGTGTGGCGTATATTCAGCAGTATTTTTGGCCTTTTTCTTTAGAAAAACCAGGAAAAGCTAAAGGAATTTTATAAGTTTTATCACATAAAGGGTAGAAATATGTTTAAAAGTGAACTACTGTTTGCCTGATTAGTAAAAACCAACACATTACAATTGATAACAGAAAGTTTCTCCCGTGGGGACGCCTGGATGGCTCGGTGGTTAAGCATCTGCCTTCAACTCAGGTCATGATCAGAGCATTCTGGGATTGAGCCCCGAATTGGGCTCCCTGCTCAGCAGGGAGCCTGCTTCTCCCTCTGCCTGCTGCTGCCCCTGCTTGTGCACTCTCTCTCTCTCTCTCTCTCTCCGACAAATAAATAAATAAAATCTTTAAAAAAAAAAAGTTTCTCCCATAATAGTTTATCCCTGCAGGTGTCAAGTGAATTCTTTGCATGTTCAAAATAGAAATCATTGATTAGAACTACATTTTTTTCTCCGTGTCCTTTTTTTAAAGATTTTATTTATTTATTTATTTATCTATCTATCTGAGAGAGAGAGAGAGGGAATGTACCTGCAAGCAGGGGGAAGGGCAGAGGGAGACGAAGAGAGAGAATCTCAAGCAGACTCCCAGGGTGAGGGCAGAGCTGATGTGGGACTCGATCTCACAATGCCGAGTTCATGATCTGAGCCGTGACCTGAGCCAAAATCAAGAGTCAAACTCTCAACCAACTGAGCCATCCAGGGACCCCATCTTTTCTCCTTGACTTAATTTGAACTCCACCAATATGCATTTTTTCCTTAGAACAAATTTTTTTGGAGATCATGGAAACACAGTGTTCAGTTCTTTTGGTTTTGCTTTTGTTTTTTAACACTTGTCTCCCTTCATATGCAAAAATGCACTCAGCCTTCATTTACTCACTGCAATTCATCTCATTTCAAATGTCTATGGAAGAAGCACTTCATTGAAAGTAGTGCTGTGAATACTCTGCTATAGGAATATTTCTGTCTACATGCTTTCTCATTCAAGAATTTGTCAGCACGCTGCAGAGGCTGCGTTTTTGACAGTGGGCGTCCCATTTTTATCCGCTGCTCTTTATTTCATGGAGTTGTACCAATGCTATGAACACAAGCTTGTGATACGGAACCAGAAGGCTGTTGGAAATTTTCAAATTTTGTGTGGGACTGATGGTGGCGCCAAGGCATGAAAGGCTAGTATGAGCGAGAAAAGGAGAGAGCCCGTGCAGAGACATGGTGGTACATAATGGATATTTTTCAACTTGGTGAGGTGTGTCTCTGAGTCCTGTGGCTTTGGCGAGAGACCGTGCAGATGGCAAAGATATCAAATAACGTACAAATGTTTTTTGCAGTCGAAGGACATCCACATCTGTTGGAAGACTTTAAGTGAGCTTTGTTCTTAGATAACCCATGTTAGCTGAATGTGTTAAATGAAACAATGCTTGTATTCCCTTTACCCCTTTGTCAACTACCATGAATGCTGTATGGCGTGTGTTCTTTTCTTTTACTGCACTGTAAGTGCGGTCACGTGAACTGAAACTGGTAGGTTGAGAACATGAACCGAGCTTGTGGTGGGCTTTGCAGGAGCACTCAAAGGCAGAGTTCATCAGTGAGCTTGGGGGTATCACAAAGAAGGGTGAAAGTTCTCATGTCTGTTAGCTACATAGACTATTTGATGCAGTTCTGTGTCCTGGACTTGGATGCTTTTCTAGAAGAGTTGTCAATGTTGAAAATTATTAAGCGAAACTGATTTAAACAATACAAAACAGGAAGTTACAATCTAGTATACCTTGGAAGAAGAAAAGAAGAAAATTTACCTAGTCTAGGCACTGAGGAAGTGATCCTAAAGGAATTGACATTTGACTTGGGTCTTCAAAGATGTGGGGGTTTGATTGGTTCAGACATTCCAGGCCAGAGTGCAACATGAGCAAAGTTCTAAAGACAAGAAAAATGCATAAACAAGAAGCTGTATCTTGCTAGGATGAATTTTGAGGCAGAAAATTGAGGAAGATTATTGGGCAAATCACAAACAGAAGGAGCAAGATCCAAAGACCAGGGAGAAGACATTGGCCGGAAAAGGATGGGTTTTAAGTTGGCTCCAATGCAACAGGAAAATGCAGGGAAGATTCTCGAGGGGCGTGAAGAAACAGATGCTGGTGAACAATCCAGGCACCCAGGGGCCCACACCAGGCGTTTAAGCCTCAGAAGAACAGAATAATTCCTATTCCAAGAGAATGAAGTTCCTTATATACCCATCAAACTTCATACTTACTGATGGAGAGTAAGAGCAGTGCTGTGCTCAAGCTTTTCAATACCACCTGCCACTCTGCTAAAGGGGGGCCTGCAGAACTAACAGGGTATATATTTTATCCATTTATTTAAATAAAAAGAGTCAATACCCAAAAAACAAAATCGGAAGTACAGGTGATGCCCTGATTTTGAAAAATCTTGTTGGCTGGATAAGAAGCTTTGTTTTTTCTGTAGACAAATGGAAGGTCATTCACCACTGACATCTCGACAAGGAGCCTCAGATTGAAGCTTCTACTAACAACTCTAGTCCAAGAATATAGTTTAGGCAGGTCGTATTTCCTTAGGCCAAATGTACACAAAGCTGAATTTCTAATTAAAAAATAAACAGAAAGATAGTATGTTTTGTTAGCATTTCCACTGTAGAATTTCTTTATCTTTCAAGCTATATCATCATTGGCAGCTCCTGGATTTATAAACATCCAACTTCAGTGCCATTTTTCAGGAATAGAGCTATAACATGAGGTAAGGTCCCCCGTGCTCAAGGCTGCTCCATTTAGTAGGCAAGAAAACTACCTCTTCCGTCTTAAAGCTCAGGGTTATTTTAAGTTAAAAGTAATAAAAAAATCCAGTGTGCCTTGAATTCCTCAGTAGAAATATGCTACACGAGCGCGAAGTCCATAAATTTTAGGTGTCTCCTTTTCTGTAACCTAACAGCTGTCACAAAAGAGAAAAGGACCGACTTGGATCCAAGTTAGGGTCACTGTGGACAACAGCATGGTCATCTGAGTGGAGGTTTCCAAAATTTTTGTTTAAAGGGTAAGAATGCAAGAGCACCTGGGTGGCTCAGTCAGTTAAGCATCTGACTTGGGCTTCCTGCTAAGAGGGGAGCCTGCTTCTCCCTCTCTCTCTGCCCCTCTCCCCCCACTCGTGTTCCCTCTCTGTCTCAAATAAATAAAATTAAATCTTTAAAAAAAAAGAGTAAGAATGTAGAACTGCCATTGCTAATGCAGATAATGCAGGTTTTGTTGCATTCCTGCAGGAATGCTGACTGAGAATCCCATATAACCATGTGGGGAAGGGGGCATCCTTAGAGTTAGAATGTGGACTATAACCAGTAACTAGCTCACGAGATTGTACGACACGTGCAAATACAACATAAGTACTTTTATCATTTATGTACTTTTGTAAACAATGATGTGTTTAGAAGCATAATCTCTACCTTTAGGCAAGAACATAATCTACATGAAATCAGAAATTAAATTCAGTATCATCAGCATTGCCTTCTACTTTCCAGTATAACACCTGAGACACAGTAGGATCTAGGTGCCTATTGGTTCAGTGATGTCCTGGCCTCCTGAAATAACATCACATTCTCATTCAAGAATGAATAAACAAACAGAATCATCGATTTAAAATTGATGTGTTAAATCATATTGTTAGATCTTATCCTGGGCCCTG
Organism: Potos flavus; assembly: GCA_028534135.1. Taxonomy (NCBI): domain Eukaryota; kingdom Metazoa; phylum Chordata; class Mammalia; order Carnivora; family Procyonidae; genus Potos; species Potos flavus. The sequence goes on from CM052899.1 coordinate 104,029,454, forward strand.
GGAATGCCTGGAAATAACAGGCACCAGAACAAGTTTTATGGTTTGTCTTAAACCCCATGAGGTCCCAGATAATCTTTTGCTTGCAACACTTAACATGGCTCCCTGAATATGGTAAATGCTCGCTACCTCTCCTATTAAATCAGGCAAACTTGAACCTCTGAAAGATTGAGGTAGTGTCTTTTGATAGAAATAACAACAAAATAAGAATCACAAATGCCGATTTAAATTTTAACCCTGGATCCATGAATCTAGGCATGTATTTAGACTTTCTGGACCTTACTTTTTCTCATTAGCTCAGGATATAACCTTTAAATGCCTCTTCTTTCTATAGCTTCTTGAAATGCTCCTATTAATCAGAATTTGTTTGGATTTATAGCCAGAGAAAGAGAGAGAAAAAAAAAATTATATATGTGTGTATGTATATTCTATGCACATATGTATATGGATGTATATGTATCATATTGCAGACTTTATGTTTCAGAAAAATGATTACTGTCAGTAGAAATGTATGTCCTTCAACCAAAATGAATTTTTCTCTCCTGACAGCAATATATCAGTCCTGGCAAAAGATTTTCATTGGCCTTCCTTGAGTCATGATTCCACTCTTCAGAGGCATCATTTAGCTTAGGATATAAGAATTGTCCAAACCTGGGTCACATTTTCATCACAGTGGCAGGAAGGGAGTTGCAGGTGCTGGCACTTGGATGCCAAAGGAGTTAATTGAAAATATGTCCAGGCCCACATGGGGAGTAGGGTAATTTCCTAAAGGAAGAGATGCTAAACAAACAAAAATAACATAGGACCATTGGCATTGCTTTATAATCCCCTCTTTATGTTAATAAAGTTATACTATTTAAAGTTGGTTCACATTCATTTTTTCATGAGTATTTGGTTCAACTTCATCTTTCAGTTAATGAGATATTTGGCTAAATGTATAAGGTATCAGGTAACTAGAAAAGAAGTACTGCTAATCATCTTAGTTATGGGATTTAAAACAATAGTTACATTCACTAAAATAAACATTATGATATAATGGTAACATGGAACAGTGGGGAGAACATAAGCATTAAATTGGGCCTTACCACTTATTAGCTGATGACCTTGGGCAGCTTGCATAATGTCTCTGACCTTGTTTCCACATCTGTAAGTTATGGTAACATCCATTTCATAGGATTTTTTTCAGGTGGTGAAGGCGTAAGATGCAAGGTAACAGAATTGTCCAAGTCTGGGTCATATTCCCATCCATGTGGCAGGAAGGGAGCTGGTCATATAATATTACACACACACACACACACACACACACACACACACACGTGAGAGAGAGAGAGAGAGAGAACTGACTCACACATTTGTGGAGGTTGAGAAGTCCTGTGATCTGCCTCCTGCAAGCTGAAGGTCCAAGAAAGCCAATGGTATAGTTTCAGGCGAAATCCAAAGGCCTGAGAACAGGAGACCCAATAATATAAGTTCCAGTCTGAGAAGAGAAGACCAATATGCCTGCTCAAGCAGTCAGGCAGAGAAGAAATTCTCCCTTCCTCCACTTTTTGCTTTATTCAGGCCCTCAGTGGCTTGGACAATGCCCACACACATTGGGAAGAGCCGTCTGCTTCCTGGGTCTGTAGATTCAAATGCTAATCTCATCCAGAAACACTTACAGACACAGGCTGGAACAATGTTTAATGAGATATCTGGGCATCCTGTGGCCCAATCATGTTGACACATAAAATTAACCTTCACAACCACCCACTCACTAATGGCTTCTCAGTCCGTGTCGAAAAGTTCAAGTGGAAGGGTTTACAGGAAAAAGTGGGTAGAGCCACCCTTGGCATATATGACCTCCCAGTATTTTTGAGAAACAATCAAATGGTATTCATGATGAACTTAAGACAAAGCCAGGTAGCTGTGTATGTCTAGAAAGTGTAACCACGAAGATTGAGACATGGCTGGAGAAGCAGGAGCATTTCAGAAGCCTCTGGGTGAAGACAACGGAATAGTATTTTGTCACAAATGTCATATTATAAAGGTTGCACAGCCTGAATGTTACCCTCTCCAAGAGGCCTTCTCCAAGCAGCTCATTTAAAGAAAGCCTCCTAGTTTGTTCATCGCTGTACCCCTAGGAACCAGAACAGTGTCGGGCCACTAACAGACCCTCAGGAAATACATGTTGAATGAAAGGAAGAAAGAAAAGCAAAAAGGAGGGAGGGCGGGTGGGAGACAGAAAGAAAAATGTTCATGATTCAAAGTAGAAAATCAGTAGAGAAGCAAAATGACATATGATGGAGATTTCAACTATGTACCAGAAGCAGAGAAGCACTGTTCAGCTAAAAAAAAAAAAAAAAACTAATAAATCACTGATTTACTTTGCTGGCAGCTAATTTTTAAGGCTGAGGATATGATAAAAGTCTGGTTTTAGGTATGAAGGAAACCATTGGTAGATACCATTTAAGGACAAGTTTATTAAGGTGATAGCTAAATGCACAATCGTGCCTACTGAATTCTTACTTCAAGTCTGAAAGAAAAATAATACAAGGTACCCCGCAGCTGGAAGAACTGGAATCTGTCTCATCTCATAATAGAAAATCGCCCCAATACCATTTGCTCTGTGCCTTCTGGGAACTAGATGGTGTTGAGCTCTAATCCTGGGAAGTGCCCTCACCTTACTGGTGAAAAGTCAAGGCTCAAAGAGGTGAAATGACTTATCCAGTATCGCTCAGCTAAGGGGCGGCACGAGATTAAAGTTCAAAACTCCCTAATTTAAGGCCTAGACATCTTCCTTTATGAGACACAGAGGTGTGCTCCCTCTAAGAAATATAAGAGTGCTCTCTCAAACCTACAACTTACCCTACTAAATATTAAAAGCCGAAAAACTTTATCAAGGCCTTAGACACAGTATTATTGAAAGGTTGCTTCCAAAATGAAGTGTTTTTATTTTAATCCTGTTTTCCAATAAACTTCTCTTATAACGCTGAAAGCACATTTCCATAGAAAAACGAGGCCTAGCACATAATAAAAACATCCTTACTCAAGCAGAACTCTTTAAAAAATCATGTTCCAGATAAAGTTAATGTATAATGATAAAATATTCATGTAAACCAAGCCACCTAATTCAAACAAAGCACAGAAATCACATTTATGCCTGACAACGGTTCAGTGGGCTAAAAAAGAAAACAAAGGACAGAAGTGCACCGCCTTAAAAGTTATTCTTCTATGAAATTCCCTTATTTATATATCACATGCAGCTCTCAATGGCTGATAGAGCTTTGTTTTAAAGTGCCTATAGACTGCTGACTTATAGAAATAAACATGGGGAATCGGCCCACAGGGGGTGGGAGGGGAGGAGACAGAAAAAAATCCAAAGGCGGAATTTCAAAATAAGTTGAAAGAGGACTAATGAGGAAATTGATTTCTAGAAACCCATAGCCAGGAGCATCTGAAATGTGAGTCCTAGGAGTCCTCAGGCAAAAAGCCAAGCTTGCTCTTTGTTTTAGAAATGCATACAATTGTTGCATTTTAACGCCAGGAGGCAAGTGGAATCTTACACTCCTTATTCGTGATGCAGAATAGAAGCCTGGAAAGGCCTACTAAGTCATGAGGGAGAGCACAGCTGGCGAGAAGGACGGGCTTTTGAGCCATTCTATTAAGGTGTCTCTTGATCAGATTTAGTTTTTCAAACTAAAAACTGTATTTTCAACTAGCCTCAACAGAGTAGGCAACATTAACAGACTAGCCTTAATTCTTGATGATTATCTTCTTATCAAATTGTTCAAACAAAATGTTATCTAATAAAAAAGAAAAACTTCAGAAAACATTGAAACTCTTCAGAGCAAAGACGTTTCGTGAATCTATACATAAGGTAAAGCAGGTAAGGCTAAACCATCTTGTGCTAGCAAGATTCAGCGGTGGGATTCAGAGCAAGGGACAGCGAACCCGGATAGGGCGGAAGAGACCGTGGAGGAGAAGTCAGAGAAACTAGGATATTATTAGCAAAGTACTTCTTTAACAGAAGCATGCCAATTGGCACAGGATATACAGGGATCAATTGGGAGTGGAAAAGGAGAAAGGATCAAAGGCCCACGGAAAATAGGAGCAAATGAGAAGGGGGGAGAGAAGAATCCGTGCAACAAAATACATTTCCCTGCTTTGGCAGCTTCACAGGACCAGCAGAAGATGGTTCTGTCAATGATCGCGGCCGGCGAGGGTTTAAGAAATAAACCACTCCACAGCCCTGCCAAGCTGCATTTTTTTTTTTTTTTTAAATTTAAAAACCACTCCGACAATTCTCTTGGGGACACGAGGCTCCAAGAGTTAAGAAAGCACAGAGGCGAGGTTTCTGCTTCCTATCTCCTTCCCTTTGCCGGGTTTCCTCCACAAACCAGACGCACGGAACTGAGAGATTACCAAGCAAAATCAAGATGCTCTACACTATGTTCCTTAAATTTTGAGCGTTTTTTTAAAATACCATTGGCAGCGTTTTTTATTATTTTAATTGTTTGCAGTTTCATGTTGGACGTTAGCATAAGCCATTTTCCACTTTTGTTGCCAGCAACAGAACTTGGTCGGCTGCCACTCTGAACTAGTCGCACACTATCTCTCTCCACTATCTGTAATGTGACCCAGTTTTGGTGAGACAAAAGAGCTCCCGATCCTTAAGTGTAGCAGCATGGGGAAAGCTCTTTGCCAGACATGGGAAGTATCTGACCCTCCCGGAATCACACAATGTGTAGGTCAAGTGCCGGGTCCTTAGAGTGAGTAGCAGAGGGCTGGATGTAAAGAAGGGTCTCTTAGAAGGTCAAAGGAAATGAAGGAGAGCACTGCCTGTGCTGATTAGTGCACCGGACTGGGACTGCACAGGCTGACGTGGCTTGCGGTGCCCCCGGGGGTCCTTAGAGAGAGGGAGGAGTGTGGGGCCAACACAATGGGACTGCCGCTCAGGGCCCCAGCAACGCCACCCACTTGCCCTGTGAATGCAAGGGAGTGAATCTCAGTGCAGTCAAATGCTCTACCACTGAACTATACCCCCAGGAAGTGAATCTCACTGAGCCTGAACTGTTGCATCTAAATCTGAGAATGAACATTAACCTTTTCAAGGCTGCTGTTTCATAGGAAGGTGTCTGTGAAACATCCTTTGTAAACTCCAATATGGCTTATGGAGATTAGTTTTTTTTTTTAACGGTTTTGTTTATTTGTTTGACAGAGAGAGAGCTCGCACATGAGCAGGGGGAGAAGCAGAATGAGAGGGAGAAGCAGGCTCTCCACTGAGCAGGGAGCCTGATGCAGGACTTGATCCCAGAACCCCAGGATCATGACCTGAGCTGAAGGCAGATGACTGACCGACTAAGCCACCCACGCACCCTTGGAGATTAGTTATTAATGTTACCAAGCAAAATCCTTTCCTTTATGAGAATACACACACACACACACACACACACACACTCAAGAGGGAATACTTTCAGTTAATTTATTATTTCAATATATTTTTATATCCTTGGCTTCAAGAACTTAAAAGTATTCTCACATGAGTGTATATATCCTATCGTCTGGTAGTATGTGAGATGAATTTGTTTTCGATGAAGTTAATTGAAGCATACCCTCCCTGGGGCTAATGGGGAACCTTCATAGGTCTTCGACCATATTCTGCTGACTGGAAAATGAAGGAGCCATTTTAGGGGTCCAAGTCATCTCCTTCATGCTGCAATATCATTAAAAAGGGAAAATTTGCAGAAAAGGACAAATATTGTAGGATTCCACTTATATGGAGTACCTAGGATAGTCAAAGTCATAGCGACAGAAAATACAATAGTTGTGACGGGAGGCTGGGCCTGGGAGATGCGGAGTTGTGGTCTAATAAGCTCAGAGTTTTGGTTTGGGATGGTAAAAAGGTCTAGAGATGGATGGTGGTGATGTTTGCACACAATGTGAATGTACTAGTGATGCCGAACCATTCACTTAAAAATGGTTAAGACGGTCAATTTTATGTTACATATATTTTATCACAATAAAAGAAAAAGGAAAATTCATTCAAAATGTTTGGGTCACTTCATATTGAATAATGATTTGATTGAGGTTTTTGAGGAATTGTCAAACGCACAGAACTAAAAGGTATAGATTATGTTTTATCACAAGTCATTGAGAAAATAAAAACAGTTATTGATGAAGATCTTTTATTCCATGGTCACTTCTGGATCGGCATGAAGCCAAAACAAAGTTTAAAAAGAGAAAGGGGTCACACTGATCCAATAGTCCATATTTTACTAAAACATGGCTCATTGCTACATCTAAGCATACTCTGTGCCCTGACAGAGAATGGGGACAATTTTATCAGCTATAAGCAAGTTCCACAATACTAGAAAACTGATAGAAAACAAAAATCCTGAGTAGAACAAATAAAACAATATGGGACCCAAAGCATAAAGAATACTTAACACTACACTGCTTATATCCAAGATAAATGTATGCACAAGGAACACCAGGCTAGACCTATTATGAAAAAGTATATTTGCAGTACAGAAGAAAGCAAATGGAATTTTTGCTACATATAAAGACAGTAAATATAAAATGAATTTCAAAACCTTATGAAGAAAATTAACTTCGTATCATCATCACTAAAAATGAGATATCAGGAAAACAAAGAAAGCAGTCTTTCTACTATTTAAAGAGCTATGGCATTTGAACTGAGTACAGTCTGTTTCAAAACAGGATATTGGTGAAATCATAGGTATGATGTTCTAACTGGAAGGGGAAAAAAGGACTGAATTAATTCAGATTAAGTCAATTCCTTGAAAAGGAGTCATTCGCTATGCCCATAAAAGCAAACTCATTCCCAGTCAGAGTCATCCCAGTAGATTTTGTGAAATACTGGAATTCTCCAGTGCCCTCACTGAACAAATGGAAGTGTCAAATTGTTTCTTTTCTTAAAACAGATACTCTGGCATAATTTCCATATAAGCTGTTTGTTTATTTCAATCCCTGCCTTGAAGGCTTTTCTTTTAAATAAACAATACCTGCTCCAAATATCTCCATCTTTTTCATCTATAAATTGGGCAGAAAGTTTTAAATTGTTTTATCCAAGCGCCTAAGACCCCTAGCTAAACTCTGAAAGAATGTGGCAACACAGAAGAAAGAAATTGTATCTTTGAGCCCTTGAAGGCCTTAAAGCTCCAGGCCCACAGGGCGAGCCCTCCAGGGACAATCTCCTAGGGAACAGATGGATTTCCTCCAATTCTTCACAACATATATCTCTGCCATCTGAATTTTATTTCCTTTCTTCTCTTTTACCTTTGCTCTGCAGACATGGTAGCTTGGTCTCAGAGGAGCAAAATTTCATTTCTTTCCTAATCTTCCCCCCTCCTCCCCCGTTTACACCTCTTTCTGCTTTGTTATTGAGGCAGCTTTGCTAGTTCTAGTTCTTTGTTTTTCTCTTTGTTATTTTATCTTGGGAATTGGATTTATTGATCCAGTGACTAACTACCCAAAAGCCAGACAACAAAAACACACTTCTACCGGGTTTCTATTTTCTTCTACTATAAATAGAGATTGCTTTTTCTTCCATTAAGAATTTAAAATTCAGAAATCGATCCATCTTATTTACTGTCTTACCAGAAGGACATTAAGTCCAAATGCTTTCTATATACTTGATAATTTTCATTTTCACAACCTTTGACTTTTTTCACTTGGTCCAATTACATGTGTATTGTTACGTCTTATCTGTGATACTCACCCTCATCTCACAGGCACACACACGTGTCCATGAGCACACACGACACACACCCATCTTGCTGTGAGTTCTTTGCACGCTCTCAGGAAATTCTAACAAGGCTTTCCCATAAATATGACCCCAGTAATTCATGCCTAACAAAAGACAATGTGTTGATGTAAATACACATCTACAAAGTGTTACGAACACACTTACAGGGCATTCTCACTCATAAACAACCATATTCTTTTTAGCATTTGTTGCTGAAATGCACAATAGTAGCAGACACAACACACCAGGCCTAAAGGAATGAGAACATTTGGCTCACGTAAAGAGTAAACAGATTTTTCAAATATATTATTTCTCAAAGAAATAACCTGGAATGTGAGAAATGAATGGAAAGAAGCATGGTTATTAATGCATTTTCTTTTTTTCAAAATCCTGAAAACCAGCCATATGTTCCACATTATGAATATGCAGATGGTCTCAATGCAGTTATTTTTCTCTAATTAAAACCATCAGGGTAAAATAATGCAGTAGTTTAGGAAGCTGATTCAGCTGGGTCTCTTTCTTCCCTTCTCCAGAAGTGCACCAAAGCCTCTACATGTCTATATAATTTGGGGATCCGTGCTGGTAAATGAAAAAGAGAGACAAGCCAAGCAGCAGAAAGGGTGGCTTTATTCTTGCATGCTTTGTGGTAAATTGTGCACTTTGTGAAGAAAATGCATTTCACAGATGGATCTCTCTTGGATATTTTTGTGTAGAACCCACCTCTGGCATTTTGTAAGCAATAACTTCTCTGGATTCAGCACCCTTGCTATGTTTGTCCTTGATCCAACGATGATGTTGAAATCAAGTGTATCAAGTTAACCTGTCTGCCTATCTTCATGTCCCCTGAATGACAGCTCAAGCCGAGCCTGTCAGCTGGGGCTGGCTGAACTGCTCAAGGTCAAGGTTTGACATTCTAGTACAAGGTATTTTACACTCCTCTTTGACTGGGATGGACAATGGCTGACAAGTATATGAATTATTACTGTACTTGTTCTTCATCTGCCAACAACTCCAACAAAGCGATTCTGTCCCAGACCCTCTCTCTCCCCTCTACACGTTGGGTAGCTTTGTCCTTTTAGCCACCATAGACCTATCTGATTTTTAAAGGCATTGTTAGGGAGGCAGTCCTAGAGGTGGAGAAACTAGCCTTATGAGAGTAAACTTAAGTTTAAATTCATATAGTTACCTTGCCTGACATCATTATTCTGATGAAACCTTTTCCTTTTAACACATACATGGAAAACATGGTATTCAATCCTTGTCCAATAACTCATTAAAAAAAAAAGGTAGACTTACATAAAATGTCCAGAATAAGACAACATATAGACAGAAGGTAGATGAGTGGTTACTGAGGCCTGGGGTAAGGGATGCTGAAAAGATTGGAGGGGGCTATCTAAAGGAAAGGGGTTGCTTTTTGGGGTGATGAAATTGTTCTAAAATTGTGGTGATGGTTGTACAACTCAGCGAATTTACTGTAAAGCAATGATTGTATACTTAAAAAAAAAAGATGTAGGAAAAGGGATGTGTGGTGAGAAAGCTGCTCTTGTGATGTAAAGTATCATCACAGAACCTGATTTTCATTAACTCTCCAAAGCTATTATACCTGAACTGCTCATTAAGGCTCCAGGGACCGGGGCAGGATGAGACCCCCACCCCCAGCCCAGGAGAGCTCCAGGAGAAGGAGGCAAGACGCCCACTCACTTGCCTGGAGGGTGGCCTCTTCTATAGCAACTTTGAATCCTTAAATGCAAAAGATGTCATTTACAATGAAATAATAACCCTCCCTTTCCCTGAGTACAGTGAAAAGAACAATCACCCCCACAGCAAGATGGTACTAGATGTAAACTGCACGTTTCTCAGATTTCACCCAGGCATGGGAACAAACATAACTCGGAATCTGAGAAAAGACAAAGGGAGGAACCTAACGTCTGACACTTACTTCAAATGTTTCTTCCAGGAAGCGCTCAGAGGCAAAGTCACTCTTCTGCACGATGAAGGATTACCTACCTTTTTCTAACACGTGGGCATCTATCTGAAAACTCTACCGGTCTGAACCAGAATGATTGCTTGATTTAGCATAAAGTTTTCAGTGCAAAGTGCAGCTACAAATACTGTAAGGTCTATTCGAAAAGGTCGTGTTGGCTGGGTCCTCCAAAGGTTCATTGAGCCATCTGAAGTTCTGCCTGAACAGGTTCAAGAGAGCCTACCGCAAAGGCAGCTGGGAGGACAGAGATTTGAAACATTTTGTACATGTCTCCTAGTGTCTGACTGCTGGTCAAAGTTACTAAGCTCTCCCTTCACACTCACCTATCTGTCTTTGTTTGTGAGTCCGGGGCTAATTCTGCAGCCCAAAGGGATGTTTTGTCCTGTAAGTGCCTGTAAAACTCTGCCAGTAGGGGACAAAGGGAAGTTGGGAAGACTGGAAGAGGGAGAAGCTTCCTGAATCTCTTTTGTTTCCTGCCCCTCCTGGGCTGTGGCTTTATTAGCATCCTTGAGCAATACTTCTTCAGCCCAGTCTGAGGTTCTAAAACTCGAGGAAATAGCCTCATGGTACCACCTCAGGGGTTCTAGAACAAGTCTGGGCATGCCCCTTCCAAGCTCCAACATCAGCTGACCGACACCCATTCTCCAGTATCCAGGTCTGAGGGTCCCTTCTCTGAAGTCAGAGATATTAGTACCAGGTACTATCCACAACTCAGAGGCCCCCTTTTCTAAGATTTTCTGTTGAATAATGTTGACCTCTTCCAGTTGCTTCCTTACCCCTAAGAATGGTTGCTGCTTCTTCCAGGTGGATCCAACTGCATAATTTACAGAGTCCAGTAAAAAATGAAAATGTGGACCACTTGTTGGTCAAAAATTACTAAGAATTTCAAGATGGCGACAGCAGAGCATTAAATCCCTCATGGAGCCTTCTAAATTTGAGACCCTGTGCAAACACAGGGGTCACACACACACATGAAGATAGCCCTACCAATAAGGGACTACCTCTGGGACACAATAATGTTCATTTTTGACATTTTCAGTTCATTAATACCAAATTAACAGTTGTTCCCATTAAATTCTTTCTGTTAAAATAATAAGTGTAGTTTAAGACCATATTTTTCTGTGCTTCCTGGTGAAGGAGTGATGAGAAGGTGTCTCCAGAGTGACAGGAGGCCTCTTTTTCTGCACCATCTCCTAACAGGAAAGAGAACTCAGAATTCAAGTTCCAACCCTCATCTTGGGGTTCTTGGGATCAATGTCCAGGAGTCCATAGTTCAAACCATCCTGACACGTTTCATTCATGTCTGTTCCCTAGCAATATGGCCACCAATGTTCTGAACATTCATGGTCCCTGAAATAGCAGTACATGGTCCTGAGTTAATACACACAAAAGTAATTTAACTATATATGGTATTTACTCCCCCTGATAATTACTTAAATAGAAAAAAATCTAATCAGTGGAAACTACCTAGAAGTTTAAATTCCTCAAAATCTTTGGCAGGTTGAGAATCAAATCATGCAGTAGTAAGCATTACCTTCAATAATCATTTCCCAAACTGATAAAACATTGCATTCATCTCTTTTACCTCTTTTGGGAGCAGAGAGAAATTCCTCTGGGCAGCAGAGACTAACAGAAAGACTATCAACTATTAACTTGAGCTCTCTCAAGGAGGGAAGCCCTTTAGTCAAGCATTCTCAACCGAAGACTACAGAAGGGAGTACCCTCAAGTCCCAGTTTTATTAAAAATAAAACTTACTTTACTCAGAAGTAATAAGAGAGAAAAGCATCAAACACTCATGCCACAGTTACTATGTGGTTGAATGCAATTATACTACACTATCTCAAAGTTCTGGCAACAAGTCCAAGTATCTGATACCAACCCTCAAGAATCTGATACCAAATACCAATTATTTGTGATCTTGGATTAGCATTTTAACACAGATTTTCTTACGTATCCTCATAACAACTCCAAAATTGATAAAGTTATGCCCCCATTACTTGGGAAGGAACCAAGGATCAGATTGGTTAAGAAATATTCATGTGGTCACGATTAGTGGTGACTCCAGGTAACACAACACAAAATTTTTCTTGATGTCTTTTAGAAACAAAACCAAATTTCCCCAGATGTTTTTATATCATTCCTAAATTATTCAAATTATTATCAAATTATTTTCGGAAAGCAGTTTATCATTTGTGGTGAATTAACTTAGTAGATCACTAAGATCCATTCTTCAAGGTGGTATCATTCCGAGATTAGTAGATAAGCAGAGACCACCTAGTGTATAACACAGGTAAGTCTCTAATTCTCCAATAGCTCCTCAGGTCACACACACAAAAGAGAGCACTAGAGACCTCCAAGAATGAATGTAAGGCTTTAGAGCCAGGTCTACCTCTAAATGACATCAGTGTCAGATAAAATCTAGAAAATTCAGTTCATTATGCAAATATTTTCATGCATCTGGATATCTGATATTATGTAGACAAGATGTGTGAATATCTATATGAAGTCTTTGGTATTTATTTAGGCATTTGGCATTAACCTATACTTTCTCAGATAAGTCCTTGTCAGGCTCCTTAGTCATGCCACAACTTTCAATGGCTCTCTCTCTCTCTCTCTCTCTCTCTCTCTATATATATATATATATATATATATATATACACAGATAGATATAGATATAGATAGATAATAGATGTATACATCTCATTTCCTCTTACCCTTGTCTTCCCTACTACAGTTCTATGAACGAAGGATTCACAATATTGTTTCTGTAATTGATAATACAAAAATAATGGTAAACATAAGGTTTGGAATTTGCATTTGTGAATAAGCATGGAAAACATACTTGGAAAGTTTGGTGAGTGCCGAATTATCTGGCTAAAGGAGGCCGTAGGTAGTCCATTCAGGAAGGCATAGAGCAGCTTTACCTCTGCAGATTCCTAAATCTGCAAATCTGTTTAAAACTCAAAGTGGGAAAACTATGCACTCAAGCAAGCACGGTGAGCACAATTTGGAGCCTTTCTCTACTAAACACATACGTTTTAGAAATGTAAAGAGGGTAAGGAAAAAAACCTGCAGAGTCTCAGAACTCAGGGAAAATGCTTATGAAGGTTCGTCTTATTAGGCAGACTGATGGCAAGCAATGGGATCATTAAAACCATCTCAAGGCATGCAGGAGGCCTTTTTTCCCAAAGAGCTGTAAATAATATCAATCAGCTGGAACAGGATATTGGGCTGAGTCAGCAAACACTTCTCCCCCATGGTTCACCCATTAATTGCATATATTTGCACTTCTTTAACATCAGCAAACTTCTCAGTCTAGAATGGTTTTTGGAGATATACAGCTCTGCTCATACTTTAATAATACACTAAAGTTGCCTGTGGTAAAGGCCATGCTGTATTATCTGAAAATTTATTTAGTGCAGTGACTGCATTTCTAATCACTCTTCCATATATTCTATTCTTAGTTATCAACAAAGCCATTAACACCTTCATAAAAGCCTTGGTGTAAGAACTTTCTCATGCCATTAACAGCTACCCTACAGAAGCGTGTATGCGGTGTTCTTTGCAGTGTGTATGTCTGTGTTTACTCGTGCACATCTCAGCCATAAAACTCATGCTCAAGAACGTATCAAAGAGCGTGTTGGGGAGTGGGGAGTGGCGTAGGAGAAAAAATGAAAAGAGGGTACTAGAATAAAATAACAACTAGTACCTATAAAACTGGTACTTAGAACTGGTACCAGGTACCATTCTAAGTACTTTACATGTTACTTTATTTTGGTCCTTATAGCACCTCTAGGAGGTAAGTACTATTATTACCCCATTTTACAGTTAAGGAAACAGAGAGTTAAAACAACTTGCCCTCACTTACACAATTGAGAAGTAAAATTGTGACTCAAGCGCAGGTAGCCTAACTCCAAGTTCATGCACTTGATTATAATGTCATGTGGCCTTTTGTTACAAAGAAAAAAAAAATTAAGATTTATTTATTTATTTTGAGAGAGAGGGAGAGAGAGAGAGATCACGCACATGGGGGGGAGGAGCAGAGGGGGAGAGAGAGGGAGAGAGAGAAGAAAATAAATCTCAAGCAAGTTCCCCGATGAGTGGGGAGCCTGATACAGGGCTCAATCTCAGGACCCTGAGATCATGACCTGAGCCAAAATCAAGAGTCAAATGCTTAACTGACTGAGTCACCCAGGTGCCCCAAGTAAAAATGTTTTGAAAGACTATTCTAGCAGGCCCAACAACATGGGTGACTCTTCTTCTACTAAAGTCTATAATTGAGCAGAGACCAAAATGACAGTCCTTTCAAACCTGCTCCTATCTTACAGAGACAGACAGATAGGTAAATAGATAGAATATGTACAGTATATATTTATATACATAAAATAAATTAACTATCAATACCTTCATAACTTCTAGAAAAACTAAGCCAGAAAAACGGTTTGAGAATTTTTTTAAATAAAAAAGAATTTTTTTTCTAATCATGCAATTATATATCCACTGAAATGCACTACTCCAAAAAGAATTAAAAAACTGGGAAGAATGTAACAGAGAACTGCTGAACAGCTCAAGTCCTACATACTCAAAATTGAGGTAAAATTTTCCATAGTGTTCAATTCCTTGAATATTGAATATCCCTACATTTATCTGTAAATATAAAATTCCAGGGGCACCTGGGTGGCCCAGTCGGTTAAGCAGCTCGCTCTTGATTTCGGCTCAGGTCATGATCTCAGGGTTGTGAGATCAAGCCCCAACTGGGGCTCCACGGTCAGCAGGGAGTGCGCTTCTCTCCCTCTCCCACTGCCCCTCCCTCGCTTCTCTCTCAAACAAATTAATAAATCTTAAAAATTCCAAAGCCTCCTGTTTTAATAGCACTCTCACAATTGGGTTATCTCTACTGACCATCTTGGACCTCTACTGTCACATGTAATCAAAACTTAAAAATAAAACTATTTCAATATATTTTATCCAATTCTATTAGACTAACATGAATAACAGGCACTCTCAGACAAAGTGGCTCATCAGAGAAATAGCAGAAGGAAGATGAGAGCAGAAGGGCATCTGAAATGGGAAGAGTTGAGATGCTTGGGTATCAGTGGCAATAGATAAGGGAAGAGGGCGTTGGAAGAAGAGTCTGCACCGGCCGAGACACGTGGGGTTCAGGGAGAGGGAAGAGGTCAGCATAGGACCCTGAGAAGCTGGTGTGTCAGGTGGGTAGACTGTGGAGTTGTCTGTGGCCGAAGAGACAAAGCACAAACAGACGAGGAACTCATGTCCTTAGCGAAGAAAGCTGGACTTTCCCCAACAGCCAGATAAAAAAGGCCAAGTTATAAAACCATGTGGTACCTTCTAACTATCCAATTCCTTTTCGAAAGGGGTGAAGATCTAAACAAAAACAACAACAATAACTATAGAGTCCTTTTTCCGCTGATTACACAGAATTTTTGAGTGTGAAACATTGATTCCTAATGTGCGGTACAATAGATCCAGAGTCAGTAGAACCAAGTTCTAGCTGTAATTACTTAAGTTATTTATGAAGTGACCTTGGACAATCACCCTGGGGCTCCTTGGAACTACAGTTACCTTAGCAATAAAGCCGGAGAACTAGATATGCAAAATGATCCTTCCCAACCTCTCCAGTTCGATCGATGGAAGTGCCTCAGGGGGAGGTTAGGAAAGACAGCCCTCACTCCGCCTTCTTAAGCTTTACTTTATCTATACATTGGGCTTCCACATAACTCTTCAGTTGAAGAAAGCATTCTAAGATTTAAAAATCATTTAAGAAACATCTGACTAAAAAAAAAAAAAGAAAGAAAAAAGAAACATCTGACTATCTCATCCCTTGATATCTCTTTATATGATTTAAGGGTGCATTTCTTGTTACTCTCTAACTGTGCCCCTTCCATATGTCCACATGCTTTCATGAATGCATTTGATAAGGCTTAACAGGAGTTCTAGTTTTGTTTCTTTGTCAAACCTGCTTTGTGATACCTTTTCTCATATCTGATTCATGGGCATATAGGTAGGCAAATAAACACCCCATAAACACAGGGCATGATGAGTGGTATAAAATAACAGAAAGCAAACAGAATTCTGTGGAAGATGAGCTTCTGGCTTAGTCACTGTCCCAGCAGTTCTCAACTCCCTGGAAAACACAGACAATCCACGGGGAGCCAAATTTGCCAAATCCTCTGTCTTGCTCCATTAATCCTCAACATCCCAGGGAGCATGGTTCACAGCGAGTTGCCTAGTCAGTGAAATGGCCAGGATACAGGGAATGAGCCGTAAACATTAACTGACAAGGATGAATAATTCTGCTTGACTTCCTGAGCGATTTAGTGACTTGGGCAAGGTCTAAAGGGGCAATAGCTGGGTTTTGTAATTATGGAGGATAGATTGACTGGAGTCCAGTAGTAGAGGTGGAGATCTTCTCCCCCAGCAGCTAAGACGGACCACCCAGGGCCATTTTTCCTTAGATGTGCTGATTGCTCCATATATTTGCACATCCTCTCTTGCCAATGCAAAATCCACCTAGGCTAGGTCCTAAGCAAGCTAGCTTTCAGATAGGAAAAATGACCAGCTTATCTGTGTTCATGTTTTAAGGTGTTACTCAAAACTTGGACCAGATCCAAGAAGGAATTAACCCCAGCTAAGATAGCGACATGTGGGAGGTTCTTCTAACTGGTTCTGCTCACCCCGCAGATACCAGAATCTTAACTAGGATAGCCAGCAGGGCGCTAATAAAATCTGGGGGTTCTCTTTATCTCAGACTCAGTGAGTATGAAAATAAAAATGGATTACTTTGAAAGATTAAACCAAAACTAGAATTAGATATACTTTTATTTTATTATACAGTTAACTTAGGCACTCAAAAAATTATAAAGGATTAGGTTCTTCGGTGGCTCAGTCAGCGAAGGGTCTGCCTTTGGCTCAGGTCATGATCGCGGGGTCCTGGAATCCAGCCTGTACTGGGCTCCCTGCTCGATGGGGAGTCTGCTTCTCGCTCTGCTTCTGCTGCTCTCTCTCCCTCTGTCAAAGAAATAAACAAAATCTTGAAGAAAAATTATAAAGGATGTATAGTGGGAATTCTGACAGAAATTTCTAGCTCCTCATCACCACAAGTTGGCGAAAATCCTTTGTTAGGGCTGAGAGAATGGTTTCTGTTCCGATGTGGTGTGAATTCGGCTTCCCCTTGTGTTGTCCTATCCTGCTAATCCGCCCAACTTGTACCCCACTTCTATACCGCTCTGCTATGGAATGAGGTGCATTTTTATATTTGTATTACTAGGCACCATCTCTGTATTTGCTCAGAGTTCAGTTTTTAACAGCAATATCTTCAGCAGGCTCATTGTTAAGAAGCTTTCTTGACTTCTCCTAGACAATCCTTGCTGTGACCCGCTTTCTCAGCAACGGTGTAAGCTTGCTTACAGTGCATGCGCACATAACTGCAATTTTTATCTCTCAGCTGAGCATGACCTGCTTCCTCCGTGTTTTTCCTAATTAATATCACTGCCACTCTGAGGTGGTGATGCAAATTATAGCCTACTTGTTTCGATAAGAATTGAAACACCCAATGTCAAGGCATACATTTGAAAAAGTGGATCCTCCTCTAGGGCAGAAATGTTGAAACCACAGAAGTTCAATGGTGATGTTATCAAATCTGGCTGTCCAGCTTCTGTTTCACATGGACAGCCCCTGAGCTCCCGAGTCCATATACAATCGCTTCCTGAATACTCCAGACAGAGATCTAAAAGAAAGTCAAAATCACATCTCAAACGAAAATTCTTGAATTCCAGCTCACTTCTCAAGACTAGTTCCTCCCTCAGTCCTTCCCCAACTCAATAAAATGACACAAAGATTCAAACAGTAACTAAAGTAAAAAATGTAGGAGTCATCTTCCTTTCCTTCCTTTCCTGTTTTTCACTCCTAAACCACCCATAAGAGTTATAGGCTCAGCCTCCAAAATGTTTCCCACCCAACTCCCTCCTCTCCATCCCCGCGGCCACATTGCTCACCCCAGGAGCCACCACCGCTGGCCAGCACCGTGCTATGGCCCTCCACTGCTCTCCCTACTCCCACATCTACACCAGCTCCAGATTACCCTGATCAAAAGAGTCTCATGGCCAAGGCTGGACTCTACATCTACTGTAATGTAACTTCAACTCGACTTAGCTGGTCAAATTGCCTCATCTTTTCAACTCATGGGAATATGTGCAAGAGGTTTAATCAAAGAAAGCTACAACAGTAATAGTAGTCACAGTAAACATATGAGGCTCTCTGGCCGCGTGCCAAGCACTACTCCAAGCATCATGCATGCATTAACTCATTTCATCTTCACAGTAAACCTATGAAGTAGGGATTTTAATATAAACCATTATATGTTGAACATCTGTTACATGATTGGCTTGTGTTCTCTATTGTGTAGGATACAAACAAAAGATCTTGTACATTTCCTGATCTCAAAGGTAAGTTTTCCTTATGCGGAAAGTTATTTAAGAATAAAACAAATAACAATTTTTGAAACTCAGAGTAACATGCATAAAACATAGATCAGATCCCTCAACTCCCCTGTGGAAAACTCTTCCCATTGTACTTTGAATAATCACTCTTACCATGATTATACAGGATGGCCTTGCCCCTGTCTCTTTGCCTTGCACAACTCTTTCCCCAACTCCACTCAGAAGAAACATGCTCTTCCCTATCACTTCCCTATAGAACTTTGGCTAGGCAGCATTTTTCCACTCTTCACGTCCTGCTTTAACTGTCACCTCCTTCCCTGCCATGTTATCTACAGTAGCCACACTCCTCCTGTAACCTGGCCAGACTTTATCACGTTACCCTGGCTATTTGCTTCATTGCTTTTGTCATTGTCTGATTGATCATATTTATTTATTGGTTTATAGCCTGTCATCCACTTCTGGAATAACAGCTCCATGAAGACAGACACTCGTCTGCTTCATGTATCACTCTATTTCTCAGCACATGGTGGTATGAAGTATAAAACAGATCCTCAATAAATATTTGATAATGTCGGGTGGCTACTGGACTGGGATACTAGCTCTGCCACTTACTGCGTCATCTTCGTAAAGTTGTTAAATGTACATTTGCCTCAGTTTCCTTGTCTGTAACATGAGGACCTCAGTAGTATCTGTCTCATTAGGTTGTTCTGAAGACCAATTAAAATAAAATATATAAAGCACTTAAGAAAGTACTAATCGATTGTTTATTGTTTTTATTGGAAAAATAACTGACCCACATCATGTAAGCTCTATTATCAATAATTGCTGTCAGAAAATGTATGAAATTTAAAAGGAATCCTGTGAAGATCATGCTAATAAAATTCTTAAAAAGGGCATTTCTGAATTCACGGCACTTGGTGGGTGACATAGATGTAATTAGGGAGTTCGTGAGTCTCATCAAACTTTTCTTCAGAATTTACTCCTCTTCCTAAACATAGATCTGAAGCTAACTCTCTAAGGCAAAGCACAATATTTGCTACCAAGAAAGAAAGAAAGAAAGAAAGAAAGAAAGAAAGAAAGAAAGAAAGAAAGAAAGAAAAGAAAAGGAGGGAAAGGAGGAAGGGGGGAGGGAGGGATGAAGGAAGGAAGGAAGGAAGGAAGGGAGGAAGGGAGGAAGGAAGGAAGGAAAAAGAAAAGAAAGGAAGGGAAAAGAAAAGAAAAAATGGAATTCAAGTCTAGAAGATGCACTTATTAACAATGCAAGCTGGTCTTTTAATCACTCGGCCTCCGTTGTTTCATCTGCCAAATAGTAACATAAGAATATCTAAAAGGCACAGCAAGGGAATACAGTCAATGATATTACAATAGTGTTCTGTGGTGATGGACGGTTAGCTACACCTGTGGTGAGCATAACATAACATATAGAGGAGTTGAATCACTATGTTGTATGACTGAAACTAATGTAACATTGTGTGTCAATATACCCAAATAATTTCTTTAAAGAATATCTAATTCATAAAGCTAGATGAGATTCCTAACAACCTATATAAAAACACACTGCTTCCGTAAAGACTAGCAGGGAGTTGGGGTTGGCAGCAATGTCTCTTCATTTGCCCTCAATTAATTGAGTCCCTTCTCGGCTAAGTGCTGGAAAAATATTAGATGCTGAAGACACCTGGGGCCACAGAGCATAAAACAAAACCTTGCTCTCAAGGAGTTCAGAGCAGGGAGGCAAGACAACACTGCAAACAAAGCGCGCAATGTGGTGACTGCAGCAAGGGAGGTGAGTAAGGGTTGCAGAGGTTGCTGGGGCAGGGAAATTATTAACTCCATCTGGAGTGGGTGGGAGGCGTGCTGGGGAGGGCTTCCTGGTCTCCTCATCTGCTCAGACCCAAAGACTGGTCTTGTGGTCAGGAGCATTTCCAGGAGATCAGGAACACTCTGAAACTAATCTAGAGTTTGGCGCTGCTCGAGGAACACCTAAGCTGGCCCTGACACACTCAAACCTCAGAGAAACTCAAACCCCGTGTGTTATATTCCAACGTGTAAGCTGACACTAAGTACAGGGGCCTCCTGTATTTCTCGGAAGTTCTCTAAATTGGAGATCTAGAGCCAGAATAAACCACTTAGTTTTCTTGGAATGTCCACTCTCCCTGCGATCACCTTTTATCTGTCTACAGAAATGCAATGCTTCATTCAGGGCACGGCCCAAATCTCCTCATCCCCAAGAATCCTTCTAATGCCCTATCTGTGTTGATCTCCCTCAGCCAATCACTCCCTGCCCTGATGCATTTTTAAGCCTCCAAATTCGTCATATCTTTCTTGTACTAATTATTTATGTTGTCACATGTTTCTTGCATTTGACAGTATAAGCTACTATAATACAAATGTGTTCCTTTTGTTTTCTTTTTATTCTGCCTTGTTTTAATGTTTAGCAAGGTGTAGATGCTCTATCCCCAATTCCAAACTCATATTCCTAAAAATAGAATGAATGCAATATTTTAAATGAAACAGGTTTAGTATTTAGAAGACAGGAAGGCAATGGGCAGAACACAGGTACATCTCTATGTAAATAATTTAAGGAAGGATTTCCAATAGATTCTGTCACCATGATCTGCCTAAAATTCTTTCTACAGAGCACTCGCCTGATTAGATACTCATTCTGCTCAAAAAACAAAAAAGCAAGTATCACTTGGTAAGATTATCAGTTACTCTTAGAAGTTACAAAGTTATTTAGTAGGAAATCAACAAAACATTTGCCCTTTTTCAGTTATTAACTGAATAATCTTGGAAATAACCTTCCTCAATTTCTCGGACCCTCAGAAACCTTACTACAGGGCACCTGGGTGGCTCAGTGGGTTAAAGCCTCTGCCTTCGGCTCAGGTCATGATCTCAGGGTCCTGGGATCGAGCCCCGCATCGGGCTCTCTGCTCAGCGGGAAGTCTTCTTCTCTCTCTCTGCCTGCCTCTCTGCCTATTTGTGATCTCTCTCCTCTCAGTCAAATAAATAAATAAAATCTTTAAAAAAAAAAAAAAAGAAAGAAACCTTACTACAAAACAGGGGTAATGAAGTTTTTTTCAGAGGACCGAGTTGAGGATACAGTTGAGGATATGTGAAAGTGCCCGGAATAGTAAGAACCCAAATTTGGTCCTCTGTTCCCCTCTCCTCACACCTAGCTGGTTTACTATTCATTAATTCATTAGCTAATAAATATTTATTACATACTTGCTAGATGCCAAGTGCTGTGGGAACTGCAGTGAGCAAGAAAGAAGGGTTCCTAGCTTCATAGTGGGCAAGATGAATATTTAGCAAATAATAGCATGATTAAATACTCACTGTTATGACATGTGTGTGTTATGAGAGGAGAATGATAGGGCAGGACAAAAGTGAATAGCAGGGGGAGCCCACTCTAGCCATTGGGGATTGGTTAGGAAGGACTTCAAGAATGGGAAAACATGCGTGTGGAAAGGAATTTTAGAGCATGAGAATTTTTGGTTGTCCAGCCAAAGAATTGCTTAAGATCAATAGAGTGGAAGGGTGGGGTGAGTAAGTTCGAGGCATGAACAGCAAAATAGACCAGGAAAGTGTCTAAATTACAAGTGGAAGATGAGATATTGTTGCCAAGTATTATCCAAGGGTAGTCAACTATGAGCTCTGATATATCAATAGGAAGTTACTAAGGTACAATCATATTTTTGAAATGTTAGTCAATACTATTTTTTCCTAAAAATTTCCTCATTGTCCCTTCTCTGCATCTTACATCCCTCACCCTCACCCCAATTCCTACAAGCTCTGCACTTCTTGCCCTAGGGGAAGGATATATCATAACAAAAGAGCAAAGAACAAGAAATATCTTCCTAGATATTGTTTCCAAAGACAAAGTCTTTAGATACAGAAAGGGCTGGTGACAGAGAGAACTGTTTGGGAGCAAGAGAAATGAGGAATGTTGGGTTGCCCAACTCAGGAAGACTGAGGACAGTAGAATTCCTCACAATGTGTCACCTCTACCTCAAATGTAGAAAATGTCCCCCCGGCTGGGGGCAGAGAAAGACAGTTGCTGGTGAAACTATGAGGTTATAAACATTGGTGAGTCTAGAGAGGGCACCTACTCTGTCCCTGAAATGTGGCCAAACCAAAAGAGTTATGAAAATTCCAGAAGCAGAAGAATCGATGCTCGCCTGGTAGAAACTCAAGGAAGTGGCAGGACCCTGGGGAGGTACTGGCTGAATGGCTGGTCCAGACCCACGGTGAGCCTCACTTGCCGTGTGTCAAGTGGCCTAATGATTCTTGTGTCCCTCACTCTACAGTGGAAGTCTTAAACAGACCTGCTGGAGCCAGTGGGGTTAGGTAGATACAGAAGCATCAAGATGGCAAGTCATTTAGGCACATGACCAAGTCCCAACAGCATCATGGATACTCCAAAACTTCCTATTTGAGACATTCGTGCAGATGACCTTGAGCCACCATCAGGACTTGAAGACATTGAAAAGACTGAGATCAAGTTACTCCACCTTCATGGAATGG
>CM052899.1:104052265-104069959 GCA_028534135.1 Potos flavus
TCCCCCCCTCTCTCTCTGCCTGCCTCTCTGCCTACTTGTGATCTCTCTCTCTCTGTCAAATAAATAAATAAAACATCTTTTAAAAAAAATTGGTCATTATAGAAATATAAAAAATTATATGTAGGTACACCTTAGTTTGTAAACTGACGTTCACAACTGCTTTACCTGGCCGGTGACCAGTTCTTAGATGCCAGAATTGCTTTTCTATCATCTGCTACTCCTGAAGTCCTTTATTCCAATTTAAATACCCGCACTTGTGTTAAGCCCCTGTTTCACTGCAAAGATTTTTTTTTTTTTTGAGGGAAGTCAAACCATTATAAACTATGCTCTTATTATTGTGAACCTATGGGTCTTGCTGTGAAGTGGCCTCCATTTGACAGGCTGCGAAGAAGATTAAAAGGACAGCAATTATGATCCTCCTCAGATGTAGGAACTGAGTTCAGGCCCCAGTCACTGGAAATCCATATGTCCTGGTGCTGTGGAGCTTTTAGCAGTTCTGCCTGGAGTCTCTCTTTGAAGTGTGGCCAAATGGGACTTTGAATCACAAACACTAGCCACTCCGTACTCAACTACAGGACTGAGAAACATACTTTTGTTGGATGACGTTTCATCTAAGGTGGTTTTTTAGCTTTCAAATAAAAGACATTACTCCAACTTCAAAGCTAGTTGTTCCCTGGCCAAGGGTAATACAAATTCTTGGGGGAAGAACGGATGAAAATTCAGTTCTTTCCGGTTCCTTTCTAGGGTTCCCTTTTTTAGGTCACTTTCACCAATTAGGTCCAAAAGATTCTTACTGACAGGTATTTATAGATAAAAATCCAAACCAAATGAGGCTCAGCTGTGGGGCAAAAGCTTCCATGGTAAAGCAAGGAACAGATTAGAAGCTGGCTCCATAAAATATACTAAGTGTGGGAATTTAGCTAAGGAACCTCAAGGAGATTTGGGCTCCAGGGAATAAGTTCTGAGTCACTCCAGCTATTTCCTGTCTCTATCCCTTTATTTATTTATTTATTTTAAATACAGCACGGCATGGGCCCAGACCCTAGCTTCATCTCTCCACAGGCTACATTGAGTCACCTTGGCCTTGAGGACCGAGCATGGCTTTAAGAGTTAAGGCTCATTCTAAGGTCTGTTTCTACCAACCTCCTACCATCTGGATGAATACACTTCTATTTTGTCCTTATAAAAAGGAGATGGAGAATGTCACAGGCAGAACTTGGAAGGAAAATTCAAGCAGATAAAACATTAAACTTCATAACAAATGAAAAGTGCTTTCAGAGTGTGTCCCAGGCAAGGTTATTCATTGTTTCGGAAGAACCGTTTTTTAATAGACAGAGTGCTGTACTCTCCATGTTTTTTAAAATGCCTGGTTAACCCCATGATGACCAGCTTTTTGGTTAGCAGAGAATCATGGTCTTCACGTGAATTTGCCAGTACTTAATATTCATAGAAATGATACTATACTAGAGTACCTGAGAGCAGACCGGAAGAATTTTTCTAAATAACAAAGGGACCACAAGGTACTTGCAGTAACTAGAGAACATGAGGAGAAGGAAAACTGAAAAACAAAACAGAGACCAAGTTTATATCCAGTCTGTATGAATTTGCTAGGGTTGCCATAAGGCAATACTGAGACTGAGTGGCTTAAACAACAGACGTGTATTTCCCACAGTTGTGGAGACTGGACGTCCACAATCAAGGAAAGAAAGGAAAGAGAAAGAGAAAAGGAAAGGAAAGAGAAAGCCTGGCTTTCTCTTGAGGCCTCTGTCCTCAACTTGCAGGAGGTCCCTTTCTCCCTGTGTCCTCACTCAAGTCTCTCCTGTAGGCACAGGTCTGGTGTCTCTTCTTGCATCATAAATTCCTTTTCCTCTTAGGACACCAATCAGGTTGGATTAGGACCCACACTAATGACCCAATTTTAACTTACTCACCTCTTCACCTCTTTTAAGGCCTTATCTCCAAATGCAGTGACATTCTGAGGTACAAGAAGGTTTGGGAGAGAGGCCACAATTCAGCTCATAATACTCACCCTCATATTTAATATTGCTGAATATTTTAGCAGGAATCTGCATGGTTAAGTCTTGAGAGAAGGTGGGTCACACAAGTAATATTCAGATAATGAATACTTAAAATCTTTAATGTTATTAAATCAAGATATTTTCCCTCTATACTGCAGAATATGCTCTTGTTCACCTCCCCAAACCCCTGCCCGCAAAGAAAAAAAATTGTGGTAAAAATCTGTGGCACTCTGAGGCTCTGAGCCCACAGGCTCTATCTTCATCGAGGAAGTATCGTTAGTATTAGTATTAGTATTCTTAAAAGGCTACTAATCCTATCAGATCAGTGTTCTGCCCTCATGACCTCATTTAACGTTATTTTCTTAGAGGGCCACTTTCCAAATTCAGCAACACTGGCGAGTGGGGCTTCAACATATGAATTTGGAGAGGACGCAAACTTTCTGTCCATTAGAGAAACATTCTAGGCAGGAGAGCTTGCTTTTTTTTTTTTTTTTTTTTTTTTTTTTTTCCTCAGATGCAAAAGGAAAGATAGAGAGATGGATTAAACACAACACCTTGGAAAGGTTGGGACTTCCTGCGTAACCTAGCACAGTGCCTGATACACAAGAGAAGTTCAGCAAATCTTACTGAAAGGAAGGACAAATGAATTATTCTATTACTTTTAGGTTGGAGTCTCAAAGTCTAACACAGATGCTTCAAGGACAGTTTTGTAGGTAATATCATCTCTCAGGGAAGGATATTCAAACTGATTCTCTTTGAAGTAGGCTAAAAGTTTATAAAGGTCACCTATGATTACATGAGTGTGCTAAAATACAGGAAAATGTAATATGCTCAGTAGGTGTTACTATAGAATCAACCATGTGAGTGGAGGAGGAGGGATAAGGAGAGAAGAGAGCCAAGCAAAATAGGAAAGGAAAGACAGTACTCAAATCTGTATGATAAGATTACATATATGTGTTTATATAAAACAATATATTATAATTTTTCATATTTTTTAAATGACAAGGACCACCCATCCAGAAGGAATAGTTTGTAAGGAATGGTTCCTAACAAATGTAAGTTACAAAATAAACAGAGATAAGATGTCACCGTGATGGAGAAGATCAAATCTTCAAATCGCAAAGAGTAAGCCTGACCTCAAGGCAGAATTAATAAAAGATGGTTTGTGATCTCATCTAATGGGCTCGTAAAGAGCCAACACAGGCTTATCTAATAAAATTATGCCCAACTGGCCTCGTTTTCTCTTTTGGTAAAAATGCTAGACTGGAAAATCAGTAAAATCCAGCAGGCATAGGACATTTGGATTTCAGCAAAGCATCTGAAAAAGTATTCAGTAACAATTTTGTGGGCAAGATTAAGAAATAGCCTGCTTAAACCTATATATCCTGAGAATTAAACAGATACTGTTATTACCGAAATAAAGATGTATAAGAGTTTGGCACAGATATTTGCCATGGACCCTGTCCAGAACACTTTATTGATACCTTGACAATCTTTTTTTGTAAGTATACAATTCTGGATTGAGAGCTTGACAGGTCAAAATAATGGATCTAAACTGAAAAGATAAGTTACATAGAAAAAATCTGAGAGTCATATGCATAGGTTAAAAGAATAAAATTGAGCAAATTTTGTGTGTGTGGCTCATGTGAAAAAAATAAATAAAAGTAGCTTGTGGCTTGGCTGACAGCAGGCCTGATCTGAGTCATGTGTCATTTAACCCTGGAAAGCTAACAATCTCTCTGGCTACATTATTGAATGTGTAGGTTCAGGCAGAGGGAGGTGAGGACCGACTGCATTAATGGGTTGCTGGTCTGAGTGCATCTGGAACATTGTGTTTCATTTTGAGCACCATATTTTTTAAAAGGGATTCCAACAAACTAAAATGTATGCAAAGGAGAGAATCAAGGTAGTAGAGATTCTGGAAGCCACATCATCTGCAGAATTGGGAACAAACTAGGTTTTCAGTGCTTTGGGGTAACTGACATCTGTGAAGCCCACCTCCGCAACATAAAACAAAGCTCTGCTGTCTTAGGCCTGTCTGTGATCCTTGTCCTGGACCATTTGCTCCCCCTGTGCTCCTCCTCGTGATAACCTTCCCCCTGGTAAAGGAAGGTATTTATGCATTCATTCATTTAATACGTCCATCATCAACTACATACCAAGCAATTCTTCTAAACATTTTAAGCGTCAGTGAACAAGACAGACAAAAGTCTGTGCCTCTGTGGGGCGGATGAGCCCAGAGAGTAACAGACAATAAACAATAGATTCTACAAATGAGTCGATTATATGGTATGTTGAAAATTGATAAATATTAAGGGGGGGGAGGAATAAATAGAATAGTGTAAAGGGATTCCAGGGTCCTGGGGGATGAGTATGCTATAATTTTAAGAGGTGCTTTCAGGGTAGGCCTCCCTGAAGAGAGAACATTTGAATAAATCATGAAAGAGTGATGTTAGCCACAGGGCTGTATAGGAAAAAAGTGTTCCAGGGCAAAAGCCCTAAGGACTGTGTGCCTAGAAGGGAATGAAAGAATAAGGGAGAGCAGGAAATTAGCTCTGAGAGGTAAGGATTTCAGCTTTTACTCTACAGAAGATAGGAATTCATTGGAGGGTTTTGAGCATAGGAGCAACGTGATCTGGATTGCCGACATAAATGTGGAAATCTTTAAAATGTAGGTGGCACTGTAAGCCATGAGACTGAATTACAGCATCGAGGGAGTCCGTGTAGACAGAGAAGAGGAGGGAATCAAGGTTGAATGCTGGTGTTCTCTGCAGGAGGTTAAGAACAAAAGAAAGAAGAAGCAAGACAGAAAAGGAGAGTCTAGCCTGTAAGAAGAACCACAAAGAGACTATAGTACCCTAGAAGTCAAGTGAAGAAAGTGTTTCAGAGCAGGGAATGTGACCAGCTCTACCACCTGCTGCTGGTGGGTTAAGATGGAAACTGAAAATTGACCACGGATTTTGATACCATGGAGGTCATGAGTGACCTTGGCAAGAGCAGTCTCAGTAGTGTGGTCCGGGACAAAGTCAAACTGGGGTGGGTTGGAAATAGAATTGGAAGAAAGGAAATTTTCAATATTTGCTACAAGGGGGCAGCTGCTAAAAGAGAAAAGAGTCAAGGGAAGATTTTTCTAAAACAAGGACAATAACAGAACATGTGATTGCTTCTAGGAACCACTAGAGAGTAAAAACTTGATCCAAGATAGAAGAAAGAATTACTGGAGGGATGGCCTTTGAGAGAGAATTGATGGAATCTAGTGAAAAGGTCACCACCTTTGGAGCCTGGTTGTATTGAGGGCATAGAGATTCATCTATGGAAGCAGCCAGGAAAGCAGATTATGACAGTATGGATGCTGTTCGCAGATAGATGCACGTCTGGGCAAGTTCCCTTCCGATTATTTCAATTTTCCTCAGATTGCTCTGTTTTACTCGTGACCATGATATGAATTCTCTCCCCTTGAATGTTATCACCGTCATTGGCAAAGGCCTCAGTGATTCCAGCTAGCCTGAGAACCTGGCACGTCCATGCAGGCCCTTTGGCACAACACCCTTGCCTGGCCCATCCCAGCCGCCACAAGAGGGACCCAGAACATATGGATAGCTGAGAAAAGAGAAAATACCTAAGAAGAGTCACTCGCTGTATTTTAGTATTTGCAGCATTCGTATTTTGTGCCACTTGAACACAACAGAGTGAATGTGGAAAACTCAAGCTGTGAAATTAAAAAGCATGTGGCCCAAATACTAATTCTTCTTTCTTTTTGGGAGACCTGGGGGGTGAGTAAGTTCATCTGTTTAATCCCATCTCTTCATCTGTAGGTAACAGAAGTAGACACTTCCCTCATCCTTTCTGGCCTCCCAAAGTGCAGAGATTTGAGCCTCTCTTAGAGCCCATCAGGACCGAAGATACCTCAGGGTCTGAATACTGCAGAGATGCATGTTCCTGGGGAACTTCGGGAAATGTCAAAGCCAAGGCAAGGAGCAGATCTCCTCTCATAGCAAAGCAGCCAGACGTAGGGAGTCACCCCGGAGCCCTGCGTCCAGCCCCTGCTCTTGGCGTTTGTCGGACGCCCTCACCATAGGCCTTTTCCCATTTGGCTTTGGCTAGTCCCCAGCCCAAGTCCCGCTGTTGAATGGTTTCAAGAGGGGCACATCCCTCTACTGTCTGACCCTTAGCCTGCACATTTTTCTCTTCCTCATCTCCTCGCCTTTATTCTCCCTTGTTTCATCCTGCTCATAATAGTATTACATCACCCACAGAGCAACTTGCCCTGTCATCCCTACTATTCAGCCAGTGAAGAGAAGCAGTGACGATCACTAAGAAAATCACAAGACTGGGCACTCCACCTTCCTCACCAGGGCCTACCCTGATGCTTCCCCTCTCATCTTTCTTAACCGTGTCTTGTGAATTAGTCACAGTTTCTTCAGAAGGTTTCGGCACCACGAATTACAATAAAAGAGTTGGAACCTAGAAAACTGCTTAAAGCTAAAGCATGGGATTACCCCTCATCATTAATTTAAATGCAACAATACTAAAAATGGGCCATGGCTTTATCTCTGCTCAACCCACATCAAAATGGCATTCAATTATGATTCCCCACATACAGAGTAGGGAGGAAAAGTTGCTGCTCAGTGAAGTGGCATAAATAAAAGGAGGTCTGAAGGCTTCTCAAATATATCTCCTCCACCCTCCTGAACATTATTCTGCTAATGACAGTTATTTGGGTTAATGCTTTATGTCTCTGGAAGGTCTGCATTAACAGGAAAATATATAACCTAGGAAAAAGCCCACTGAGATGGCCACTCCCTATAAGATACTCCAGCGATTAGCTGATCAGATTAGTATTCCGCCACTAATGCCAGTAAACTGTCAGGTACATGACAACATGTACGACACTTCGAAAGAGATGGAAAGGAACTGTCAGAAGCATGAAGAGAAATGGAGGTTGCTGCAGAGGGCACGTGAGGATGCCGGGCCCCCCATAAAGGAAATGAGGTAGAATCTTATGAATTCAGGGCCTGGAGACATAAGGCTCCACGATTTACCTCCACAATTCCAATTTACTGTACAGTCAGAGGAGATGTTCTACCGACGGTGATAAGATTGCTTAGGCACAGAAAATAAAGATTGAATGGCCTTCTCTGGTGTAAATTGCAAGATCGCCAAAGGACTGGCCTTACTGAATAATTTACTAGCTAATCTGAAAGAGGAACGTGTTCTAAACTCTCCAGATTGGAGAAAGGTCCCCGGCTCTTTAGTCACAGTAAATACAAACTGACAGACTGGTTCAGCTGAGGAATGAAAAGAAATTATTATTCCGGATGAGATCACTCCAGTTAGCGTTGCTTCTGGTAGAGGGGCGGGTTCTATTTTCACAGAGAGGAGTGGTATTTAACGCCAGCCTGTTTAATGCTGTCTCTCCCTAAAACAATCACATGCATCCCTGGGACTTCTCTCAGGCACTCTGTCTGTAATTCCTGTAGCCACCAGCAGGCTACGGAGCCAGTAGGCGAGCATTTCTCTGCCATGGTGTCAGGATCCTAACATACTGAAGCGTGGAGCCAGAGAAAGAGAAAATAAGTGGTGTTCTGACTTCTGCTCCGGGAATATGACATATCACCAGCCTATTTTATCCATCGAGCTGCCTTGGCAAAACTTCAAAACTAATGAGTGTCTTACCCGTGAACCTGGGAGGAGGTGGAGAACAGCATAGACAAGAAGCTCAGACCTTTCGTTAAGTGCAGAAGAGTCTGCTAGTTAGGTTTCCCTGAGGCCCGGAAACTGAGAAGCAATATAACTGATCACGATCTAGTCAAAAACAACTTTACTTAAAAATATAACCAATACATAAAGACTGTAGTAAACTCACTTCTAACTGATAAGCATAGCCCAAAAGAATAAATAAAGTTTAGAACTATAAACTTTCAAGTGTAAATTAAGATTTTTTTTTCTGGTAAGTGCTAACTTTACTTAAAAATATAACCAATACATAAAGACTGTAGTAAACTCACTTCCAACTGATAAGCATAGCCCAAAAGAATAAATAAAGTTTAGAACTATAAACTTTCAAGTGTAAATTAAGATTTTTTTTTTTCTGGTAAGTGCTACTGTTATTCTGGTTTTCATTTTTACACTAAGGAAAACTTCAAACTTAAACTTTCATCTTGAGTGTTTACACATTCCTGACCTTGTACCATGTACTACTTTTTTTTTTTTTTTTAACCAAAGCTTAACTGCTTCGGAATAATAGCGAAGACATTTAAGCACCAAGAAGTCGGCATCAAATTGCCTCCTTACACTCTTAATTACCTCTGCAAGATCCAAACAGAGCTCTTCACCAGCTAACATGGCAGCATTTTCTACTTAAATGCCGTAAATTCTTCCCATCAGGTTCGTTCTTCGCCCAAACTCCAGCTTCCACTTTCTTGAGTGTCTCTTTCAGTTCCAGACATTATCCCTAGCTAATGTTGCCCAAATTGCACCCGTATGCAGATGATGTCTAAATATATAAATCACATCAGGATTCCCACTGTCCAGAACCTCATAGCCAATTGCCTCTGAACATCTCCCACTGGGCAGCCCATCTTTATCTCAAGCTCAATACACTCCCAAAGGAAATCATCACATCTATTCCAAAACACATTCTTGTATGACACTGTTTTCCAAGATAGTCACTCTCAAAATCTTGATATCACCTTTGCATCATCTTCTTGTCCATACCAAGTAAATTCTCATGGCCAACAATTGTTTTCTCTTTCCAAATCACTCTTGCATAAGCATCCAACTTTTCACCTGTATAGACCCTCACCATGTTCCGGCTCCTGCTTCTCTCATTGGGACTACTGTTATCATAGCCTAACTGATTTCTGGCCTCCTGTGTCGGTTCCTTTCTGAATCCTCTTTCCCTCTGCTCTCTCAGAATTAATTTTCTTCCTCACCCCCACTAAAATTCCCACCCATAAAGTTCAAATCCACTGTTTGCCATCTGGCATACGCTGGCTCCAGTCTTTTCTTCCAGGTTTTCTTCTTACTATGGTCCCATCTCATCCTCACCTGTTGACATTATAACCACATCTATATCAGCCAGCATGGACTAAGTTATGCTACAGGAAAAAACACACTCAAAATCTCGTTTGCTTTCAGCAGAAGTTTACTTGTTGCTTATGATACCGATTCTTCGGAGTGGCCTTCCTATCTCCTCCATGTCGTCCTCATTTGAGGTTTCAGGTGAAGGAGTCCTTGCCTGGAACTTGAGTCTTGTGACAGAAGGGAAAGAAAGCTACAGAATGGCTCTATAAGTTTCTATGCTTATTTCATTGGTCGACAGGGCAAATGGCCATGCCTGGTATTTAACTGGGTAGGATGCATAATACTCCCATATGGATGGTCCCAAAAGAGAGCATCAGCAAGTATTTTGAACAAATAATACAATCTTTCCCGCCATCTTTAAAAATCCCACCATGTTTCAGGGTCTCATTTCTTCTAGATCATAGTGTCTCAGCCTCACCACTATTGACACATGAGGGCCAGAAAATTCTTGGTTGTAGGGTTTTGTCTGAATACTGTAGGATGTTTAACAACATCCCTGGCCTTAACCCACTAGGCACCACACACACTCACCCAATCTGCCAATTCAAAATGGCTCCAGACCTTGGGAAATGTTCCCTGGATGGAGCAAAATCACCCCTAGTCAACAAGCATTGCTCTGGTCTGAGTCTTACTCATTACTCACAGCACCAATGACTACAAATGATATATATTCACTGATTGTGATAAAATACAACAGAAATGACAGAACAAAAATTTCTTTATTAAAAAAGTCAAGGGGCAGCATTGTGTCCCAGATTTCTCTGGGAGTGGGGGTGGGGGGAATCTAAACTTTAGACACAAAAAGTCCCAAAATTAAAATCCTGGCTTCACCACTCCCTAAGACTGTAGGAAAGCTGCTTAACCTCGGTTTCTTCATCTTCAAAACGTGTACAAGAGCATTTCCCTTGCAGCTTGGAGGTGATTCATCAACTGGCTGGTGTATGGAACCTGCTGGATAAAATGGTACAGTCACCGGCGGCGATGGGGGCAGCCGCATTACTCCCTCCGTGACACCCATTAAATAGGAGATACAAAAAACTCGTTGCCCTTTTGCGTGGAAATGCCAAATGCTACTGCTAGAAAAAGAACAGCATGGTCCCACAAAATACTGCCTACGTCTGTTTCTCCATAAATAAGCCTTGTCGTCAAGAAACTTGAGCTCAGCGCCGGTGGATTTGCCATGAAACACATAAGCTTGGATATGAGCAACAGGTTTTTGTGGCACTTTCCTGGATGTCAGCAGAATCTCACAAATTAGGCAAGAAAAGTCCAAAACATATGCCCTAAGCAACGTGCCAAAAACCAATAAAAGGAACCGGTAGTGGAGCCAAAATGAAGGAGGCGGGCAGGCGCAGTGGAGGGCTGCATAACCCCAATAAATTCGCATGGAAATGCATTTTATTTGAGGAACAGCCTGACTACCCAAAACTATCTCAGACGATGAAAAGAGCCCTCGTAAGGCTACATACCGTGTCGTCAGAAACATCAAAATGACAAACCTCGTCTAGATTCTTTTTGAATCCAGCCATTTGGAGCTAGATTTGTTGACAACTCAGTGGTTTTGCATTTTGTAAGTGTAACTCAACATCACAAAAACGGGCCTTTTGTGGGACAGTAGCATCTTGCCACATTATCGAGACTTGCAGCATTTTATATCCAGGTGCAAAAATACCTCTTCTGTTTTCTGGTTACAGAATTCATAGCATGGCGATTGCAAGTTTAAAATACAGGAAAAAAGAACAAAAGTCTCTCTCAGTTTACGAAACAGGCTGTGCGGTCTGTTTTCCAATTTGCATGATTCCCTGTCCAGCAAAACTAGATGTGAAGGGCCTGTGGCTTTATGTGTTCGATTTTTTTTTTTTTTTTTTTTTAACAACTCCTTGGGACTTTCAAGCTGGTAGAATGATTTAGATCAGAAGGCCCGGGAGACCGAAACGCTGGAATTCCCAGCATTAGCAGCCAACACCGCCTCGGCAGCAAAGGGAAAGTTTAGTGTTCCCCTGAAGCTAAGATTTTAATCCAAAGGCCGTTGTGATTCAAACTGTTCCTTGGGGGGCGAAGCTGGGGTCAGCCAGCTCCAAAGATGAAGTTTGGGTGACCCTGCGCATCAACACTTGGAACCCCGCTGTCCCTGCCCCGCTGCCCTCCCCCCTCCCTGGGGCGCGGCGTCCCAGAGCTGTAAGCCGATCCCTTCCTCCGCCCCTCGGAACTGCGCGCCCGTCGTGCTCCCAGGATACCTGCCTGCCATCTGGCCCCAAGGCTGTTCCCTCTTCGCAAGCCTTGTTGTAGTAACCAAATGGCTTTTCAGCAACAACAGGCTTGACTCAAAAATGTATTTTCTTTACTTGCAACACTTCTAACCCTGCTGGCTTAATGAGCCCCATAGGGCTCTGCCTCTGCATAGCTTACCGAATCCTGATTAGATAATTAAACTGGATAGAAAAAAAAAAAAATCTTTGTTTCTGTAGTTATTATATTATGTGCAACTAAAATTTCCCAAGCAAAGCATTCCCACTTTTCAAAATAAATCGTTTAGTTCCAGACTCAGAAAATTCATACTTGCTCTGATCAAGGTTCTGGGCTGTCATATGATATTCTTTAAGGACTGGGAGAGAATAAATACAGAGAGCCTCATTCATGCATGCATTTGGTCAGTAAATATTTATTCAGCACCCACTTTGTGCCTGCCACTGTTCTGGATACCCAATAGTAAAAAGGTTCTAAGGTCTGCTTGAAGTAGTGATTTAAATATTTGAGACAAACAAATGATAATAACAACAAATAGTTATGTCTCTAATTTAGACTAAAAAATAGAAACCCATTTGCTTTTATTTTCATGTTCATTTATCCTAACCTCACTGATTCCATCATGGGTAACCAGCCAGACACATCAACTTCCTTGTATACTTTTTATTTTATGCGCTGTATGACTCGTTCAACTGTGAATAGATTTGCAAAGTAGAATAAAAATTATTTTTCAGGAAGTAGCTTCGACATGCAAAGCAAAAGAAAAGGCTTATCACTGTGGCTGTTTCTTCAATGCGGATGCACTTGAATACAGAAAAACTTTTAACTGAAGGTAAAAATCAGAGAGAGGAACTCATCTCATTGCTATTGTGGGAGATTTTTAGAGAAAATGGGAGGAGCTTCCAAAAACACCGGAAGACTTAAAACATTTTAAGGGAGGATAAACTGGTTTATTTGCTTTTCTCCTTTCTTCCATGCACCCTAAAAAATGCATATTCAGTTTTCCCATTTCTTCTGTATAGATATTTAAAAGATTGCTCGAATTACCCTACCTGTTTTTAATTTGCCCTTATTTTCTTAGTTGCCAAATCTGTGTCATTCATTCTCTTTGGGAAGAAGACTAACAATATTTCAGATGAGAAAGTGAGTCAGGATTAGATATTACCTTTTCTTCTTCTCTTCCCTCTTCTTTCCTATTTGACTTCGTCAGGGGATCAATGGATCCTACCGACGTTCCCAAGCAAAATTTTGGCAAGCCAGTGCTAACCAAAAGTACCACAGAACAATGTTACTCTGTTCTGCACAATGGCAAACACCAGGTGGAAAAGCGAAACATTGAAACATCTGGAAATTTCCCAGAACATCATTTCACCTGAACAAATTCCATGAATTTTATTAGAAATCAAGTTTTTACTTTTCACCTGGATGTGTGTTTTTTAAATAGCTGTAGGGCTAGACACAAAATCTTGGTGATCCAACAACTCCTTCTTCGGTTTAGCTTTCTCCAAAAGGAAGGCATTTTTAATCAAGGTCAACTGAGACCGTAACATTATAACATCGACCATTTTGATGTTTTTCATTGCAGCAGGCTGGAAAGAGAATAGAGATTCAAGGATGAACATGATAAATACCCTTCCTTGGGTCATTCTGCCTTGTATCCTTTTCCCTAAGTATCTTTCAGCAGCAATTTTCGAGGAACACACATACACACACACACACATACACACACACACACACACACACTTCTCAGAGATAAGTTTAAGTCAAATGTCAAGAATAGAACATTGTCTTATTATATTTAGTGGCAGTGTCCACTGTGGAATTTACCAAAGTTATCTTTTGAACTGTATGTCAGCCTCAATGGGGCAAATTTTGCTTTAGAATATAAGGGGTCGCTATGCTTATGGTTTAATTTTATCGACAGCAGAACTTCCCTTAATGATGATGAGAATCCAAACTTGGAAGGGCTCCAGAAAAGACTCCATATCCAACTTCTGGAGTCTGAGGGGCAGAGAGAACACAGCACAGGCCTGGGGTGGGCAAGTGCTGAAATAGGAGCCCTGAGTCCTAGATGGGCCGCTGATTGGAGTCAGTGTAAGTGATACAGGAAGCCAGGTGCGGTCCCAGGGAAAGGGGCTGATAGAAACAAAAGGAAAGCAGATTGCTTAATTAGGACTGGAATTCAGGGCCAGGAGGGAAAATGCAGTGAGAATGAGAAGCCCAGCCCAAGGCAAGCGAGGCAGCTGGCTGTGAACATTAACTAAAGAGAGTTGCAACATGATGCAGATGTCCCGCAGACAGCAGAAGCGGCATTCAAACCAGACACCAAAAGGCATGTTTCCAACTGTTTCCAGACCCCACCACTGATGAGAACACAGCCACCAAGTTCCCTCCAGCCCAGTTCCTCAACAGTTCCAAGAGCAGGCGGGGCTCTGTGACCTTCAGGGCAGCTGGGCAACCCCTTATCCAAAACCTCTGGGCTAGAAGCATTTTGGAGTTCAAAATTTTCAGATATTAAAAAGCATGCAGCAACTTGCATAAATTTCCAAAGGATCATCCTGAGTGAATAATGCCAATTGCAGACAGTCCCGTAATGATTCCATTTATCTAGCATTGTTGAAATAATAAAATTACAGAGGACAGATTAGTGGTTACCAATGGTTAGGCAAGGGGGTGGGGGGTGCGGGGGGAGCGGGGAGTGCTGTGACTCTAACAGGATAGCCCTGAAAGATCCCTGGGATGAACTCTTCCACATCCAACTGTGGTGGTGGTCACGCAAACCTATATGGGACAAGATTACAAGGAACTAAATACACTGACACACAGACCAGAAAGTGAGTGTATGTAAAACTGGCCAAACCCAAATAAGGTCAATGGCTTGTATCAATGTCAATGTCTTGGTTGTGCTACTGTACTAAAGACATGCCAGTTGTTACCACGGGGTGAAATTAAGTGAAAAGTATACTGCATCTATTATTTCTTACAACTGCATGTGAATCTACAAGTCTCAAAATAAATTTTCAAGGGCAACGTTTTAAAAGGCAATAAAGTACATATTTGGCATCTTATGTGATCCTACAAGCGGCATCAAACATAATAATACTTCTTCAGCAAAGTGCGTGATTCTTCACTCCAAGTGAAATGCAGATTATAAAATAACCTTTCATCACCTCGGGTCAGATTCTGTGGCGACATGGGTTCAGAGTTAGTCAGGTATTGCTAACAAATCAACCTTTGAAAATACTTCAGTTTTTCAAAGCTTTTTGGATTAGGAACTACAAATAAAAAATGATAAATTCACATAGAGGAAGGCGTGGATGGATACCACTGACCGATCTGTTTGATAGCTCCTCTTTCTCTTCTTCGTTTCATATTCTGCAGAGTAAAATGGGGGGATTGCAATTTTTTAATAGAATACGCTCATCCAGAAGGTTTGAAGAAAGGCTGTTTTTGTGCATCTTTTTGAGAAGGTAGTAGGCAATGCGCAGAATGAAATATAACGGAGAGAGGCTATGGACAGAAAAGCAAGATCAACGTGGAACAGTAGGACACTTCCTGATGCTCTCCGAGTGCTTCTGCATAGCACTGTTTGTTGTCTGGGAATATATTTTCATGATATTAGAAATTCCTAAAATAGAATTATCAAAAATAGAATTAACTAGTTGAGGTTATCTACCACTTTGTATTATACACTTCTCTGTTTCTCCTCACTAGGGTGGAAAATAGAAATTTGACCCTATTTGAAATATTCAATCATAATGCAGATACGTCATGGGCTTATAGCCTCTGGGGATTAAATGAGGATCGACATTCAAAATTTGCAGGGGATCTTGTTTCAATTAAATTTGAATTCAAACAATATGGTGGAATCCTAATTCATTCACCCTTACCTGAGTCTTTAGGAGTTACTCTGTGCTATTCTCCACACTGCAGGCAGTTATTCTATTGAACTATAAAGGTAACTACAAGACTCTTTTTTGGTCTCTTTAGTACATATAAAATAGCATCTGAGCTCTCTTGGGTGAAGGAAGGCCTCAATGACCTGGCCACAGTTGATCACCCTTGAGAGTCACCTGTCTCTCCATTTTGCCCACTCTAGGCTATACCTCTGCCACATTCATTACTTTTTGTTTCAGGAAAAAGCCGTGCTTCCTTACCCTCATGCTTTTACATACCTCCCTCCTTGGTATGGAACACTCCATTCTCCCCATTCTTTATCCGGCCAAATAGAAAGTCTTGTAATTTTCTAACATTGCCACTGTTTCCTGGAAGCCTCTGGGATCTCTCCTTTCCTGTACCCAAACTCGTCTGGATGGAAAGCCCAGGTGTACTCTCTATCAAAACACATATCATGCTGCATTGTAGTATGTATATCTTAATGGGGGGAACTAAATATTTCTACTTCCCCAGAGCTTAGCACAGTGCCCGGCGGGGAGTAACCATTCAATAAGCAA
Source organism: Potos flavus (assembly GCA_028534135.1). Taxonomy (NCBI): domain Eukaryota; kingdom Metazoa; phylum Chordata; class Mammalia; order Carnivora; family Procyonidae; genus Potos; species Potos flavus. Next base: position 104,068,071 of record CM052899.1, read on the forward strand.
ACAAACAGACAATAATCTGTGTTGGATGAGTGGATAAACATATGAATGAATATACACATCCCTAAAAAATACCAAATATAACATTAAGACGAGCAAGTTACTTAAGTTTTCTGTAACTTAGTTTTCTCAACTATTGAGCAGGAAAAACATAATTCTTGCTTCATCAGTAAGATTACAACTGTCAGTGTATGTAAAACAATTGTAACTGAGCTCAATATGTAGGAAGCATTCAGCAAAGATTAAAGCTAAAAAGTACAGGTGTACGTTGTGGGAAGGTTTTAATATGCTTTCTTTTCTCTAAGCCATGGAGAGTATGGAATATTCTTAAGTGAAGGCACATTATTATAGTTAAGTTCATAAATATCAAATTCAAATTTCTTATAAATGACCAAATGTCAAACTATATTGTGTTTTTTTTTAAAGATTTATTTGTTTATTTTAAAGAAAGAGCGCATGCATGCATGAGTTGGGGGAGAGGCAGAAGGAAAGAATCTTCAAACTCCCTGATGAGCACGGAGCTGGACACAGGGCTCAATTCCGGAACCCATAAGATCATGATCTGAGCCAAAACCAAGAGTCAGACGGTTAACTGACTGAGCCACCCAGGTGCCCCAAACTATACTGTGTTTTAATGTTAAACATTATTATTTTCCTTATTCCAAAAAGCTTACAACTACATATAGTATTTATTGGCATTTAGGTAAGCAGAATATTCAATTAAACATTGAGAGACTGGCTCTCTGATCATTTTACGATTGCTACTTCTTTTTAATATAAATAGTGTTTGGAGAAAGTATGTATTATTATTAATTCATTCAGACATCAATTATTTATTCAGCCAACTACTCCATGTCAGGCAATGCATTAGATACAGGAAAAACTGTGGAATAGTCACATTTTGTGCCTTCATGGAGCGTACACAGTCTTAGAGGAACATGGATGTGAGACTCCTTCCTGAATAAAGAAAAAAGTATCACATGAATTAACATATAATAAAAGAATCCAGGAGAAACCAGAGTTGACTAACCCATGTATGCTAAGAATTACATTCAGCTTCAAATAATAGAAACCAGACTATAGTAGCTTAAACATATTATGGCTTTATTGTTTTCCATAAAATGATATCCAGGGGTGCTGGTGGCTCAGTGGGTTAAGCCCCTGCCTTCGGCTCAGGTCATGATCTCAGGGTCCTGGGATCAACCCCTGCATCGGGCTCTCTGCTCAGCAGGGAGCCTGCTTCCCCCTCTCCCTCTGCCTGCCTCTCTTCCTACTTGTGATCTCTTTCTCTCTGTCATATAAATAAATAAAATCTTTAAAAAAAAAATGGTGTTCAAACATAGGCAGTCCAGAGGTTAAAGGGTAGCTCTACTAGGTTCAGCAGACACTAGGACTCTATCTATCTTTCAGCTCTAACTTCTAGCCTCCAAGTCACAAAATGATTCCTGAAATTCCAGCCATCACATCCTGCATCCTGCATCCCTCATCTTGTATCCTGAAAGAAGGGGGAAAGTATCCAGTGTGCATCCCTACCCAATGACCAGTAAGTGGCCATTAAGGAAGGAAAAAAAAATGGATGTTGGACAAACAGCTATCAGTCTCCACCATAGCTCAAGAATTAAGGGCCAGACTATTCACAGGGGCTCAAGAGAGGTCATGGACCTGTCAGGACAAATTAGATGGGAGCAAAGTATATCTCTCAAAAAAGAAAGCAGAGGAAAGAAGAAAGAAAGAAGAAAGAAAGAAAGAAAGAAAGAAAGAAAGAAAGAAAGAAAGAAAGAAAGAAAGAAAGAAAGAAAGAAAGAAAGAAAGAAAGAAAGAAAAAAGAAAGAAAGAAGAAAGAAAGAAAGAAAGAAAGAAAGAAAGAAAGAAAGAAAGAAAGAAAGAAAGAA
>CM052899.1:104070059-104160824 GCA_028534135.1 Potos flavus
CCGGCCTGCTTTGGGGCTCCCTGTTCAGTGGGGAACCTGCTTCTCCCTCTCCTTTTGCCACCCCCACTTGCACATTCTCTCTCGAATACATAAAATCTTTTTAAAAAAACAATAGAAAGAGAGATGGGAGTAGGGAGGGAGGAAGAAAAAAAGGAGGAAAGAGAATGTATGTGTGGCTTAAGTCATGAAAATTTGGGGGTTTTCATGAGGAAAGAGCTTTTGATTCCTGTCGTGACAAAATGAAATTCTCTGTTAGCCCTGCTTCCGAAATCAGCAAGTCAAAATGGTGCCCCAAAGTCATGTAAGTGATGGATAAGCTTTGAGTAAGGGGAGAAAGAAAATAAGCAAGACGCTTATAAAATTGTTATCAGCCCTTCGTGTATAGAGGAGGACTAGCTGGGTTGCTGACTCTCTCTCCTCCCACACCCCTGGCCAGCTTGTTAATTATATAACATGCGCTCAATAAGTATGTGTTGAATGAATTAGTCACAGTCCACTTTCCCACCAAGACTGACCATGCCCTCAGATTCCCTCTCACACATGTCTCCAGACAGCCACTATCAATGGACGAGAGATGTGGTGAGAGGGGAAACAAATCTGCCGTCCTCACACGGAGTGAGACTATGCTCAGCTACCGTCTGTTCCTTGGGAGCTTCAATATTTACCTCAGTTCTTCCACATTACAGAAAAAAATGCTTTTTAGGGGGAAAATGTCAACAGGGCTAAGAGTAAATAAAGGAAGGGAATGTTTTCCTCTTGGCACAGCATATAAAGAGGGATGGTGGTAGTTAATGCCTCAGAACCAAGGATGGTAGAGGAAACACATTCCTCCTGTGAGAAAATCCCAAATGAAATTAAAACTTCAATGAAAACATCTGCCTTCCCCACATGTACTTTCCTTCTTGCAGAGTGTGTGTGTTGCTTGTTTTAAGAGAAATCAAGATTTCCTTACAATCAGAAAACCCCATTTGCCATTTCTTCTAGATAAATGAGGGTCTATTGAAGATGATTCTCTGAGGAAAAAAAGAAGGCCACGTAAAACATCAGAAATACTAAAAAGAACATTCATTTAATTAACATGTATTAAGTGCCTACTATATGCACAGAACTGATGCAGGGTCGTACGATAAGCAAAACTGTCATTGTTTTTGCCTGATAAGGAATGAGGAAGATAGCCATTAATCAAATTACTGTATCTATGATTACCTAATTACAAACTGAAGCAAGTCTTCTGAAGGAAAGGGACGCAGTTCTCTGAGATCCTAGAATAATATCAAAAACAAATCTTCATTTTATTTTCATTTAAATGTATATGTGTTCCAGGGTAAGGAGGAGGGGAGGGAGTAATAATGAGGGAGTGGCACATATAAAGGCCCTGAGGCAGGAAGCAGCGTAGCAGGTCCCACAAACTGATGGTCTATGTGGAGAAAAAGATGGCAAGTGGTTCAAAATGAGGTTGAGAAACAAGCAGGGGGCACCAGCAGGTGCTTGAAGGCCATAAATGATTTAAATTTTCATCTTAGCTGTCATCAGAATGCATTAGAGGGTCTTAGGTAGTGACATAATCATGCTTGTGCTGCAGGGTACTTATATGGCTTGGTTCTAAGAGAGCGCCCCAGCATCAGTGCATTAAATTGGGGTTACTAAAAACATGATACAAATAAATGAAGCAAATGAAGGAGTAAAGAGTGTTGTCAGATATATTACTCTGGCAACAACATGAATGATAGGATTGATAGGGGCGAAACTGGATACGGGAGAAACAAATTTGGAGAATACATACAGAAACACAGAGAATGGGATGATGTAAGATGCATTTAGGTAGTGAAATAGAGAGGATGGTGAAGCAAAGGATCTAGAGGGACTCCAGGTTTCTGGACTGGATGAGTGGGTCGATGGTGTTACTGTCTCCTGTGATCAGAAACACAGGAGGAAGGCCAGGTTATAAAAAGCATGTGAGCGATCCTGCCAGAATGGTTGATTCTAAAGTGCTCAAGAAACATCCCAATGCATATATCCAGAAAGGAATTGGCATGAGTCTGTACTTTGGAGGAAATTTCACAAATATATATGCAGATTTGGGAAGGATTAATATAGATAATAGTTAAAATGGGAAACATGAATGGATCACATAGGGAGAGTATTCACCATGAACTACAAACCACTGGCATCACCACCTACAGGAGAAGTTTGAGGTAAGAGAAGATCAAAGAAAAACTGTATTAATATGATTAGAGTATTTTCAAAAATTACCTTAGTAATAGTAGCATATGAGGAAAGAGTAGAAAAATCCACTGGGTTTAGCCATGGGTCACTTTGGCCGAAGCTGTGTAAGGCAGTGGGGGTTAGCATCAGAGCGCGTTGGGACAGGAGGATACAGATAGAGTGACTGCAGGCTGTTCTCCAAAGAAACTTGGCTAGAAAGTATGTCTTGAAAAACGATGAAAGCAAGGGAATGATGTAATGTCAAGAATACAGGAGTTTTGGGGTGTGTGGGTAACTCAGTTGGTTGGGTGTCCAACCGTTGGTTTGAGCTCAGGTCATGATCTCATGGGTTGCGCTCAGGCTGTGATCTCAGGATCCTGAGATCTAGCCCTCCGTCAGGCTCTGCACTTAGCAGGGAGTCTGCTTGAGAATTTTTTCCCTCTGCCCCTTCCCCCACTCGTGTACATGCGAGCTCTCTCTCCCTCTCTCTAAAATAAATAAATCTTAAAAAAAAAAAAGAATGCAGGAGTCTTCACAATGAGATATCACCTCACCTCACACCTATGGCTGTTAACAAAAAGATAAGAAATAACAAGTGTTAGCAAGGATGTGGAAAAAAGAAAAACTGCACATCACTGCTGGGAATGTAAATCGGTGCAACCACTATGGAAAACAGTGTGGAAATTCTTCAAAAAGTTAAAAATAAAACTACCACATAATCCAGCCATTCCACTTCTGGGTATTTATGTCAAGAAAACAAGAACACTTATTTGAAAAGATATATGTTCATGTTGTATTATTTACAACAGCCAAGATATGGAAACAATCTAAATGTCCATTGATGAATGGGTATAAAGGAAATGTGGTACACACACACACTGGAATATCATTCAGCCATAAAAAAGAAAATTAAAAAAAAAAAAGAGTGAGAGAAAAGGAGAGAAGTTATCCAAAAAATCACCAAATTTCAAACTATGGAGTGACACTCCCAGATTTCCCGATCGTTCAAAGGTAAGCAGAGATACTATTCAGCAACTTACATTTTGAGTTTCTTGTGAAGAACTCTAAACAGGGGGCACCTGGGTGGCTCAGTCGGTTAAGCATCTGCCTTCAACTCGGGTCATGATCCCAGGGTCCTGGGATGGAGCCCCACGTCGGGCTCCCTGCTCAGTGGGGATCCTGCTTCTCTCTCTTCCTCTCACCCTGCTCTCGTGTTCTTTCTCTCTCCCTCTCTCTCTCTCAAAGAAATAAGTAAAATATTTTTAAAAAATAACTCTAAACAGATTGGCATCCAGTAAATGTTTCTTGAATACACTGATGAATGCAGTATGGTAGCTCAGTCCTTCCACGAAATCCACTTTGTCCACTTCTTTTCATTCACGACATAGATGGCATTTACATCCTGGCCTTCTGAGTGCACTTGTGAGTTCTGCAAAATAAATTACACCTATTAGAAAGATAAACTCAAAATAAGACCTTCATTTTACCTTCCCTCCTCTCCCTCTAACATCAATAGAAACTGAAGTTTGAGGCTATCACAACATTTTACAGTTTACATTGTTTGATTACCTAATTAGAGGCATTTCACACTTTTCCTGAATTGGAAAGAAACATAATCTAAAGAGTAAGGCAATAACCTTCTTAAAAATAAATCTTAAAAACAAAATAAAACTGCAGTAAAAACAAAACAAAACAAAACAAAAAAACAGGTTGCATTTCATACATGTAATTTACTTGTTGGATTTTGAAAGAATTTGACCACTACCCATTCAAGGAACTGAACTATCTTACTATGTGAGGTGCAGGGTAGCATAATGTATTAGATGATGTAAGAGTAAAGGTTTGGGAATCAGACCTTTACTTCCAAATCCCAGCTCCACCTCTCTCTCACTTTGCAACTTGACAATTTATAACTTTCTTTGCTTTGGCTTTATCATCTTTAAAATGGGAACAAAATCTTTGCCTTGGAGGATTATTTAGAAGATTAAATACACATCAGGTGGTTTGCACATACCAAGTTCTCATTAAATAGAAGTTATGTGGACAGGGTTCCTCTTCCCACAAAGCTCACAGTCTACTGGAGAGAAAAGTGTGCAATGCTCAGTCCCGTGTGGCGCTGCAAGTGGACGTGGGCTGCAGTCTGGGAGCAAACAAGATGGAATGAGTAATTCTACACAGAGAACTCAAAACCAGTTTCAGAGAAGAGGTGACATTTGATTCTTCTACTCAGGACGTGTCCATTATTTATATGGAATTACTCAGACACATAATTCCACACGAATAATGCTTATTTAATGTTCATATATTGTATTAAATATTTAGTTACTGTTTGATTATAAACGTATGACCAATTCCATCAAAATGGCTAAAACTGGGGCGCCTCAGTGGCTCAGTCGGTTAAGTGTCTGACTCTTGATTTTGGCTCAGGTCATGACCTCAGGGTATGAGATCGAGCCTCACATCGGGCTCCGCGTTCAATGGGGAATCTGCCTGAGATTCTCTCTCTCCCTCTGCCTCTGCCCCTCCCACTGCTTGTGCTCTTGCTCTCTCTCTCTCTAAAAGAATAAATAAAATGTTTAAAATTGGCTAAAACTTCGGGTTTAAGGATGGAAATCCGATGTGCCTTACACACTTTCTCTTCTCTCTCGTGGGTTTTACTCCTCCCTGCCCTCTCTTTCCCTCTTCTCTCTGTCCTTCGCTCCCTTTTCCCCTTCTTACCCTTTTCCTCCTCCACAGGACACTTAATGGCCTAGATCCTTCAACATGGCTCTAGGATTGCATTCAAGATGTTTCCCACAAGACAGGTATGACAAAGAAGTGCAGCACATAGCTGTGGTTGCTTGTCTGGCTTCCATGTTTCTTCCTGGGAAGGCAGAGGAGATAGAAGGCCAGTAAAGGGAAATATCTTCAATGGGCCAACTTTTATGAAACTCTTTCCTACCACTGAGCCAATCAAATCTGGCTTTTCTCATCACTTGAGAGCTATAGGGTGTGCTAGGCTAAAAATAAAGCCCCAAAAGATATCCATGCCTAATCCTTAAATATCTGGCACCTGAGCATATTACCTTACATAGTTTTTAGGGGGTGATGTCCTTGCAGATGGGATTAAGTTAGGGATTTTGAGATGGGGAGATTGTCCTGGATTATTTGGGCAGACCCTAAGTGTAACTGCCCGTATCTTGTAACAGGGTGGTCAAGGGAGACTTTGCACACACCGAGGAGGCAGCAGTGTGACCACAGAGCAGAGATTAACGATAGAGCCAGAAGCAAAGACAGCAAGCACCAGAAGCCACCCTGAGCCTCCAAAGGGAACACAGCTCAACTGACACCTTGCTTTCAACCTGGTGAAACTGATTTCAACTTCTGGCATTCTGAGTTTTGAGAGAATAAATGTCTGTTGTTTGAAGCCATGGGTCTATGGTGATGGTGGTTACAGCAGCCACAAGAAACTAATACACTGGGTTGCAAGGGACTCTTGCCCTGCCCTAGAACATGATTTTAAATCTACAGGCTTCCACTTTTAGAAGTGGATATAGAAGCTGTCAATACTCATAAAAATTGATATTAAGGAAAATATTTTTGCTTAATTTTAATCCTGAATCACTCGCCCTTACTTCCTTTACATTGTGCACATACTCCTACTTCTGATGGTATTGTTACTTTTCCTATTTGTAACCCCCTGTCTGTACAGATGTATAACCCCTGTTAAGTGTGATCTGGGTTTCCTCCTTCCTATTTGGTTTTGTTGTTGTTCTTTAAAGAGTTTGTTTGTTTATTTATTTATTTATTTGAGAGAGAGACAGAAAATGAGAGACAGAGCAAGAATGAAGGGGAGGGCAGAGGGAGAGGGAGAAGCAGGCTCCCCACTGAGCAGGGAGCCAGATGAGGGGCCCAATCCCAGGACCCTGGGATCATGACCTGAGATGAAGGCAGATGCTTAACCTACTGAGCCACCCAGGCACCCCTCCCCTTGCCTATTTTGGCTTTGGCTGTAGAATGTTCTAGTTAGCCCACCCCCTCAGGCCCAACCTATGTGAAGAGCACACAACCTTTGGAGCAGGACCAGGCTTCTTTTGAATACATTTGAATGATCTCTCATCACCTGGTTCTTCTGATCCTGCTTAAAATCAAAACATGATTAGATGTCAGTGTCTCCATATCTTAACTTCTGAATCATTTTTAATTCTTCTGAAAATTTTCTGTGCTTAAGTATCTCTGAGTAGAATCCTGGCTCACTGGGATGCCTGGGTGGCTCCATCAGTTAAGCATCTGCCTTCAGCTCAAGTCATGATCCTGGAGTCCCAGGATCAAGTCCCATATCAGGCTCCCTGCTCAGTGGGGAGTCTGCTTCTCCCTCTGATCCTCCTCCCTCTCATGCTCTCTCTCTCCCTCTCTCATTCTGTGTCTCAAATAAATAAAATCTTAAAAAAAAAAAAAAGAATCCTGGTTCATGCACTTCCAAATTAAATAAGGCCTATGGTTGGGGCGCCTGGGTGGCTCAGTGGGTGAAAGCCTCTGCCTTCGGCTCGGGTCATGATCTCAGGGTCCTGGGATCGAGCCCCGCATAGGGCTCTCTGCTCAGCAGGGAGCCTGCTTCCCTCTCTCTCTGCCTACTTGTGATCTCTCTCTCTCTCTTTCCAATAAATAAATAAAATCTTTAAAAAAAATTAAAATCAAAATAAAAAAAATAAGGCCTATGGTCACCTGAAAGTTAATGTGGCATCATATTTTTCTAACCTTCCACCTTGAAGCAAGATGAATGAAAAACTGAAGTCTGTGCAATCTGGTAAAGCACCTTACCTGTGGTAAGTCATCCAAAATAATGAACCCAGCTGTAAGAATCATATGGGAATTCCTGTTGCTTTAAGGACTAAGTGGGCTCAGAGTAGATACTTCATAATTCGTTGATGAACAAATGGACCACTGAATACCTAAATTTCAACAAGTTATTTACTTCACTGGATTAAGTATTTAAAATCCAGATTTCATTTTTACTAAAATTTACCTCAGAAAATGACCCTTGTAACTTCTGCAAAGGACTGCTCATGTTCTTTGATGTTTAATATCAAGAATGAAAGTACACCCTTTGGTTCTCACTAAAATTCTAAAGACGGGTCTTAAAAGTAGAGGGGAAAAATATTTTGTGAAAGAAAAGGTGACACTGCCCTGAAAGGTTCAAATCATCTGAGTCCATTCCTATCTCCCCTTTAGCCCACCACGCATATGCACACTGTAGTCCATAGGTGCCATTGGCCCTTTAATAGTCTGAGCCTTAATGACGAATGGACACACTGAAGAAATAACCACATGGTTCTGTCTGTATTCAGTTAATTGAAGGTAACTATTCTGCTGGTTTGGAATTTGCAGAACAAATAACCAGCTCTCTGATAGCACTTTTCATTAGCAGGCAGTGAATCCAGGGTTGTAGAAAACATCTTGAGGCTACATCCAATGAGGTAATTACCTAAGGCAAGATGGCTATCCAGAGGTGGAAACGGTAATAAATCAGACTTGGGATTTGGATTTAACTTCTTAATTTTTTTTCTTTTTTTTCTTATTTTTTTCTTAATTAATTTTTAATTGAAATTTAATAACTCCATAGATGAGAAAAGTCTTGAGGAAAAACGTTCTAAATCTTAAAATTATTTTGGAAAACAAAGCTGAGACATTAATTGGATAGGCAAGAGGAAGATTCCTTGCTTAGTGGAAAATTACTCCACATTTCTCTGTAAATCAAGATGGAAAAGCACAGTATATTACCTTCAGCAATAAATAGGTGCTAATTGCTCTTAAGACCATATTTCCCCCAACAGTAAGATCTTCTCAGTAAATACCAACAGTCCAAAGTTAAGTTCTTTTAAACTACCATTTGTTTTTCTGCAAACAGCAAACTCATTACAAAGAATCCAATCCAAAGATCAGTGGCTCAGTGCAACCTTCCCTGTAGAGGTCCTTATATGCATCCAGCACCAGAATTATGAAGCTCTAGGGCCAAGATAATAGGCCTGCAGCTTCCAAAAGTAACTCCTGTCGTCTCCACGCTCCCAACTTCTGAGAAGAAATGTCACCTACTTCTCATCTCCCTTGTATTATAAGTGCAAATTCTGGCCTTCCTTAAAGCGAATTTTCCAAAGCAAACAGTGGAGTGGGGAAGATGGAAAGCCAGGCGACAGACATGCTGTCCAATGGCTTCTAATGCACAGGACTTCAGAGCAAAGTGGAAGGCCTCTGGTGTTTCCCTTCTCATTCTAAAATCTGAATATCTGAGGATCATATGTGCAAATTTTGCCTTTGACTGTTTTCTACCAAAGTCCCTGATTTTTCTCTCAAGTCACAGCAGTTCTGTGTCATTCATCGAACAGAATTAATATTAATGACAACCAAAATGCCTGAGAAGGTCTTCAGTGATCATTTTAATTGGACTCCCTCCTTTTAGAGATGAATTATAGCCTCAGGTCATAGAGTGAGTTTGTTGGTAGCATATTCATAACCAGAGCTGGGATTCACTAAGTGATTCTGACCATCCCTCCCAGATCTTTCAAAAAGCATAATTTGTCCTTGCCAATATGCCGGAAGCACAAGGGCCACTGAAGGAATTAACACTCCATCTCTGGAATCCTTCCAGCCCAGGTCAGCTGGCGGTCTCCCTCAGTCTCCTTAACAAGGCATTTCTCCTTCCCTCACCTCCCCTGTTTCCGAAGCCACTCCCCCCACCAATGCCTCAATAGGGCTCTGGTTAGGAAGAGGGAGCTTCTCCAACACAGGAAACTTCCATCGTGACCTCCACCTTATCTGGCTTTCTCTTGGCTTTTTGTTAAAATATTTGTAACTGAATATAGTCAAATATGAGGCCATAGTTGTACCACACAGTTTCAACAAAAATATCGGGTACACTTGATACATCCATACCAGAAAATTCAAAATACTAGCCATTGTGTTCAATACTGAGCACCCTAGACTTTGCAGATACTTTGCCTATAAAAGAGGAATTTTCTTCGTGTTTGTACTAAATGCCAATGAGGTCATGATATAAGTCAAAGAGGGCTCTTAGAAACCAGCACCAACTGCACCAATAACACACCATTGCTGAAGTGAGTGGGGGAAATGACACAAAATCCAATAAAAAATAATTCAGATGGACTGTCGAGTCTCTAAAGAAGAATCCTTCAGGGGAAAAATAACACACACACATTCACACAAACAACCCAGGCTTAATTAAAGTCTGTTCTCTGTCAGCATTGTGTCTAAAGTTTTCACTTCAAATGTAGCAAAATGACCCAAAGTGTCTTTTCTCATTTTCATGTACTTTTCTCCCAGCTATTCTGTCGATAAGCAAACTGGGTCTTCAGTCTGTTTACCCTCCCACAGTCTGACCAACTGAAGGCTAAAAAAACCCCACACAACATGTTTTTACCACTTCCACCCCTACCATTTTGCTGCTTTGTGCAATGAACCTCACATTGGTTCTTGTCTTGATAAATGTCCCTCTACTTCCTACACATCAACCTTTAAAACGATTTAGTCATTCTGTTTTTTAGGTGTCCTAAATTATCCACACTCTATTCATTTCTTTCTTTCTTTTTCTTTCTTTCTTTCTTTCTTTCTTTCTTTCTTTCTTTCTTTCTTTCTTTCTTTCTTTCTTTCTTTCTTTCTTTCTTTTTAAGATTTATTTATTTATTTTAGAGAGAAAGACAGAGAGAATGGGAGGAGGAGGGGCAGAGGGAGAGGGAGAGAGGATTCTCAGGCAATTTCTCAGGGGAAAAATAACACACACATGTTCGCACAACCAGCCCAGGCTTGAGAGCATGGAGCCCAACACGGGGCTCAATCTCAAGACCTGAGAACATGACCTGAGCCGAAATCAAGAGTCAGACGCTCAACTGACTGAGCCACTCAGGCACCCCTCACCCTGTTTGTTTCCAAGTAATTCCCAAGCGCATCTTTGCTGTCTTATCTCCCCTTTCCCCAACCAACAACTTAAGGTATTTCCTTTACAAAACATACACAAACGATTTTACCACATGTGATGGGCCACTCTGGCCCTGGAAGGAACAGCCATGTTGGTTTACAGATCTAGAATGGAAAACCAAAATGTGAGAGTTAAATAGTCTTTCTTTAGTGACTAGGGTAAAAATATCTAGTAACACTGCTTTCAGAATAATTTAAATAGCTCTAGGAGTTTTTTTACTATAAAGGCTGTTAGAAATTACAATATGCTTTTCATTTTAGTCAATTAAAACAGCATCTATTATACAGAATTCCCCAAACCAAATATTAAAATTTTACAGAACAATGTGGTAAATAAACAGTTACCATTTATTGAGCCCCCACTATATATAAAAACCAAGCAACGTAAATGTAGTTTTTTTCCCCTGACATTCATCCTGTAACACAGGAGTTATTGGGTGCATTTTATAAGATTTAGGTAGATTAAGAGGTGGCCAAAGGCCACAAAGCTAGTAAATGACAGAATGGAGATGTGAATCTCATCGTCTCAGATGCTAAATCTCAGACTCTCTTAACTAAGCTATTTCCCGAAAGTGCCTGACATCTTTGAATGAAGAAGGAAGTTTTGGCAGAGAAATGACATTAGGATATCTACCTCTTCCTTATAAACAACATGAAATCCGGCCTCATGTCAAAACCCTGCAAACCTAGAATCTCATATATTTTACAAATTCAAACATGATCTACCCTGTGTGTGCAATCCTGCTTTAGTGACTCAGAGATGCCTAAAGATTTAGTGTAGATCTCTGCCAGATCCCAAAATAAGTTGTTTCATGGCTTTAAAAAAAAGTCATTGTACTTCAACTACAGTAAAACTGTAAATGATCGATACAGATCTTAAGCCATTCAGTCTGGTGGAGGAAATCAATGTGTCTCAGATAAAGCCCAAGATGTTTCAATTCTACAAAGCCCATTTTCTTGACTGTCTATAGACATCTTTGGCTAAGAAAGATGTATTAAGTCCTGGAGGAAAAAACAATACTTGTTCTAGAAAACAAGCATTTTGGGGGATGCAGTAGATGGATGGAAGGAAAAGTCAGGCAATGAAAATGGGAAGCAAACCAGTGTCGTGGAGTTGACACTTTATGTATAATACCAATTTCTACAAGGTAGACTGAAGAAAGTCTTGTCTAATAGAAAAGTCTGTAGCCTAATAGACCATGAAGAAGAGCTGAATTGTTTCTCTTGGGAGCTCTATGATTTTTGTTGACTTATCTGGCCCTCTGAGGAATCAGAACACTGAATTTAAAAGATTAATTTTGTCTTGGTCTCAAAGACATCACTATAGTCACACTTTTTCTCCTCGAATTCTGACTTTGCATTTAGAAGTGTAAATGTGACCATGGCCTTATAATAATGTCTCACGCAGAGAAAACAAAAACATGTTTATGCAGCAACTTCCTCCGCATCTTAAAAAATAAAAGGTGGTTTGATACAAAAAGGGACGCTGAACGTCTTCAATTTCTCTCATGAAATTACTTACCATTTTCTCACGTGGCTGTATTTACCCTCGTATGTCGAGCTTCGTGTTTGAATGGTTTGCTGTGACTCTTCAGAGGGACACTCGAGCAACAAGATCCTATGTGTGTCGCTTTATATTTGGGGAGAGAATTGTTCTTGCTCTAATTATATTGCAAAGGCGACAGCTTCATTAACCAAAGCGGCGGAAATAACAAAAGCATCTAATACTTATTCCACCTCGACATTTCACAGAACCGAATGACTCTTGCCTATTCAAAAACGCCTCTCTGGTGCATTTATTAAAATGAGCTTTCAACAAAACAGTTGACTGGAAAGAGAAGGTAGCTTCAGCTGGGCTAAAGCCTGATTTCCTCTGAGCGCTGAACAGCTTCATAACCTTTAGAAATTAGGAAGTATGGCAGTGTCTGCAGGTTTAGGAATAGCCACAAATGACTCCTGGCAGTTCAGACCTATAGGGCACTTGCTGTATACTAGGATGTTGTCGGTGCTGGTGACACAAAAATGAGCAAGAATAGTTTAAACCGTCAAAGAGTCCATGAGGCTCCTGGGTATGATAAGCACGGGGGTAAGATTTTAAAGATACAGCAGTAATGAATAAATAAACTAGAGGTGGTGATAGCTTAAATATCATCTGGCTTGAACTCCTCATTAGATTGACCAAGAAACTACAATCCAAGTTCATACCTTCCACGAAAAGGGTAAATTCCTCTGTTCATTGTAAGGTGAGTCAGGCAAGTAGAGAGGGACCATAGCTGGTGGCTTTCCTCTGCTAGCCTATTCCTGAGGAAGCCCCAACTAGTCCCCTCATACGCATAAATAAGAGGGGAGAGCTAGATAACTAGCCAGGAGTCTGAGTGCTAACAGCAGAACCCATTTTGAGCCTTTTCTCAGCTCCATCATTGGAAAAACTAGCTATAAGGCATGGTTTCCTTCCTTTCCTTTTTTCTCTCCTTCCTTCCTTTCTTCCTTCCTCTTTCCAATAGTAATAAATATAAGTGTAAATATTTGTTTATTGATTTTTTTGGCAGTAATATTTGCACGCATATAGTTCAAAGCACTTCGTGAATATTTAATATTTAATCCTCCCAGAAATTCTATGAATATTTTTTCTTTTTTTTAGCTCTATTGACATATAAGTGACAGAAATGTAATATATTTAAAGTGGTGTACAACACGATGATCTGATACATGTGTGTGTTGTGGGAGGATTCCCTCCACTGAGTTAATCACCACATCCATCACCTCCCCTATTTACGTTTTTTCTTCTTTCTTTTTTTTCTTTGTGAGAACACGTAGTTCCTACTCTTAGCAAATTTCAATTATACAGTACAGTTATAATCAGCTATTATCATCAAGTTATACACTACTACACCTTCAGCTCTTCCTTTTACAACTGAAAGTTTGTACCTCTTCGCCAACCTCTCTCGTTTTCCCCAATCACCTCAATCTCTGGCAATCACCCTTCTATTCTTTCAATAAGTTCAACTTTTTAAATTTTTTCTGGATTCCACGTACAAGCAATACCATGCAGTTTATTCCTGTGCTCTCTATCCTGTTCCACTGATCTATGTGTCCGGTTTTATGACAATACTATACTCTTTTGATTGCTATAGCTTTGTCATATAGTTTGAAATCAGAAAGCATGATGCCTTCAACTTTGTTTTTCTTTCTAATTATTTTGGTGATTTGGCATCTTCTGTGGTTCCATATCAATTTTAGGTTGTTTCTTCCTATTTCCTTGAAAATGCCACTTGGAGTTTTGATGAGGATTGCCCTGAATTTATAGATGGCTGTGAATACTATGAACATTTTAACAGTATTAAATCTTCCAGTGCATGAACACAGAATATCCTTCCATTATTTTTGGCTTCTTCAATTTATTTCAACAATGCTTTATAGTCTTCCCTATACAGATCTTTCACCTTCTTGGCTAAATCTATTCCTAAGTATTTTATCCTTTTTGATGCCATTCAAAATGGGATTGTTTTCTTAATTTCTCTTTCCAATGGTTCTTCATTAGTGTATAGAAACGCAATTGATTTTTGCATATCGATCGTGTATCCTACAATGTTACTGTATTTCTTTATTAGTTCTAGTAGTTTTTTGGTGGAGTCTTAAGGGGCTTCTTTGTTTGCTATAGTCATGTGGGACTTGTGAACCCAAGCTCCATTAGCTTTCAGGGTTAGGGGGCCCGATTTGGGGAACTGTCCCTTAGGTAGCAGCCTTAAAAATTGGATCCTTAGATGTGTGGTCCAAACATTTCACTCCTCAAGGAAAAGCTGGGAGTTGAGGGTTCCCTCCCAACTGTATGGTGCTAGGCTGGAGGTAGGGTTTAGGGCATGTCTCAGCCTTCCCTACTTGTTTCAAAGTGAGTATCTCCCCAGTTGCCTGATGTATAGGAGTGACTCAGCTAGGTTCTGGATTTCTCTCAGAGGAAACTGCTTCATGTGTAGTTGTATATTTGGTGCATCAGTGGCAGGAGGAAAATTCAGAAGCCTCCTATATTGTCATCTTGATGCTATGAATATCTAATGTAGATACTATTATTATCCCCTTTTTATGGAGGAGAAAACTAAGGCTCAGAAGAATTAAGGAAATTGCCTATGGCCACTCATACAATAAGTTTGGGAGCCAGAATTTGAATCCAAGCATTCCAATCCAGAATCTTCATAACCCCTATACCACTGGTTCTCAACTTGGGGTGATTTTATCCCCAGGGGATATTTGGCAATGTCTGAAGATAATTTTCACTGTCACATCTAGAGGGAGAGAACACCACAGTAGAAGTCAGTAGAAGCCAAAGATATTGCTAAACATCCTATCATGCATAAAACATTCCTTCACAACAAAGAATTATTCAGCCCAAACTGTCAACAGAATGGAAGTTGAAAACCTTTCCTCTATATTTTCCTGCCTCTAGAATCAGTTGTACCCCAGCTATGAAAAATGTGGTCAGCAGGCTAGTAGCATTGCATCACCTAGAACCTTGTTAGAAAAGCCCATCCCAGATCTATTAAATTAGAATCCACATTTTAAAAAGATCCAGATGATTCATCTGCACATTGAAGTTTGAGAGGCAGTGAATTATACTTTTAGCTCTACCATTCTGTGATGGGTCTTGAATGAGACGAATTCCATATACCAGTCTAAACTTTATGTTTAAGCACGGAGAAGAAACGTCAGGAAGATAGTGGAGGAACATGGACAGATCCAGCAGGGATGTAATATTAGGGACTGGAATTTTCTTCAACAGATGGTTCTTAATAGATGACTTCCCCATAATGATGAGAGATTGCAAACAATCGTGCCAGTATGCCAAAAAGACAAATGGCCCAGAAAAAAAGAAATGCATAGCCTGTGGACTATGCTTTTCCTTGGTGTGTGCAAACATTACAGAATGGATCTACATAAAAACACAAACATCCCATTAAAAGAATTCATCAAGCAGCTAACTTGCTGAAAATTGTTGAAAAAAGAAAATAGACTGATATTTTTACTTTTTAATTGTTAATTTTGGTGTCATATAAACTGACTTTCAAAACCAGTCTAACTCTCGCTGTCCCTTCTGGGCATACAAAATGCATTGACTTGTGCTCCAACCACAAAAGATCCCATCTGATTGGTAAGCGACGGTACACAGAGCTCTTGTCTGACTAGATCCAAGCACTCTCAGATCCCGATTCCAAGTTCTATTATGCATGTTAAACCATTCCTTAGGACCCATTGTCCCCTTATTTGTAATAAGGATTTATTTAATATTGGCTTTGTGTTTCTATGTTATTATCTTATTATTCACACCATTGTTTTAATCCACTTCGGATCCTTATGGGACTATTGATGAATAAATATCTGAAAAGAGAGGCATTGAGATAGAAGTGATAAATTGGACGTAGGGGACCACAAAGAATGCAGATGTTTAATTTGAACTTCCTAGGTTTCTTTGAAAACCCTGACCTAAGGAAGTTAAAATTATATGATAAGTATAATTTTGTTACTAATGGTCACCAACTCCCCCCAAAAGTGTGATCATCTGAAGCAGGAACACACTCCCACTTTAAGGCTCTCAACCCATTTCTGGAGACGAAAGACAGAAAACCATGTATGTTTTCTATACACATAATGTTACACTCCTGATTTTAAGCATCTCCTATAAAAATATTTTTAGCAAAATAAATATATACATTTTTCTTTTTCTTATGCTTACAGGACCCTGTCTGCTATAGCCATCAAAGACAAGAAAATGTATAAACACACGCAAACACCTCGATAGACAATTACACTGCAGAATGGACACATCAACAACTCGATGTAACAGAATCAGTTCTTTTCCCACTCTGAAAACATGTGTCCAAACATTGGTTGTGATTGAAACCACTTGTTCCATGATCGTGTGTCATCCAGCTTGTGCCTGAATTTATCTTACAATCTTCAAACTTAGTCTATCTAACATGTTTGGCTAAAAGAATGCTGTTGTACCTTTCCTCATGCAAGTGATAGTTACGTGCTTCTGTCGAGCACTACTTGAAGCTTTGCCTCAGGAAGAAAGCCCTTGCAGCTCTCCTTTTATCTAACTCATCCCAGGGATAATCCCCCAGGAAGTGCCTGGATGGCTTGACTGTGCTATGGGAAACTAAATCCCTGTGCTGTGTTAACTGAGCTTCAACCTTATTGTTGGAAGCAAGCCTCACCTGGCATTTGATACGAATCATGGACACCAGAGAAATAACTCAGCGAGCAGAATTGTCATCTGTGGACAATCAAGTCTCACTGGACACAACCCACTGCTCAGTGTTCCTTTAACTTGTGCTGAGATGTCACACCTGTGGGCCAGCTCACACATCTTTCCAAGGACTTGCTAGGTTTAGTTTTCTCCCTGTCTATAAATGCAACATATGTTAGCAACACTCATTGACAGATTTCAGCAGTATTTTTCCCCTAGTCGAGCTGTTAGTTCAGTTGTCAAATGCAGGCTTTTCCCTTTAGTCTTCAAAGAATTCAGAACCACAATCAGAGCTAGAGGAAAATAGCAGAGGAGATGGACAGCATAGCCATCAAAATTTTCCAGCAGTTGCTTGGCTGTTGATATACACGGCCTGCCCTCCTTCCATCTCTCCCCCAACTAGAATACTGAAGAAATGTCCTTGAACTTAATAGACAGAAACAAAGGGAAGACACCAATACAGATGAAGCAGTGGTCAAATGGAAGTTAATCATAAACTGTCTAGTTAATTGGGGTTAGTAATTTTCTATGGTTCATACATAGCCTCAATGACCCCCACATTATGTCTGGGCTCTGGCCAAGAGGCCAGAAAGACTCACCATTTTGGTTAAAATGGTTTAAAGAAAACCATTATTGATCCACATAGCTGACAGAAAACTGGACATGAATTACATCATGCTAGGTCCTTCGAGGAGCATAGTAACTTAATAAATCTTTGTGGGAGGCATTGCCTCATGTTCTTTGTATAGAATTTTGTACCCTTATCTACTATTAACACCTACCTGAAATAGAAGGAGTAAAGTTGATCTCTTGGTGAATGACTGCGTTCGCCCAAATTCCCTAGGATCCGGTATCTGGTCAGTCCCCGAGGCCACATGCCCTCAGCCTGTTCACGTCTGGCAGGCTAGCAGAGCATGTTTCCTTCACGCAGGGGATGGCTGCAACCCTCAAGGACAGCACGCCCGTTGCGATGTCACCCTTATCTCTGAAACTTATCCATCATTGGAGTGCAAAAGGTAGCATGACTAATGGTGATTAGGAGGCCACATGGTAGGATGGAAAAAGAACTAGATTTGGAATCAGAAGGCAAGTAATCTTGTTCCAGTTCTAACCCTTACTAGCTAACAAGACCTCAGGCAATCCTCTTCAAGTCCCTGTCCTCAGTTTCTCATTTGTAAATGTGGAGACTGATAATGCACCATGCCAGGTTGTTCTTAAATAAAATAATATGTGAAAGCACTTTGTAAACAATGAAACAATATACACATGTAAGAGATTATGTGTAATTAGTAATCAAAATTTAATATTTTGTGATTACAGGATTCAACTAATTAGCTGACTCCCATAGAGTTACATGAACTTATTTTCCAAAAAAGGTCAATTAAACAAAAACCCTGGTCTCCTTGGTCAAAAGTGCCTTAGCAGAATGTTTATTCTTCCAATATGGTTGTAATTGTCTTGAGACTCCAGCATACACTTGAGCCAAGTAATACCGTCAAAATTTTGCATCTACATTGATTTATCCATATTCCCATGTTTCTCATGGCCCAGCTAGAAAAATGAGTAATGACAAAAATAAATGCTGCTCCCTTGACATTTTCTGGTTTCAGAGGCCTCTTTCAGCCACATTTGACCGTGAGCCATGAATCTCAGAAAAAGAACCTTCATCTCAACCTTCCCTTGGAAAGTAGGTGAGGAAAATGGATAGATTAGGCTCAAATATAACCTCAGCTGAAGCTGGTGTGGGAAGACTCCCGGTTAAGGAGTCAGAACACCAAGGCTGTGTCCGGCTGTGGGGAAAGCACTTGTTACACCAACATGACATCTAACCTTTATGGAATCTGTTTCTCCATTTATTAAATGGAGGAAAGAAGGGATTAGAGTTCAACTGTTTTCAACTTTTTGGTGGGTCGTGGATCTCTTTAAATATTAAAAATCACAACCACTGTATGAGGAGGTATTAATATTATGTCCACCTTATTAATAGGTCACTGAAGCTTAGATTATGTAAGTAACAGAAAATAAAATTTGCACTCAAGTTCAGGGAATTCAAGAACCACATGGATGATCTATAGAAGACTTCAGGTTAAGAGTCTCAGATTTAGAGCCCTTAATATTTCTCTCTGTGCATTTCTTTTCTCAAAGTGTGAGTACATGTTCTACTTGGGTCACACACAGTACATGGCCTGGTGTGACCCATTTCCTTCTAATAATAGATGGAAAATTACCTGCCAGTGGATATGCAACACTACTACCCAATGAAATAACAACAAACCATCATCTTTTCAAGTAATGCCAATTATCTCTAAGTAATAAAAATGAATTCACTTTGTCCTGATGATATCCAGAGAAGCTGCTGCCAGTAGGCCCTGAATTTGCCCTCAGGCCACTCTCTTCCTAAATGCAAACGAGATTGGACAGTTTTGTCAGGGACCAGGGATTCTTATCATTTGAGTTCTCCCCTGTAGAGAGCACAACTTTTTCAAACCCAAATCAGTATCAATCAAACATTAGACTAAAATAAACACATTTTCAGACATCCAAATTCTCCAAAGATGTTGCTTCTATGTGCTTTTTTTTTTTTTTTTAGGAGATTGCTAGAGGTTGTGCTCCATCAAAACAAAGAATTAAATCCAAAAAGATCAAAACATGAAATCCAAGAAGCAGGAGCTGTAATGCTAGAGGAGATCTCTCTGAATGACAGCAGAGTCC
Source organism: Potos flavus (assembly GCA_028534135.1). NCBI lineage: Eukaryota > Metazoa > Chordata > Mammalia > Carnivora > Procyonidae > Potos > Potos flavus. Next base: position 104,089,186 of record CM052899.1, read on the forward strand.
CGGGACCATAGCTAAGCAGAAAGGAAGGTGTGTAGAAATGGATTGAAGGTTAGTTTACAGAACCATTGGAGGATGTAGGAAATCTTAACCAGAAACTTGAAGAAAGATAAGCAAAAGAAAAAAAAGGGGGGGGGAGGGGGTAATTATTCATAGCAAAAATAAAAGTTGTCACCCGAAGTACAATTAATATTTACAAGGACAAAATAATGAAGACCCTGATGATGGACTTAATCATGAAGCTATTTTACAAGTTTTCAGGAAGAACAAAGGTGTCTGTGAGTGAAGAGCGGTGTAAGAAAGCAAAATCTTCACCGTCTACAGTCAATAGGTAACATCTAAAACATAATATGGGTTGGAGCAGTAGTGTAAATAAACATGCTATTAGAAATATTTAGGTAATTACCAGAATCGATAGCTAAGAGTTGAAAATGATCGTCCCTGGGGAGTGGAAAATGAGATGGTGAGAAGATAAAGTGAACCTCGTGCTATCATTTGACTTTTTAAATTGTGTACAATAAATCCTTTGATAAAAATAAAAAGTAAACATTGACAAGATAATAAAGGAGACTATAAAATAGACAACAGTCCGATCTGCCCATTTCTGGAAGGAGTTCCATGCCGCCCCTGCTTCTGCCCACAGATCATTACGCTGTTACGTTGCCCAGTAAGCAATTCACACAACTTCTGAATTTATGCGCTGTAAACTAAAAGCAAAATGGCACCCGAATTAGGAATCCTTACTAGACATATGTTGAAAAGGAGCATCCCCAAGGCAATTGGTTGCTAAAAGGAAATGTCCTAAGTCGCTACTGCCTAATCAAGGCTTGAAAACACTCTTTTCACCCTCGCCAGTGTGATGGATTATTTCCACCTCAGAAAAGATAATGAAGAGCATGCATTCAGAGTGGGTCTCTTAGTGTAAACACAGGTTTTGTCCACTCTGTCCATTTAGCAGCTAAAAATACTGGACTTCAGCATGTAACAAATGAAACCAGAGTAACAGACTTATTTTAGGAGGAATCGTTGTGGTTTCTCCAACCACAGACCTCAACCCCCATGACAAACATCCCACAAGTTCATGCTATGAACACTGAGGAAACCGAAGAAGACAAGGCATGTGGTTTATTCTCATTGTTACTAGGAAAACAACTCTAAGTACAAAGCCTATTTAAATGCATGAGTTTTGGGATCAATGTTCTCTAGTCTACAAAGTGTGTTTATACACATATTTCGCCTTTAAATTTTTACAGGTAGCCCACCACACATCTAATGCACATTTCCCACTCTACTGCCAATATGCAATACATTCAGAGACAGGAATCTCGCTTCTTCCAAAAGTAACCCTATTCTGTACACCCCTGAGAGTTGGTAAGATCTTTCTTTGATCTATGGCTTAGTGACTCCCACCAAAAATTCTTTTATTTCCTTTGGAGTCATTAAGAAAAAAAAAAAAAAAGGAATCTAACCTCTCTTCCACATTACAGCCCTTAGAATATTTGATGACAGCTTCCATTCCTTCTACAAGTTTCCTTTTCCCTCCACTCTTCCCCGACAGGCCCCTCAACAGTTTTTTCAGCATTTTCTCATCCACTGTGCCCAGATTCCTTTCACTGGCCAGAGTGCTGTGAAGAATAGCTCTCCATAGGCCTTTGAGCAGGAGTATCAAAGTCAGGAAAACCAGGGTTTTAGTCTTGCATCTACTCTGTAGGTGTATGACTTTGATCAAGCAGTTTTGGAGCTTCAGTCTCCTAATCAATAAAAAAGGGTAATAACAATACTTATCTCTTAATGATATAACATGAGTCAAGACTGATCAAGATGCCTACACCAAAGTAGATATTAAGAAACTGCTACAGAGCTGCTGGGGTAGTCCAGCACAAATGTGTGCTGCTTTGTTGATTCTCTGTAAAGGGATATGCTCAAGTCTCAAGATACTCTTCTAAGCCTGATCTGACCACTGTCAAGCAGTATCATAATCTTGACTCCTGGGCAGCATGACTGTTAGATTAGGATAAACTCAGTGTTACATCAATTATGTGAAATGAAGGCATTGGTTTTTTGTAGAGTTGAGACTACTCAATTTTTAAAAAATATAATCATTTTCCATTTGTTTGTTTTGAGGGGCTGGGGGAGAAAAATTAGAAAACGCAGAGAGGCAGAAAGAACTTGAAAATGTCTCATATTCCTACCACCAGAGATTAATCAGAATTTTAAAACTCTGAGTATATAAGACATTTTTTATATCAATTTCAAAAGGAGTATTTTGAAAAGTTGGGTTTCATAAGGCTAACCTATTTCCAACCATCACTGGGAAAATACATATAAAGTCATCTCTGGAATCCAGGAGGCAGAACACTAACCATGGATTCTTGTACCTTTCCACTTAATTTCTCCACATAATTGCCAATTATTGAATGATGAAGATGAAGAAGAAGAAGGAGGGGGAGGAGAGGAGGAGGAATAGGAAGAAAAAGAGGAAGAAGAAATGTTTTCTAGGTGTTTTCAGACACAACTATAATAAGTATGCTTTGTGGAAATCAGGCAAACCATTTTAGCCTGCCCCTTGTGTTTACAGAGAAGAATCATAATGTCAACCCAAGAGTAAAATTCTAATTACTGAGTAGTGAGTAGGTTCTGGAGAAAGAAAAAAGGGATGTATCCAGTGAAACCAGTTTGTTGCAAAGGAAGCTGCCTGGTAAACTCAATTTTTTTACATGATGGAAGATGTACACTCGGGGCACCTGGGTGGCTCAATTGTTAAGCATTTGCCTTCGGCTCAGATCATGATCCCTGGGTCCTGGGATCGAGCCCAGAATCGGGCTCCCTACTCAGCAGGAAGCCTGCTTCTCCCTCTCCCACTCCCCTTGCTTGTGTTCCCTCTCTCACTGCCTCTCTCTCTGTCAAATAAATAAATAAAATCTTTTAAAAAAAAGTACCTATTTTTTTAAAAAAAGAAAGGTGTACACTCAATGAAAAATACATTTAAAAAATAATGGAATGTGGGGTGCCTGGGTGGCTCAGTGGGTTAAAGCCCCTGCCTTCGGCTCAGGTCATGATCTCAAGGTCCTGGGATCAAGCCCCGCATCGGGCTCTCTGCTCGGCAGGGAGCCTGCTTCCTCCTCTCTCTCTGCCTGCCTCTCTGCCTACTTGTGATCTCTCTCTCTCTGTCAAATAAATAAAATAAAATCTTAAAAAAAATAAAAATAAAAACAAAAGAAAATAATGGAATGAAAGCAATGTCAGAAAAGCTAAAATTTTAGTCAAAAAAGCTAAATACAATAAAAGAGACCTTTTATGTTAGATTTAAAGCAAGTAAAATCAGGAAGGTAAAACATCCTTGATTATAGAAGATGGTGTTAACAGATGTCTGAATGAAGATAGAAGTCTTTCTTTTGCATTCATCTTCCCCAGGGAGAGGGAGTGTGGTCTTTATATTAGAAAGCATAAATGAACATTCGCGTCCTCTCCAACTCAAACAGAAGGGATTCTAAGGATATTTCGCTTTTCAGCAGATTGCTGGTGCCCAGGGTAAATACCACCAGACGTGTGTTCTCAAATCCAAAAAACTTCTTGGAAGTTTCATAACGAAGAGGCAACTTTTCACAGAATGGTGTATTTGACGTCAAAAGACAGAAAACATTATATTCGTGTTAACTTTAAACAGAGCGAAGAGCAATTTTATTTACGTTAAAAAATGAGTTTATTTGGGAACAGCAGAAGGATGGCAATGCAGCCAAGCAAGCTATGGCAGACCATAGGCCAGTCTGAAGAGACAAAGGGAAAGGCAGCTTTTATTAGGTTTTAGGAGCATATTGGGGAGGGTTGTTCTGAACAAAAGTTTAGTGGAGAAGAACAAGTTTGAGGTCGTGGCAGTTTCTCATTGGCTGTCAGCGGGAGCTAGTGCTTTGTCGCTGGGGCAGGGAGGGACCTTCCTTCCTTTTCTTAAAAGCAGGAGTTAAAATTCCTATGTGATCAATGTTTTCCCTTAAGGAAATAATTCTCATCTTCCTTCTCTCTGCTGGTCATGCAGGCTGCAATGAGTATGCGTGAGAGCGCCCCCTTCAGGGCTTCCAACTCCATTTTAAATAAAGTTTCTTTTATTTATTTTCAAATTAGAAATATGGATATGCATACCCATAATATGACAAATGTATGCGAAGAATTGTACTGTTATCTACAACTGGAAATAAAAACTTTAAATCAGAAGGCCAATGTTAGGGACCCCTGGATGGCTCAGTTAAGCATCTGCCTTCGCTCAAGTCATGATCCCAAGGTCCTGGGATCAGGTCCCGATTCAGGCTCCTTGTTCAGCAGGGAGCCTGCTTCTCCCTCTCCCTTTGCCTGCCATTCCCCCTGCTTGTACTCTCTTTTTCTCTCTGACAAATAAATAAACAAAATCTTTAGAGAGGAAAAAAAGAAGGCCAATGTTAAAGGAGTATAACTTTCAGCATTTCAACAGCAGTCATGTTTGTTTCTCAAATATCTAAAATCGCAGATTGCTCACACATATATGATTGATTTCATTTCAGAAAGTTTGCTTAAAAGTCAAGAAATTCAGATCATGTTCTGAGTTACATTCGGAAGGATGAGCCAAACTTCTTTTTCACTCAAAAAAAAAGGCAATGATTCTCCATATTAGTCAGTGTGCTGTGATTACTTAGAATTCAACGATGAGCAAGCATTAAATTCCTGAAAGATACCAGGACAAGTGTAAAGATCATTTAACTAACATTAAGGGGAAACAATTTACAATGTTTTAACAGAATAAGTTAATATGTTATATTAGTGCATCACGAAATTGCTTTTAAATTGATTATTCCTTACTTAAAATTCTCAGTGCTGTAAATGTAATGTGATATCCATGTGCTTTTTTCATCAATCAAATAAAGAGCAACCAAAAAAAAAAAAACCTTTTAAGTGAATCAAAATTTAAATCTATGGTATATATTTGTCTATGTCTATCTATATACACAGTAGAGTTTTTTCTTTTTTGTTTGTTTTATTTTGGTTTTTTTTGGTAGAGGATGTTGGGCCACGGGATTTTTCCCAAGAAACATGCTTTTGACCTGAAATGATTATATGTCTCTAAGAATGATCAGATCCACCTTGGTAGTACCTCGGTGCTGTTGTTTTATGACCTAAGGTACCCTCAGACCAAAATAAATTTATGGAAATAACTTTATATGGGATTCGAGACAAGGAGTGCAGGACTGTGTAATGAATGCAATATTTTAAAAATTAGTATACTTTCTACTCGTTCTAAGTACATTTTCTAAAGCATTTGGTTTTCTGTTTTTGGGTAGGGGAGAAGGTGTGGCTAGTGATTAGAAATACAAAGAAACAGAGTAAATTCTGATGTTCAGACTAAGATAAGGCAACAAGATCCAGCTTCTGTCTTGAGAGATGATTTTCTAAATAATTAAATCCTGACCTCTTTTGACAAATCAGTCACCAAGCCAAGAGGAGTCAGTCCCACAGTCTCTCTAAAGTATGGAGAAGATAACCTTGTCCTCCAATAAAATAAGTTTTGCTTAGAATCAAAAGGGAAAACAAGATCTAAGGGAAGTAAAGGGAAACTATTCCCCTCCCAGGCCCAGTGATTGTGGAAAGAAGAAAACGAGGGAAAAGTGAGAGAGTAATGTGACCTGATGTGGGTCCTCGGATCCCCCTCTGTAAGTGTGTCCCAGATAGGGAGAACAGTGTCATATCGTCAAGGGCAAACTTAGGTCAGAAATAGTCTATTGTCTCCACTCCCTGTTAGGAATCAGGTAAGTAAGAGATGGCTTGTTCTCAGAGCTCATGGAGAAGTAAATACTTCTAGGGCGAGGGGGATGGGAGGTGCTTCTCAGTAGACTCATCACAAAGAACTCTGTGAAAAGAACTGTAGAGCAGACTCCCAGAGTCAAGGCCAAATGCCATTTCCCACCAGACTTGAGAGATCACACTAGCTCTAGCAAGGGCAGTCATGATACTAAGCCAGCTTCATCTCCAAGGCTATAGGAGCCCAACCCAAGTGACAGTTACACTGGCCACAAGCTTCAGCTGTGTATGACAGCAGACAAGCAACACCAGGTCAACAAGGAACATCCAGTGTGGAGACCTGGAATCTTCTCCACCTCCGCAAGACCGCATAAACCACTCCCCTTCTCCATGCACTTTAGGACACAAAGCAGGGACAGCGGGAAACTACCCAATTGGATTGCTTAAATTACTACATCTGAGTAAGCTTTAAACCACAGAGAACATTTAAATTTTTACTTGCTAATTAGTAAATAGAGATTTTGGAGGAAGACCAATTAATTATGGAGGCAATAAAGAAATTGCATTTTTGTCGTACATTCTAATCGTGAGATGAATTACATTTGTGAATCTGCTACCCCTGGTTCTGCCCACTGCCAAAAAATTTTGGTTCAAATTGTCAGTAAGTTCCACCCCAACAATGGATCTTCCCATACCAAGATGTTGTGGCTACTTCCTAAGGACTGCAGAAAAAGAGTGAACCCATACACTCCTAAAGTAACCATAGAGTTCCCCTAGGTATAAATCTATATAAACATCTCCAAAGATGCGACTTTAGACTCTCACACTTCGTTTTCTCCTCCAAAGAAGCAGGGAAAACACTTAGTTCCAGCTCTTGGCCTTGTCTCCATTCTGCTGGAGTCTTGCTTCTTCCTCCTGTTTCTAGGTGTCTCCTCTGCATGTCTCAAGCTTGCTTGCCTCATGTCCTAGATGTTGTTTTCTTTTGTCAGTGTCTCTGCTTAGTGTCTCTGCTAACATACATGCCACTATGATGAGTCTTAGGGACACCTGGCTGTCTCAGTGGGTTAAGCATCTGACTCTTGGTTTCAGTTCAAGTCATGACCTCAGGGTAGTGAGATCGAGCCCTGCGTTGGGCTCCATGGTCTGCTTGAGATTCTCTCCCTCTGCCCCTCCCCTCTCTTGCTATAAATAAATAAATAAATAGATAAATAAATAAATAAATAACATCTTTAAAAGAATGTATCTTAAACAGTCCCTGCACATTTTCCCCCAGATTTATGCTTGTAATTACGTTTTTGTCAGTAGTAGTTTCTCCATTTATTACTTGCTGCTTTGGATGAATTGCTTGGTTTTTTAGTATTTTTCATTACTCTTCTTCTGAATATTTTAAACTTTGGTACTTACATGAGTACATTGCCTTTGGCTAGTTAAATTAGAGTTTAGAACTTTAAAAAGTTGTATTTAATGAGATCGTAGGAAAATTTGGCCTGGGGACATTTCACAGTCTAATAATTAAGATTTTTATTCCTCTGTGAAATCCAGCAATAATCTCTCAAATGCAGTCAAATCACATAAAAAATAAAAGGAGCAGTGTCTTTTCTGTTCTGTTTTTATATAAACAAATTTTTTAAATACCAAAAATTAAATGGAGAATAGGAAAATAAATATTTCATTTCCATGAGATGGACACTGAAACCAATAAGCAATGCATTAGAGAGATCAAAACTGTCTATGTTTTCTTGTCTCATGGCCTGGATGTGGCTTCATTTTATCAGGGCCCGTATTGGCAAGCCTCTGGCTGACAGGACCTAGACGCAAGAGAGAGCCCAGACCTTCTCACCTCCCTGCCGTGTCTGCTCCTCTGGAATCCGAGGTAAAAGAAAGAGATGCAGACTGAAGGAATGCAATTTGCTCACGTAAGAGCACATTCCCCAAGTAATATTCATGCACTCAAAAATAATCGATCTCCTATTTTGTATAAGGTATTGGCCTATGTACTCTAGCATTTCCACCTTCCAGGGGCTCCCAGGCTAGGAGAAGGAGATAAGAGGTGCAGAAATTACCCTAGGGACAGGGAAGAAAGAATGGCTGCCGTAGGCACGCTCCCAACAACAATGCTAGAGAAGATTGGAGGAACAAAAAGGCTTCCAGGGAGGTGTTTGAGAAAGGATTCACAAGGAAGATGGCTTTCATGTTGAGCCTTGAAGGTTGGGTATGATTTCCCAAAGTAGACGTGAGGATGGTGGCTTGTACAGGTGCAGAGCAAAATAAAAATTAAGACTTGGAAGACACTATATCTGTTCACAGCACAGAAGTTACCAAAACATCCAAGGATAGCAGGAGAGCAATGGAAGAGCTTCAGCAGAGTGAAGGCAGAGAAAGTTCTGGGGAAGAGAAGGAAAGGTCAATTAGATTGTTGGTCTGTCTCTCTCAGCCCCGGTCTGGACTCCCAAGGCGCTGTCAGGACAGCAGGACCATCTTCAAGAACTGCACGACTCTGGAAGGTAGGTTTGTTCAACAAACAATAAAGTAGGCTGTTTAAGAACATAATCCCCCGGCCCAGGAGAAGCCGACTGTGTTAGGGTGCATTGCCTTTCTACTGTATGAGTTCGAGTTGGCTATTTAAGAATCTGTGCCTCATTAGAAGTAAAAATGTAAACAAGATCAGATGAAATTTACATGAAATGTTTTATGCAGCTGAGTTTTCCCTGAAATCCAAAGGGGCTGGATAGAAACAAAAACAATGAAAGACTGTTAGCGACGTCAAATTTTTATAAGATCCCTGTATATTTTGGCCATGATTTTGCAGCCAGACCGTAAGCTAGAAGAAGACACCATTGGCTCATATTCCATACAAATTATGCCATTGTCTAGAACAAAGTCATTGGGTGGCCAGTTAGACTTCTAAAAGGATTATTCCAAGGAATTTGAAGGACTGCTTGTATTACCATTTAGAAATAAGTTTGTGATTAATGTGAAAGCAAAAGAAAATTTTCTGGAAGAAAAAAAGTGGTATAGATAGTCATTGTTTATCAAGACTGCACACAACACCACTACCCTTGTTATACCTGCGAAAGCACAACTCCCATGGAGACAATTGTTCAGCAGATACAGTCCTGCTCCAACAAGACCTTGGTATCCACAGAGAAAGCACAGAGTCAGAGACCAACGGGGAGAAAGGGGCAGCATACCGCGGCTAGACTTTGCAAATCCTCCTGATTGTTCCGTGCTACATTGTTTATTGTGAGACTGAACCACCCACTTTCCTCAATAAATGTAGTTTAAATGGCTGTTGAGAAAGAAAAAATCACAAGGCCAGTGCACATTGAAAGATGACCTAAATTTTCCTCTTAATGATTTAATAAGTGCTTGACTAGAAACAGGGAGAGAAAAAAAAGACTTCAAGGGAAAAGATGAGGTGGAAGCTTATCATACTTCAGGAAATTGGCACTGAGAGGAAATGTCCATTTTATCTTCTATACACATGCTTGGTCATATGCAAATTTACTACACAGTCAATGTAAGTACAGATTAGGAAAATGAATATTTTGGGGGTGCCTGGGTGGCTCAGATGGTTAAGCATCTGCCTTCGGCTCAGGTCATGATCCCAGGGTCCTGGGATCGAGTACCGCCTCAGACTCCCTGTTCAGCGGGGAGCCTGCTTCTCCCTCTCCCTCTGCCGTTCCCTCCGCTTGTGCTCTCTGGCTCTATCTCTCCGTCAAAAAAGAAATAAAATAGTTAAAAAAAAAAAAAAGGAAAATGAATATTTTTAAATGAGGCCGAACAACAGCAACAGCAATGACAAAAACTTTCCAACTCTATTTGCCTTCAGGAAAACAAACTTATTTTACAGGTGCTCTCATCACATGGAATGACAGATCTAGAAGAGGAATGAATCTTTATCTGTGACTTTAGGAAGGATAGGTGCGGAGTTCTTTAATAATTCCGCTGCCAAAAAAATCATAAATTTGGGCCTGGCAGATCTGTTCTTTTTAAAAGAATACACATAACCAATCAAATCAGCCACCAATTTTTGAGGTGTTTATCGGACACTTATTACTTCCCAGATATTGTTTGGACCATGTGGAGTCTGGTGACAAAAAACTGAGTTAGACACATTCCATCTCCTCAAAACTCACCACCTGGAAGTAAGAGGAAGAAGTAGGGACAGGTAACTGAAAAACTAAAATACATTATGGCAAGTGCTATTTAAAAAAAGAAGAAGAATGCGGAATAAGTGCTGGTAAGGTGTAGATGTCAGGAAACATAATTCTGGTTCCTTTTTTTTCCCTCCACCTTAAATCAAAATCTTTCAAATTCTTCTCTCATCCAACACACCCCAAGATAGACCTAAATGTTATCCTGGATACACTGAAGAACATCAACTGACATGAGAAGCCTATCTTTTCATTCAAGGAAGGAAGGTGAGGGCATCCTACTCCTTGAACAGAAAATCAAGAATATGCCTTCTTTGCTACGATTATTTCAGCTTCTTATAGGGTGGTCAAGCAGGTCCCATTTTCCCCCAAGTGTCTTTTCCAAGATACAGGTGTTCTAAGAGCCTTCATCTTATCCCCCACTAGACCATTGGCAGGTTACCTAACGTCTCTGAACTTCAGTTCCTCCGTCTGTAAAATGGCCACAATAATAATCCCTACCCCACATAGCTGCTGTCAGAATTGAATAAAGTAGCAATGCCAAAAGACCAAGTCAAGTGCCTGGAATCTTTAATAAATGCTTAATAAATATTCACTCTGATTAAATAACTCAATTCCTGAAGATTGTACCTATTATAATGTCCATAATATCCCAAAAGGCTTATTTACAGTTATGAGACAGGCAAAGTAATATTCTATTGGATGTTAAGTGTATTATTCTGCTTGGTACCTAGTGTTAAAAGCTACACTGCCAAAATTCCCTTTTAAAGGTACCGAATTTCCAGCAAGCATCTTATTGCACCATAGTTAATTGGTCTTTTAAGTTAATACACAACTCCTTCTATTCTAAAGCTGAACAAAGAAAAGACAGACCACAGTGGCAGCTCAGAACAGCAACGATATTGGTAACGCATGATATCCAGGAGGAGTAGGAGGAGACGAATTTGAGGGGAATGTTTCCCATAAGGGAGGATTCCCTGAAAGGCAGCTTTACTGACCACGATTTTGGTAAGAATCAGTAAGCATGAGCACTCGAGAATAGGGGTTTCAGGCTGATGAGTCTTTCTATTGGATAAGGATGTTCAAATGAAAAACTGAAGGACACATTAGAAAAATATTATAAAGAAAAACTAGTCCTTCCAACACAGTGCCATGGCCTTGCTGATACAAAAGCTCGCATTTTGGAAGTGAGAAGAGTGTGAGAGAATCCTTTGGTTCGAGGGCCTATGGTCTGAAAACATCTGGCTCATAACAGCTTTAAGCCATTCCTTTCCAAAAATGTGCTTGTGATCCCAGAATGTACACTTAACCTACAGTTTTGGCAGCCTCCCCTCCCTACTGCCGTGCTCTTACTCTTTCTAATCCTGGGAATGCTTCCCCCATGTCCTCTTCCTGACTCTCTCATCCGTGAAGACCCCCCACAGATGCCATGCTCTCCCTGGAGCCCCCTGCGGGCCTTCAGTTGTGACTTCTTGGTCCTCTGTATTTTCATGACATTGAGTTTCTATCCTGATTCCACCTAACTGCACACTAGGAAGAAATGCAATCCGTGTCTGCCTCTTCTAGAGGTGAGCTTTTCAGGTTTCCAGATTCTTCCTTCCATAGCGTTCTACGTAGCGCCCTGCCCTCGGGAGGTATTGGACCATCTCTCTGAAGCGAGTGGGTGAAACGAAGGGTGCGTGGCTTCAAGTTAAACCGCGCGCTGTTCAGCCTCGCACAACAGGAGTGTTGGCGGATCCTGCGCTGGCCAGACAGCCATCTTTTTTTTGAAAGCCTCCTTCGTTCACTTGTACTAACACCTCAGAGGCCTCGTGAATTATTGAACCATAACCCAGCTGCTGAGCTTAAGATGACCTACTTTTAAACTTAAGACCGGTGAACCAATTCACAAACGGGATAGGCAAAACTGTTTTCAGAGCCTGCTCCTGGATGCAGCCTTCGTTGGAAGAACATTTGCTGGGCGCCCTCGGTACTGATGGGCTCATCGCCACGTTTGGAGCTTCTTTCACCAAAGGTTAGCGTTTAGGAGGAAAACAAGAATACACATGACCATTGCCTCCCTGCTTCACCTCTGCCCTTCGTGTCACTCTGCCAATGAGCTCTGCCCTCCCCGCGCTAATATTGCACCCCGTCTGCTCTGCCTTCGCTGCCTTACCTTCTTCTTCTCTTTTTATTTAAAAATATTAAAAATATGTTGCTTAAAATTTCCCAGCATATTATTATATCCTTGTAGATCTGTTATGTTTATTGTCTTTACTGTCTGTTTTCCTTGCTAGTAGGTAAGCTAGAAGTCTTTGTTTCGTTCCTTGACCTACCGATGTGTCTGAAGGGTCTGCAAAATGCTTGTATACAGTAGGCCCTTGATAAATTTGTGGAAGAAACAACGAAATTAGTGATTCAAGGAGTGTTCTCTCCTTTTTTTTTTTTAAGATTTTATTTATTCATATGAGACAGCGAGATACAGAGAAAGAGAGAGCATGAGCAGGGGGAGGGGCAGAAAGGAGAGGGAGAAGCAGACTCCCCACTGAGCGGGGAGCCTGGTGCAAGGCTCCAGCCTAGGACCTGGGGATCATGACCTGAGCCAAAGGCAGACACTTAACCATCCGAGCCACCCAAGGTGCCCCTAAGGAGTGCCCTCTTAACAAGTATTTCTCTGCCGATGAGTTGTGTAAGGGTCAAAAGTAGAACTGTTGAAGATATAACATAGGAAGATTAAAGAGATTTAACATGCCAAGAAAAAATCCTCTATACTTATGTTTTCATAGAAAGTCTCAGTTAGGTAAGGAATGGTGGGGGGAACCCGGTGGAAAACCTCAGGCTTGCCCACAGTGGCTGGGAGGGCTGGTAGGCGCATCGCATTACCAGAAAGAAAACAGCCTACAGTTGGTTGACCATGAACACGTGTGCAAAGAGTGCACAGCATTACTTCTCCCACCCAGTCCTGTCTTGGTTGCTTTAGAGCAGGTTCTCATCCACAGCTCTACTGACACTATGAGTTTGACAAATTTCTGTCATGGCGGCTGTCCTGTACAGCACCGGACAGTTAGCAGCATTCCTGGCGTTATTCCTGAAACACCAGCACTAACCCCAAATTGTAGCAACCAACCGTGACTCCAGGAATGGCCCAATGTCACTCACTGCCAAATGAAGGTGGGCCCAAATCGCCCCCTATTTTAACAGTGTTTTAGAACCTGTCTGGAATGAGTCTCTTTCAGTCCTTCCTTCTCTGGCCAACCTTCCTCTTCTTTCCTCCCTCTTTATTTCACGTCTGTTATTTGCAACCTCTCTGATCTCCCGCGACGTCCCAGGTCCATTCTGGGGGCTCCTCGAGTTCACAGGGGTCGCCATTCCTGGCTTTGCCTGAAAAACTGGCCGTTGCAAAAGTAAGTTTAAGTCAGTCAGATTCTTCGTAACAAATGACTTACCAGAAAAAAAAAAAAAGGAAAACAAGTTCATCTTGCTAATATTGATCACCTTTCATAGAGTAATTTCTGAGCACTCTAAGACAAAGTTTCTGCCTTTATACTCCCCAGCTGCAGGGAATAGAAGGAAAGAAGAAGAAAAAGGAACAGAGAAACTCCTTTGCTACCAAATGTCTCTTCCATCCCATTTATCTCAGAAGTGGGGAAACAGGTTTCCTCAATGCTAAGCACGCCGAAACTGCACAATCCTTTCAAGATTGGATTTAAGTCCGACTGACTTTCACCTCTGACATCTTTGAGAAAGAAACTAAAATCTCTACCCTCAGCCATTGATAAGGGAGCGAGATGCTGTATCTTATTTGTCCTGATGTTTTTCTATTAATTCTTAAGCATTAAAATCCTTGTCAGGGTCTAACAGAGGCAAGAAGGGGTAGAAAAAAAACATTAAGAAATAGTGCAGGCTTCACTCTTGATTCTTGCCTAAAAGAATTAAAAAAAAAACAAGAAAGCCTGCTTTAGCCTTTAAATAGTTTTGCAAGTCACATTACATGACAACACCAACTAGAAAAATACACTGTGAGCCCAAGGCACCAGCATGGAATCAAAACATCCACTATAAATATCATGGTGAATCAGATTGCACTAGGGAGAAATAAACTCCCAAGAAACAAGTTTGAGATTTTCCAGGAAGCCTTAATTCTTTCAGGGCATTATAGGGATCATTTACCGTGCAAACGCTCAGAAGATCTCCCAGCACTCAGCCACATGGATGCACACCCACAGCACAATTAAACTGGGGGCTCATTTTCCTGAATTCATAGCAAGGATATAAAAAGCAGACACAGGAGGTTGATTTAAATTGTATGCTGTTTCCCTCGTGCTTTTAAAAATCTTGTACTTTTGTCCCCCCTTACAACCAGCTCTCCATACCTCCAGACCACTTCCTTACAGATCTTTTTTGGCCTTGAATATACAATAAGTAAAAAGATAGCAGTCTCCCTTCGGCCACGCCCTCCGGAAGACAAGACGAAGTTGCTATTCATTGCAATCAGCCCTGAGAATGCCTGGCTTAATCCCCACTACAATTTCTGGTCTCAGACTAGGGGAACCCAATGGAAAGAAGGTAGAGGAAACAAGATAGGAGAGAAAAATCAAAAGAACTTGGGCATCAGCAATTCAGGGCATCCATTGGGATGCCGGGGATGGGGAAGAAGAAGGATGCTTATTTATAGGGAAAATAAGACCAACAAACTAGACACAGTAATTTTTTTTTTAAATAAATGAATGCATAATAAATATAAACACACTGAATATCTTTTCCTAAAGCAGATGAGATGTCGAGTCAAGTAAATTTGGAGCAAGGTAATCACACACATTTTCTTTCAGGAAGGTGAATTTGAGTTAGGTTTTAAAGGAAATGAGAGATACAGCTTAGGAGGAGGAATGGGACAGAATGGTGTTAAACGAATCGTCTTTATAACATGACATATAAAGCCCCAGTGTTTATAATAAACATTTAAAACTATTAAACTCTATTGAAATAAAATATATCATATCAATTATATGAAAACTGTTGTGATTCCCATTCTGCAAGTAACTAATCTCTCTGATCTTATAAACTAGACACAGTAACCCTGTATCTCTGTTTCCTGGCTCTTTAAGTAAGAGAATGAGACTAGATTATATCTTGAAGTCCACTAAACTGAGCAGACAAAATCAATGTAGCCTCTGGGACTCTTTCAGCCCTAAAGACTTAGGTAGAACACATGTAAAGGCAATATTTCTTCCTTTCTCCTTTATTTTGAAAACTCTCAAACTGCTTAAATTATAGATTCTTGAAAATGTCTTGAAGAAGAAAAGAAACATAAACATATCCACAAAATGAGTTCTAAGTGTTTGTGGAATAGGCAATTATTAAAAGAATGTGAAATAAACAGCCTGTGAAGGTCCTCCCTCCCCCTTTGTTTGTTAAAGTGTTTTAATTTTCTACCTTTTTACCTAGATGGAAACATCATATTATCCAAGAGAGTTAAAAATATAGGCAATCTAATGTATTAACAAGAACTACAAAATATCTGATACATCGTGCCCACTCGTTAATGCCTACAAACAAGAGTGCTTAGAAACTGGAAATAAGCCAGGTAGATGTTGAAGGGGTATTGGAAGAAAGGGGAAAGGCCTAGAGCAGGAGGCACTGCCAGGAGGGAAAAACTTGCCCCGGTGATGAAGCCAGGGGTGTCAGGCTAAGCATCTCAAAAAGCTAGAAGATGCTGCCATGCCTACAGTGGGAACCAGGAAAAGGTGCTCAGGGGGTGTAGAGAGAAAGGGTAGCGGTCCCTGAAGGTAAAATTCAGCTACTTTGATTTTACCAAGGGCTCTCCTTGTTGAGATGCAAAGTATTTGTCTAAGAACATAGCCATCTGCAAAGGGACCCACCGGCCCGTTCTTTTTGTCCCAAAAAGAACAGGCACCACCCACAGTATGAGCAAACTCTTCCGTATCTCCTGGACTTGAAGGTGCTCACGAGGAGGCCCGTTGTGCGATGTCAAACCAAAGCTCCCTGTTCAAAAAGGAGACAAAGTCCGGGGCTGACCTACTTTTACCACTTCAAATTCTAGAAAAACTCTAATTATCAAATGCTGGATTTCTTCCAGAAATGAGGCAAATTGGTGACTTAGTCGCTGAGTCAACTAGTCCTATTAGACTGTCAATCATTGATTTATTTTTCTTTTCACTTCCAATGTTTTTAAATGACAGCTCTTGTGCATAAGAGAATGAATGTGTCAGCCCAATTAGTATCAGGCTGCCTTGACTCCCGTGGCCCCTTCGCAAATTCTGGAGCGAAATGAATGCCTAATGCATAAAATGAGACTCTTCTTTTTTTTTTTTTTTTTTAAAGATTTTATTTATTTATTTGACAGAGAGAGAGAGAGATCACAAGTAGGCAGAGAGCCAGGCAGAGAGAGAGGGAAGCAGGCTCCCTGCTGAGCAGAGAGCCCGATGCGGGGCTTGATCCCAGGACCCTGAGACCATGACCTGAGCCGAAGGCAGAGGCTTTAACCCACTCAGCCACCCAGGCGCCCCAGAGACTCTTCTTTTTGTCCTTGTCTACTCCCCCATTCACTTTATAGAATTCCATAAAGTACAGTTTCTCCTTTTTTCCGGATTTAAGGGGTCGACAATAAGATAGGACTGAGGAGATTTTCCTTAAGCTTAAATCAGCAAACCAAAAATTAGAATTTGTTGCATTCCCAGTACAAAGGTCAAGTCTCCTGAACAGGGACTCCAGCCAACACAAAGCCAAGAATTCCACTTCCTTCCAGAGGGGCTTGCTGCGACAATTCTTTGAAGTAATCTAAAGACTTTATCCCATGAAAAATCTCCATCTGAGCATGTTTACTTTTTTAAAAGTGGATATACAAAGGCTAATTCATTTTCCAAGACACGTATTTTATAAGCAATACATATCTCAAATGTTATTAATGAGAGAAAGTCGATTCATACAACTCTAATAATCATGCAGGTCATGGAGATCTGTAAAATCTCTGATCCACTGCTGCCAAAAAAAAAAAAAAAATTAGATTTTATATCATTCTGCTGGCTATTAGACATCCCCAGTTTTACTCATAAAAATGTTGAGCTATGAGCCTAATGTTCTGAAAGTATGTGAATTTAGAAATCAATTCACAGTGAGATCTTCCTAATAAGGAGTTGTAATTCTTTGTCAAGTTAACCTTTCAAAGTTTCCAAAGAGGACACAACTGACCCACCATTGAAGAGACCTGTGTTTGCTCTGTTTACTGTAGGGGAAAATAGCTTGGTCATGTAATTGTGTTGAGTAACACTATTTTCAGGCTTCTTTTGGTGTAAGATGATTAGCTAGGGTGAAGAACCTCCTGTAGCAACCAACTCATGCCTGAGTTAAATGAGGGCCTCCTAAGACCGGCACACTTCATGCCAATGGATCATCCACTTTGAAACACTCAACAGTGTGATTTACAAGCACAGAACGCCTGCAGACACAATGGCGTACATGCTGAAAACAGCTCCCCGTCCTCTCCCACTCATAAAGAAGAACTTAATGCAATGGTTATGCATTTAAAAAGTTTGAATCTGAGTTAATTTATTTTTTAAAAAATTAAAACATTCACAAAGGGCAATGACTCATATTTTTTGACAGATTATTTTTTGTGATGTACTCTTACAATAGAAAAGGACACTCCATTGTGTCTGGCAGTATATAAATTAATAATCTATAATAAATGATTCCAACCCAAAGACAAAAATAAAATAAACATATTTCAGGAAAGAAAACTGTAGACAATGAACATAGTTTGTCAGGAAGCTGTAAATTCACGTAAGAAAGCTTTCTCCGATTATTTTACTCCGGGGTGGAAAAAACTCTCCTCAAGCAAAACAATCTTCCACTAGTATAAAGGATTACCATTTTTATGTCATGTCAGCTGAGTCAGGACCATATTCTTCATTCTACCAAGTAAAATGAAAGAGCTCGAGAAATACTTGAAGGTAGGAATTTAAATTGTGAGAGAAAATGGCTAACATTTAAGTGACATTCAATTTGCTCCTTTACAGGGCTTGCAAAACCCCCTCAGAACCTGATCCTTACCTCCATCCTTTTCCCTGTCATTCCTGGACAAGGCTCATTCACTCACTTCCCCCACCAATGACCTCCCACCGTGGGCATTATACATTCCAGTTATTCTGAACTTCTTTTCTGTGAACAGCCATACATAGAGCAACATGATTCTGATCTTGGCTCTATCACTTCCTACCTGTGTTACCTGAGGCAAGTTTCCAAACTATCTCTACCGCGGACTCCTCATCCTTCTTCCTAAATTGGAAACAATAACACCCAATTCATAGAGCCCTTGTAAAAATCAAATGAAATTGTCCCTGTGGAACACTTAGTAAGTGCCCACTAAGCACTGGTTGTTATGAATGGTCTTAATTCTGCTGTTTATAATGCTCATTCCACTCCTCTCCCTGTTTCATGTACTTAGTTCCCACATATCTTTCAACTCTCAGCTTAAACAGGAAATCTTCCCAGGATAGCCCCACCGCTGACTAGGTTAATACTCCTCCCATGTACTAGCATCAGCCATTAATGGACTTAACATTACCTACTGTTATTTCTTGTTATACTGTCTGTGACCTCCGCTAAACCAGAAGCTCCATAAAGACAAATTCTACATCACGCTGCTCTCCAATTTACCCCACCCCTACCGAGCCTTGGTACCTATTAGTTCCTCAAAATACATTTGTTGAAAGAAGGAAAGAACTAATGAGTGGAAGTTGACTGGCCAGGGAAAATCACTTCTGCTTGAATTCAGATTTTATGTTTGAACGTATTTATGGATTCTCGTATAACATTTTAAATAGCTAACCATAGCCTTTACTTCTTTTCCATTCTCCCAAATCGCTGCCGCTGCTAGCAAAAAGAATTAGAGCAGTTGTTTAACTGAGAACGAGGCGAAAGATTATTTAAAATGGAAGCCACTGAAATTGTAAATGCCTCCCTGAGCATTTCTCTTTATGAGTCTCAGCAGATAAGGCAGCTTCCGTGTCCCCGAATCTGGACCTCACGCTCTGGGGCTTCCTGCTCTGACCAGCTTGTTGTTGTTTTAACCGAAATATATTTAGTTGGTTTTACTTAAAAAAAAAAAGAAAAGAAAAGAAAAGAAAATTAGCTAATATTCAAAGTATTATAAAAGATACATAACACTGAATTCTTTACTTAAATTTATTATGTTTAATCTTTAAAAGCTAAGTAACTAAAAGGTAATTTCTATTAAATTCTCTTTTTCTCGTGCTAAAACTAAACATGAGCTCTAACAGTTCACAAAATTTTAGTTTGTCAGTTCACATTAGAAAATACAAAAGCATTTTTATGACGATCAAGTTATTTATGGAAATTCTAATTCCACTTTATAAATCATTATGTTGGCAATTATCTACTTCTGTTACAATATTATGTTTTTTAATACCCACTAAAATTGTGTTGTGTTTAAAGTACTTTCCTGCTCATTGTAGGAAGTTTACATGAATACATAGCAAGCAATTATAGGTCTAATGCTTATAATTGGAATAATGAATGATGAATAAGCATATTCATTAAATCCTCAGGATTCATGTATATATTCAGCCAATTAATTATTAAACACCTATTAGATGTCAGACACTGTGCTAAGCATGGACATATAATGGTAAACAGTACAGACGTGGGAATAGCCTCTTGGAACAAAATGCAAACATTAAAGGAATTTAGCTCAAATAAATACATAATTGTAAATCATGTATTTAACCCAATATATCAAAATCCTAGGATTCCAACATGTAACTAACATAATAATTATGAACGAGATTTTTATATTTTTTATATTCAGTTAAATCTTTGAAATCTGCTGTGTATTTTATATGATCTCACTTTGGACTAGTGAGTTAAATCTAGTGTTTTAACACTAGTCACAAGCGTGTAGTGGCTACAGAATTGGGCAGAGCGGACATAGAGCTTTCCCCAAATCGCACTGAGTCCATGCTCTCACCTGTACTGAGTAGTGACATCCACAAACATTTGATGTACTGCCTTGCATTTAATTCAAGATTCTGCTGGGAGCTGTAACAAAGTCATGGTTTGCAATGAAAAGAGAGAAATGTCATTTAACTATTGGAACATCAAAATCAAGTTACAGGCATCTTGTAAGTTTTTTATTGAAGGATATTGTTTTCTGCTCTGGATATTTTCTCCTTAACAGAAATCAAAGGGCCTTTGGCTTCAATAAACACAACAGTGACCCCACATAACAACAACAACAAAAAATACCTGACTGACAATTTAATACAAGTAGAGTGGTGAAATTATATATTATATACATATTCATGTATATATATACATGAATTATATGCATATTCTTGTTGCCTGAGATGGCTGATCAGTAAAATCGTATGGTCACTGCCGATACAACCCCACTGCTTTCCCTCAAAAGTCAGGAATCAGAAAGTGTATAATATAGCTCTAGTTTTTCCTAAGAATTATCACTAATACTTCCCATTTGTAGTTTCTCTCTTTTTAAGATTAGGATACTAATATCATTCCTACCTAGAATAAGAGAAATTACTACTCCTTAACAATGAGTTTCTAGAGCATATTGAAACAATACAAAAAGATATCGTATATGCTTAAAATATGTCTGAAATAAATGAAGACGTGTTAGAGAGACTATGAGGAAACAGGAATTCTCACGCTTTCCTGATGGGTGCCCAAAACTGGACAACCGCTATAAGGATAATTTATCAAGATGTTTCAAACTATATTTTACCCGTTAATCCTTTGCTTCACAAGTCCCTCCTCTGAGAATTTATCTTACAGGTATACTTGCCCAAACCCAAAGTGACTTATGAATAAGATTATTCTTTTTTTTTTTTAAGATTTTATTTATTTATTTGACAGAGAGAGAGAGCGCACAAAGAGGGGGAGTGGCCCACAGAGGGAGAAGCAAGGAGCCCAATGCGGAACTCGATCCCAGGACCCTGGGATCCTGACCTGAGGTGAAGGCAGACGCTTCACCAACTGAGGTGCCCCGAATAAGATTATTCTTTACAGCACTGCATGTAATTACAAAAATCTGTAAATAATCAAAAGGTCCCTCTGTGAAGTACTGTTTAAACAAAAGCAGAACACTGCATGGCAGCAAACAGAAAGAAAGAAATTACGCACATGGAAAAATCTCTAAGCTATGTTGTCAGTGCAAAAAGGCAATGTGCAGAACGTAAGAATAATATTTCCCTATTTCCCTTTAGGGTAAAAAAGAGTGAAAATGGAAATATATGTTAGTACGTGCTTTTAACTTCACAAAGAAATTCCAGAAGAATACATAAAAACTAATAAGAGTGGTTGGTTACTTCCTGTGGGTGGGGGGCAAAGAACGAATGAGTGAGAGTCAGCAGGAGTTTGATTTTTCACTTTGTAATTTTTAAATTGGCTATTTGCAAATTCAAAGTCAATTCTATTTTATTAACTTTATCACTTTGAAGTTTTCCAGACCCTCTTCAGTAACACTTCCCCTGGACTACTTATTTATTTATTTATTTATTTATTTATTTATTTATTTAGAGGGAATAGAGGTGGAGGGACAGGGAGAGAGAGAATAGCAAACAGGCTCCACACTTAGTGCAGAGCTAGATGTGGGGTTCAATTTCACCACTCTGAGATCATCTCCAGAGCCAAAATCAAGAGTTGGACACCACCAGGCTCCCCTCCCCTGGACTACTTAAGAATAAGATATATATTTAAGGTCATCTTCTAAAACTAAATTTTGTAGTTAAATTTGTTGGATTCTACCTACATCATTGCCTAAAAGGGTTATAGCTTTATGATGTCAAACTATAAATAGCTCCCTGATATAGAAAATACAAAAATATTCCTGATATATAGAGCTTTCATAGTAACTGTTTAAAAACAGAACACGTTAAAAATACTTTTTAAGAAGAACTTTATATAGAGATTTCTTTGTAGGCAGCAATATTTCAATAATGGTTAAACTAAAAAAAAATGCACTAGATATGGAGCTCTTATGTTAGACATAAATGCTAAAAGTAGGGCTTCCAAGAAAGCTGCTTTAAGATACATAAACTGAACAAAAAAAAGAAAAAAAATTAATGTATATTTTAGAATTAAAACTATAGCTGTGTTGGTAGATAGATATAAATAAGATCAATCTTAATTCACGTGGTAGTTATACAATCATAAGCACTACTGCTTTGTTATTTGCTAGTTTAGCATAATATCTGGTATTTCTCCTTTATTCCACCATGGAAGAGATTAAGTTGAATGGCAGTCATTCGTAACCCTTACCATCTTCATCCTCCTACTCCATAGACCCAATGCTCATGTTGAGGATTTGAATCCAATGCAATGTTGAGACTTCAGGCATGGCGGGGGAGATGAGACAGCCACCCTCTGGTCATTCGTCACCCACAGGTTAAAACCAAGAGGGTCATCATTGGTGCCCTTAGCATAGCATCAGATCTGGTTGTTTCCTGCTGTTCTACATGATCCTCAGGGCACAGCAGAACTCCTTCTCAAGTATGGGGACCCTGTCCACTTCCTCTCTTTCTACCTCCTAGGCACACTAAGCCAGGGCCTCAGCTCCACTGCTCTTAAATCCATTGACAACTTCTGTCCAAAGTCAGAGTTCATGCTCGTATAAAAACTATTGTGTGGGGCCAGGTCTCCTAATCCTCCAGCTAGTGCACTCTTGATTGTTTATTATGAGCAAAAGAAAACCTCCTGCCATCGCGAAAAACCCAACATGGAACTTGATGAATTATTATAATATGCAATAGAAGGTGCATTCACATAAGCAAACTCGCAAGCTACGTGTTTTGGGGAAGAGCCACCTCCAACTGAGCTCTTAACATGTAGGACTCATGTTGCCAGAAACTTAACATACACTGTTCCACTGAACCTTCCACGGTCTAGATGAGGAAGCTGAAATCCAAAGGATTTAATTTCATTGCACCGTGCCTACTTGTATCCAAGCCAGACTTAGAAGCCTCGTCTGGTTGAGTTAGAGCCTAAAGTCAGATCACGAAGGTCGGCTGTTCTGCTCTACATATAGAAGTGAGTACTTCTTTTTGTGTTTAGAATATAGACATCAAAACCTACTGCAAAGGTAGTTATGTATTGCTATACACTAATCTGTTAAGTACCATTCATTGCTCAGCTTCCATATGATACATCGATAATATCACACAGCTGAATGCACTTCAATGTGCTTACAGCTACACTGACATCTCCCAAAAGGCTGTTTCAGCAATATATGATTTACAACCTCCACCATAATATATACGCCACCCATAAAAATAGTTCTCAATTACCCGCACCATATTTCAAAACACCAAAGCAATGTTTTAAAGTATATTTTATGATACAATCATGAAAGAGACGAATACTTGCATAACTATATTTACCCTCTCTAGTAATTTGGAAGTGATCAGATCTATATCTTTCGGTATTACACCCTTCCTTCCAAATTTGTTGTCTGCGAACACAACATTCCGCAGTGATCATTTTAAATACACTTAACAAAGTAAGCCCATTCCATATGTTACATAACTGGCTTCCGTTTCAACAAGGTTGAAACAATTTACAGTTTGACAGCGCCTCAAGTTTATTAAACAGGATTTTATTTTTATACAATACAGTCTACTCGGAAAATCAGACTGTTTTCACGGAGCTGGGCATGGTTTTATGAGCCAGGCCCAAGGACTAAAAGCCATACAGCACTGACTAGATTCATTAGGGCCATGATGTCCAACCGAAGCTACAAAGAATCAGCAAACACTCGTCTGACTGGGAATCCACCTTTCAGTCAAGGCCGTGCTTTGCATATAGTAGGAACTCAATAAATATTTTTTATTAATTGGCCTAGAATCTGTTTTACAAATGCTGAGATGGCCTTACTGGTTTTTTCTCTGTAATCTGTGCTTCTCAAATTTTAATTGCATACAATATGAATCACCTAGGGATCTTTTCAAAAAGTTGATTCTGTGTCAGTTGGGTTGAGGACTGATGTTCTGGATTTCTTACAAGCTCCTGGAAGGTGTTTGTGCTACGGGTCTATGAAACATACTGAGTAACAAGGCCATAAGCCTTCCTTCAAAGTAGGGTAGTGCTTATATCGTTAGCTGTCATAGCTCCCCGTAGCACCCCTAACTTATCACATGAATTGTAACCTCGTATTTGTTTGTCTACATTCTTTTCTAAACTATAATCTCCCTGGAGGCAAGGGCCTATTGTATTCCCAGTGCCTAACAGATAGTTAATACTCGACTAAAACTTACTGAATGTCGATTGGCCAACGGATGAATACATAACAAAAGATACAATTTTATACACACCCTCGAACACGTGGGAACACTCCTTTAGCCACCTTTTCATAAAAATGTCACTGGGACATTGGGGATTTTTCAAAGTCAGAGCAAAATTCGTAATCATAATCAGGGCTATTATTCTCTGGGTGTCTTGTATATACTTTAAACCCCACAACAGTCCTGCATGTGGAATAGTTATAATTCCCATTTTTAAAGGTAGAAATGGAGACACAGAAATGTTAAGTACCTTATCAAAGTTTATACAGCTAATTAGTGTCATTGCTAGGATATGAAGCTACGCAGTTAGGCCCCACAGTCCACACACCTAACCACTACACCATGAAGATTAAAAAAAAACAGAATCTCTCTTTGACCCTGTCAAGCTTTTTAACATTAACATTCTTTACAGAATGGGGGTCAGACCCACTCTAAAGACAACCAGATTTTTCTATCTGGTCTAAACGCGGGCATTCTTGGATTTAATTATTTTCTTGCGCAACCCTACAGGGTTATGTCATGAAGCAATGTGGAACTTTTCTGGGACACAAATGTGAATGACAAAAATCATGCAAAACTTGTTCATCAGAATAAGACATTTGGCTAGTACAGGGAGGGGGACCAATGAAGGACCAGCATCTACATGAACACATAGCTATATTTTCCTCTTCTTATCTGTGTGCACACAAGAATTCCAAAGGAATGGTATGCCGTGGTGGTATTCCCCAAGTTGGAACTTGCAAAGGTTTTAAGGTGTATCCCTAGAAAAGTGTCAAGGATCTTCTCCATGCTCCTAGCTGACATTCTCTTATGCAGGCTTCTGAATTATAAATCTTTGTATAATTAAGGAAATCAGGGACGGTGTGTATTTAAACATATCAGCTTTCTTCACCTAAAGGGAGATAATACGTAACATTGTTTACGAAAAGAAAAAAAATCATACAACTATTTTAAGAGATAAGTCACTATGGTAACCATTTCTCTGCTTGAATTTAAAGAGGCAATGCCTTCTGCTACTGGAAGATTCTCTCAGCTTTAAGCCGCAGATATTATGTATTATTTTCTACTGGGTTTTTGGTTTTTTTTTTGTCTTATAGTAAATAAGTCTTCACGTTACCTTACTTAATGGAAAATCTTGTTATTCTATAGACTAACTCATTGCATATTTCACCATTAAATGGAAATTTTATTGGTTGGAGCACCCTCGAAGACAAAAATAATAATGACATATCTCATCCAGAGTGTTCTCATACATGTCTTGAAACATTTGAGTGCTTCTTTAGGCAATGATTTCAAATACTTGCAATTTTTTTTCCAGAAAACCATTTCTTAGATTAATATAGGAAAGTTAATACATATAATTGTGTATTTTGCACCAAGACAACTTTGTACCCACATTATTTTCTTACTTATCAATGAGAGGCCTTCCTCCTGCACTCCCATTAAGTTACGCATGTACTATCGTAGAAAAAAAAATAGTCATCTTTCCCAATCAGTGGCAAATAGTTTCTGTATTTCCTTCAAACAGGAAAGATGATAAATTTTGTTCTGTTTTAACAATACTTCCCCAACCCCATTTAGCCCCATTAGGGCTTGCTGCAATAAACACAGAACGACAATCTCAGAATAATAATTGCAGTAATAATAGCTATCACTCATTAAGCACTTGCTCTGTACCAGACCCTGTTCCAAAACTGCACATAAGTACTAGATTTACAAATTTAGTGTAACCAAGGAAAGCCAGAGATAGTGTGCATTTATTTTAAAGATTTTATTTATTTATTCCAGAGAGAAAGAGAGTGCGAGTGAGCAGGGATGGGGAGGAACAGAGGGGGTGGGGAGGAACAGAGGGGGTGGGAGAGAGAATCTGAAGCAGACTCCATGCTCAGCTCAGCACAGAGCCCGATCCCACGACCCCATGATCATGACCTGAGCCAAAACCAAGAATCGGATTCTTAACTGACTGAGCCACCCAGATGCCCCAATAGTGTGCATTTAAAGATCTCAGATTTCTTTATAAAAAAGAGGTAATATTTAGCATTGATTATAAGGGTTTCTCTTTTCATCTCACGACAACCCCATGAGCTTGCTAAGGGCCTTCCGTGTCCTGTAAATCTTCCCTGAACCCACTGTACATATTAAGAAACCCAGTCATTTTTCCTCTGATGTCATAGTTCATGAAATGAAACTAGCAGTGCACTGGATATAACTGTATTAATAAGACCTCAAGAACAATGGCTCATACTGGATAAAGAGAGAAAATTGGCCAGAAAAACATATGATAAATATTCAACACTCCAAGTCATGAATGCACAAGACACCAGTATCTCCTAGAATAATATATTAAAGCATCATATCTGTTTTTCATTTTTTGTAATATCCCTGGTATTCTGAATTTATGCTTTATGTAAGCAATGATATTATGAATGCTATATTTAGACAGGAGGGGGCATGGAACTTCCATATTTGTATATACATCAGATGAACATATTGTTGTTGTCACGTGTTACCGCTATTTTTCTTTTTTAGGTGGACGAGTAAATCATAGTAACAAAAAACCATGCTCGAATCAAAGGCCTTACTTATGACTTTGGTAGTTTGCGATATTACACTGGGTTATGAAAGGCAATCAAATGATTTAACCAATTAGATTCTCTCCTCATATTCAATAATTGTTTCCAGTAAGCACCCTCACAAACTCTTTAAGCACCCTCACAACTCTATAGAGAGGATATAACAAAACAGCAATGAAATGTACTTCAGCATTACCTCATAAACACCTGATACACCCATGTGAACCTTCCATTATAATTAACTATATCCAGAGCATGTAAAAATTAATGGACTAAGGGTGTCATCTCTTAACAAGACTATGGTGGCACTTGCTTTTTCCAAAATCTGTTCTACGATTTATTTTTAAAAATCAGGTCTCGCAGAGATGCAAACTGGTGATGGAATGGATTTTTTTTACCCTTTAAAAGGTAGATGAGAAAGGCAATCTCACTAATTATCCCAAATATGTGTTCCACATCAATCATTCCTTATGCCCTGTAATTCCCCAAAGCTAGGCCCATTCAGCCAAAGAGAACATTATTCAGTCTTTCATACATAGGTAAATTATTTTCTGCAGTAAAATCCCGAAGGGCTTTGCAAAATTTCAGTTAGTCTGGCGAACGAAGAGTAACTGCTACATTCTAGAAGGCCCAATAATCTTTCCGGCCCTTTGGGAGTACTTAGTTTACGCGTTTTGCCTAAATACCTAAGGGAAATTAAATGGGTAATTTCTTTATTTCACTGGTGTGGGTTCAGAGCACTCATTATATTAATCCTAATAACTCTCCTTGGAGGCAGGTAGGTGGCTGCTTCATTAATGTTGCCACCCAGATAAGGAAAGGACGCTTGGTGGCTTGCCCTCCCCCCTCTACCCCTCCTCCCAGACAGCTAGGCAGCTGCCCTGGCCGATCTATTGGTCCTGAACATACTAGCCACTGAAACTGCTTTTTAATCGGCTTAAATGGGCTTGTTTATTTCCCACTTTTCTGTTATTGAAATAGAAGTGGAAATCTGCTTTCAAACCAGCCTATCAGCATCTCCTTCCTTGGCTGGCCTGACCTTCAGGCAGTGCAGCTGCCTGAGTCGAGTTAAAAATGGACTGTCAGGCTGGCTTTAATTTCTGCTGCCCTGCCTCCCAGTGTCCTCCCACTGATCTGTTTATCACACCCTCCTTACCCCCTCTGTTGTTTTTCTTACTACGACTTTTTAGCCTGGACAGCTGAAACTGCTTTTCAAGGCCCTAACCTACAGATCCTTGTACACATAATCCTACAAGACCAGGAGCCAACACTAGATCCTCCTACTTGCAGAAACGGTCTTCCCCTCCAGGCATCGCCTCCCTTTCCGGTCCTGACCCACCACCTTCTTCGGGAGTGACCACTCTGAGCAGATCATCTCCTACTGCACATCAAAGCAGGAGAAGGGGGGCTTAGTGACTTTGGAGGAAAACATAGTATTTGGCCTCCTGCGTATGGGTTGTGCGAGCATATTGGGTCTGTGCGCTCAGGTTCAGAACTGCGCATCGAGCCTCACAGGGACCATTCCTGGCAGTTTCTAAAACTCCTCTGTATCCTCAGCACTCCAAGCCCCTTCAAGACGGCCCAAGACCACAGGGCTCGCCAGAAAGGTCTGCCTCTGGGTATGACGACTGCTCCCGGCGAGGCGATCAGGCGGCCAAAAGAAGCAGCTAAGGTCCCACTAATGATTTTGCTTAGTTTCTGGCAAACTCCCCTTCATTCAAGCTCCCGGCGCTCTGGAGCCAGGTCTAATTGCAAGAGTACCAGGCTCACCCTTCTCGCGGAGAAAACGCATTGGTCATAGATGAAACTGCCTTAGGATGCCGGGAGGACAGTGGAAGGTGAAGACCCTTCCTAAAATGCTGGAGAGCCTCCGATGCGGAAAAGGCGAGCTAAATCTGATCCTGGGCAGGAGGAAAAGATGTAGAAACCCACGGAGTAGAGTTGACTTGGTTAGAGGCCAAAACTAAATGCATAAATGATGCTGATTGAACATCGAAACAGATATTAACAAAGGTTCAGTACGGCACAGCAAAGCCTCGGGTCAGGGTAATAGACAAAGGACGGAAAGCTCTCCGCTGCCCGGGACAGAATCTTAACAAGGGCACCAGCGGCGCGAGAGTGAGCGCGCGCTGGGGGTGGGGTCGCGCCGAAGAATCCAAGTTAGGAGTGGAGGCGAGTGGTCAGTTTTCGGCGAGTCGTACACCCCGAATTGCGGCCTCGGTGACCTGCGGCCCACCCAGGAAACAGCAGGTGTCTACCGTGCCGCAAGTTTATCCTCAATTCCCAGCGGCTCCACTTGGGCGGCGGCAAGTGTCTGGGTTGAAATACAACCCGACCCCGGGAAGGGCGGGGCGCAGGGCCGCGGAGGGGTGGTGCAGGTGGGCGGGCCGCGGCAGGGTGAGGAGGCTGGGCCTATAAAGTGCTCCCGGCCCCAGGGGCGATGCTGCTCCGTGGAGCGGGTGCTGCGTGGGTTGGGGGTCGGTCAGTGCTCGCGTCTGCAGGTCCCCGAGCCTCCGAGGGAGGAGGCTATTGAGAAGAGTCCGTGCCTCCGTTTACCCCGCCGCTTTGCCAGCGAGCGCCCAGGTCCCCAGCGAATTCCCAGCAGGTGAGCGAGGCAACGGCCTCGGGGGACGGAACGGGGGCGGAGGGTTCCGCTGCTCCCCGCCGAGGGGTGCGTTCCTCGGGGCACGTCCGCTCCGAGTTACGCTAACTTTGACTTAGTTTTAGGTTGTGACTGTAGCGGGCGTCTCCCCTCCCCGGGCTTTGTAAACTTGAGTTGCGGAGGCCGGTTCCTCCCCTTTGGAAAATGACTTCCTCCGCTAGTTCGCTCCCGGGACCCTGGGCGTTTTAGAAGCCTCTGCACGTCTTGCCTGCTTTTGCAAATTCGTCCTTCTTTCTTTCTTTTTCCAGCGCCCCGGAAAGGCCGTTCCGCCCCCGCGAGGGAAACAGAGCCGTTGACCATGGTTGCAACTGGCAGTTTGAGCAGTAAGAACCCGGCCTGCATTTCAGAGTTGCTGGACCATGGCTTCCACGGTGGGAGCCTGCTAAATGGTGAGTTTCCCAGCTGCCCGCCTCTCTCTCCTCCAAAGGTCTTGGCCCCTGGAAAGATGAGATGGGAGGGCGGACGGAGTCGCCTCCTTCCTGGATGTGCCGCAAAATCCGTCTGAAAAGACTCCTTTCCAACCTTTCTAGCATCTTCTGTTCACAGTAGTGAGAAACAAAAGTAGCAAAAGACAGCATAACCAAAGGCTGCACATTCTGGTTTGCGGCTAGGAGGATGTTTGGGGCTTAAAAGTTGGATAGGTGCCTTAAGGGGTTGTGAAGTTACGGTGAATTTGAACCGTACAGTTTTGAATTTTAACGACATATTCACCCTTATAATCACTGCCATCACTCCCTTCCCCCAAATTCCCATGCTCCTATTTGCCA
This sequence comes from Potos flavus, assembly GCA_028534135.1. Taxonomy (NCBI): domain Eukaryota; kingdom Metazoa; phylum Chordata; class Mammalia; order Carnivora; family Procyonidae; genus Potos; species Potos flavus. The sequence continues at coordinate 104,119,417 of CM052899.1, forward strand.
TCAATTTTCCACTCTCCCTCTCCCCTGTCCCCAGGGAAACACTGATCTGCTATTTGTCACCATAAATTAATTTTGCCTCTATAGTTTCCTACAAACAGAATCATGTAATACGTACTCTTTTGCATCTGATTTCTTTCCGGCCTCCTAATGATTTTGAGATCTTTTAAAGTGGTTGTTTCCATCGGTATGTGTTCCTTTTTATTGCTGAGTAGTATTCTATTTGTGGATATACCCAGTAGTCTGTTTTTAATGCTGGAAGGAAATTTTTAAAACAGCAGGGGTGCTGGACATACTTTCATTTGCAATTTTAAACAGCAGTTTCTAGGTTAACACACCACTCTGCCACTAAGGAGCTGTGTGGCATCCACGAATTGCTTAATTTCTTTGGGCCTTCCTCATTTAGAAGGCCAAGTGGTTGATGGGCTAATTTTATAGGCCAAAGCTCTAAAATTCTCTGTCTTCAATATAGGTAAAATATGGAACCTTCTCATTTGGAGTACATTTGTTTCATTGAGTTATAAGAACAAAAACAATGACCAAACTGAATAGGTGATGTGGGGAGAGGAGGAGACAGTAGCCAATGAAGGTGAAGTACACTTAGGGAGGGCTTGCCCAGTTGACTGCGTGTGTGGTGTGGCATCCTGCCAAGTGGTAGGATTAATTTGGAGGGTAGGTGACCAAATGCAGAGCTATCTCTTTTCCTTTGAGCAAATCTAATTTTATTTTCCTGGGACTATTTTGCTTTGCTTGGCTAGGAAAACAACCCAGCCAGTTATAAATATCCTCGTGGACCTCAAAGGTGTTCCCTTTGAGCGATTTTTAATCAAAGAGGTTGAAGCTAAAATTGGGGTCTACAGACCATTCCCCTAGAGACTTTTAAAGAAAGACACAAATTCGATATTTAATATAGCTCATCAAGTTCATCTTAAGTTCATTAGTAAGGAGCAGTAGCCAAAATCCTGCATTTTACAATAACAAACACATATAATTCTTAGAAATGAACAGTCCCTTCATCAAAAAAAAAAAAAAAATATATATATATATATATACACACACACACACACACACACACACACACACACACACACACACACATATATATATAACCGTTTTTACTCCAAAAGTGAAGGCTGTTCTCTATAAAAACAAAATTGGAAAACCCTCAGAGCAAGTAAGGGAGCAGGAAAGAAAAGAAAGTCACTGGTATTCTAATGTAACCACATAGAGATTCTTGATCCAGTCTGTAAGACTGCATGTATGTACACATGTAAATTTAAAGGAAAAGGGTTATATCCATCCTATTTATCAAAACCTTTCTTTCATAGATGCATTTTCAGTCTCCGAGATTCAGTGACTTGCCCTATTACCCAGCTAATCAGCCCCAAAGCAAAGCCGGCTGACTCCCCAACAAATATGAGCAGCAGGCAGACGTGGTAGATCGAAGTAGCCCGTGTGGCTATCTTGGTGTGCTTTACCTGCCCTGGGATTTCTTTCTCTCTTTCCTTCTTTCATCTCGAACTTCCGCTTCCTACAGATTTTGACTACTGGGATTACGTTGTTCCGGAACCGAATCTCAATGAGGTGATGTTTGAGGAGACAACTTGCCAGAGTTTGGCGAAAATGCTGGAGAACTGTCTGTCCAAATCAAAGCAAACCAAACTTGGTTGCTCGAAAGTCCTCGTCCCTGACAAACTGACCCAGAGGATTGCTCAGGATGTGCTGCGGCTGTCCTCCACGGAGCCCTGCGGCCTGCGAGGTTGCGTCATGCACGTGAACTTGGAAATCGAAAACGTATGTAAAAAGCTGGATAAGATTGTGTGTGATTCGAGCGTGGTGCCCACTTTTGAGCTCACCCTTGTGTTTAAGCAGGAGAACGGCTCGTGGACTAGCTTCAGGGACTTTTTCTTCAGCCGAGGTCGCTTCTCCTCTGGCCTCAAGCGAACTCTGATCCTGAGCTCGGGATTCCGACTTGTGAAGAAAAAGCTTTACTCCTTGATTGGAACCACAGTCATTGAAGAGTGCTGAAGAGGAGAGATTTTAAAGGTCCTTTTTATGATTGGGTCCTAAAACTACGCAGCTGCCCCATGGGAGTCATTTTAGTCACCCTGCCTGCTCTCCACGAGAAACCCCGAATTGAGTCATCTCCCTTCCAGACTTCCCATTTAAGGCAACCCAACGAAAAGTCTGAGTTCATGGCTTTTGAGAAAGGACCCAAGAAAGTGTACATTTTTTGCCTATAGCACATGTTTTTACAAAATGGCATGGAATAAAAGAAGCAGTCCACTTTAGTTTTATATTTGACCTCGCTTTTTCCAGGTAGTCTTGCTAAATAGACTATAAACCAAACGTGCCTAATTCGATTTTCATATGGCTTTTTTTTTTCTGTATGTTTTCAGTGTAATCCTTTCAATCACAGAAACGTCATGATGCTTATAGTCCGTCGAAACTTCCAGAAGCCCGCACCGCTTTCCTGCCCCTACTCAAATATGAAGGGTTCTTAGACTGGAGGGTAGAACTTAGTGGGTGAACACAATTAAAACTTCACCCCGTGGAAGAGTAAGTAAGAAATGGTGTAGGAAGAACAGAGCTACTTCTCTGTCTCTTTGCATCCTCCTATGCTTCTGTTTTAGAGGTGGCAAAAGGCTGTATTGTCATCTCAGTAACCACAGTATTGTTTAAAATAACTTTATGGTACAATATAAGCTCCGTATTTCTAGTTCTCGAATATTGAATGTTGTCTTTAAGCTAGAGAAGCAGAAAGTGTTGAATGGATTTTTTTGCATACAGTTGTTCACTCTTCCCCTGAGGGCATGGTGACTGTGTAAGCGGCTGGGAAATGAGTTCTCAGATCCACTCTCTTTCTCATTCATTTGATAATATAGCTTCTTTTCATTATCACACCTGCTTACCCTCGGATGAAGCATCTCACCCTGTCAGTGTTACCTGGCTGTGGCCTCCCCTGGGAACTGAGGTGTTTCTCCTTAACCTGAATCTTCAAACGAGATCATAGGTACATGCTACCATTTTCTTGATCAACATGGGCCTATTTATGAAGTCTTCTCTGGCTACGGATATCTGGTGTATAGTACAGACAGGGAATGAAACATGGTCTAGATAACCAGTTTTCTTCAGCCTTGGATACCTGTCCCTCGGGAACAATAAAGGCCTGATTTTTTTTCTTGTTCCTCCTAGCTAGGTCCTTAGCCATTCTTGTTTTCCGTTAATGAGAGAAGGTAGCCTCCAGACTGCAGTATTCAATTCAGCAAGGCCCTCATATCTTTACTGTAAATCACAGAGGAGGAGCTCGGTCAGGTCTCCTACCCAAATTATTAGTACCACTGTACGTGCCCGAAGCCGGGGTTGTAGGGACAAATGTCTTCATCCTGGTGTTGCTCAAAAGGAAATGTGACCCTGTTACGGATCCCATACATGACCTAAAATTTCACTATTCAAATCCGCGAACAGTCTAAGAAATCCAGCTCTTCACCTGCTTGAAAAGATAGGGCAAAGCCCATCCTCATAGGACTGGGCCTGGAGCAGTCGACCTCGTTTGCATGTCTGTTACTGTTTCCCGCGCTATGATTCTGTGGGCGTGGTTCTCTGGCTTGGATGTAGAACCCTTGTCCTTCTTCCACTAACTGTTGTCATTGACTCTTGTCTTTTGTGCTCACAAAATGGTGATGGCTTATGGAGATTCTTAAATTAATATTCCTGTTAAGGGAAATTAAAGTTTGTCTATTTTTGACAATAAAGCCTCATGTATTTTTAATTCTGTTGTCTTCTTTGTCTTTAATGAGTTTATGCAATAATCACCCAAAAATGTATCTGACAGTATTTAAGGGAAGATGACAAAACAATTACCCCTTTTTGGCAAGGCTCTTTGTACCCTTACTTATAATATTCCTATTTATCACATGTGTGTATGGATCAATAGTGATTCGTCTCATAATTTTTTGATTACAATAATACTTTTTATAGAAAAACATTAATAAAAAATAAAAATAATAAATAAAATTAAATTTAAAAAGAAAAAAAGAAAAACATTAATAATTTGAGTTCCTTTGGCAACCACCTTTTTACAAACCAAAAATGAATGTGTAAACTTTTTCTATAGTTTTTTGAATGTCCAAACACAGACGTATCAAACTGTAAGATCAGTGTACATTTTCGTTGTCCTTAGTTTATTCCATTTGAACAACATGTCTTTCTAATTCCACTCTTATTCATCAAGTTGAATTTTTAATCTTTTTCACCTATCTTTTCTGTCTCCTTATGGTCATTAGCTCAGGTTTCTCACACTGCTTAACCCGCATTTATAAGACTTAATGCATATTGGGCCCTATTCTAGATGCTTTAATAAATGATCTCATTTACTTCTCCAAGAGCCCTATGAAATGAGACCACTGTCTTCTTCATTTTGTAGATAACTGACCAGACACAGGTTTAGTTACTTGCCCAAAGTCACCAAGTGATGCAGGAGAGCCAGAGAACTCTATAAAACCAAGTCAACTCCAGGGACTGGGCTCACCATGCTGCCACCAAGTGCCCGAGACAGCACAGACCTTATCCACATCACCAAAAGACTGGAAAAACGATGTCAGAAACATCTCCCTCTAAATTCAAAGAAAGAATTATTAATGTGGTTTCTTTTCAGGTAGGAAAAATGAGGAAGCTACTATCAATATTCACCACTCACTGGAGCAGAGCTATGCTTAGAACAAAAAACCATCCAAATGTTTAAAATACATGCATTTCAGTCCTGGCACCTGCATGCCTATATTGTACGATTGGCCTGGCTGCTTTCTCACATACCTTCAAAAAAAGGTATAATCTTGGGGCACCTGGGTGGCTCAGTCAGTTAAGTGTCTGCCTTTGGCTCAGATCATGATCCCAGGGTCCCAGGATCAAGCCCCACATCAGGCTCCCTGCTCAACGGAGAGCCTGCTTCTCCCTCTCCCTCTGCTTACTTGTGCTTTCTATCTCTCTGCCAAATAAATAAATAAAATCTTTAAAAAATAAATAAATAAGAGAGTATGATCTGTCCCCTTTCTCTTCCAGTAGAGAATAAACCCTTAGCTAGAGTGTGTGGTGGCCACCTAAAAGAATGGGATGTTTTATTTTCTTCCTATAAATGGAAAGATAGTATTACAGTAATGGATTCTGTCTCCTGAATCTATTTCACCAGTAACAATCTATACCCTCATGGAGTCAGCTTCAAGTTGCACTACTGACCATTTCCCATTTGCATAGCTGAAGGATGTGCAAGCATAAAGATCTTAGGTCTATTACACTTAGTTCTCAATGATCCATATTAGTTTAAACAAGTGACAATAACAACAGAAGTCCAAGGCAGATGGATGGCAGGATGAGAAGGGAAAGGTACATGGGGGTGCACTGGGAGGACCATCATGCAGATATTCAGAACCCCAGACCCTTAACTAGACTCTGCCACTGATTATAGACTCACACGGCTCCATTGGATCCCCTGCATGTCCCACAGGCAAGGGAAGAGAGAAACTGGGAAGGATTTATGGGAAATTCAGGGGCCTGGTGTGGAAGTGATTGACATGATTTCTGTCCACATCCGCTGTAGAACTTAGTCACCTGGCCCCATCATTTGCAGAAAGGGCTGGGAAATGTGGTGGCACCGTGGGGCCAGAAGGAAATGGGCTTGAGAAACTGGTTCTGCCACACAGAGCAAAACAAGTTAGCCTGTGAACCAATTAAGAGCCCAGACCCAGCCCTACATATATAAGGAAAGCTGATTTACAGCAGAATTGACACTTTAGATCAGTTGGTAAAAGATGGTGTTTTTCAATAATTGGCTATAATAAGCGCTTATCTGCATGAAAAAAATGGAACTGGATGCCTACACATCAAGCATAAAAATCCATTCCAGATTGATTAAAAAATTCAATGTAAAAGGGAAGCTTTCAGAAGACAATATAATTGTTACGATTTTGATGTAGGGAAAGATTTCTTAAATAAGAAGCAAAGAAATCACTGAAACTCCTGTTTATCATGTAACGCTATAAGGAGAATGAAAACACAAGTCACGAACTGGGGAGAAAGTAGCTTCTCTACATATAACTGAGAAAGAGTTAGTAACCAGAATATATTAAGAATCCTTTCCAAGCAATTAGAATAACACAAACAACCCAAAAGAAAAAATATGGGCAAAAGTTTGAACAGGCACGCTGCAGAAAAGGAAGCCCATATAGCTGATAAGCATATGAAAAGATGCTCAGTCTAACTAGTAATAAGGGAAATGCAAATTAAAAGCACAAGATACCAATGTGTAGACATCCATTTTAGTTAAAAAAAAAAAAAAGATGAAAAAGTATAAAATCTGAAAATTCCAAACATCGGTGAGGATATGGAAAAAAAAACTGACTTCGACGTGCCAGTGGATATGTGTCTCCCCGCACTCCGGCATTAGTTTGTGGAGTTGAAGTTCAACATATTTTATGAGTTATCAATTGCATTTTTAGTTATCAAACCTAGCTCGGTGTTCTTCAAACTTTTTTGCTTGTTGCGCTTCTTTAAACTTTTTTAAAAATACATCCCTGCCATATTGTTAAATTGCCATCCAAAAATTTCATCTTCAGTCTAAAAAGTTGCAAGGGATGTACCTTCCAGTATGTAGTAAATACCAATTTTTTAAAATAAAATGATTTCATCACCCTGTTAAATGTTTCCAGTGGGATATAAATAGCAGAGTGATTTTTTTTTAAGATTGTATTTATTTATTTGACAGAGAGAGAGAGACAGCGAGAGAGGGAACACAAGCAAGGGGATCGAATCGGGAGAGGGAGAAGCAGGCTTCCCGCGGAGCAGGGAGCCCGATGCGGGGCTCCATCCCAGGACCCTGGGATCATGACCTGAACCTAAGGCAGGCTTTAACATCTGAGCCACCCAGGTACCCCGGCAGAGTGATTAAAACTCAGCAGCAATTATTCAGAAAACACAGCAGCAATTATTCAGAAAACACAAAAATAAGATCTTCAACAGGATACAATTCTTCAGTGTTACTTTTTCTTTTTTTTCTGTGCCTTCTTAAAGTCTACTTTTTAAACTGAATCTTACCTTCATATTATATATTTTAAACTTGAAAGTCTTTTATTTATATGTCTTCTTTACAATAAAAGCAAGATTACAAATTAAAATTATATTTATAAAAATTTCCTGCGATCATAAGGCTTTAAATGTTAATGTTGTGGTTGAGTTAATTTTACAAATAATAATCGTACACAATTACCAAAACAACATTAAATATGTTTTTGAATTTTATAAATACTATTAAATTCAAAAATACTATCTCTTAGTGAGATGAGTCGTTTAAATTAAGGAATTAATTTACGGATCAGTGCTGGTTTTTGCTGGAACTAGAGTATCTAGCATCATTTCCTATGTTTTGTTTCTACAAATGTAAGCTCAAAGAAAACATTTCTATCGATAAGTAGATGGGAATTGAGGAGATTTGGTTATTAAAATATTAAATTGTAATCAATCTTTGAGCTACTTCCAAGATATATGCCAAAATCACATAAATATTAATCACCAAAAATTATTTTCATGATCAATATGCAGATAATTCAATTTAGTTTTCTTTCAATACTGTTGAAATCAAAGGATTAAAAACCACACTTGATTTGCAAAAGGACTTGTAATTACATGAATGTATTAGTTTGCTTAGGCTGCCAAAACAAATAATCACAGATGGGGTGGCTTAAAGAAAAATGTATTTCCTTGTTGGCTTGGAAGCTAGAAGCGTGAGTTTAAGGTGTTGGCAGGATCAATGTGTTTCTTCTGGAGGTATTGTCCTTGGCTTGGGCATGGCTGTCCTCTTTCTCAGTCTCTGCATTATCTTCCCTCTGTACTGTTTGCGACCAAATCTCTTCTTAACAAGGACATGGATTAGGGATCACCCTAAGGACCTCATTGAACTGAATCATCTTTGTAAAGACCCTGCCTCCAGATAACAATAACATGCTGAGATACTGGGGGTTAGGATTTCAACATATGAATATCAGGGGTACACAATTCAGCCCATAAAACCAGACCTTCAAATAGTTCCCTTTCTCCATACTATCCTACAGCATTTCAAACTGTCCTTTTGTTTGGTACCTCGCAAGCTAGGTTGTTAGACCGAAGAATATAGCATTGTGGTAAGAGAGGCCTGTCTTTTGTGAAAGTGGGGCAGAGGGTCATTACACAGGAAGTGAACAATCAAGACTTACGCCTCAGTAGCTTCTCAGGGAGATCAGCTTTTAGGGCAGAGCGTTTATAGAGGCAAAGGGCTTGGAAATCCGTTCCCTTAAAATTATGCCTGCCTCACATCCCCCAGAGAACACATTTTTATATTCTTGCCCTCCTTTCCCAATTTTAAGAGTACTGCCTTGGACTCTCACACCTACGTGCCAGGAGACTGACAATTCAGCATCATACTGTTTGAAGAGCAGCGTGGAAACAACACAAGTGTCTGCAAAAGTGGTGAAGTGTGTTAAGTGAATTGTGGTATAGTCATAAATGGAATGCTAAACAACAATGAAAATGAATGGAATTTAAATCTCAAATGACCTGGATGAAGCTTTCAGACATAATACTGCATGTAAAAGAAATCACAAAAGAATAAAGGGCAGGGCAGGGGGTTGGGGGGGCCCCAGGTGGCTCAGTGGGTTGAGCACCTGACTCTTGATTTCAGCTCAAGTCATGATCTCAGAGTCCTGAGATCAAGCCCCACATGAGGCTCTGTGCTTAGCAGGGAGTCTGCTTGGGATTCTGTCTCTCCCTCTCCCTCTCCCTCTACTTCTCCCCACCCCCCACATTCTCTCTCAAATAAATAAATCTTTAAAAAAAAAAAGAAATGGGCTATTTTTCTGTTTGGATAATGATTAAAAACATAAAAAAGTTAAATGTTTAGGGATACCAATATATGTAGTTTATCTATTTTTTAAAAATCCAGGGGACCCCTGGGTTGCTCAGTTGGTTAAGCATCTGACTCGTGGTTTTTGGCTCAGGTCATGATCTCAGGGTGGTGAGATCAAGCCCTGGCTCAGGCTCCATACTCAGTGAGGTGTCTCCTTGAGTTTCTCCATCTTTGTCTGCCCCTTCCCCCCATCTCTAAAATAAATAAATAATTTTTTTAAAAAAAATCCAAGGATTTATAAGCACAGATTTTTAAGATAGCGGAGGCTATCAGAAGGGATAGGAAAGTACATGGGAAGTAAGCATGTATATATTGTCGAATCTTGACTCCTTATGCTTCACATGTATTTTATAAACCTCTTTTTGTACCTACTTAATAGTTAATAAAATACTTACAAATTGTAAAAGGCTATGGGCAATTTTTAAAAAGTTAAATGAAGTTCAAACTATAGCTCTACTTAAGAATTTTCTGTACCTACAAGTATATTTTCCCTACACTAGCTCTAAGAAAGAAGAAGATCTAATCATTTATTTGGGTCACTAATTTTTCCTAGTAAAAATATTTTGAACAAATGTCAACAATAATTACAGCCAGCTTTCAATTATTCTCACCATGGAAGGAAGCCATAGAATAAATAATGAGAAATGACATAAAATGCAAAAATCATTACCATTTGGCCATGGGCTACATATTATTACTCTTGTGACACATTTACCTTTGCAGAAGATAATATAAAATGATTTTTATTGCCTGAGCACACAATATATGAGGAATTATGACAGAGCATGCTGAAAAGTGCAGACTATTTGAAAGAGGCTGCCTAGGAACTTGGCCATCTGGATAACTAAGGTTTGGTCTTATTTCCAGAACCGATAATTAGGTCAAGTTATTTACATAAATATATTAGTTAATAAAAACTGAAACTTCTTCAATCTACTCAGAACATACTAAGGAAAATGCAAAGGCAAACATGTCAGATCTCAAATCAAATATGAAATTATAGTTCAGGTGTGACTTTACTGGGAAAGATGAGGGAAATAAATGTGCTTCAAGGCAAAACTCCAGGCTGAAGCCCTTTGGAGCGAGTATAAAAGAGCCTTTTTGCAGTGTCCTATCAGTAATAGCATAAAGATATTGAGGCAACTATTATTGTGTTTCAGAGAATTCTCCAGGTAGCTACCACATAAATCAAATAGAACTTGCTATAATAGGCACCATGGAGTATTCAGGAAATATTAGCAGCAGCACAAATGACTTGTAACAGGAAGGGAAGTGAGTCTGGTGTCAAGGATTCTAGATAGCCTAAGATTTCCCCTACTGGAGAGGTGACATGTTAGCCCGCCACAGTTTTGTGGATACGTGTAGAAGAGTCAAGCCTCCTGGGTCAGAGACAAAGGACTGTATTACTCACGTCCAGCAAGCACCATGAGCATCGGTGTGCCTGCATCAGTTCCCTCATCCCCAGGTCCCACAGGAGCAAGGATGTTGAGCCCAGATGAATATCTAAAAGAAAGGAACTCTGGGGAACCCAAGCCTGTTACAATGGGCACACTAGCCCTTTGCTGCAGAGGGAGACACTACTTATCTTCCACTGTTGTTTACTCTAGGAACGTACTTGAAAAGATATTCCAGAGGCGCCTGGGTGGCTCAGTCAGTTAAGTGTCTGCCTCCGCTCAGGTCACAATCCTAGGGTCTTGGGGTCGAGTCCGAGTAAGGCTTCTTGTTCAGTGGGGAGTCTGCTTCTCCCTCTGCCTTTCCCCCTGCCCTCACTCGTGCTTACTTGCACTTGCTCTCTCTCTCTCTAATAAAGAAATGAAATCTTTGGGGGGAAGGAAGGAAGGAAGGAAGGAAGGAAGGAAGGAAGGAAGGAAGGAAGGAAGGAAGGAAGGAAGGAAGGAAGGAAGGAAAGGGAGGAAAGATAGTCCAGGACTGCCTCACTTGCAAGACATGCAGAAACATGACCACCCACCCCAAAAGCCAGTGTTGAGACCTGGGCCTGCCATTGGTTGTTACCAGGCAAGCACAATGAACAAATGACTTTTCTATCCTGAGTAATACTTGTGTACCCAACAACTTAGTCTCAAAATATTAAGTGCAATGTTAAGTGCAAATTCAGAAAATCAGATAGTAAATTGAATATAAGCCTAGTCAATGTTATTAATATACTTCTCTCAATAATTGAGAGATCAATTTGCAAGAGAATTAAAGAATAAAAGATGCAAATGAGAACTACATATTATGTTTAGTAACCGTGCATAGAACTATAAACCTCCACTTAGTAATTACACATTGCTTTACACAATGCTATACACACTGTATACAGGGAACATTCCCCAACATTTACCACATTTTATATACAACACAAAGCAAACCTTAAATTAACACAGACTGTTCAGAGAAATAAATAGAAGAAGACACAAAAATAACCATAAAACTGCCATAAGTTTGGGAACTTAAGCACAAATACACACACTTCTACATAATTCATAGGTGAAATAATTAGAAAAGCCTTCGAATTTAATGATAATGAAATTTCAAAACTTGAAAATCAATCAGTTAAATCCCCATGATACTAGAAGAGGAAATTTTGAAATCCCAAAAATTCGAAGGAGGGAAATGATAAATACAGAAGCAGCAATTAAAGAATTAAAAAACACAAAAAATATGATTAAAAAAACACCAAAACCCAATTTTTCAGAAAAGACTACTAATAATATTGACAAACTGAGGAAAATGAACAAGGGAAAAATAGAAAGTACCTACAAGCAGTGCTAGGCATGAAAATGAGAATACAAATACAGATGTAATAGGTAATACAAGAAGAATTGAGGTACATAGTTTAACCTAACTAAATGGCAATCTTGTGTTGACTAAAAAAAGAGAAAGAATAATTAATACAGTATAATACATATTGTTTGTGGATCTATACATATGTAGTAACAGGATAAAACATACACGTAAAAAATAAAAACAAATTCAGTACAAAAGTTACCCCTAGAGAGAGCGTGGAATGAGATCTGAGAACAGTGCACAAGAGCATCTCTAATGAATTATTGATCAAAGACTAAAGATAGGGGCACTGGTGGCTCAGTCGGTTAAGTGTCTGCCTTCCACTCTGGTCATGATCTTGGGATCCTGGAATCGAGTCCTTTCAGCAGGGAGTCTGCTTCTCTCTCTCCCTCTGCCCCTCCCCCCACTTGTTCATGCTCTCTCTCAAATAAAGTTTTTTTTTTTTAAAACAAAGATAAATAAAATAACTTTGCAAACTGTTAAAATCCAGTACACAGTTTTTTTCTAATGTGCTATATTTTTCTGTGTGCTTGAATATTTTATATATATATTTTAAAGGATTGATATTCATGAGAGGATTTATTCAAGAGAGGGAGAGGGCTGCACATAGAAAGAATATGGCAATGGAAAAAAACGTGAAATCATTCTGAGCAACTTGAAGGCGGAGACTTAGGTTTTTCTCTTTGTCATTATTCAGTAACTACTCATTAGAATAATGAGAGGTCAATATGGTCCAGAATGAAGAGGTCTTTGGGAAGCAACACTGAGAAAAGCAGTTTCTGCATAGTTGAGCTATTCCACGTTTGTAATTGGTGAGGTGCTATTACAATACAGATTTGGGGGAAATCAATCAGACAATATTGTATATATAATGGTTAAGGAGCCATAGACAGGAGGCAAGAGGTTAGTAAAGAACAAATTGAAGTAGCCTAAGCGGGAAGGGAGAAAAGTCAAAATTAGAGAAGAAACCATTTATATTACTATAATAATAATGATGACAATAATTAGTTCAAGAGCTATTACAAGGACAAATGAACTGGCTTTGGTGGCTGGGTATAAGGAAGAGAAAAAGGAGGACATCAGTGAATTTCTGGTGTTCAGGTGTTTAGTGTAGAAGGTAATAACGTTACCTAAAATGGGTAACAAGAGAACTGACTGAAGCTTCTATAAAACAAGATTACCACAGATCTTACATTTGGCACCATTTCTGTTTTAACAACAGCCTTAGGTGGAATCCCCTGAAATACACTCCGAGGTGGAGATTTGCCAGAAGGAAGTGAATGCTTCTCCATCAACGCCTCCGGAAGAGAGAAGGAAGTAGAACGGGGCAAAGGAAAACCGTGACTAGTTGATGCATTCTCGAAAGACAAGAGGCCTCCCCTGATCCCTCAGGAAGCTGGAGAGTTTCAATGTCCTTCAGAATCGCTCTTTCTCCGAAGTAACAGGATTTGACCTTTATGCCCTCCCCTATTGACCAGGCCTTAGAAACGGGACGCCTAAGACGGGGGTGTGTGACTTTGGACAAGGCAGCGCTGTCAGCTGAAGGCAGTTACCGAAGCGCTGACTCAGCTCTGAGCAGTCAACCACCAACATTTCCAGCAGCTTCGGTGATGCCAGCCTCAGACATGAAGAGGGTCGCAGCGTGCCCCCTAGTCCCTTGCATGTGCCACTCAGATCCCCTTGTGTCATATAACAAATTCCAGGTCCAGCTCTTGCGGGACTCTCTTTGATCTCTTTCCCGGGGAAACTGACAGAGGAAAATGAGTGGGACAAACTACAACCCTGCTAATGCAGGTGGTCTCAAAGCCACAACTGAGCATCGTCCCTTCCTTACGACCATTCTAGATTCCCTGATTTCTCTGTTATCCCCTCTCCAAGTCAGGGGACTTACTAGCAGAGAGACCCAGACCCTTACTGCTGGGAGGTCTGAGTCCCCGGTCACCATGTCCTCAGGCTACGTGTGCTGCACTTGTCCACATATTCGTGGCTGTCCCCACTATAGTGGTTCTTACTCTGTAGACCAAAGCACTAATACGTTGTGCCAACTACCTAATATGGAATTACATTGGAATTACACATCTGGGGACGAAGGAAGTAACCACTAGACACGTGCATGGATCCAGTGGCTGAACTCGGAGCTGCACCTCGGCGGGACTCCATTTATTTCTTGGAGGTTGGAACGGTGTTTAGGTGCTAGATCACCCATGTCAACTCGGATCCCACGTGGGACGCATCTTGAAATTCTGTGTTGCTCCTTCTCTGATGTACAGCTGTCCAAATAAATCCAAATAAATAGGTCACTTTGGGGAAGAACTGGGGTGTCCTTATTGTATGTGCTTGTCAGGGGATCTCTGGGGTTTCATCTCTAGGAGTTTCAACCTCTCCTTCAGGAAATGGAGGCTAGGTAGGAAATTGGCTTGGTTCTGAAAACTGAGTGGAGGACTGTGGCTTTTTATTGGGGTGCTGTTCTGGTGGGGCATGGCTTGGGGTGCGGGCAATGCTTGGAGAAGGAATCAGCCAACAGCCGTCAACCTCAGAAGCTGGGGAATGAGCGCCCCGGACCCAGATGGTGCTCCTAGGTGTGGTATCCTTTTGTTGTTGTTGTTGTTTTAATATTTTATTTATTTGAGAGGAAGGGGAGAGAGAAAAAGAGTGTGTGCACAAGAACAGGGGGAGGGAGAAGCAGACTCCCCGCTGAGGACGGAACCCAACACAGAGGCTCAATCCCAGGACCCCAGGATCATGACCTGAGCCGAAAGCAGATGCCCAACCGACTGAGCCACCCAGGTGCCCCGGCATCCTTTCAACAACCAGTCCTTTTAAGATGAATGTGGAAAGATAGAACTGAGAAATAAGTTTTGTTGAAACACCAATAAAGGAGAAAAATCTAAGAATGTTTGAAATTCTAAATTATCAGAGTTCCTATCGGTCTTAACTCTGCCTCAAGCTCAAAGGATAAACTTGCAATATAGTGTTCTCAGGCTCATGTGGAATAATTCTGATACACCAAACACAAATCTAACTAATATATTGTGTATCTATAATTAAACGAAGTGTTTACCAGTAAAAAGGGTTTTTGCTAGGGTCTCATGCATTTGTTTAGGTGGAGAGAATGGCTGGAAAATTCTGACCTGACCCACTGAAAATGGCATAAGAATAACTCCCCAAATGGCAGGATCAGCTCTCTTTTGTATGCCCTAGACTGCTTCACTTATGATCCCAGGTATGATGAAAAACAACCAGGTCATGACAAAACTGTCTTGTGTTTGTTTGTTTTTTTTGTTTTTGTCTTTTTTAATCCATTCTCCAAATGTGAAAGGGCCTAGCTGAAGAAAAGGTCCAAAATAACATATTATTGTGTAGAGCACCATAGCAGATGGTTTCTTCCAGTTCCTGCAGGAACGAAGAGTACTTTCCTGCCGGAGTTACAGAAATACTGGTGTGTGCTATGAGAGCCCAAGTTCAAGGCTGCTCTTGGTTCAAAGACCTGAAAGGTATTGCTTTAGTTCTTTACAACAATCAACCCAAACTTCTGTGCATTCCAATCCTTCCATCCATCAACATTTGAATCGTTGGAGAGAGTCGCCAAGTGTTATCAATTTAAAACAATTTATCAGGGCTCACAGACTGGTATATGTTGCGTTTCCCTTTAAGAAGCAGAGAAAGTGACAATAAATCTGGGGAAATGTTGATATAAACTAGGGATTTCCAGCCTCAGAGGTGTAACTAAAAGAGCAACGAACAAGGTTGTTTTGGAAGGAAAGTATTTCTGGAATTCAAGGACTGCCATTATGAGTTGGTTTATCTTTATTGCTCTAAGTTTACTGAGCATTACAACAAATTACATAGTTTATAATAAATCTTTTATGACAGTCTTACAATGAGTCTTTTCTATACTTTAGCTCAAGCAGGAAAAACAAACAAAATAAATTCCCTCTTTTAAAAATTCAGGACTAGACCAAGCAAGCAAACAAAAAGTGCTTAAAACAAGCAAACAGAAATGACCTCTAAACATAAGGTGTCTTTCTATTTAATTGCATTTAAAACTTCTTTAACTTTGACAAGTACCTTTCCCCATCACCTTTGTTTATCTTACCCTTCATTGGAACCCCATTGTCACAAGATTTGCACTTAGTATTTATAAAGCAGCTTAAAAATTCAATTATCCTATCTGTATCATTTAAAGAGAAAGCTTTTATTATATCGTAGTTGATAATTAGTATATTATACAATAAAGATATGAGCAGGTCCCTTATGCAGGCTGCTTGGGTTCATCATTGGTGTGAATAGATGAAATAAAGTCTGAGAAAACTTGCCTTAAAAGAAATACTGCAGGGGCACCTGGGTGGCTCCGTCAGTTAAGCATCTGCCTTCAGTTCAGGTCATGATCTCAGAATCCTGGGATCGAGCCCCGCATCCAGCTGTCGCTGTCTCTCTCTCTCTCTCTCTCTCTCTCTGTCTCTCAAATAAATAAATAAAATCTTTAAAAAAAAAAAAAAAAGAACTACTGCAAATAAAATCAGACAGCCTGGAAAACGAACTCCTACAGACCTAGACAGATTTAAATCATAAAGGTGGTAGAGTTGTAGTTAATTATTTTTAACAGAGGGCCTTTAATTAAAGACAATACCATGTTAACGTGGGGAAAAAAAACAACAACACACAAAACACTCTGACTATTGCTGGCCACAGAACAAGCAGTCTCCTTACCTCGTATAAGGTAAGAATCATCTAGGTCGCATGTTAACAGATTGCCAGAGCCATGCCTTGGAGATTCCTGATCAGATCTGAGTGGGTTCTGAAATCTGTGTTTAACAAGTCTTTCTGGGATTTGATGTGACTGGGCAAGCGAGGGCATTTCCCATGCTTCTGCTGGAGCCCGACGTGGCATTTTTAAGAAACCTCCTCTCCTGCTGAACTGTACTCCAAAAATAACAGAGTTCACAGGGAAAAAATAGGATTAGAGAAGGGCATGCAAACCCTGTGTAATGGAACCACAACGCTAACAAAAACAATAACGATTCTAATTAAACAAATAAACAAAAAGCTACACGAGTAAAAAAGAAAACAAACAACACACACTACAGTAAATACAGGATTCTACCATTAAAAAAAGTGAAAGCTAGCTTAATGGAAGGCTGTGTGAGCGAGGAGTAGACTGTCCAGTCACAGAGATGAGGACCAAATCCATAAAATGATGTGGGAGAACCAAGTCATATGCACTTCGAGGACAGAGTATGTGGCCAGATTGATGCCAGAGGAAGCCGAAGAGGTGAATGAATGCACCCCATACCCAGCACCGGATTCCATAGCTTGCTGCCTCTCACCGTGTTCCTGTCCTTCGCGCTCAGTTTTTGTTATTTGTTGACCACTGTGATGACATTGCTCATGACTGGACTAAATTCCACGTTACATTGACCTCTTTCCCCTATTTAACAAAAGCTTTTGAGATACTGTGTCTTCTGCAAACACATTTTAGAAGTAAAGGACTTAGATTGTGTATGCTTATGGCTGCAGGAATGCAAGTTAAATTAGCCTTTCAGAGGGCATGTTTAAATAAGGATAAAGAGACTCAAAATAGTCATATTTTCTAATTCAGTGACATCCCCAAGGCTGCTGCTGGCACCACTGCCACTGTCCACAAGGGGAACTAGCCGCCACCCTTCTCAGCACATAAATTCTGCATAGCCCATCTTCTTGAGCATGCCATCCTTCTGTTCAAGGTCTAGGAGAACCCATGCGCCAGCTGCAAAGGAGGCTGGGAAATCAAATATTGGCCTTATCTTTCTGCTTCTATGGTGTGTGTGTGGGGGGGGGTCCCTCAACATAAGGAGGGGAGTCACATGCTGAAAGGAAAAAGAAACACTGTATCCTTTAAGGATATTCATTCTGTAGAAGTAAAATTTGGAACTTTATCAGGTAACTTGTTAATTAAACATGATATGCCCATATACTCATAGGATGGGATTCATACACCATCATTTAAAATCTGTTTTTCAGGGGCGCCTGGGTGGCATAGTCGGTTAAAGTGACCAACTCTTGGTTTTGGCTCAGGTCTGATCTCAGTGTCCTCAGATGGAGCCCTATCAGGCTGAGTGCTCAGCCGCAGAGTCCGCTTGAGCTTCTCTCCCTCTCCCTCGGTCCCTCCCCACTCCCCGCTTACACACGCTCACTCACTCTCTCTCTAATAAATAAATAAATCTTTTAAAAAAATAAATAAAATAAAATAAAATCTTTCATAGCCAATTTAACAACTTGGGAAATTCTTATCTGTATTTCCTCTTATTTTATCTTTATTTACTTTACGATTACAAAGAAAAAAGACTACAAGGATACACACCAAAGTGTTATCTCCATTATCTTAGATTTATGCAATTATAAGTAATTTTTATTTTCTTTTTTATACTTCTCCATGTTTCCCAAATATTCCAATAAGTGGGTTTTTTTTAAAGTCAAGTTCATTTGAACCCCCCAACAGAGGACTGATTGTATCACACAACTAAAAAAAAAAAAAAAGTCAAATAAATATAAGCATAATCATTCAGAATTTCTTTATAAAATGGTAGTTACAAAATGTACAATAAAATTATGTTTCTTTCATTGCATATATACTGTAAGTGATCATTCCAGTTAGTCATTCCTGATAAAGTCATGTCTCATCAATTGTTCTCATGGGTAAGGACATGTTAGAGCCCAGTTTTTTAAACTTGGAATTGCCAGCTATTCAACGATCACAAGTGTTTTCATCTTTTCCTTGGCACCTACCTGAGGCTTAGGGTAAAAGCTGAGCTGACATTTTAAAGGTCTGGTTGGGAGTTACTCAGTTATTACTTCCTAGTAAAAATTATCGTAATAAGAAGTATCTTTGAAAACTTTTGTGTTAGACACTGTACTAGACCATTTTATGTGTGTTACTTCTTAATTCTTTTAATCCAATCCAAATAAATGATTTCTCCATTTTGCTAAGGGGTAAACCTTGAAGAGATATTGCACTTGTTCAAAGTCTCATAACCATTAAGTGGTAAAAGCCAAATATAAACCTGTGTCAATTTGGGGTTCAGAGGCGCCAAGCCAACATGAGCCATTAAACACTCAAGTCAAGTTAGATCAAGGTTCAAACATAGAGGGGACCAAGTACAAACCCCAGGTTCTGCGGTCAGGGTCCCCAGTGACTATAGAGCCTGGAGTTCAAAATTAGATGAAGACAGGAGGCATCAAGGCAGGTTAGCATCAAGCAACAAGACCTCCATGGCGGTGCATGGACACGCTGGCGTGTTTACCGCTGTCTGTGGGCTGGTATAGAGGTGCGGCGAAGCCCCTGGGAGGTCAGGCTGGCTGAGGGCCAGACACAGGGCAGAGAGTAGATCACAGACTCTACCAAAGTTGCTATTTTTCACCTCCCGCATTCCAGTCTGTGAGAGAATTTAAATTGGTCTCGAAGACCAGGGACCTAGGCTGAACTATAGGAAGGAAGACGTACACGTCCTAGAATCAAACGTGGGGGTCAGAATCCATGCTTTATCTCCAAGTAACTGTGTGGTCTTAGCTATGTTTCCTGTGCTTAGTTTCCTTGTCGGTAAAACACAAGACTACACCTCACAGAGTTATCATGAGGATTTAACAACTTAATGTATAGAGAGAACCGTACACAGCACAGACATAGTAGTCTTTATTACTTGTTTTTCAGCCTGTCCTTGCAGCCTAATAGACACCGGCCACACACACAGAGGGAATTAGTGAGAAAGGATATAGTCTAAAGCTCATAAAGTCACCAAGGGGCTAAATTCCATCCAAGTTCCCTCAACACCAGGTGCGAACACAACAGACTATTTTAGGATCCCACTCACTGAAAACCCTGCCAGCCACGCTCTTATGGGTTCAAGGACTTGGAAGGAAGGAGTTCACAGGTGGCAGACCTTTAGAACTCTTCACTGAGCAGACCAGAGATTGACAGAGTCTCCAGGCAATAGACCAGTTGTCTTGACTTTGATTTAAGGCAAGATTCTAGAATGCATTATTAAAGTAACTATTGCCATTTGGATGGGGAAGAAGTGAGCACTAGGACTCAGCCTACATTCATTACCATTCATTCAGAACAGACTGACAATGTATTTCTTTGGCTCTCCAGACCCTAAATTTAAGAAGAGAAATAGGATAACTGACTTCAAATATTTGAAACACTGTTGTATGTGTGTGTGTGTGTGTGTAAAAATTACATTTGTTCGACATGACCTTAAGATCCAAGGAATCAAAGCTACTGAAAAACAGATCTCATTTCAATCATAACGAAAAACTTTCTGAAGGTGTAAGCCAGAAGCGGCAAACTGCCTACCAGTGGGTCAGATTTAGTGCTTATGCAATCTTTTGCTTGGTTCACAAATAGGCATAGTGTGTGCCACTGCGTACGTCCGCTGTACTTGCACGATTGGTGCAGTTGTGCAAAGTGGCCCAGAAACTTTCACATGAAAATCCAGATTTCTGTCTTTTCGGAAGAAGTCCCATGACGTGCGGCAAAGACAGGATTCCCGTAGAAGAGCAGCACGCCTGCCCGGAATGGACCGCTGTCCCCGTACATGGATATGTGTGTTAGAGCAGACCCCCGTCCCCACCTGACGCATCGCTAGTTTGTATTGCCCACCTGGAAGGTGTTTGCGTTATGATCACAAACCATCTTAATAAATGCAGAGAGAGGTCCCCTTTGGTCATTACGATTCTCTGATTCTTTCATTCCTTGAGTCTAAACGCCGCTCAACGATCTCCGTGCTTTGTTGTCATTAGCTATTTATGAAGTTACCAGGCCCTGTGTGTCCTTCTCCATAAAAATCTAGCACCATTCTTTGCTTTAAACATATGTCTTACTTGGTAGTGCTTTGGACAGCAGCTGCAAGGCTGTTCCTTCTCAAATTTCAAAGCAACTTTAAGGACAGGAAATTCAAGTACTTCGACAGAATTTTTGGATGCTCTCCTGTGACTGATAAATGCGTGCTGAAGAGTAAATTGCTACAACTGTCTATTTGTACATGACTTGTGTCACGTTACTTCAATACATGCTCTGAGCAGATATGTTGAATTTTCCGATGTTTAACTACATCAAGACTTTTCCTTGCACTTCACAGATTTTATCGGTTTGTATTCTTGAGAAAATAAAAATCGTGAGAAGCACAGAGTTTAATTAACATGTTAAGGCTGGTCATGTTATTATCATAAATGAGAAAAAAAACAGAATCACTGTAACATTGTTCAAAATAAAATGGTGATTTAAAAAGTAATCATGATAACCAAACCAAACCAAACCAAACACCTAGGTAGTGTTTCTGCATGTTAGGTAAAGAAAATAAAGCTGTTTTTGCAAAAGCTAAAACTGTTGGCTAGCACTTGAATGTAGGAACATGTGGGAGGTTATGTTTCTAAATATAATGTAAATTAATCCTCTTGGTCATTAGGTATCATGCAGTCTTACTGTCCTCAAAACTCAGAAACAAGAAAATCCTCAGGGAAGTTCCCAGGAGAAATGTTAGTTAGCCTTGGTCAATGTGTCTGCTAAATATTATTAAGTAAAATACTTAATACTTCTGTGATTAATGTACAGTGAGAAAATATATAATAAAATATGACTTGATGGAAAGCAAGCTACCTAATCTTTTAAAAAGTAAAAAACCTTCTGGGGCACCTGGGTGGCTCAGTGGGTTAAAGCCTCTGCCTTCAGCTCAGGTCATGATCTCAGGGTCCTGGGATCAAGCCCCACATGGGGCTCTCTGCTCAGCAGGGAGCCTGCTTCCCCCTCTCTCTCTGCCTACCTCTCTGTCTACTTGTGATCTCTCTCTCTCTGTCAAATAAATAAATAAAATCCTTTAAAAAAAAAAGAATTTTTAAAAAAAGCAAAAAAACTTCTAAAATGTTTTCTTGCTTAAAAATGTCCAGAAGCACCAAACACCAAAGGTGACCTATGTTGTTTCTATTATTTAAAAAAAAAAAAAAAACAAAAAACTTTAATTCTACTGAAAACTTTCAGAAAACAGATATATCTCGGGAGATTTGTAGGATTTCCTGAATCGGAAAAAAAAAAAAAATCACTCTACTTAAAGACCTCTAACTATCTGTTCCTGAAATATTTCCAGCTCCATTTTATTTTTTTGTTTAAGATTTTATTTATTTATTTATTTGACAGAGACAGAGAGAGAGAGCTCACAAGTGGGGGGAGCGGCAGAGGGAGAGGGAGAAATGCTCCCCCACTGAGCAGGGAGCCCAATGCGAGACTCGATCCCAGCACGCTGGGATCATAACCTAAGCGGAAGGCAGATGCTTAACCAACTGAGCCACTCAGGTGCCCCTCCGGTTCCATTTTAAATGAATAAATCCTGCAAGAATATTTGGCTCAAATACCTTTGGTTCAAAGGCATGAAAGACATGGTCAGTCCTCTGTGAGTTTAATTTATTTTAAGTAAAATCAAGCAGACTTAAAAATGACAATAACCTGGACCCTTGTGGCCACTTTCTTCTCTATAGATGTGTACGAGGTCTACGGGCTCAGGAAGTGAGAATGTCTGTCTGGCATCAGGGAGCTTGAGGAGCAAAATGAGAGTCCTGCGTATAGACGGTTGAGTTAATATTTACCAGGACAAAAATGTGTAAAAGCTTTACAGGCAGAAGTGACCACGTGTAGAGAATTATGGTGTGGAACTTGGGGTATTTGGAAAAAATCAGTTTCTTGTGCCCAGAACTTAGGTTATAGTGGAATAATAGGGTGCTAGGAATAGCCTGTCTTTGAAATCATATGGGTCTCAGTTCAAATGCTGATTCAGGCATTCATAAAATCTTCTTTTAGATTAAAAAGAAAAATCCTCATGGCAGTAGGGGACAGATGTGGCGTGACAACAATCTGCATGAAAAAATGCTTGTTAATCAGGTCTGTTCTGGGCTCTGCAATTCTGAGGGAAACATTGGCAACCCATAGAGATCAATTAGGAGAAACATTTAATTTGAAGAAAAGACTGTCTCCGAATATTTGAAGGACTTTCATATAAGAAGTAAGAACAATTATGTGATCTTTCTGAGAATGGTCGATTGTGTGAACGGTCATCTCCTTCAGACCAACAGAGCACCTTGTAGCCCCCGGAACTGGCTTAGAACATTTCAGGAACTCAGGAAGCAAACTGAAGGTTGCTGGGGGGGGTGGGGGTGGGAGGGATGGGGTGGCTGGGTTATGGACACTGGGGAGGGTATGTGCTATGGTGAGTGCTGTGAATTGTGGAAGACTGATGATTCACAGACCTGTATCCCTGAAACAAATAATACATTATATGTTAATTTAAAAAAAAAAATGTTTCACAAAGACAGGAGCCCCTTCTCTCCAAAAAGACAGGCTGGGCCCACGCAGCTGAGAGAGGCTGTGGATGGGATTCCTGCAGTGGGCGCTGGACTCCCTTGGGCCTATCAGATCCTCTCAAACTCTAAAATTCAATCTTTTTATCATTTCAAATGTTGGCTTACAAAAGTCAAGGCAGTTCTCATTTTTCTGCTTCTGTTTGCTCGTACATTCACATCACTTTTGAAATCTGTTTCGTTATTCTTGCCCTCCCCCTTTTCATTGTGTTAAAATTCCACTTGGGTTTCCTTTTCCCCTGGTCACTCTGTCAAATCTACCCCCTGGTACCCACAGTGATAAGGCCTGATTCTCCCTAAACAGCCTAACACTGCGCCACAAAACCTGCTTTCTGCCACCACTAACACTTGAAAAACAGGAAGGAAAAAGAACAAAATTAACTCATAAGGAGGAAAACGGATTCCTGAGCGGCTCAGTGGGTTAAGCATCTGCCTTCGGCTCAGGTCATGATCTCAGGATCCTGAGATCGAGCCCCGCATAACTGAGCTCCCTGCTCATTGGGGAGTCTGCTTCTCCCTCGCCTCTGCCCTTTACCCTTGCTTGTGCTTGCTCTCTCCCTCTGTCTCTCTCTCAAATAAATATATAAAATCTTCAAAAAAAAGGAAAGTAATGACCCCCGTTTATGACTTCAAGTCAAAAGAGACGAAATTACACTTAAATTATGAGGATAGTAATAGTGTGATAGAAATACCTAGCGCAAGCAGGGAGCCTTAGAGAGCAAGTGCTGGATGGAAGCTCTGCCTTTCGCTGCCCAACTCAATCAGCAGGCAGTCCTGCAGCGCAGAAATTGCTGTCTCCATTCAAATGAGGGAACGGAGGGTTAATGCAGTTAAACAATTTGCCAGGGCTCAAAGAGCCAAGAGAACTGGCTTTGAACTTGTGCTCCGATTCTGAAAACTGCTTTTTAGGTTCCACAAACTCTCTCTTAACCCCTTAGCAGAAGCAAAATGGCATTTAGAACAGAAGCCGTGTTTTAAAAATATTTAAGGAAATAATAGGTGGCTCCTTCCTGCACTGCTTCTCTCTTTTGCTCTGGCCGGTGGCGCCAGGGAGGGACCGGCAAGGGTCGCACGCAGTCTTCCTACTGCCAGGAAGCTCCGTAGCTACCGATGAGATCAGAAGTGGCACGGTAAATAGTCCAAGAAAGCCCGTTTGGGCTCAGCCCTGAAGGCCACGCCTTTTCGGAGGAACTTCCCACGCAAAGGAAATCGTCCTGGAAAAAATAAGGGTGGAAGCCAAATAGCCAAATTCTGCTATCAGGAAGTGTGTCAGGGTCCAGCTGATCAAGAATGGCAAAACAATAAAAAAATTGTTTTAAATCACAGCCTTGGGGTGCCTGGGTGGCTCAGTGGGTTAAAGCCTCTGCCTTCGGCTCAGGTCATGATCTCAGGGTCCTGGGATCGAGCCCCGGATCGGGCTCTCTGCTCAGCGGGGAGCCTGCTTCCCCTTCTCTCTCTGCCTGCCTCTCTGCCTACTTGTGATCTCTCTTTCTGTCAAATAAACAAATAAAATCTTAAAAAAAAAAAAAATCACAGTCTTCATATCCAGCAATGGTTGTTTGAATTTTATCAATGACAATAATGAGGTTCTGGTTGCTGGATTTGGTCAAAAATGTCAGGAGGCCGGGGACCTTCCTGGAGTTCACGTTAAGGTTGTCAAAATAGCCAGTGTCTCTCTTTCGGCCTTATAGGAAGGCAAGAAGTTCTGGAAGGACCAAGAGCATAAGTTTGGATGGTGAACACATGACAATAATAAATTTTCATATGCCAGAAAAATCAAGAATCAAAAATAAAATATCTAAGGAAATAACAGTGAGCGGGACATTAAAGTTTTGGCACACAGTTGTCAGAGTAAGAGATAAAACATCTCAGTTAGGAGTGGGGAAATGTTGCAAAATCGGTGCAAAAACTTAGCCTGAAGGAGGTAAATGACAGCGCTCCTCGGCATCACCAAACCCCAGAACAAGTTCCTCTCAAACAACTGAAATTAGCTAGTGAGAGAATTTCAACTGCTAATACAGAATTTGTTTTTAAAGCTGTTTAGTGCTTCTTTAATTTCAGTACAATGAATCTATGAACCTTTTTCCAAAGAAGTATCTAGACCTCATACACCAGTACTTGGCACAGTGTTATTAGCATACTAAAAGTAACATGTGAGGCAAGACCGACTGAACGAATTCATGAATGAATGAAGGAAATTATACAAAACCAAATCATGAGGAGAGTCACTGGAAGAGCACATATAACAAAATGTCTCCCTGCACAGAACCTTCTATGTTTCAATGACCTCAAATCACATTTGCCAATTTATAGGATTTCCTGGTTGATAATAATTAATTCGTTTCATGGAGCATTTCCTCTGTGCCAGGTGCTGGGCTAAGTATTTCACGTGGATTTTGTTAGTTATTGCCCATAAAAACCCTTTGAGACAGTATAGCATGGAGAGTGAGAGCACGAACTGAAGCCAGACCAGATGGACCTCGCTCCATACTTAATGGACATGTCAGCTTGATCAAGATACTTAACCTCTCTGTGCTCAGTTTTCTAATCTGTAAAATGGGATAACAGTAATTCCTATCTCAAGGGATATGGAGTTCTTAGATCAGTGCCTGGCATAGAGTATGTCCAAGACAGTAATGAGGTTCTGTCTATTATTATTATTAGATAATAGCTAATAGCTAATGATAATTAGCTATTATCATTCAGATCTTGAGTCACACTGCGCTGAGGCTCTAATCCCGCCTTCACCGCTAGCTAACTATATATGATCTTGCAAAAGGAATTTAATCTCTTAGAGACCCAGTTTTGTCATCCGCGAACAGATACTGTAATAATATGTTCTGAGCTTATTTACTGATTATGTAAGTTAATGTGTCCATGCTTAGAAGAGTGTCTAGCATACAAAACACTCAATAAATGTTGACTGTTATAATCCTCATTTTATAGATCAGAAAACTGAAGTTCTCACGTGCCCTTTGAATGTGGTCTAGGGCTCAACTCCAGACAGACTGACTCCAGCAGCCTAGTTCTTTTAAGGTGGTCTCAAAGCAAATGTTGAAATTTTAAAGAAATTCTACCTGGCAATATTCTAAATTATATCCAAATTACTTTGGGTGAGACCTGAATGTGTTGGATTGCAAGTAATCCTTTTACTAATAATCCTTTAAAATGGAGATATTTAAATCTTGAAGCAACATCAGAAAATGTTCAGGAACACCAATTTTACAGCAGTAACTCTTTGGCGCAACTGCTCTAAGAGAAGCTCAATCTTACTCCTTGTGTCTAAATTCCAACTGCTTCAAATCTCTTTAATCTTCTGCTTTCTGATTTTCTTCTGTCTTGCCCTGAAAGACCACAAGCCTGCCCACTGCCAAATATGGTGCAGGGGAAAAAGTATGGGTTTTGTAGTTAAACAAACATTGGCAAATTAACCTAACCGTGGACATTATTTTGTAAATATTAAAACAGCGTTCTTAATTTCCCCTTGAAGTCCTTTCAGCTCTTCTTCAGCAATTTGAGCCTTGAGTTATTGCAGTAGGAGGGGAAATAGCATCAAAGACACCATTTATCAGCTTTGAATCTCAGAGCTGACTTTTTTGACCTCTTGAAGGGAGAGAGTGGACTTGAAAGGCAGACTGTCAGGAGAAAGCGAGAAGGCTAAATCACAAAGCACCACTTTAAGAACATAGAGAGTCAGGGCTGGTGTCCCTGACGACAAAGCCCAGGGTTTGAGGTAAAGAAGGTTGGAAAGCCCGTCCTTCCAGCCTGGGTGAAGAAAAGCAAGCCAAATAGATGAGACATGTGGGTCCTGCTCTCCTCTCTCAGAAGCAAAGCTCTGGACAGGAGAAGCACATTTGATTTCGGAGAATGCCTGAATCATGAAGACTTCATCTTTCTTCACATGAGGGAAGGAGTGGGAATAAGAGTAAAAGTCGTAGCACAGTGAGATTGGGCAGTAGAAGGCTCTCAGTTGAGTCGTCCTAAGATGGATGTTCCCACCTGACCCCAAGGTGGTGCACAAATTCAGCTCCTTTGGGACCCTGAGGAATCAGGGTGGCGATGGCGGTGCTCCAGGGACTGAATGGATGTCACAGAGAGCTTGTGGCCAATAACCAAAGAGCTACTTTGCCCTCACCCTGATTTCTAGAGTAGACAACAACTTCAGCCTCTAAGGATAACAGGGAAGAGTGGTCATAGGTAAACGAGAGGCATTTTCGCAGGGACTGGAGGACAGTACACAGCCTTGACTGTGGGACTGTCTCTTTCCCTTCACCACAGGATACCCCTCTTCAATCCAACCAGACACCATGTGGGAGAAAAGCAAATTGAAAAGAAGGAAACCAAAAGACCAAAATTTAGACCAAAAAACAAGCAAACAAAACAAAGCAAAACAAAACAAAAAAACACCAGGTCGCCTAAAGACTCAAATTTATTGGATTAAATGAAAAATTTTGGATTAGAATAAATTGTCCCATTTTCTTACTCAGCATAGATTAGACACTTACAAAAAAGATCAAATAAGAGAGAACATAAACTGCATTTTCTTTTGACATCTATGTGTACAATATACATACATTTCCGATCCTCCTCACACAAATAGATTTTTCTTTTTGAAGCAGCCAATTGTTTCCAGAAATTTTATTAGCACAAAAGTCAACCATACAGAAAAGAATTAATTTATATATCGTCTAATATGCTGAATGCTGAGAACACTGAGACTCAGAAGGAATAATAATATACATTAAATGTTAACTACATGCCAGTCCCTGTACTAAGCACTGGATGTATATTACATTAATTAAACTTCAGGAAGTAGGTACTATTAGTCGCCCTTTATAGATAAAGAAATCAAGGCTTTTGAGTTTAAGTAACTTGGCCAAGGTCATTAGATACACAGTTAGAACTTAAGGCTCCTTGGCTCCAGGGCTCTTAACTGCTACACAATCCTTAGACTCCAAGAGCAGAGCACCTGTCCGGTTAGTTGATGTTAGCTCTGTGATATGGAGAGCTCTAAGAATAGCCTTATACATGTGAAAGGAATTCACAGAGGTGCCTGTAGGTGGAAAATAAAAATAAAAAGGAAGGTAGGAGTGATGTGTAATAATTATCTCAGATTCATTCCAAGGGATACATTTTAGCAAGAAGAGACTGTCTCCTTAAAAATAAAAATAAAAACAGGAGAGGGGGAGGGCGCCTGGGTGGCTCAGTGCATTAAAGCCTCTGCCTTCGGCTCAGGTCATGATCTCAGGATCCTGGGATCAAGGCCCACATCGGGCTCTCTGCTCAGTGGGGAGCTTGCTTCCCCCTCTCTCTCTGCCTGCCTCTCTGCCTACTTGTGTTCTCTCTCTCTGTGTCAAATAAATAAATAAAATCTTAAAAACAAACAGGAGGGGGGAAAAAAGCTTTTATCAGACTGAAGGTAGTTCACTGTGGATAATTTTTTAAAAAATAAATTTTTCTCCACAAGTGAGAGGCAAGAAAAAAAAAAGGGAGAAGGAGGGAGAGAGAAAGGAAGAAAAGGAGGAAAGAGGAAAGGGAGAGAGAGAGGGAAGGAGGGAGGGAGGAAAGAGAACTTTGCATAGCAAAGATTCTAAATTCCATGTAACATTTTTACTTACTTTGCAGCCACAGTTACTTTGTAGCCATTGGCCATGGTTTCAGAATTGATTTGATACCAGGATTCCTTTAAGGGAAACTGAAAGTAGATATTCACTTAAACAAACACACGAAATTTACTCTATGGAGCATACACATAAATAGATTTTAAATTAATTATAAAAAACATTTTAACAGAAGCGTATGAATATATATTTATCACTTCTAAATTTTCTATTTCTCATTTCCATGTAACTTTATAAGAGTAAGCATTTAAAAATATGTGTTGAATGAGTAAGTACTGGAAGGCTTGAATTCTGTTTTTCATCCTCATAGTCTAAGATAAATTTGAGAACTGTGTGCTTTTGACTTCTGGGAATTCTTTTCGTACAGTGGTAAACACATTGCTGTTTCTTTTAGATTAAAACTTGTCATCTATAAAACCATTAAAATATCACATTCCAGTATTTTTTCACTTGGTCTGCTTCTATAGAATACCAAAAAGGTAGACCAAAAAAAAAAACAAAACAAAACAAAAAAAACAAGGACTAGGGACTAGTTGAGGATCTAGATCAATGGTTCTGAAAGTGTGGTACACAGACCTCTGGGGATCCCTGAGTCACTTTCAGAAAGGCCATGGAGTCAGAACCATTTTCATAGCAATGCTACCATGTTACTGACGTTTCCACAGTGTTGGCATTTTCACTGATAGTACAAAGCAATAGAGAGAGAAACAGCTAGTGCTTAAGCACAGCTCAAGGCAATGGTACCCAACGTGTGCATAGCATATGTGCAATAAAAATACTACTGATGAGAAACACTAATTCCAAAAGATCTATGCACCCTTATGTTCACTGCAGCATTATTTACAACAGCCAAGATATGGAAGCAATCCAAGAGTCCATCAATAGATGAATGAAAAAAAAATATTTTGTGTGTATATGTGATAGAATATTACTCAGCCATAAAAAATAGTGAAATGTTGCCATTTACAACAACATGGATGGACCTAGAGGGTATAAAGGTAAGTGAAATAAGTTACAGAAAGAAAAATACCATATATTTTCACTCATATGTGGAATCAAGTCAAAACAATACAAACAAAAAGCATGATCAGATCTATGAATACATAGAACACGCTGACGGTTGCCAGAGGAAAGGGGGTTGGGAGGATGGGCAAAAGGGCTGAAGGAGAGAGGGGGATATAGGCCTCCAGTTATGGAATGAGTAAGTCCCAAGAATAAAAGGCACAGCATAGTGAATACAGTCAATGATACTGTAATTTCATCGTAGGGTGACAGGTGGTAGCTACACTTGTGGTGAGCACAGCCTAAGGTACAGAGAAATTGAATCAGTGTTGTGGACCTGAAACTAATGTAACATCGTATGTCAACTCTACTTCAAAAATAAATAAATAAAGTAATACTAATGATGAATATCTGAATAGCTGTTTCACTTAATGATATTCTTTAAAAAGCAGTAGAAATGTTAATTTTATTAAAATTTTAAGCCTTAAGTACAAGTATTTTTAATTGTCTCCGTAAAAAATGGCACATAAACATACACCGCTTCTTTATTATTTAAAGTTTTTTTTTAATTTTATTACGATACAATGAACATACAACATATTACTTTCAGGCGTACAACGTACTGATTCAACATTTATATAACTGGCGAGATGATCACAATGAGTCTTAACATCCTTCACCACGTAGAGTTACAATATTTTTTCTTTGTGATGAGAACTTTTAAGATCTCTGCTTGTAGAACACTCTTGCTGCATATGGTAGCACAATGTTGGTCTTGAGGACACACACGTGGACCATCATCAAGTTGTGATCTGAACTAGTGGCTCTTCTCATGGAACATCATTTTGCCTGAGAGTTCCCCTGACAAAGTCGTGATTATGGTTATTCAGGTTGGGTATCTGACAGATATTTTCTCAACAACGAACAGCGGAAGCCTGTTGCTTTAAGGAAAACAACAGATAGTATCTGTTGCCAATGACTGAACTTGAGCTTTCAACAAAAATTAGCAGTTTGAACACCTCATATCCAACATTGAGGTGAACAACTTTGTAATACCAAAAGGTTTTTCTGATAGGATCTGTGCTGACATAAATGAATGTGATTTCATGATATCGTATAATAAAATGTGTTAACATTTGGAAAATATGTGTAATCCATGAACCAATATTTTCCAAATAACCAGCACATGATGTTATAAAAGGAAGCATGGTGAAAACAGTCACACTGCAAGATAGACAAAAAATTCAAATGTAACAGGTGCATTGACATAGCTTCCGAGTCCACGTTGAAACTAACCTTTAAAAAACTAACACTTGCTTAGTTTGGGGGTAATATCAAAAAAGATTACTCATAATGACCATCGTAGGGCTACTAACATACTCTTTTCAAACTATGTATCTGTACTTACTTCAACCAAAATAACATATTGCAACAGATTGAATTCAGAAGCAGATATGAAAATTCAGCTGTCTTGTACCAAGTGCAAAGCTTTCAAAAATATGAAATGAAAAAATGTGAAACAATGTCACTCTTATCATCATTTATTTTAGAAAAGCTTAATAGTTTCACAGAAAATATTATTTACATGAACATGTATTTGGTTGATTATTTTAGAATTTTAAATGAATTGATATTTTTCTAGTTTTTCAGTTTTTATTTCTAAAATGGTAATGATAAATATAAACAATATAAGTGAAAACTCTTTGGGAAGCCTCAATAATATTTATTTTTTTTATTAACATATAATGTGTTATTTGTTTCAGGGGTACAGGTCTGTGATTCATCGGTCTTACAGAACTCACAGCACTCACCATAGCACATACCCTCCCCAATGTCCATCACTCAGTCACCCATCCCTCCCACCCTCTCCACTCCAACAACCCTCAGTTTGTTTCCTGAGATTAAGAGTCTCTTACGGTTTGTCTCCCTCTCTGGTTTTGTCTTGTTTCGTTTTCCCCTCCCTTCCCCTATGAACCTCTGTCTTGTTTTTCAAATTCCTCATATGAATGAAATCATATGATAATTGTCTTTCTCTGATAGACTTATTTTGCTTAGCATAATACTCTCTAGTTCCATCCACACCATTGCAAATGGCAAGATTTCATTTTTGACGACTGTATAATATTCCACCACGTATATATACCGCATCTTCTTTATCCATTCATCTGTCGATGGACATCTAGACTCTTCCCACAGTTTGACTATTGTGGACATTGCTGTGGTAAACATTGGGGTGCACGTGCCCCTTCAGATCACTACATTTGTATCTTTGGGATAAATACTCAGTAGTGCAATTGCTGGGTCATAAGGTAGTTCTATATTCAACTTTTTGAGGAACCACCACACTGTTTTTGGGAAGCCTCAATAATATTTAAAAGTGTAAAGAAGCCGTATTTAAATATGACAAGATGAAATATTCACTCCAGATACATCAAGTGGCCACATCTTGAAATCTGAACCTCCATTTACGCTTTCGACAGCACGCCTCTCCTGCCAAGCCATCCTCAGTCCTAAAGGCACAGTTAGAGCATTAGGATCAAAAAGATCCTTCAAAACACAAACATCAACTCAACCTTCTCTACCAGGCAAAATTCGAATTGGAAATAAATTTGGGGACATAGAATAAAGACGAAGAGGAGAGAATTCAAAGCCACAAACCAAAATAGCTGTCTCTCAAATTACTTGCTTCATATAAATTCTTTTTAAAATTATTTATCGATACAAATAAAATTTAATAAACTTGCAATCAGATACACTGGGAGTTTTGCCCATGTTGAAAATGAAAGGAGGCAAATAGCGCCTCCCCTCCACAGCCGGTCCCGTGCTCTCTGAGGACATGGGCTGCCCAGAGGTGATTGATCCCATGGGATTCAGCAAATCCCCACCGTTCGCTCCCATTCGGAGAATGGACGTTTGTGTTGCAGAACTAATGAATGCTACGCCTAACGCCACAGCAAGCAGAGGTCCAGAATTAGGCCAGTAATGATTCAGGGGTGTTTTCTGGCATTCTTTCAAAACTGACAACTTGAAAAACCAGCTTTCACTGAAGCACAGAATTCTAAAGCAATCGTTGAGACCTTTGCCATGACACATAAACTTTCCTCTCTTAGGTAAATAGAGGTATGTACCAAAAGTGTGATTTCAAGACAATCAAGGCCAAAATAATCCATATTCACCTGAAATAGTCCAATAATTGAGGCAGTAGGGAGGTGGTCTGGGATTTTGTTTGTTTGGGGAATGAGGATTGGAAAATAACTTGTAATAGCTGGAAGGTGGCTTAATCCTCAAATTTTCTTTCTGCATGCTGAAAGAGTAAGATGCTGTCATTTGTACCCAGACCATCAATGAAAAAGAAATTACCTGATTTTTTTTGAGATTTCTGGAGGAGACATAAAAAAAAAAAAAATTGAGGGAGAGATGAGAAGAAACCTCAAAATATCCCCTGAGCTGGCATGAGAAGCAGCAAATTACTTTTTGCTATACTACACGTCATTATGGCCCTATATCATAAATGAAATACATGTTTCCTCTCCCTTTCCCTTGTATTGGGTTACATAACTATCCAACTGAACTTTATGATGGATGGGTATGTGGGGCTATCTCAAACAGCAAAACTGTTCAGTCTTATGACCCAGTTCCGTTCTCAAGAGAGTTCTAAGCTCCAAACCGACTGCAGCATTTCATCCATTATTAAAGAGCATTTTTCTAAAAACAGATTCCATTGTTAGAAACTTTATGACCAAAAGTTAAAATCAAATAAGGAAGCATTCTGTATCATGGTGGTGGGGGTAATAAATTAAATACTAACTTAATTTGTGTTAAAGACATACCCATTGATTAGGAAAACCATGCAAAAATGTATAAAAGGCATATAAAAGAATAAGTAAAAACAAGTAGGATAGAAAAATGGACTTCCAGTTGATCAAACTATTTCATATTTGTGTATATAGTTTTAAAACTATGCTGAGGAAAAAAACAGAAAGGAATTATTATATATAAAAAATTGAACTCTTTTTTATTAGAATGGTGAACATTCATATTTTTTCATCTTTTCTCTGTTTTCCAAATTTTTGCCATCGTGTTGCTACTACTCTCAAATTCAAAAGAAGTAAACACAGAGGCACCTGGGAGGCTCAGTCCATTAAGCATCTGACTCTTGATTTCAGCTCAGATCATGGTCTCAGGGTGGTGAGATCGAGCACCGCATCTGACTCTGTGCTGGGTGTGGAGTCTGCTTAGGATTCTCTCTCTCTCCCTCTCCCTCTGCCCCTCCCCACACCCCACTTGCTCTCTCCATCTCTAAAATAAATAAAAATAAAAATAAAAGAAGTAAACACAGTCAGTCTGAAGAAATACTCTGGAACAAGACTGAATGAGACTGAGATAACACTGACCTACATCCAGGCCAGGGAAGAAGGGAAAAGAAAGCTGCAAGCACGGTAGCTGGTGGCGGGGGTGACAGCATCTCTAGGGGTGAGCTCCCGGTCCCAAAGAAGCAGGTGACAATGACCACTCACTCCCCGATCCTTGAAGCTCTCTAGTGTTCTCTGTGTGGCTTACTCCTGACTCATTCTCTCCAAAGGCACAAGGAATCTTTGGATAGGAAAGGGGACAGGGGCTGGGGCTGACTCCTACCTGTGTCCACCACCCCGACCACGCCCCCAAAGAGCATCTCCCTTTCACCTGGTCAGAGCCAATTAAATGAAAATTTGTGCCCCACAATTACATCAGCAAACAATTTCGATGACAATATGGCAGCAAAAGTTGAAAAGGTTAAAAATGCAAATACCTACGTGGATCAATGTCTCTGATGCAAAGGGCAATCAACACCCAGAAGGGAAATAAATGGATACAAGAAGGGAAAGGTGGAGCTTGGAAAGACACACTTTTTTAGCATTCACAATTGCATCTAAAGTTGGTCCTGTCCACTCTCCTGTGTAGGGTATTTGAAATGGACAAACAGCAGTTGTATGCAGGGGGGCTCTGACTAATCTTGTTCAGTCCAACCTCCCTGCAGTCCCAGTTCCAGCCTAACTCATGTGCACTTACAGATTTGAACACATCCGGGCATGTCGAGAGGACAGAGCAGACTCACCACAGCGTGAGTTGGATGAAGCACATGGGGACATGTGGGAAATAATCGATCCTCAATGAAGAGTTATTCAGGAACCCAACTTGACACAGTCCAGAAGCCATCGTCTCAGAAGGAAAAAGGATTATTAGCAGCAGAACATGAGATTGGGTCTAAGACCCACAGCTGATGCTGGAAGAATCCATCAAACTTCCACCACTGCTGTAGGGCCTTTGATCTGGGAGCAAGAGAGAAGGCTGTCCCCACTTCAAAAGTCAGTCCCATGTAGTCTACATGAACAAGAGCAGAGGCATCCGCCATTTGCCATTACTCCCCACGCGCCAGTGACTGACATGGAAGAATAGCTCCAGCCCAGCCTGACCGCAGCACATGTGAACAGACCATGGCAGCAGCAGCCATGGGGAAGGAATTCTCCTGGTCTCACTGAAGCCCAGAACCTAGAGGAGATTCCCCGAGATTTGGCGCTGCTAGAAATCAGCAGGTTGTCGGAACTGTGGAATACCTTCAGTTTGGTTCAGTGTTGCCACTCTGGGCACCAGTGAGACATGGCATGGTTAGAAGTGTATAAAAGCCCCTTTTCTCTACTCCCCACCACTCCACACTACCCCCCCCCCCACACACACACACAAGCATGCACACAGATAATTCATCCTTTCCACAATTTTTAGAATGCCTACTTATAAGGTCTATTCGGTGATGATGAAGACAGATTTGACTCCTGACCACATAGCACTTAGCGGCCACATAACCCCATCACCTTCCTGGCTGACCACCACTGATTGGTCCAGGAGTGGGATGTACGGTCTCTAGCTGAGCCAATCAGAGTATTATTACCCCACGCCACAGCGGATCCACCCAGGGGAGAGCACCTGACCCACACTGAGCCCACAAGTTCCTTGCCTGGAAATTCTAGAACTGAGAGAGTTGACCCTCTCTCTGGGGAGCCTGGATTATGAAATGCAAGGATTAGATACTACCAACATGTGGTTTGGAGAAGAAGAGGAAGCTGATCTGAAGATGAGAATAAAGTAGAGGGGAAAAGGTGAGATGAAAAAGAAAGACTCCTAACAAGGCTGGAGTAGCCTGATTCCTCATGCCCTTTCGAGGGCTGCAATCCCGCCTTTGGCTTTCATCAACCAATCAGGGTAAAATTAACCTGGGCTTCTGTCACTTGCAACCAAAAGGGTCCCAATACACTGTAAGTGTGTCGCGGCAGTTGAAAAGGGCTCTCACAAGACTTGCTGAGAATTGAGGTTCTCAGCAACGGGCCCCTTAAGAAGTTAAGAGTAGAAGAAAAAGAAATGGCAGTCGACCTGTGAGAGCTAAAAGGGGTGTATCGGGGAACTTAGAAAAAACACACTTGGATGTTTTCAGAAACACTGGGGTGAGGGGAGATTCCACAAAGACTAGAGCTGGCGAAATAATTTGTTATTGTTGACAATATTCAGTGTTTACATCCTGACTCCTACAGCCGAAAGAATCAGAGGTTTCAAGGGTAGAAAACATAGCAACATTGCTTTACGCAAGTTCTAAAATAGCTGTTTGTTCCTTATTATAGCACAGGCAATTTTTTTATAAAGAGTCTTTATTCACTAAAGATGTATTCAGAAAAGTACCGTATTTATCTCACCAACATTTTGAGCCAACTAGGTACAGCCTCATCCTCTCTCTTCCTGTCCCTCTAAGGGACACCTGTCTTCAATTTCATTCTCTTGACATTTTGCACTTCGAACTCAGTGTCACAGTTTGGTGAAGGCTGGTGGCTAGCAGCTCTTGGAAATGGTCACAAACCCATAACTACAATAGGGTGTGTATCTGAGAATCAAAGGTTCATTCTCTCCCTTTCCCGTTTAATGTGATCCCATCTGTTATACCTCTAAAGCAGATCCAGCTGCTTTTCTTGACACCTGTCATGTTTATTTAGAGCCTGTTTTTACCAGAATCATTTCAACACAATAAAAACACCAGATTTGGCTTCTATGGGCTTTTCAGAGAAGGCAACATATAATACAGGAGAAATAAAAGAGAGAAAGAAGAAAGCTGCCAGGCATACAAAGCAATACGAGTCAATTATCTGACTGTGTATATGATGTTCTCTTGGCAGCAGGAGAGTACAAAAAATTATTTTATTATTTTTGGCTTAAATTCTCACCTTCCTTCTTCGTAGGACAGTCCTATTCAATTAAAAGTAACTTTTATTTTTGTGTGAAAGCCAATGTTTCCGATTAAGTAACACACTGTGGACCTTATCAGATAATGAGAAGTAGACACATGTTGCCTGTGGGTACAGCGTACTCATTCATGCACACACACACATCTTTTCCTTGCGCAGAGACACACACTATACTACCTCGTACAGGCTTGCGGTGCACAGAGAGTTTGCTGCCATCTTACATACTGGCTTCCGTTTAACCCTCTCGTTCAACCAAAAAGGTGTTATTCATAATTTGAGATTAGAGTTTAGCAATCTCTTGACTTCTGGTCAGAAATGCAACTGTGGAAACAAGAACGAAGTTGAAAGAAACAATGTTTTCCACTTATCTTCTTTGTTGGAAGCGAAACAATGAATACTTTCATGACCAAACAGAATTTAGGTTCTCCTGAGCAGAGTGCAAGTTTCAATACCTTGTCCATCCTAACAGAAATGCATCTGTTTGGAAAGTGATTAAAATCCCCCAAAGCCCAAGGGCTTCTGTGGCGTAAACACAGCTTGGGGCTACAGAGCTCTTGGCTCTGGGACTCAGCCAAATCTTCCAGAGTGCTGGCAGAAACCCCACTCAGTATCTCCCTCCGGACCAAAGGGAGAAGTTGTAAACAAACCCATCAATCACCAGCAACTGGGAAGTGCTGAGAGCCCTAAGTTTTAGCCACCACTATAGAAAGAAACTGATAAATTGCCATCCATCACCGATCCTGCTAAGCATACATAGAGGTTCTCATTTGCTCAAAGTATGGAATACAGAATACTCAGCAGAAAGAAGACAAAGGTGTGAATCTACCTAGGAAACAATGTCACTAGCAGGATTTATTTTGTTTTTTCGTACGACTTAGGGTACTTGCTTTTATTGTAGTATTTTAAATTCTTAATAAACTTTCCTGGATATTTACAATTCTAAGCAGAAACAATTAATATTCTGTGACCTGAGATACAAGGATCAATTGTTTATTCATTAATTTATTCATTCTTTTTTAACACATTTATCAAACAACTGCTAGATTCCCAGCACCATGTGTATTCCAAGGAAACATAAATGAGGTAAAAGAATAGGGCATAATAGACAAAGTCCCTTCTTTAAAAAAAAAAAAAAAATTGAATGATCGATTTTAGAGAGAGGGAGAACCTGCACTGAGAGGGGGCAGAGGGAGAAGGAGAAAGAGAATCTTAAGAAGATTCCCACTGAGCACAGAGTCTGTCACAGGGCTCAATCTCACAACCCTGACATGAAGATCTGAGCTGAAATCAAGAGTTGGACACTCAACTGACTGAACCACCCAGGTATCCCCAAAGTCCTTTCTTTTAAAAACTTGTCATCCAAGTGCAAGGACAGGGCATCTTTCTATATCAAAATTTTAAGGGGCATCTGGGTGGCTCAGTCATTAAGCATCTGCCTTCAGCTCAGGTCATGATGCCAGGTCTTGGGATCGAGCTCCCTGCTTGGTGGGGAGTCTGCTTCTTCTCTCCCTCTGCCTGCTGTTCTGCCTGCTTGTGCTCTCTCGCTCTCTGTCAAATAAATAAATAAATAAATAAATAAATAAATAAATAAATCTTTTTTAAAAAATTAGAAAAACAAAAAATAATAAAAATTTTAAAATAGCATAAGATAATACGTAGAATTGAATAAAAAACACAAGAGAGTTTACAAAAATTAAGACATGATTCTGCTGGAGGTTAAAAATGAGGAACTAATGGTTATTCACAAGTAATACTTGTGATTTTTTTCCCTTTATCTAAGTGAAACCTAATAAGGTTTTATGAGAAGATGTTTAGTAATGTTTTTCTAAGTTAACTTCTGATGGGTACTGAGTAGAAATGAGTTCAAGAGTATGTTCCCTGACATTCTTAACACATAGAAGTTACTCACTAAATAATAAATGAATGAGTAGAATGAATGAGTGAATACTTAGGAAATGCTCAAAAAGTTGAAAAATTGGCAAGGAAGAGAACCTACTTACCAAAGCAGGAGCAGGAAATCCTCTCCAGGTCTTTAATTTAACTTGAGGTTTTTGTTTCTTTGTTTTTATCAGCCTCACAATACAGAGGAGAATTACTAATCAATCAATATGTTCTCTAAAATATAAAAGTTCAAGAAAATTGAATTGATTGTGTGAATTTCAGTGAAGCAATCTTCAAAGTCTGGTAGACAAGTGTACATGACCTTCTTTGCTAAATCAATGCTACCTGTAACTACATCTTAGAATCTACTCTCATTATTGGGTCTGATGGTCAAACTTGGACCTACATATTGGTGTAGTACACTTGAGTTTTCTCAAGGTAATAAGTTTATAATAAAATTTAAATGGGACAAAAATCCCCAGTTGGCCTCTTCCAATTTTTATTTATTTTTCTACTTTATTAACCTGACCAGGGAATACTGGCAACCTAGTCGCTTTTGTCAAGAAGGATATTAAGCTGAGTGACATACTTGTCTAGAAAAATGAGCAATTAGTTTTACATTATCAGCAACTGGCTCAGAGTTGGTGACAGGAGAAAATATTCTGTGATTTTTTGCACCATGAGACAGAGTTTTAGAAGGTCATCATATTGGACATGTCACCAATAGAATGTAAACGTGCTTTAGTCTTTTTTACAGAGAGAGAGATCACAAGTAGGCAGAGAGGCAGGCAGAGAGAGAGATGGAAGCAGGCTCCCTGCTGAGCAGAGAGCCCAATGAGGGGCTCGATCCCAGGACCCTGAGATCATGACCTGAGCCGAAGGCAGAGCCACCCAGGTGCCCCGCTTTAGTCTTTTTATTGTTCACAGCTGAAGGTCACAGCCTGACCTTCCCCATTCAGCCATGAGTGTGGATGGGCCTTGGACCTCAATATTAAGGATTAAAATGAGGAAGAAATGACAGTCTTAGTCCCAGGTTAGAATAGCTCTTGTGAAAATGGTGATATAGAGAAGTTTAACATAATATGATTTCTGGTGAATGGGTAAATTCCCCCCCAGATTTCTATCGTGTACTCTTGTGCAATACCAGGATCTGTCCATAAATGAGCTTGGTATAAAACATGCCACTCAGAACAACACTTTGGGGCTGTCGTGTGTTCCTCGACTAGCAACTTGACATAAGGCCTCATTTCTTCCCATCCCGGCTCCTTATACGCAAATGATAATCAAACTCAACAAAAGCAAATGAGGAGGGCCCACAGGTTCCAGTCTTTTCCCTCACCCTCCAGCTGGCAATGCCCCAGGAGAAGGCTCTTATTCAAAGGGTTAACTTCAAGAAACCTACCTGATCCAGAGAATCCCAGCTGTTGATGTTTCTATGTGTATTAGTTTCTGCTAAAGCCACTGCTTCCAGGGAACAATTCCAGCTGGATTTGACAAACTGGAATGAAATGGGAGATATCATTATGGAAAACGTTAATAAACAAAAAGAGATACACAAGGATGTAGTCTAATGTAAACAAAAGAACACGGGCAACAATATTGATATCGAGTAAGCTAGAATCTAAGACCAGAACATTAATGGGAACAAGGAATATTTAAATTATAAAACTTAATCCACAAAAAGGATGCAAGAGTGTTGATATATCAACTATCAAGAATAATTCAAGCATATAGTCATTCAACGAATACATATTAAGCACCTGCAGTCTGCTAAGGCTTATTCACTAGAGGTCTATCAGTGACTAGGTTGATTCTCACAGGACAGACACATTTCTCACAATCACAGAACCTATATTGACAATAGTAAAAAAAACAAAGAAATATACGATATAATAAAGCAGCATAAGAGACTGAAGGAGGATACTGAAGACTAATTAGGATCTGATTTTCAAGGAGGGTCTTTCTTAAAATGTGCTATTTGAACAAGATCTTAATGCAGCTAGAAAGCAATCTGGAGTTCCGGAGAAAGCCCATCCCAGGAGACATGAGGGACAAACATGCAGACGCTGAGGCAGGAGCAAGTTTGTCGCGTTCAAAGACTTGCTTGCTAAGCCAGATGGTGTGGCTGGAGCTGATGGAGGCAGGCAGAGTGGGGGATGGAGTCAGAGGGGTAGTTGGGGCCAGATCGGGTAGAACTTGTGAGCCATTGCAGAGAATCGGGAATCACTGAAAGACTGTAAACAGTCTTTTTGCTTTTGCACGAGATTTGTTTTTTGCTTTGTACAAGATTACTCTGACTGCTGTCCTAAGAACTGACTGAAAGGAGGTGCAAAGAAAGCCAGCCCCAGTCCGTCCAGGGAATCTTTCTAACTCCTCCTCACTTCTGTTACAGAAAGTAACGATAATCAAGTCCTGATGCAAGGTTCTGGAATACTCTGAAACTTAACTGGGGTTCCTCGTCCTCAGAATATGTACAGTCAGCCTCTCAGGCCGGTGGGGGTGACCGGGCAGAGAGAGCAGGGGGTCCCCTGGAGCAGT
>CM052899.1:104161324-104248106 GCA_028534135.1 Potos flavus
GAAGGGGTCTACAGCAGGGGGACTGTTGAGATCAAAGGCAATTATGTGACTCTTGTGTTCTGTGAAAGGAGCAGAAATGTATCAAATTGATGCAAATTTGGACAAGGGTAATACTTATAATAAAGTTTTTAACGTGTTTTACTTTGTGGTATTT
The DNA here is from genome assembly GCA_028534135.1 of Potos flavus. NCBI lineage: Eukaryota > Metazoa > Chordata > Mammalia > Carnivora > Procyonidae > Potos > Potos flavus. The sequence continues at coordinate 104,161,479 of CM052899.1, forward strand.
TTTTATTAGACTTACCGAAATAAAACTTTGTTCTAAACTGCATAAAAAAAAAAAAAAAAAAAAAAAAAGGGTGAAGAGGCTTGGAGGCTTGGAGCAACCCAAGCGAGATGACGGAAGCTCGGACGAGGGTGATAGCAGAGCAAGTGCTGAGAAATGACAGAATCTGAGCTATATTTTAAAGCCGGCATATTGATGTGGGGTATGAGGAAAATGGTGGAATCAAAGGTGAGTCCTAGATCTGAGGCATAGATAATTCATTGAATCACGGTGTCATAGAGATTTGAAAGACGAAGAAAAATCAAGAGTTCTGTTCAAAATACCTATTAGACATCTAGGAGATGGTATCAAGTAGAAAGTTGGGTCTACCAGCCTAGAGCCCAAGGGAGAAGGCAAGACTGAAGAAGGTTGAGAAAAACCAGAAAAATCTTGTATATGGAGAAGAGAACTAGGTGTAGTCCCAAGCCCGGGCGGGGGGGGGGGGGGGGCGCTTTCCAGCATTTAGATACAAGAAAGAGGAGAGGAGCTATGAAAGAGACTAAACAGGAGTAGGCAGGGAGGTACAGGGGGACACCAGGAGAGGGAGGTGTCCCAGAAACTGAAGAATGCATGTCAAGGAAGAAGCAATTGACTGTATGAAAATGCTGGTGAGTAATTGAAGAGGAGGACTAAGAACTAATGCCTGCTTTTGGCAACATGGAGTTCATCCATAATTTTCAAAAGAATAGCTTTGGTGTGCTGGAAGGATAAAGCCTGGGTGGAGTGGGTTCAAGAAGGAACGTAAGGCGAGAATTGGACACAATGAACATTTCAAGAGAACAGAGAAATGATGCAGTATCTGGGGGGAGAGTGCGAGATCTGAGAAAGGCTTGTTTGTAACGGGCCTTTTACACTGTTATATACAGATGGGAATGATCCCTTAGATCATTAGAGAAGGAAAGATTGGTGATGCAGGATAGAAGGAAAGAGAAAGAATACTTAGCAGAATAGACAAATCCATGAGTAGAGAAGGGGCCAGGAGACCGAATACAAAAGGGATGAGTCGGTCCTGGGAGGCCACAGAGACCCATCATGGCGAGAGAGGGAGAGAAGAGTATAGAGATGCGAGTGTGTGTGAGGGGCTAAGTCTGGTGGTGAGAAGAACTGGGAGTTGTCTTCTGGGGGCTTCTGTTTTCTCATTGAAATAAAAGTGATGTCATTAGCTGAGAGTGAGGAGGTGGGAAGAAACATCAAGTTTCTACAAAGGGGAAACTGCAAAGGGAAACTGCAAAACGGTTTCCTAAATGAGTGTGGGATGTAGTAGAAGTGACAGATAGTGTCCCTTTTGTGGTCACAAATGAAAGTGAAAGCAGCCAAGCTGATGTGTTACTTTGTCCAGGAGTATTTCAGGGTTCTCTCGCAAGCATAGGGTACGTAGAGAGTCACACGTAACCAGAGTTGGAGTTTTAAAACAGCATAGAATGGAGGGAAAACAGAACAAGGGAACTGAGGGTTTATATAAAGAAGTGATTACAGTCATAGACCACGGAATTTAGGCTGATATGTAGAAAACAGCAAATATGAGCGAATGATGCACAATGGGAATAGTGGGATCCATGGATCGGATGTGGTAGTTGAAGAACCGTTACCATGGGAAATGAGCTGGAAAGATGGGAAAAGATGGTGGACAGAATGTCAAATGCTTGAAATTAAAACCATTTTGATTATTGGTAATGGAATTTTTTTTAATTACTGGTAATAAAAGATCTAGGTGTGGGAGTAAGTGGCTGAGGAAAGGCAGAAGAAAAATAATTGATAATAAGAGAAAAGGGTTTTGAGTGGTTCATCCACATGAATGCTGAAATCATAAAAAGAAAGGACAAGAGTAGTGGTGAATAATGTTGAAATCTTTAAAGAATGACAAGGAATGAACAGAATATTGATAAGTAATTTTGATCATAGCAGTCATGATCACAGTGGAGGATTTTAATATATCTCTTTCAGAACTTCGTAAATCAAGCACAGAAAACATAACTAAGGCTCTAAAGAAATGTAATTCACAATGAATAAACCTACTTTAATAGAAATACCTAGAACTAGGTACCACGTTAGCCAAGAATACACATTGTTCTCTTGTATTTATTAAATTTTTATAACTGAACTATGTACTTCACCACAAAGAAATCTTTCAAAAAATTCCAGTGAATGAAAGGACAAAAAAAATTAAAATGATAACATTTTTATATAGATGTAAGGAAATTATTTTTAAAAAAGGAAATTTGTCAGAATACTCACAGTAGGAATAAAAACAGATGCTTCATCTTAAGAGATGATATCATTTACTTAATTTGTTCCCTGCTCTTTTCCACTAAAAAGCTGAACTTTTTAGAGTCTCTAAGTAGTAAACTGTATTTAACAACTTGTAATAGAAATTATTTTAAATCGAGTTGGTCATCGATATTGCTCCTACGTGACCTCAAACACCCGGGTATTTTGTTGCCCAGAACTGTCATTTCACTTGCTTCCATGTGTCTACCTTGCAAACCTTGTGGAATAATTACAGCTACTTCCCTGCTCGTGCCAGAATCGTAAGACTCAGTGAGACACTGCTTCAAGAGTTCTTTGAATGCTTTAGACAAAAGAAGTTGTAGAAATGTAAAGGCAGAGTACTATTGCTATCCACCTACTCCAAAGAAATAACTGTAACTCAGGGGGTGCCCCTAACACGTGGTCCTCTGCAACAGCAATAGAGAAAGACAACAGACCCTCGTCCCTCAAACCTATTACTAATCCTTCAAAGATATAAACAAAAAGGGCCCCAAATAGTCAGAATACCTCTTTACGAACTCTTATGCTTACTGTCTTGACAACATACGGGTATTGTGAGTATGGTGATAAGGACATTCAAGTTTGACTAACGTACCGAAGTGCGTTGAGGGCGCCACAATTTTCCCAAGACCACTAGACCAGGTCTTCCAGAAGGTAGGCTGAGGAAACTATACCAAGCAGTAGAGAATAGCCCCACAGCTCAGCAGCTTACAACAAATCACCTACTGACTTCTCCTGTTACTTGAAGACTGTGACTCGGCGGGGCCCTGCTGAAGTCAGCTGGGCTCGACAGGCCTCACATGTCTCCTCACTCCCCAACCCGGACACCACTCTCTGACACCATTTCTCATGGTGGAGGGCAGGAGGAAGACAGCCCAAGATGAAGCACCCCATTGCATTTAAGCTTCTATTGAATGAGACAACTGTCACATCCACTCCCATCTCGTTGGCCGGAGCGTGTGACAGAGAGCAAACAACTGAGAATAATCCCACCTGTCACAATACTATGTCTCAAAGACATCTCCCATCCCCTCCCCACGCGACTGTTCACACTGTGGGAGCTAAAGCTAGGGATTACGCTTCCCCAGAGCTTCCTCTTGTGGAATTCTGTGCAGCTGTTTCTAAGGCTTTGTGAGTGGTTTGCTCCTACTGTGGGCAACCCAGTTTTCTTCCTCCAAATAGCCTTCTTTTTTTTTTTAATTTTATTTATTTATTTATTTATTTATTTGTTATTTGAGAGAGAGTGGGGGGGAGAGGGAGAGAAAATCTGAAGCAGACTCTGATGAGCACAGAGCCCTATGTGGGGCTTGATCCCACAGCCCTGAGATCATGACCTGAGCTGAAACCAAGAGTCCAGCGCTCAACCGACTGAGCCACACAGGCACCCCTCCAAATACCCTTCTTATTGGCCTTCTTTGAGTTGTTAGGGAAGCTTATACTAGTTAACTAATTGTTAATACAAGCTTATACAGCTTGTACTATTCAGAGTCAGATGGATCATAATGACAACCTAGATCTCCTCTGATTGGTACACAAATTCAAGATTGTCAAGACCCGGTGAGAGACTATTTTCAATCCCTTATAATCCATTTCGCTTTTTTAAATCCTTCATGCAAATTGGAAACACAGATTTTTATTCATTTTCATTTCCTCTTCAAACCATATCCAAGATAGAGTAATAAACCCTCACATAACAAGCACTCATGTATACCGTGTATGCCCTTAACATAAAACTGTCACCAAGACCATTTGTTTAAGAATTGATTTTTCTTTCACCAAATTTTTTAGTAAGTATTTCCATAACATGTATTATATGTTAGATGCTAAGCATTTTACACATAATTAATTTATTTCCTTCTTGTACTGATGCTGTAAGGTAAATGCCATCATCACCATCCCTGGTTTACAGATGAGGTAAATGAGGAACAGAAGGGCAAACAACCTGTCAAAGATAACACGCCAGGTTAGTGGCTGAGCTGGGATTCAAATCTAGGCAGTCTGGCTCCAGGCTTCATGCTCCTAGCCATTATGTTATCTGCCTTGTCCCCTTCACTCAGAATTTTCTCTATTCCATGAGACTCCATGTTGAATTTCTCCAAGCAGAGGAGAAATTTACAGAACCCATTTACTGTGCCGTTCTGAACTTTCAACGCTTGCATTTTCTCAAAGCCTCCTCATTAGAAGAATTTATACAAACGCAAAGGAGTTTATATTTGTTCTACACTTAAGAATTAGCCATGCAGGGCGTCTGGGTTAAAGCTTCTGTCTTCAGCTCAGGTCATGATCTCATTGCAGGGAGCCTGCTTCCCCCTGTCTCTCTGCCTGCCTCTCTGCCCACTTGTGATCTCTCTCTCTCTGTGTCAAATAAATAAATTAAATATTTAAAAAAAAAAAGAATTAGCCGTGCTGAGATCCAAAGGTATTAAAAGGGACTTGCCCACTTACATACCTAGCAGGATGCAGCTGGGATTTCTTGAAGACATGAATCTGTATCAACCCATGTATTAATTGCCCAGTTCCCCATGGATCCAAGGCAATGAATGGCCTTGCTGGATGTCAGCTTTCCTCTGAACCAACAGTTCCTTCTTAATGAATGGTCATTTCTATTTTACAACCTAGCATTTGCTAAACTTTTTTCTTTTTTCTCTCTTTTTCAATATGCCACACAAAGCTGGATATGTTTTAAAATAAAAAATGAACTGTTCTGGGGCACCTGGATGGCTCAGCTGGTTAGGCATCTGACTCTTGGATTCAACTCAGGTTCTGGTCAAATGGCTCTTGGGATTGAGTCCCGCATCATCCTCTGTGCTCAGGGGGAATCTGCTTGGATATTCTCTCTCTCTGCCCCTTCCCCCTCTCACCCACTATCTCTCTCTCTCTCTCTCTCTCAAATAAATAAATAAATCTTTAAAAATATATATACTGGGCTATTTTTAAGGATAATAATCTCAAGCAAATAAAATTCACATATTTCAACACTCTGTTAAAGATTACAGGTTCAAATTTCTTCTTCTTCAAATCTTCAAATCTTGCAATCAGATGTAAAACAGTGAAAGTTCCATCAAAGAAGGTGGTTAATTTCAGGGGTGAGGAAGTCAACAAGCAGTGTAATTTGGAAGGGAGATGGGCCTCAGAGGGAGAAGAAAAAGAGGGTAAGCAACAACATAGCTGGATAAGCTCTAGACTATGGAATTCACTGCTGTGTAATCGAGAACCAGCTCTCAGTGAATATGGTTAGTAACCTTCTTGGCACATGAGATGGTTTGGTGATGTTGCCAAGAATATATGTAGATACTCTTTTCAGAGCTAGCCAGCTTTGATGCAAATCATATTCTTTGATCAATCAATAATCAAGATTGCTGTTTCTTAAAAGAGACCATTATCATGCCTGTAGACAAAGCAAGTTCACAATTTTATTTTGGAAATACACTCTGTGTGAAAAGATATGTGTGTGTGTGTGTGTGTGTGTGTGTGTGTGTGCGCGCGCGCGCACGCGCTCTGTGTGAACCAGTTGCCACCTTCCAAAGTGAATAGCTAAATAATCGCTTTCTACACAAATCACTTAAGTCATGTTTGCATGTTAACATATATGGGCAAGGTGTGTAGGACAGGAAAAGTTATTTTTCTGTATTGTTAAAATAATTATACGTTAGCTAGATAATGGCCTAGGTCTTTATCATAAATATTATTTTCTAAAAATATTGAATAAGACCTAATCTTGTTTATAAGGCTTATGAATTTCAAATACACTTTGGAAATTCAAAGATAATGCCTCCTGAATCATACTTGTAATAATCAATTATGACTACCATCTATTGAGTATTTATAACATGCAAACCCAATGCTTAAGTCCTTTGCTCATAACAACACTAAAAGATAGGTACTGTTATCTCCATTTTGCATGAGAAAATGAGGTTCACAGTGGTTGAGTATAGCCCAAAGTCACAGAAAGTGGTGTTGCCTAGATTTAGACATAGGTAGATGTGACTGCAAAATCCACATTACTATTCAGTATGTTATAGAGATTCTGTGTCCCAGAATAAAAGCTATAGAAACAGAGCCTACCTCTGTTTCATTGTCTTTTGCAATAAAAATATAAACATACTTCTCTTAAGTATACCAGTAGAGTTTTGTCTTCATAAACACTAGTACAACCCCCCCCCCCCAAGAACAAATGTGATTTAGAGGGAAACACATAAACAGATTAGATGTGTCTGGTCTGCTGTCTTTGCCTAAAACATCCATGAAGATAAAAGAAAGAGACAGTAATTGACAATAGCAAAAGAAAAAAAAAAAAAAGACATACCAAAATCTCCAAGCAATATCCCCTAAATGCATCGCAAATGGGGATAGACTGAAAAGCAAACTATTGGACTCTATAGTAACCATCTGACCTAGAAGCAGAAGATAGAGTCCTTCACCAAAAATAAAAAATTAAGTAACTGACTCATTTCCCCTTCGCACACTTAACCCCAGAATGTAGAGGCTGGACTCTAGAAAAACAAGCAAGCCATCATTTTCAGAAGTAACCAGAGTCTGTCCTTCTTTTATATCTCCTCTTATACCTATCTTTATTGGCTCTTTTCTCTTTTTATTTTCCCATTCTATTAATAGGAAATAGAGAGGAGTATTAAGATAGTATCCAAGGACATTTTGTATTTGTGGGGGGAGGAAGCACACGAAAATGAAAACAGACTCAGGAGAGCCCAGAGTGCTGAAATGGGCGGACTCATTTGCAGGGGTTAGAAGTACCCCTGAGTTAGAAGCTTGTCAGCCGCTTCCTCAGTCCAAGGATCACTACGGCACCAGCAGCGCTGTCAGATGTGATGAATGCCAGTAGGCGTTACAAACAGAATAAAAGGAAAATGCTACATCCTGACTTTCAGGTTTATATTTGAAAGAGGAAAGTTGTCTGAGCCCTAGTGAACAACAAAGAGGACTGAGGAAACTGAACTTTGTTGAAAAATGCCATGCTGGATAACTCTTCCCGAGTCAGTGCGTCCAGGAAATAAACAGTGGAACCTACTAAAACGTAAGAGAGAGAAAACAATTTGGCAGAGAGGGGGAGATTTCCCTAAAGACTAGGGGAGGTCATGGCTCTGAAAATTCTTTTCTTCAAATTTTTACAAGAATTTTTCCAGACTCAGTGTGCTCACAGAGATCTCAGAACATCTGTAAAATAGGAGCAGACATCTCCACGAACAAAACAGCTGAAATAGAGGCGGAGATACAGAGGAGATTGGCTGAAATAAGAAAAGAATCACAATAGCAAAATGAAAGTCTGCTTTGGGTACAGCAAAAAGCAGAATAGACACTGTAGAGAATTTTTAAAAATTATGTGAAATAACAAATGTGAAAACCCATGTTGAACATAACACAAAGACACAAAACAAGAAAAAAATATATATATAGAAAAGAGAAAGTGTATCCACTCTAAGATTTAAAGGTGTCTGTGAAGTAGAAGTAGTAATACTCTTAATGAAAGAAGCTTAAATAAGGTTACTCAAAATAGAACTGTTAATTAAAGGCATTATCTAAAATCTTGCAGAAATGAAAAAAATACAGTTCTTACAGAACTTGAAAGAGTTTAGCATGTTTTAAACTTGATTACTGTTTATGTGAAAAGTAATGGAAAGACATTCTTGGCTGTATTCTTTCTGTTAACAGACCCCCACCCAAACAGGCTTCTATAAATAGAGAGAGTGCATGAAAAGATACTTAGGCAGCAGGCAGAACAAGCGAACTGGGGAAGCCATGGAACCATCCGAGCCTCGGGGGTAACTGCAACCTCAGTGCAGCCAGAATTCTCTTTCCACACTCATCTCTGAGTCTCTTAGTATCTCGGGCTCCATCTTCCTCAGAGTGCAGAATAACTTTCTTCACGTGGTAGAAAAGTTGGCTGCCAACAGTCGTGAGAAAACATTGAACACAGGGCCAAGACCAAAAGCCATGGAGCTGGACTCGCTTCGAAAGAGGTGCCCAATAACTGTCATCAGAAAGAAGTGTATAAGGCAGCCCCGAGTGCTCGTGGGTATCAGGCTGTAGAGGTCACCCCCGAAGAGGAGGAATTATAATCCCACAAAAGATGGTGAAAAACATCCAGGAAGGAGGAAAGCACTCAGACTAAACAATGGTTATTCTCTCAAGACTTGAATGTACTGCTACCAGCTTCTAACAACGATCCTAGATGTGAAAGGTCAACACAAATCAGAATTAGAGAAGCCCAGATAGAACTCAAGGGGGAAAACTAAAAAGAAAAGAAAAATTATTTCAGAAATAAAGACTAAATAAGGATTACAAGAATGAATGTACACAGTAATGACTGATTTAAAAGCAATAGAAAGTGAGAGTAGAAAAAATGTTAAATCAAAAGATGTGAAGGGGATAAATGGATTCAAAAGAAAGTGACAAATACTGAAGAAAGACAAAAAAAAACTGCATATGGATAATAAAAGTCCCTAAAAAGCAAACAAAACCAAGAACAACAACAAAGAAACAAAACAAATACAAAAAGCTAATTCAAGAACAGTTCCTAGGGATCAAATAAATAATATTTTAAACTACATTTTCAGAATATACACCATGTACTTGAGAATATCAACACTTGATCGTGTTTTGGGATAGGATTCACATTTAAATCAGTAGATTTAATAAAGAAGATTGTTCTCTTTGGTGTGGCGGGTCTCAGTCTCAACCAATCAGGTGAAGGCTTAATTAGAACAAAAGGCAAACCCTACCCCCCCCACCCCAGTAAAAGTCTCCTGCCTGATGGCCTCTGAACTGAGTACGTTAAATCTTACTGTCTCTTCAGTAGCCTACAGCCTTCGGACTCAAACTGGGATAACAGCTCTGCAGATTTTGAATTTGCCAGCTTCCATAATCACTTGAGCTAGTTCCTTTAAATAGATAGATGGTAGATAAGAGAGAGAGACAGAGATTGATCCTGTTGGCTCTGTTCTCCGGAGAACCCTAACTAATGCACAGGAACTTGAACGAACCAGCTCTTAAATAAGTTTAAAGGGACCTTTTTCAAGTTAACACTATTTTTCATCCACACCAGAGAAAACACTGCTCTTCCTTTTAATCATATCTTATTCATAAGTCCTTTTGCAATAATATAATAAATGTAAAAAGAGGACATTTAGTGAATTAAAATCTACTTTTATTCTAAGTGATTTGGAACTAACTAACATAACACACAGAAGAGCATTTACTTTCAGTTGGAAATTCTCCAAGTATCACCTTTACGAAGAATGATTCACTACTTCACTACTTCGGTGGAGTTGTTAATGATGATGATGGTGGTAAAGATTATGCTGATGGTGTGGGCTGCTCAAAATTTAAGTCTCCATGATATTTCTTATTGACATATTTCTTTTAGTGTCCGAAAAAGAGCTGATAAGCTAAAGAATGAGCTGAACCAATCAACCTAAATAACAATAACCCCATTAATGGTTTTATATCAAGTGTTCTTGCATGGAAAATTACTTCTGTAAAATGTTGGTCAGTGAATTTAACTTGAAATCTCACTGAAATGTGAGGATTAGTTAGGAGATTTAGCTTGATAAATTTGTGTGAATGCCTGGGCATTTTTTATTGTTGATTATTTTCGTATTTCATGGCAACATTCCTAACCCTATATGTCCATCAGTGTGGAATACAATTTGCCACTGAAAAGAAGAAACAGCAACTGTGTGAAGATTTGTGACTGTGGTTTTTGTTTTATGGACAGCCTTTAATCGGAATCACAAGCGCGTCCAAATAAAATCTGCATAATTAACTTTTGCTTTGTTTTTAAAGAGAAAATTGCAATGAATGCATGAACATTTTGCTAAGTATCTCAGTCATGTTCACAATATTCACAGAAGCTAAATGAGATTCTAACCCTGAATGTAGGGATAATGGTCAACCTCATTATATCTACTAGTTATACCAATTATCCTTTCCCAACTAAACATGAAAGGATAAACATTACAGTGTTCATTTTATAAAAGTTGAATTCAGTCATCAAAGTTTTATTTAACAAAAACCACAAAGAAATTTTTACGAGCTTTACAAATGTGATACCGTTTATGTGGATAACCACTGAATAAGTTTTGAGAAAAAAATGTGGCATTCCTATTCTATCTGCTTGTTTTCATTTCTCCCCAGTAGGTTTGTTTACTGCTAGAAATGTTATTTCTTCATCCCACCTGAAATAATGTGGCCTTCCCTATCAAAATACGAGAAGTGTGTCACCGAGAGAAATTATCTTCATCTTCCCCCACTTTTCAAGATTGATCTTAGCACAAAGTCACTGGCTCAATTTCACTTTAAAACTGAGAACTTAAAGCAAGTGATATTTATCTAGGAGAGGTGCCAAGCAGGAAAGAGTAAAGAAAGCCTTTTTAGAGTCCTGTGCTCATTCAGGAAAAACATCACCTGATGTTATCTGAGACAGAATATTTTAGGTTGTATCGAAATGTCCATAGACTCTGCTGAAAAATGGAATAGTCCTCAGTCAGTTGACTATTTTGCCTGCATAAAGCCAAGCAATTGCTTTTAGTCTGTTTGTTTAGTATTTACTTATTTATTTTTACTCAAAGTTGAATTCACAGCTAGGATTGAAACTTTTCTGGGCTCCTTTGAAAGACTAAGACTTGAGGAAAGCAGCCAGAAATCTAGATTCACATGTGACTAAGGCTCTTCTGAAAAGGAGGAGACTCACCTTAAGAGTACAGTATCAGTCATCTTGGCCCAATGACAAAGGCTCAGTGATGACGGGAAACATGAAAATTTGAGTATGGCCAGAGTCTGTCACTTAGCATATAAGATCTATAGGAAAGGAATTTTTTCCCTTACAGTGTTTTCAGCAATGCCTACCACAACAGTAAATGCTCAATAAATATAAATATTGAATGAATGAATGAATGAATGAATGAATCAACTAGTCCTCAGGCCAATTCTTCATAGAACTATATTTGAATCAAGGTGTTTCAATTGCGAGAATCTGTAAATGGAGAAACAGAGAAGGGAAAATTGTGAGCAGAAAGAATTATTATTTCTGTTTCTATATTTTGCCCCAATTGTTGGGACAAAAGGTAGAGGTACAATCTGCCCTTCTGCAGGAAATCCTGTGGTCATTTCCCAGAGTCCTTCCTTCAGGATAAGAGTTACTGACTTCCCCAACTGCTGGGAATATTTGCGGATGATTCAGAGATGAATCCTCGCTTGGCAGTTGCCCTCAGTCAGAGGGAGCCATCTCGCCCAAGGTTATGCTCCCTGCTGGGGCAGCCCACATCCAGTAACGGGGTCAAAAGGAGGGTACACAGCCTGGTCCCTTGCCTCAACATAGGTCGTTTCTGATTGGCCATCCTAGCTTCCAAGATGCCCACAGGATTGGCTGAGGCCTCCGTGGCAACTGCGCTGCAGTTTAATTTCTGCCCCTGCTCAGTTCTGCTTCGCTTACTCCATTACCCGTGTCGCTGCCGAGGACACCCCCCCCCCAAAAACCCTCACAAGAAGATCTCCACGCCAGAGTCTGTCTGCAGGGCACCCAACTGAGACACCCTCGGTAGGGAAAAAAACAAGGAGGGAGAAGCATTGATCCCACTCTACTTCCAGAACCATATCATGCTTTAGCCAGAAGAGTAGAGTTATTCCAAGTGGTGACTCTGATGCCGATCTGATGAATATTTCTTACACTTACATCGGCCCGAAGGGGAGCTTCAGTGAGATGCCGTAAGAAACAGTGTTTGTCGTGATTCATTCAAACTTGCCCCCCAAAATCCAAAATAGAGTATCTTCTAATTATAAAATGAATGCTTGTTCATTTTAGAATATTTACACAATAAAGGAAAATATAAACAAGCTTGTAAAATTCACCCGCAATTCTGCCGCCCAAGATAGAATTGTAATTAAACTGGTACACACCTTCCAGATATTTCTTTGCATATACACAGACTCATCACGCACATACATACTCATCTTTTTACGAACAAAGCTCTACTTCTCAGGCTTTTATTGCCTGTTTTTTACCCATTTAACCATATAAAAATATATCATTTTTACTGACTGCTTAATATTCCATTTTAAGAACTAAATAAATTTAATCCAATCCTCTACTGATACATTTAGGTCTCCCTAATTTTTCAGCATTCTAAATTATGTGGATTTAAATATCCGATTCTCACTGATCAGATTAAATCCTTTGGATTATTTACTGGAAGAAAAATTGTTTCCAAAAGAATGTACATCCTTTAAAATTTTGCTGCCTAATAGTCTTTGAAAATAGACTAATAATCTATGAAAATAACTCTTTTCACCCACACCTTTTCATTCTTTTACTTCTTTTCTAATTTCGTATGTAAAATGCAACCTCATTAGCATTTCAATTGACATTTCTACTAAGTACCAAGACATGTTTATCATATGAGCAATTGCCACAATTGTAAGAAATAAGACATGCTCTTGAGAGCAAAAATCAACATTCAGAAAGATGAGATCATGCTGGAAAAATCGACTGAACAAATAAATGAATTTTAATAGGGGTCAGAATAAGTTTTCAAGATAATACTTTTCAAATAACCATGGCAAGAACAGGATGGAGGAACATTGTTGTTGTTGTTGTTGTTGTTAACAAAGTTAGCACAAAAGAGGCCTAAGTATTTTATGGAGTGAAAGTTCAGACTGAGCCACAATGAGATGCAGCTACCAGAAACTTCAAGGGAAACTTAGTTTTCAGAGTCCAGGGCAAAGATGCCCCCTCAGTAGGCTGACATGACTACCCTAGATCTGAAGTATCTTGTTCAACCCAACATTTCAAAGGCCCGTTGACAAACTCTAACACATTCAAAACCTAGGAGAATAAAGTGTCCATAAAACAGATCATATAAAGAATAGTTGAAGGGATCAGTAACATTTAATCAAATAAAATTCAAGCTGGCTTGGAACATGGTAAGAATGGACTGGAGGCCACGGGGATGTAACTCAACTATCTTTAAACGTTTGAAGGATTATCATCTGGAAGAGAGATAGGATTTATTCTTTATACCCCGGAAAGCAGAACTAGAAGCAGTGCATAAAGGAACACATAGGCAGCTTTCTTTTCAACATTGAGTAAGAAATGTCTAATGACTGGAGCTGCTCAAATGTGGAATAAAATTAACAGCTCAGTCTTTCCTTCCATTAAACCACCACCGAGCCCTCTTTCTATACGCGGTCATTGCAGTACCTTCTGAGCCCCTCCTTCCTTCTCAGCACCGCACCTGACCCTGCTGTATGGAGGGGACAGGAGGTCCTGCAAAAGCAGAGTGGGCTCCTTTGCTTGTGTCCTCTGCCCCTGGCACTTTCCCTAGAGCTAACCATTCCTCTCAGGCTTGGGGAAGTGCAATTCAACTTCCGTTTGGTACTCTGCCTTCCTACTTTCCAAAAAAATGTCTTGTTTGAATTACAAACTGTTTCCAGCACTAAGCTAATGTCAAACCACCTAAACCAAAACATTAGGAAAACATAGGGGAAAAATGCAAATAATTTCATATGGCTCTACTTTATTGCCTCTAATACACTAAGCAAAGCCTTTCTGTGCAACTTATACTCTCGTTCGCATTTCTCCCAGGAACCTGTTTCCTATCCCCAGGCTAGTTGCCATGTATACAGATGTGGATTCTAATGCTTTTCGATATGTAAGAAAGAGAAGTATTTTGGTTGGTCCTAAGGATTGTTGTCCCTTCTGAAGTATACAGAGAGCCAATCATGTTTTCTGGGAAAAGTTCTATCTTAGATGGATCAGACACCCAGTGAACAGAGATGACAAAAATCTTCCTCATCACTGGGCCTCTTCCTTTCCTTTCTTTAAGATGTTATAAATAGGGCACCTGGGTGGCTCAGTTGGTTAAGCGACTGCCTTCGGCTCAGGTCATGATCCCAGAGTCTGGGGATCGAGCCCCACATAGGGCTCCCTGCTCATTGGGGTGCCTGCTTCTCCCCCTGCCCCTCTCCCCTCTCGTGCTCTCCCTCTTTCTCTCCCTCTCTCTCTCTTTCTCTCAAATAAATAAATAAAATCTTTTAAAAAAGATGTTACGAATAAAACTTTCTATCATTCAAAAGTAGTTTGTCAAATACAGCCTCCAAAATTACTCAAGGGTCTTCAAACAGTGTTGTGGGTCCTCAGCACTAAGCCGGGCTCCTTAGTTCCTTCAGAGCCTCAGCCCACACCTGCCATGGCCAAGCCAGCAGATGCTACGCACAGTTGCATGGAGAGGGGGCGCTGTGGTGACAGCTACAGGGCAAGTGAATTAAAGGAGGGTCCTGACATCCATTTGCTCGACAAAAGGAGCCAAACCAGAAAATTTGTTTAGTTGTGTATACGTACGGAAGTAGGGAGTACCTTTCTGAAAAGAGACTCCCGGGCGAAGTGAAATCTACAGAATGACTCAGAATACCACCCTCGTTATAGCCAAATGAAGAAATATAAAGGAGGAAAGAGACACAGACAGAGAGAAAGGCAGCCTGAATTTACAAAGGGATGAGATTCCAAAATTCATTCAGAAATTAGAACGTTTACCCATGGAAACCACCTTACATAATACTCATCGATTTCTAGACAAATCCACAGAAGGCTTTTTTTTCACCCCATTTGCACCTGGATGTGGTACTAGTATATCAGAAAACTGAAAATAAGAGCTAACATGTTTTAAACAAAATATGCCAGTGAAAACCTCATTTAACCTTTACAACAACACCACGAGTTAGATATTATTTATCATCATCATCTCATCTCGCACAGGCGGGAAACTAAAGCTCAAGCTCCTAATGTTGGCAAAAGGTCTGAAGACAGGTCTTCTGGCCTCAGAGAGACCGCCTGTACTATCTCCTGCCTGTACTATCTGTCCTATACAGGACTATCTCCAATCCATGCACCAGGGACCTCCAAGCGGTCCAGAGTTCCAGCTGGAGGTTCCAAGAACCTATCACCTCTGCAGCCCTAAAGCAGAACGTCGGTTCCGCCTGTGCCCAGCTAGCTCCCTCCTGAGCAACGCGAATGGGTATTCCTTTATCCTGATGAATCATTAGGATCATGATTAGAGGAACTGCTAATAGATTGTGTGGAGAGTCAGAGGGGAAAGTACAAAGAGTAGAGAAGCCATCTCGGGCTGCTGGGAGGGACTCCACAGAGAAAGAGGCTTTTAAGAAATTGGATCTTGGGGCGCCTGGGTGGCTCAGTGGGTTGAAGCCTCTGCCTTCGGCTCAGGTCATGATCTCAGGGTCCTGGGATCGAGCCCCACATCGGGCTCTCTGCTCAGCGGGGAGCCTGCTTCCCCCCTCTCTCTCTGCCTGCCTCTCTGCCTACTTGTGTTCTCTCTCTGCCAAATAAATAAATAAAATCTAAAAAAAAAAAAAAAAAAAAAGAAATTGGATCTTACAGCAGCTAAGGAGACATCACGACGTGGTGCTGCCAATTTGAATAGATTTTTGTTCAGATAAACTTTTGAATGTTTAATACGCCTCGCTTTCTCTTTGAATACCTGGTTCCATTAAACATGAGCCTGAAAACTTGGAGAAATTAACAAATCTTTTTGAGTCTCACTTTTTTCCTCCTTAAAGAGAAGCTATTATGCCTCACTTGCAATGTTGTCATGATAATTACATCATCAAATGTATGTAGTATCTGTTCATTTAACGGGAGTTTTGTACACCCAATGCCTAAGGTCATAGGGGCCACTCGGCAAATATTTGTTGAATACCCGAGTGCATAAGAACCATCCATATTCAAGCACTGAGGATTATTGTTCAGAAAACATATCCTTTGTTTTGTAAAATACAGATTTTGATCTCAGGGAAGAAAATGTTTTTTAAAACAGCACGTTGTTTTAACTGAATTGGGAGAAAAAGAGACATTTCAACCATTTGTTGTCTGTGGACTCCTACCCATGTTTTATTCAGGCAATGCGCCCGTACGGAGGCTATCCCTGTGGTAAAGCGTTAACAAATTAAGCCAAATGTCATTAAGTTTGTCTCATTCCTCATTCGTGTGGAACTTCAGTAGATCACATAAGCGGGCACACTCATTCTCTCTGCTCTATATTTTTCCGTTTTTCAATTGCTCTCTACTTTGCCCCGCTTATTTAATTAAGGATTGGCTACCTACCAGACTTCTACCTTGTCCTTTTTTGCTGTTCTCCAGAGCTTAAGGAGGGAGGGGTCTCAGTTGGATCAGGCAGACACCTCTGACTTTGCTCATTCATATTCATGAGCTCCCCTCCCCCCGGTTGTGTTTTCTCTGTGTGAATTGCTCTTTAACAAATTCTCTCTCTCTCTAATCCTTTGCCTCCACACAAAGCTGCTTCTACAACCAACCGAAACATTAGCAGCAGGTGAAATTTCCATTACCGGGGGTTAGACAGGAATGCTAATTGGTTTCAAATATTAACTATTATTTCCTCTAAACTTTTCCGCTAAGTATTTCACCTGGAGCTGTTTAGATTTAGTCATTTCCTAAAGACCCGAATGCCCCCATCTGCACAGGAGCTTTACAGTAAGAGGTGAAGCAAAGACAATGGTGACAGTTTTATAGGCATAAACATCACCTCCCGATTAGGGTCGACGCCAGCATGCCTGGAACAAGGACTTTTCCCCCTTCACTCTTAATTTTTCTAGTTCATCCTGTGCTTGTAATTTATGTTTCCTGAGCCTTTAGCTGTACTTTTCAAGAAGCTGATTAGAATAACGGGCTTTTAGAATAGGTCTTGGAAATTCTATTCTTGTCCAAACTCCCTCCATTTAGACATAAAACACACAGAGATGCAAAGAGATTTAAGGAGCCCATGTCTAGCTATAGTGACAGAGTGGGGGCCTAGCATCCAAGTCTCCTAATTCCATCCTGGCTACAGCAGGGAGGACAATCTTCATGAAGTCGGGGGAGAACCCAACACATGGCATCGTAGGCTCCGAGGCCCCTGGCTTGTAAGTTTCCTTCTGGAACTGCCGCCGTGGTATTAGGGCCACCTCCGCCCAGCAGCCTCCTTGTTTAGTGGATTTAACCCAGACTGCAAACTCAAGTCTGACTCCAGAGTCCTGGATCTTTCCATAATGCCAAAGTGTTCCCAAATGACTGTAAAGACAGAGAGTTCTTGAATAGCACTGCTGGGATTCAGACTCTGCTCAGGTGATTATTGTCCTGGAGGAGCTGGGAGTGTGTCAGTTTAACAGAGCTCTGTGTGATCGCTTGGAAACCACAGGCATTGATCTCTGTAGACCTCAGTTCCCTCATCTACAAAATGGGGGCAATAATAAGGCTACCGCCACTTCGTGGATGTAGATGGAACTGCAGATAAGTAGAGTAGAATTCTTATTTCAGAGTTCAGTAGTTGCAAGCATTCAGTACATGTTAGCTTTTATTCTTGGCTAGGTAGAGAAATTCCGACAGGGTTTTATGCAAGAGTGCCTATCCCAGGCTGTTATGTATGTGTGTTGGAGGAGAAAATATATGATTTCGACTTCTTTGTATAATTGCCCTTCTGAAATTGCTGTTTTCTTATGGCTTGATATTCCGGGTACCATTTCCACTAGCCATAAACTCAGGTAGAAAAATGTAACTCTTTCTTTTAAATTGACTTTCAGTTTAAATTTTTCTGTAAACGTACCTATTTCCCTCTCAAGCTTCAATGTTGCCCTGATAGCAGAAAACTTAATTCATTCACTTCTGGGTAAAACTCGGACAAATCCGTTGATGTGTTACTCAAAGCAGAATCCCGGCAAATCTTAGTCCTTCTGGGTTTTCTCTCTCTTTCTCTCCCTCCCTGTGGTCTTGGCCCTTGATCCCTAAAAAGTCTTTTCACTCGAAATGATTGTCTCTGCCACCCATTTGTAAAGATCTACTTGAGAAGCTCAAATACTTGGCCTTGAATATTTTTCTTTCTTTAGATTTCTGAAGCTGAAAATTCTATTGTATAGACAAGAACATATAGGATTCTGAGTAGGCTCACCTACTCACTGCCAGGGTAGAGGAAGGAGAACATCAAGGCCTGAGCAAGGATAAGATCTCATTTACTATGTCCAAATATTACCCCACTGTACAAGAACAGAACCCTATTCGAATTAAGTAAAAAAAGAGAAAAAAAAAAAAGGAGGCTTGCTTTTGGAATACAGGGATTTCACGGATTTCAAAATCAAGAAGCAAAAGAAATCTGGACTTCTAGGGGCACCTGGGTGACTCAGTAGGTTGAGCGTCTGCCTTCGTTTCAGGTCATGATCTCAGGGTCCTGGGATCGAGCCCCACATGGGGCTGTTTGCTCAGTGGAGAAGCTGCTTCTCCCTCTCCCTCTGCCTGTCGCTCCCCCTGCTTGTCCTCTCTCTCTCTCTCTCTCTCTCTCTCTCTCTCTCTGTGTTAAATAAATAAATAAAATCTTAGGCAAGCTCTCCCTCCCTGCGCCCCCTTGCTCCGCCCAGGACTTGAGGTTTCTCCCTACTGCTTCTTCCTAGGTGTCCACTTGAGGTCTTCTTTCTTGACCCACTTTCTTTGTTTGTCTTGCACAGGGCCTCAAAACAACCACCCTCGCCGCAGCTCTATGGAAGGACTTTCCAGCTTGAACCCTGCAGCTGACTGCAGGTGTCCCCAAGGTTCTTAGTACAAGTCTCCCCAGGGAGAGTCTGACTGCTCCGGCTTATCTGGTACAGCCAGACCTCCCGGGCTGCTGACAGGTTTGTGGCTCAAAGGCCTTTGGACCAGGTATCCATTCTAGTCCGATAGACTGTTGCTCTAGCAAGTCCCTGAAACACACCTCTAATACTAACTATTGGAAGACGAGGGATTAAAGATAGCGCATGCGGAAAGGAAAAACAAGAGGGAGCCGTCTTATGCTCCTGTGCAAGAGCCTGGAGGAAACGACCATTGACTGTCCCAGCAGCAGCTCCTAATGCTTCCGAGGGCCTGGATGGCAGTCTGGAACAATCTATCTTCGTTACTTCTAATTGCCAGTGTTTCCTACTTTGGAATATCTACTAGGAGGAGGATACTGTGATTGTACAAATGTTTACCCTTTTATTATAGATCTCTTCTTAGAGATTAGACATAAGAATTTTAAGTTATTTTTCTTTTGAGTAGTATTTTTTTATACAAAGATATGAGCTAGGTGAGCTGGAAGAGCGGTGAAACCTGAAAACTGCCATGATCTTTCACTGAAGGATCAGAGAGGAGACATAAAAAGGGGCTAGGGGATCGAAATGAAATGAAATGAAATGAAATACAATACAATACAATACAATACAATACAATACAATACAATACAAAATAGATTTTTAAAGGTGGAGGGTGATAGAGAGGGGCCAAGAGGCTTCAGGTTATCCTAAAATTTTATTTTATATTTTTTCTTCTCTTCCCCTATGATCCTCTGCCTTGTTTCTCAAATTCCTCATATCAGTAAGATCATATGATAATTGTCTTTCTCTGACTGACTTATTTCGCTTAGCAAAATAGCCTCTAGTTCCATCCACGTCGTTGCAAATGGCAAGATCACAGACCCGTACCCCTGGGACAAATAATGCATTATGTTACTAATAATAAAAAAAAAGAAAAAATTTATTTCATATTGACTCAGTCAGAGAGAAAGGATTCTCAAAAACTTTCCATGGTTGTATTTTGGACCTTTGGAAAAGTATATTTGACAGAGGTTTCTATTATTCAGGAAGTAACTTGAATTTGAATTTTTGTGACTTCTTACTGGACAGCATTTGTGACAAAATCTTTTCTGCTGGTCTAAAGGTGAAATTGAGGGGATTCGTGTTTAATGAAGAACATGCCAAAAATTCCTCTAAAAATTCAACCTATAACAAACAAAATAGGAATCAGAAAGATTTAGGAAAGGTAGAAGGGAGACACGATGGAATTAGAGTCTAGTGAATCTTACCTTTATTCTTTTTTTAGGGTAATTGAATTAACAGAGTAAGCCATAGTAACAGAGTAAACCATAAATCTCAAGACAAGATTCGTCAAGTGATGAGTAAGCATTTTCTTATATCAGGGCACCTGAGAATCTTCCGGGGGGGCTACACTTTGCACCTTAGGGGCCAATTGTATCAAGAGAGAAAGGGGAAGGAAGAAGCAGTGAGAACAGGCAGGCATTGGCTACAAACAGTCAAGCTCATTCTCGTAAGTTCATTAAAGTTAGTTCCTAGTTGCGTGATTTCCTGACTAGTAATTGAAATACCTAAGAAAAATTGCCAAAGTCAGAAAAGAAATTTAGCAGGCATGGAAAGACCCATGGAAAACTTAGAAACAAATCCCGCCTTGAAGAGAGAAGAAAGGAGTGCTTGCCAAGATCTGACGCCAAAGTTGGTCAAGTTTATGTTTTGGGGAAGGTAGCTGTTTGAACATATTTCTGATGCTTTAGAAACCCATTTTTCCTTGTTCATCACTGCATTTTCCATCTGTAAAAGTAATTATAGAAATATATTTGCAAGACAGTCACCGAGTTTCATCTTACGTAACCCCTCCGTGTCGGTTACATACATTGGCACTCTGCAAGCTTTCAAACTGGCAAGGACTCTTCTCTCTGTAGAAAGTGTACTACTACACAAGCATGCACCATTTGGAGTTGGACTGATGGCTCGGGTGAGCAGAGCGATGGAGCAAAGTGACAGACCTGATCTTGTGATACAAAATAAGTTGACTTAGGAATTGTACCATCTGGAATGCTTTAAGACCTAAGTGAGGCTTGAGTCTGTGGAGTCCTTTTAGGAACGATAAATCTTTACTATGTGTGCCTGTGCTTGTATGGAAGAAATATTTATGGAAAAGTATCCTTTTTCCCCCAAAAGAGAGCTCTCCATAACTGGCAGAGAAAATTAAGGGTAAAATATACCTATATTACATGTAGCCATCCCACGGGAAACAGTGGTCTGGATGGGTCACGTGATTCTTTTGCTACAAGGTGACTTATGGAAGGTCATCTATGGGATAAATAAAGGAAGAATTTTTGTTTTGCTTTGCTTTCTTTTGTTTTATTAATGGGAAAGTCTTCAGTAATTATTGGTTGCCAACACCATTATGCCTTTCTTACTTAAAAAGGAAATTTAACTGAAAGTTAGTCTTTCTTCCTGAATAGGGGAAACACACCAAACACACGGGACTCAATGAGGACAGAGGACTGATATCAGAGGAAATACAGACACTGGCCATGGATAGCATGGAGGAAATCTTTAAAACTAATGATTCCCAAAAGGAAATCTTAGCACTCAGGTGGAAGACAAGCAGAGCTCCCGGGTCTCAGAAGCCCCACATCAGACTGTGGTGTAGGTGAGTGATTGTCAAAGTGTGGTCCTTGAACCAGAAGTATTAGCATCGCACGGAAACTCGTTACAAGCACAAATCCCCCAGGATCACCCTGACCTACTGACCCAGAAACTGTGAGGGAAGGACCCAGCAAACTGTTTTAACAAGCCCAGATAATTCTGATGCATGCTAATGTTTGGAACACCAAATTCTGTGTGCCTTACCCACTTTCAAGTAGATGTTTGTTAGGATGTTTGCTGCCAATTTAAATGATCTAAGACAGTTAAATCTAAGTTCAAATCTGCCTTTTGGAAAAACTTTTCTTTTTTTTTAAGTAGGCTCCACACGAAGCATGGAGCCCAGCATGGGGCTCAAACTCACGACCCTGAGATCAAGACCTGAGCTGAAATCACAAGTCAGACACTCAACAGACTGAGCCACTCAGGTGCCCCTGGAAAAATTTTTGTGCTATATTCATCAACCAAATTTTTGAAATCCTTAAACTTCAAAATGAAAAATAATAACTTAGATGCAAAAAAAGTATTATAAAATTATATACATGTAATTGCTTGTATTGTATACGTAACTATTATGTTTTATATAATTGTATATGTAACTAGTGTGCTAAACAAGTACAACTCGAAAGGGTGAAAACTCCAGGTTTACTCATTATCACAAATGGCCCCTGCAAAACTCCTCACCTTTTTCCTCGCCCCCAGGTAAAAGCCTGCATGGATCATGTCGTTTTTCAGTGGCTTCTAGACATAACAGCAGTTGAGTCGAATGTAGTATTCTAATCAGTCCCCTTTAGCTCAGGCCTACTTCAGGAGCAGCCTGCAGTCTGGAAAGGAGTGTGGGCCTGGCCAAGCCTTCTCTGTTTCCATGATCCCAGAGCTTCAAGTCCCAGTTCCCTCATCACAACTCTTAACTCCTTCACCCCTAGGCAACCTTTATCCCAGTAGCCCCGCCCCATCAGAGCAGGGTGGCAAGATGGCGAGGGAAAATAGAAATGAAGGAAGAAAACAGAAACAAAGGAAGAATTCAAGCAAGAATAGTCCCACGCTGATCTAACACTGGTGTTTCTGGTCCCAGTGGATCAAGGGTAAATTCCGTCTAACTGCATAGGTTTCTTCATGGATGATACACTCCCCAGCTAACCTTTTCCAATCCTCCACTTCCCACTTCCTGCCTGATCTGCTTTGGCCTTCTTGTTCCCAGAGGCCCTCCTCAAGGAAAGGGTCCGTCATATAGCTTCCACCCAGAGGCCTTCTGTGACTTCCACCATGCCTGTAGGAGCTCATGCATCCTTACCAAGCCACTTAGCGCTCACTGCTGTCCCCTGTCCTCCCCTTGCCATTGTGAGCTCTTTACTATAGCCTCTGCCTTTGATTCTTGGAGCAAGTCAACTACCGGTCTCTTGTGCACCCCCAGGAGACACACAGCAAGCCAGGATTCAGTCCCTTCAAAGTCCTTCTCGCTAGACTTGGGGTCATAAGGATGCACTCCCCCCACCCACACCCCTGAGAGAAGGGGACAGAAAATGCCCTCCAACAACTTTGTACAAAGATCCTTTCTCACTCCCTTTCTGCATCTTCCAACTCTTATATCTTTTAGGATGGGACTGGGTTAAGGGTATAGAACCCGATGTTTCCACTTTCTTTAAAAATTCTGCATGCATAATTTTTCTTTTTGAGGTATAACTGACATAGCATTATATTAATTGTCAATGTACAATGTAAGGAATCAATATATATTGACTGCTACATATATTGGTATAAACTGTGAAAGGATCATCAGAGCAAATCTAATTAATATCCATCGCCATACATGGTTACAATGTTTTTCTCTCATGCTGAGAATTGTTGAGATTAACTCTCCTAGCTGTTTTCAACTAAGCAGTATGGTATTATCAACTATAGTCACCATGCTGTACATTATATTTCCTTGACTTATATATTTTAAAATTGCAAATTTGTGTATGTTGGCCCCCTTCAACCCATTTTGCTCACCCCTACCCTCTGCGTCAGGCAACCACAGATTTATTCTCTATATACATAAGCTTAGCATTTTGATTTGTTTTTTGGTTTTTTTGCTTTCTTTTCTTTCTTTTTTTTTTTTTTTTTTTTTTTTGGTTCCACATATAAGTAAGTTCATATGCTATTCATCTTTTTCTGTCTGACTTATTTCACTTAGCATAATGCCCTCAAGTTCCATCCATGTTGTTGCAAAGGTCAAGATTTCATTATTTTTTATGGCTGAATAATGTTCTACTGTGTGTGTGTGTGTGTGTGTGTGTGTGTGTGTGTACCACATTTTCTCTATCCATTCATCCATTGATGAACATTTAGGTTGTTTCCTTGTCTTGGCTATCATAAATAATGCAATAATGAGCATAGGGGAGCATATATATATTTAAATTAATGGGGTTTTTTTCCTTTGGATAAATATCCAGAAACAGAGTTGTTGGATCATATGGTGATTCTATTTTTAATTTTTTGAGGAATCGCCATACTTTTTTGCATAGCGGCTGCACCAATTTATATTCTCACTACTGTGCACAAGGGTTCTCTTTCCCCCACATCCTCACCAATGCTTGTTATTTTTTGTCCTTTTGAGAATAACGGTTCTAACAAGTGTGAGGTGATATCTCTCTGTGGTTTTTATTTGCATTTCCCTGATGATTAATGAATTTTTTTAAACATTTTACTTATTTATTTGAGAGAGAAAGAGAGCATGAGTGGTGGGGAGGGGCAGAGGGAAAGGGAGATGCAGACTACCTGCTGAGTAGGAAACCCCCATGTGGGGCTCAATCCCAGGACCCCAGGATCATGACCTGAGCCAAAGGCAGATGCTTAATCAACTGAGCCACCCAAGTGCCCCTGATTAATGAGTATTTAATTATTCTCTGGATAAAATGGTTTGGAGCCTCCCAGACCAATGTATGCCCCTCACTCATTGTAAACTCTGGAAGAGCCTTTAACTTCCTGAGATCATTTGTAAAATGGGGAAAATAATATCTACACAAGGTCAAAAGAGTAAAAAACAAAACAAAGCAAAACCAGATTGTTAAGTAATGAAGTGCAAAATTAGTTCATATCCCTCATATATGTAAGAAAAGTTGAATTCATAAGCAAAAGTAAAAAGGCAGCAACACTGAATCCAGACATCTCAGTGAGTACAGTGTTTCGGCACATACAGAATGTGAGATGTTTTCTAGACAAATCATTGCTGTTTAGAGGAAAGCTAAAGGTAACGCCGGAATAAATAAAACAGCTCTGTGTCAGGTTAACTTGATACACAAAGGTTTGGGGATGTTTGACTTTGTATATCAAACCCTCAAACAAAGTGAACTTTGACAACAACACTCAAATCACACTTCATATGCCAAGTTCAGACTTGTGCATCAGCCAAGGACAATTTCAAGCTTCCACTCGGGAAAGCTGCCTGATTCCAGTGGTTCCAGTTTGCAGTGCCATATCTTTGTATGTGCAGCAATGTTATTCAGGCCAATATTTCCATATTTGTCACATGTTTCACTCAAGATTCTATATAACTTCGTAGAAAAAAAGAACATACTTGTCAAAATATGTTTGTTGCTTTTTTTTTTTTTTTTTTTACAAAAACTCATTCAAACTTGCTGAGATAAATATTTCCAAGGGTACTAAATATCCCACAGCCCCCAAGATCAGAAAGTTAGCCCTGGTCTCAGTGGGGACTGAAACCAGGGAACTTATTAAGACCTCATTCATCCATCCATCCATTCATTCATTCATTCACTGAACACTATGACAAGCACTGAGAAATTGCAGTGAACAAGTCAGACAAGGTCCCTGTCCTCATTAAGCTTTCATTTTACTGAGTAAGGCAAATAATGTGAAGAACCAAAATTTGAGTTGTCGTGATTCAGGCTATGAAAGAAATAAACAGAGTGAGGAGATAAAAAGTAACTGGGGAATGACCTTGTAGTGTGAATGATCAGAGAAGTCATCTCTGAGCAGAAGAGATTAGAGCCAAGTTGGGAAGGATGGGAAGAGAGTGAGTGAGACAGATGTGCAAAGAGCCTGGGGAAAGGACGTTCCAGTAGAGAGAATAAAAATGGAAATAACTGGAAAAAGGTGTGAGCTTGGCTTGTTCCAAGCACAGAAAGGCCAGAGAGCATAAGGGAGAAGGTGTGAGACGAGGGTAGGGAACTGGGCAAGACCCATGTCGTGGAGGGATGTATGAACCAGTGAGAAGTGTGGGTTTGGTATAGGTGTAGTGGGAAGCCACTGAGATGTTTTAAATAGGAGAGTGGCATGGCTTTTCAACAGATAAAGATAACTTTTGTTGTAGTGTGGGAATGTACTTTAGCAGCACATGGGTGGAGGTAGGTCAGCCAATTAAGAGGCTTTAGTAATACTCTAGTGAGAGATGATGGTAGCAGGTCAGAGGGAATTGGAAAAAGTGATCAATTTGTGCTAAGAAAATTGGAGGAAGAATCAATAGGACTTGGCACTGGATTGAATAGAAGTGGTTAGGGAAAAAAGGAGACTTGAGGACAACTCCAAGGTTTGGGCAGAAACAGCCACATGATGAGTCATGAATGACGCCATTTTGTGCAAAGGGAAGGAGGGGGAGGGGCCACTGGGAGGCAGAAGAACTAAGAACACCAATCTGGATCAGTGACAACCAGGTGAACATACAGATAAGTCTGGGTAATGGGAGAGGACTAGTCTGGAAAACAAATTTGGGAATCTTTAGAATACAGATGGTATTTAATGAAATGGATAAGATCACCCAGAGAAAGAGTTCAGGGTAGAAAGAGAGGATGTCTCGGAAGTGAGCCCTGAGGAAGTCCAGTATCAGAGAGAGGGGATAAGGTCAGCAAAGAAGAATGAAGAGAGAGTAGTCAGGGAGGCAGGAGGAAAGTCGGCAGTGGGTGTGGTAACAGAGACAACTGTAAAAGGTGAAGGGAGATGAGGACAGAAATGTTGCCTTGAATATAGTTAAATGTAGGTCATCACAATCTTCACCCAAGCATTTTCTTCTCTCTCTCCCTCCCCATGGTCTCTATTTCTGATTTTTTTCTTTGTGCATCTGCTTAATTCTTATAAACACTTAGTGTTTGCCATGTGCTCTGGCATTATTCTAAGTGTTCCTGTATATAATAAACTCATTCAGTCCTCAAGATAGCCCTACAAGGTAGTTTTGTTTTACAGATGAGAAAATGAGCCTTAGAAATGTTTGGTAACTCACGCAAGCTCACTCAGCCAACTGATGGCAATGCTGGGATTATGAACCCAGGAAACCTATCCCAGAGCCTGGATTCTATCCACTACACTACAAGGCCACTAAGACTGATCCTTTTGACTGTCCTAATGAGACTTCTACTGGTTGAAAGAAAAAACTTACCCAAGCAAGCCCCAGTTCAGGAGGGCAGATTTCATACAGAGTGGAATCTTGGAGCAAATAAACAAAGAACAGTCACGCCTCCTAGGATCAAGAACTGGGAAACCCAAAGGAATAGAGGCTACACTCTGTTGGCTTCTGGGGACCACTGTGACCTCCCCATATTCCTGCTTCGAGTTCTTCTCCCAGCAGTCAGACTTTGCACGCACAGTTTACACATGGCTCTGGTGGCCACATCATGCTCGGATTTACGTGCTATGCTGAATGTCGTCTTCCTTCTGCTCATTCAAGTTCCCAAGAGGAAGAATCAGTTGGCTCGCTCATCTCCTTGAGCCAGGACACAGCTGTAGTCGGTCACTGGCCGGCCTACACAAAGATCTTTCTGAGGCAAAATGCCCATTCCTCCTCCGATTAGACTTGACCTTTGGGACAGTGTCATACACCGTGAAACATGGCTATAACTACAGAGGTTATACGGGGTAAGTTTGCCCAGAAGACTGTTCAGGCAAACAGGTGCTCTGAATTATATACAGCCCTTCAACCAATTAATTTTTACTTCTTTGATAGTTACGTTGCATGATTATAAAAATTTGCTTAACTTATTTGACTTTTTTCCTTTAGATGGTCATTTTGTTCTCACTAATTTTGATCAAGAAGTATCTGCTCAGATATAGGATTCCCCTTGTAACTGAAATATGCCGATTGCTATCTACTGCGGACAATTTTGTCATCTTCCAAAACTTCTAAATAGTAGCCTCAAAACATGTAGCTTACTTAAAGCAGTGAAATCCATTAGACCTGCTGTGGAGACCTACACAGCAGCCTCGCAAGTGTGTGGCAGACACAAGGATGTCTTGAAGTCCTGGATTTTGTTCCTTTAATGGAAAAGCCCTTTGAAGTGAACAAAACATGATTTGTCAGTGGAAGGATGATACAACCCCTAAACTGGAAAGATATGAAAAACCAAGTCTTGCAACCGACTTCTTCACATGCAAAATCTGTGTTTTATTTTCACTGTAGAGCAATGGAGAGATGGAGAGACTTTGTCAGGTCTTAACGCACTTCTATGGGCAACTCCAGCGTCCGGACCTGAGGGGCAGGTTCTCCCACCAGCGAAGGATGCCAGCGCTTCTGTGAGTCAGTCAGTTGGTCCAGATATTGTCTTGGTGCAGAGCTTTCTCTCCCAGACCACGCAGGAATCAAGTAGTTCCAGGCTGTGACTCGCCTCCTGTCTTCCTCTGGACCCTTTTTCACATCAAACACCTCCTGATGCCATTTCTAGAAACTACCTATTTAATGGGCAGAGCAAAGTTCAATGGTCTATGCAGCCTGCTTGATTAAATACATAATGAAAATAATAGTGCTTAAAACATCTGCATGGTGCTTTATAAACCCATCACAGGCATTTCTCTCAGTGGTTACGGTGGACGCCATTTTGTTCAGCAGGTGCTCCTTGCCAGACCTCATGTTAAGAGGGTTATACAAATAATTTCACTTAAGGATTTGATATCCACAATAAGCTATGGGACATGAGGATGAATATTACCATCACATCTATTTAATGTGGAAATTCAGGTTCAGAGAGATTTTGTGAATTGCCCAAAGTCAGAGAACCAGCATATAACGAATTATAACTAGAACCTCTCTTTTAATCGCTTGCCATTTATGCATGCATTTAAAACTTCATTTATAACATTGATTGGGCTTGTTCAATGCTCCAAATATGTGCTAGGTGCCAAGGATACAGAGATGAACACCATGGAGCTGGTTTGGTTTAGGAGCTACAGCCTGATTCATTAGTTTTCTTAAGAAATAATTAATGAATACTTAATAAATATCAAGCCCCCTAGAAACTAGGGATCAGTAAGAGTCTTTCCCTGCAGAAAGCCATGTAAAGAGCTTCTTAAATCTTGCCGTGCATAAAAATATCTACAGAGCGGTTTAAGATGCAGATTACTGGGTCCAACCCCCAAAGCCAAGAAAGCGTATTTCCTTCTTTCACCAGATGATTCCTATACAGATTCTCTGCGGACCACACCACAAGAAGCCTGGTTCTGGTAGGTGAGACAGAGGGAGAGGCAATCTGCATAGAGCGGAAAGATTCTGCAAAGGAAGGAAGTACCAGAGTGTGGGATGCCGACAGGGCACAGAGCAAGGCTCCTGGCCCAGCTTGGAGAAGGTAAGATGAACTGAGGGCTGAGGAACAAATGGGAACAATCCGCTTCACGGGGTTAGAGTGGGATGATGCCGTAGCTAAAACCCAGCCTGTCGAGTCAAGCTCTCATCTCATGTAAGGGCAAAATGAGTGTCTGAATGGCTGTCCACAGCCTAATCATGTTACACATACAAGAAATGAATTTCTATAATTTGAGGCTATCAAATATTTGGGGTCTCTGTGTTACACGTATTGGCCCGCCTTAACTAGCACGTGTGTAGATATGACCATGGGCTAAATGTAGACTATCGTGAACTGAATGTTTGTGTCCTACCAGAAGGTGAGACCTTTGGGAGATGACTGGGTTATGAGTCCTTATGAGATTAGTGTCCTTATAAGAAGAGACACTAGAGTTCATCCCCTCTCTCTGCTCTCCACTGTGTGGGGATTCAATGAGAAGACGGCCATCTGCAAACCAGGAAGGGACCCTCGCCAGACACTGATCTTCTGGCACCTTGGTCTGGGACTAGGATGCCTCGGGAACTGTAAGAAATAAATTTTTGTTCTTTAAGCTACCCAGCCTATGGTAATTTATTACAGCAGCCCGAACAGACTAAGACATAAACTAAATGTTTGGGTTTTTTTGGTCTGTTTTGTTCACGGCCATAATTCCATTCCCCCAAAATAGTGCCTGGTAAGCAGTAGGCATTGAATATATATATTCATATATATATATATATATATGAATATATATATTCGTTGAATATATATACATGACTTTTCGAGAACGGCTAACCTGGGAATCGGGATGGGAGATGGAGTAAAGGGGAGGCTTCGTTTTCCTCCACGCACTTCTCTATAGGGTTTAATTTTACAAACCAGCATATAATAATTTTATTACGAAAAAATTTTAAAGAACAGATTAAAGATGGTAGGCATGTACCCCAACTCTCAAGGAATGACATCACAGAGAGCAATGGCTCTGTTTTGAGAGATGGAAGACATCACTGGCTGGATGACTGGTCTGAGACAATCAGCAGTTCTTAGGCAGTCGAGGAAACACTATAATGGCGATCACTTTTTGTGAAATTCCATCTAGGTGTCATATCTGGCAGAAGTGCCTATCGCTCCAGCTCTGCCTGGTGTAGAAAGATGGGAGATAATCCCCTCCAATGACAGTTTCGGCACAAACCTCAGCATCCCTCTGCAACTTCATGGGAAGGCATGATCTAAAAATGAAACCTGTAGGTGCCTATTATGTGAAGCTTAGCAACAAAGGAAAGGTCACCAAGACAACTGGCATTTATTTGTTCATATTTCTATGGTCGCATCTACTGGAAAGAAAAATCCAGTGTGGTTTTCTGTGTGGTACCAGGTATCCTATTAGATTTATGTATTTTCTGGACTGATAAATATTTTGGCAATGCATAGACACAACTGATGATAATATTTGCTCCGTGAAACTGAGAAGTTGGGTTTATTTTCACACCTTTGCATTTAAATACATGCTAGAAGATGAACCAGAAGATAAATTTCTGCTATTTACAAACTTTATGTCCTTAGGATAGCCGTTGTCTTAAATCCCTGCTTAGCCTTAACAAAAGTCTTAAATCCCAGCTTAGTCTTCTTTACAACTGTAAGGCTGTTGTGACAGTGGCTAAGTAACAAAAAAGAGTCTTTGAAATATTAAAAAATGCTGTAAAATACATTATTAAGAACTTTCAGCTTGATTGGAAGTGAAAAACAACATGTGTTACTCTTTTTGTGTTATGATAATGATATCCTAACCTAGACGATAAGCTCTATAAAGAAGAAGGTCAGTACTTCCCTGGCTCACCGTTGGCATTCCCAAAGCCCAGCAGTGTCTGGCATATGCAGGTTATATCAGTTGTGGGTCAACAAGAGAAGCAGAACCGCAAGAGTGATATAAAATAAAGGAGTTCATTGTGTTCATCTGATGTGGAGCCTGAAGTTGTGATCGGTAAGCTGGAACGGTAGCTAAAAAGAACATCTAGATGTAAAAGAGGGGAAAACCAAGATTAACGACAGGCCACATCTGTCTCTCACCACCTCCAGCCTCAATGACACAGGCGACCCACAGAAGCTAATGCCATTGACCAAGTGCAGCCCATACATCATCCAGGGAATGGAGAAGCTAAAGCCAACAGGCCAGCAAGAGCTGGAGAATATACAGGCCCAGGCGCCGCCCACCTGGCCACCCAAGTCAAGCAGTAGGTTGGTGACCACTTTCACAGGCTGCTGCCGTGACTGGCACCCTGCCCCCAAATTTCAGAGCATAAAACAATGGCTGTGTTTCTTTCCTCTCTTCCAAATTTCATGCAAATTTCTTCTGTGGATGACTCTAAGCCTAAAACATACACGGAGGAGAATTCTAGAAAGCACAGATCCAGTTTTAGTGATGCTGACATGGTACAAAGCCACCACATAGGCACTTAGAGAGTTCTGCTTAAATAAATGAATATATTTATTTTTTTTAAGTTATTTATTCATTTGAGAAAGAGAGAAAGCACGAGCAGGAGGGGCAGGGGGAGAGAGAGAGAGAGAGAGAGAGAATCTCCAGCAGATTCCATGCTGAGTGTGGAGCCTGATGCAGGGCTTGATCTCACGACCCTGAGATCATGACCTGAGCCGAAACCCAGGGCCGAATGCTTAACCAACTGTGCCACCCAGGTGCCCCTATATGAGTATATCTCAACATACAAACATAGACATCTTAAAGTAGAAAATAAATATATATGAGATTCATATGGATATTTGGAGTAGAAGCTTGACATGGATTACAGTTGTTACCAACACTGGAGGGTCTTCACCTGAGACCTGTCTCCTGTTGTTCTGCCTTGTTGACATCTTCTGGACCAGAGAGAAGAGCCACTGAGGAGGAATTGGTGTGTGCAGCGGTTGGCAGAGATGGTCAGATGAAAGAATGGAGACAATGGAAGATTTGGTAAGTTTCAAAATACTCTAAAACTTGAAACGAAGCGCATAGAACCTATGGGGTCATGTTTCCACTGACCATTTCAGCAGGAAGTCAGGAGATATAGACCTGCATATAAAGACTCTGGTACAAAGACCTCTACCATGTCCCAAGCCTTACAATCTCCCTCATGTTGTTATTTTTTGTTTTTTCCTATTTTTCTGCAGTGATTAGCAGTTGATTCCTCAAAATGAAAAACAATGCAATTGGCTTCATTTGAGGTTCAAGGAAAAAAAAGAAGGTTGGGAGCGATGGATCAACCAATTACTCAATTTAATACCTCTAGTATTAAATTTCATTCAATTCAATACCTCTTATTATTCCCTATCATCCCCATCTTTATTTTTAGATTTACACACAATTTTGGGAAATCCTCACTGAGCAGGGAGCCTGACGCAGGGCTCGATCCCAGGACCCTAGGGTCATGACCTGAGCTAAAGGTCAGGTCATGTTTAACAACTGAGCCACCCAGGTGCCCTGATTTGGGGAAATATCTTATTCCTTTATGTCTTGCCACGAGTTTTTATTCCATGATGTGTAGTCAATCCAGAAATGCAGTTAGTAGGAAATAGAAAATAAAAATACATCCTTAGCTCATCAAAGCAAGGCACTATCACAAAGTTAAATTCTGTACTTACTCTAAACGTTCATGACATTTTGACCACAATGAATCGGTTTTCACTTAAAAAATACCTTGCTTTTAACTCACTGTGTATATGAAAATGGTATCAGACTGGAAAGCTAAGTATCCAATATTTTACACAAACATTATCCAGCCCCCACTGTGTGTGTCCAGCACGTGCTAGATGTCATCACGTTATTTCATCCTCATCATGGCCCTATGAGGTAGCTGCTTTTATTTCCATTTTTTAGATGAGAAAACCTGATAGATTGTCAATGATTTGCCCAAGAACACATAATTTAACAAGTAGGCAGGTCATAATTTATACCTACCTCTGTCTGATTCTAAAACACATATTTCTTCCATGAAACCTCATTGCTTCGTGGAAAAAAAAAATTTGTTTTTAAATATTCAAAGGATATGTAAATAAACCTTCATTGGTGAACAACTCTTTTTCTAATGTCTTTAGAGAAAATAGACTTCTCTCCCTGTGTATGTGAAATGCTTGTGGAAAAAGATTAAAGAAAGGCACCAAGGAGCCCTCGGAAGACCTGGTGTAAATCTGTGAAAATGACATTTTCCTCCTTTGCCATCTCCATTTCGTGTCTGCTGAACGACAGCCTGGGCAACAGCGCTTTGACATCATTCTGCCTTTTGCTTTGTCCCTGACAGCAACCAGGTTTGCAGTAATGCCTCAGAAACACGCAGCCTGTGGAGTCTTATTCTCCAGCTAAGCTGTTCCCAGGAGGAGCTCAGGCCCCACCCTCCCAGGGCCCTCCAGACGCTCATTACCTTCCTCCATCCAGCCTTCTACTCTCCAGCTTCTCCACAGCTTAAGAAATGTTACAAGGCTTATCTTAAACAAAAACCAATTACTAAGAAGGCATTTGATTTTGAAATCCTATTTAGAAATCAGAATTGCACTTTTTGATGACAAGCTGGTCTTCGTGGTGAGCTGAATGCTGTATAATATTCAGGGTAGCCATATGCCCGGGAGTGGGGGATCGGGAGGTGTTCCTGAGAAATCCTAAGCTTTTGTTCAGGAAGACAGTTATCACAGTCCAAGGAGTCGGCAAGTGAAAGAATTCACTT
The DNA here is from genome assembly GCA_028534135.1 of Potos flavus. Taxonomy (NCBI): domain Eukaryota; kingdom Metazoa; phylum Chordata; class Mammalia; order Carnivora; family Procyonidae; genus Potos; species Potos flavus. Next base: position 104,195,284 of record CM052899.1, read on the forward strand.
TGTCATGGGCAAGCTTTGACACACAGTAGCATAAGCAGTCTCCAGCTCATAAATGGGTTGGGCTCCAAATCACTAAGTCAGAATTTGATGGATTTTCCACTAAAAACCATTATCCATATTGGTCTTTGACTCACACCAGCCCACAGACTTGATCTAAAGTCTACGGTAACTAAGAACATTCAATTCGTTTCTATAACAGAAATCGTTCACGGGGCGCCTGGGTGGTTCAGGCCATTAAGCATCTGCCGTTGGCTCAGGTCATGATCCTGGGGTCCTGGGATCGAGACCCGCATCGGGCTCCCTGCTCAGCTTCTCGTCTGCCTCTCCTCCTACTCGTATTCTCGCTCACTCTGCTTTCTCTCAAATAAATAAATAAATAATCTTTAAAAAGGAAAAAAAAAGTTGTTCAGAGTCTCAACCGGGACTCAAAACCACATTTCCACCTCATGGCCATGGCCCGGGCAGGCCCTCCACTGCGCTCTCACCACCCAGCAAACTGAGGCAGGGATCCCTGCATTAACACACCAGAGGGCTCGGAGATGAAGACCTCACATGGGCTGGGTAAGAAAGATGGGCTAATGTGTCCACGAAGCAACAGAATGGAAGACAGGGGCAAGACAGAGGGTGACAGTCTTACTGCATAATCACAGGGACTGGGTCCCTCTCCTCCTGGTTTCCGATGTGATCAGCTTTAGGATAGTGGCAAAGAAACAGTGGGGTGAGACAGGAGTAGCAGCCGCAGGGCAAAGTTCAGGGGCGCAGGGAGCGCTGAGGCAGCCATCTTCCATGTTAGCATCCAGAGTCACCTCGGGTGTTTATTAAGAATGCACCAGCAGGTCCAATTCATCAGCTCTGGAGACGATAGCCCAGGTGGTTTTGAAGCCGCCCACGCTCTGAAAAACAGCTATTCTAAAAGTAGAGAAGGAAGAAAAGAAACCGGCCTTTACTAAATGCCTGCCTCCAGTATTTTGAAAAAGCACATGAGCGATGTAAAAAAAAAACAAAACAAAACAAAGCAAAACAAAACAGAACAAAACAAAAACGTAGCTTTACTTTTGTCTCCTACTTCCTCTTCAAGATGTGTTCAGTGAGGAAGACTTTCCTCTGGTCCAAGCGGGGAGTGGGGTCGATTTTCCTCATTCCCAGGTACCTTCCCCCACCATACTGCGGCCAACTGGTAAACCCCAGCTCGGGGTTACCCTGCTCCTCAAACTCTAACTCATCTACAGATTACCTGGAGATCTTGTCGAAATCCAAATGATTCCATGGACCTGAGGAGGGGGCTGAGGGTTAGCATTTCCAATAAGCTCCCAAGGAGCTGGAGCCCCTCCTCCTAGGACCACACTCTGAGCTGCAAGGAGTCAGAGGACAGAGAGAGCACACGAATGAGGATCAGAAATGCGCTATGTGGATTAGTATGAGCATCAGTTGGCTTTGGGCCTTCTGGGCCTGGTAGATGTTTAAAGCAATCCATCTTAAGGGTCCTCTCATGGTTCTTCAGGAGATTTGTATCACTGGGGTTCTCTGACTTCAGTTACCCTGACACAGCTTACACATCTCTCTTCTGATTGTCATCTGCTTTTCCGTCACCAACCCTGGGAATCTCAGATATACTTCTGTCTTCTTGCCACTAGGGTCCGTTTGGCCTTTGGGATGCCCCCACTGGCCGAGACTAAACACTGTGTGTGTGTCTGTCTGTCTGTCTGTCTGTGTGACTATTTGTCTGTCACACTCTTGCTCCCAATCTCGATCTTTCTCTCAGGATCCATGATCCATGGAAAACCTTTGCAGAACCTGTGCCTTGAAAAGCCTTGGGAGTCCCAAAGCAATAGAAACTCCCCTCGTTGTGCCACCAAAGCAGTTAGTTCATCTCTCATCCTCTAGATTTGCCTGGTGAGAGACAGACTTTGGCCCACTAAACTCCCAGCTGCAGGGGTCACACACTGAGCTTTCTGTCTTCCACCTCAAGTCTCCCTCTCTGGTCTTGAAATTGAGGAGCTAAAATCCCCACACACCCCTCCCTTAAGGAGGGTCACGAAGAGAGCCCAGAAATGTCACTTTCTCCAAAGATGTCTGCTTCACTCAATCGTTATGTTATTTGGTAACAGATAAATGATAATACTAATATATTTTTTAAAAGCAAGGGAATAATCAATACAGAATGAAAGATAGTGATTACCTCTGACAGGTCACAGATTTAGCTTCAATAGTTTTGCAAGTGTTCTAGTTCTCACAAGGCAGGTTTGTATTATCATGCAAAATGCTGCTTTGGCGTATTGATTATTTTGACTTAAAGACACTTGCAAAATAGCAGAGGTAAGAAGGGCATTCTGACTTTCCTTCTTCTTCCTGAAGGTGGGAGATGAAATGCCCCTGTGAAATGTGCCCTCAGTAAGCCAACAGGAAAGAAACATTCTTACCACCAGAAACAATGAGTAGAAGCCAAGAGAACTTGCTACAAACTAACTAAAATAGCTCTTACCTTCCTTTAATCTCATGTCTTAGTTATTTTTCCACAATTGCCACTCTCTGTTCAACCTAGTATGTGAGCGAATAGGACTTCTTTGGGGTTTCATTTTCCTGGGTCTCCATGTACGTGTGAAATTTTATTAAATAAAATGTGTAAGCTTCTCTCTTGTTAATCTATGTCATTCCCAACCAGAAACCCTAAGTGTGGAGAGGAGAAATTTTATTTCCCTTACACACTGTGACCTGTATTTCTTTTTATCTATTAATTATCACATGATAAAAAGGACTTTTAAACATGTAAGTATGTAAGTTATTAATTGCTATATAGCAAACCACCGTAACACTTACTGGCTTAAACAATGATTTATTCTTGCTCCCAATTTTGTGACTTTATGAGATAGTTCCTCTACTTCACGTGGTGGAGGCTGGAGTCACTCATGAATCTCTACTCAGCAGGGAGTTGGGGGCTGGGATGGAAGGTCCAAGAAGGCCTCACTTTTGGATCTAAGGTTGTGGAGGCAGCTCTGGCCTGCGGTGTTTTGTTTCTCCTTCACAGGCCTTCTCTTTCTGTATGGTTTTGGTTCATCAATGGCCTTTTCCCATCACCTTATTCTAAAGCAGGAGAGCCCAGAGTCCCTTACAACAGGGCAGCTGGGTTCCAAAATAGCACAGGCAAAAGCCGTCCGGCTGTGAAGGGCTAGGCCCAGACCTGGCAGAGTACCACTTCTGCCATTAAACCCATTAGGGGAAGCCTGCCACCTAGCCAGTCAAATTCAGGGGAAGGGAATTAGAATCCACCTCCTAACAGAAAGAGTGGCATATGCCTACTGAAAGGGAAGGCTGTGTCGTCTGCTCTCTTTGAAGAGTATCAACCACGTGAAGCTGTGGAATATTTTTCCCATAAAAGGAAGGACCATGGTCTGGGTTATAAAAACTCATCTACTGGGATGCCTGCCTGGCTCAGTCAGTTAAGAGTCTGCCTCAGCTCAGGTCATGATCCCAGGGTCCTGGGATCAAGTCCTGCATCAGGCTCTCCACACAGTGGGGAGTCTGCTTCTCCCTCTGCCCCTCCCCCTTGCTTGTGTTCTCTCTCTCTGTCACTCTCTCTCTCAAATAAATAAAATCTGTAAAAAAAAAAAAAAAATGATCTATAGACTTGAATCTGAACTTAAAAGAATTTGTCTAGAGGTGCCTGGGTAGTATAGTCGATGAAGTGTCCTACTCTTGGTTTCAGCTCAGGTCTGATCCCAGAGTCATGAGAGCGAGCCCCACACCGGACTCCATGCTCAGCATGGAGTCTGCCTAAGATTCTTTCTCCCTCTCCCTCTGACCCTCCCACCGCAAAAATAAATAAATAAATCTTTTTTAAAAAAAGAGAATTTGACTAATTCCACCTGTTCAAACTGTCATCACTCACACATATTTCTCTAAGGTAAAAGCTTTCACGTGTTAACATCAACAAAGAAAGATTACCTGGAAAATAAAAGAAAGGGTCTTCGTTCAGCAAGAAAGGAACATGTGTAAGAACAAGTTGTGGGGCCATCAAATTATGTGTATATAGCAACCTAAACATCCTCCAAACCTAAATATTTGTAAGGAGGAATGCCTGACTCCAAAACTATTTGCAAAACTGAAAATTAAACAATAGTTACTTCTAATTGATGTCAACGTAACCAGTGAGTGAAAATCTGTCATTCAGGGGCGCCTGGGTAGCTCAGTGGGTTAAAGCCTCTGCCTTCAGCTCGGGTCATGATCTCGGGGTCCTGGGATCAAGCCCCACATCAGGCTCTCTGCTCAGCAGGGACCTCTGCTTCCCCCTCTCTCCCTGCCTGCCTCTCTGCCTACTTGTGATCTCTCTCTCTCTCTCTCTCTCTCTGTGTCAAATAAATAAATAAAATCTTTAAAAAAAAAAAAATCTGTCATTCGTTTGCCCCAAATGAGCTTCATTTCACTACCGTATTTCTGTCAATAGAATCACTCTTCCTCCATCAGTGAAGCTCATACTCTCTAAATGTGGTGTTAGCTTTTCATTTGTTCCTCCAATCAGTTCTTCCTTCAACGTATTGCTACCATTCACCCTACTCTTCAGCTTGTATCCACAATATAGCCCAGATTTTTATAGCATTAAAACAAATGGACTATAATTTTCTTCCATCTCTAATTCCATACCCGCTCCCAACCCAGTACACTTGAACAATGTTGTTCTGAAAATGCTTCTTCATCTGTCTGTGCTCCCATTCGAAAATTTTGTTGACTTTTCACTCTCTTCACTACCCCTGGTTGAGCCGGGAAGATGGTTCTGGTCTCAGGGTCCAGAGCAGAGAGGAGACCTCTCGCATCAGAATCCTCGTTCCTGAGAGTTTTTCAGAAAGAGAAAGAGAGAGAGAGAATGAGTTTCTCCATTTAGATGTCATGTAATAACTTACTCTCTCTGGAAATGTTATACAAGCAACTGTTTATTTTCTTATTCCTAGGCTTACCTCATGCCAAACAAGGGTGTGGGCTAAAAAGAAGGCTCAAGATCCAAAACGGCGTAACGATTTTTCTGGCAGACCCTGAAAACAAGTAAGGTATATTCTGGTAGGTTTTGCTAACCACCCCGAGTGTCTAAAACAGGAAAGAAAACAAAACAGAACAAAAAAAGGAGAGACTGTGGGTATGTGTTGTTCATTCATATTTTGTGGGTTGTCTTACTGTTTGTTTTGTCGGCTATTTTTATTAATAATAAGCAAAACAGAAAAACAGAGTGAGTCACAAGTAGAAGATGCATATTTAGGATCAGGAGATGACAAAGAAAGTAAGGAGTGAGGACGGGTGGCTGTCTTGAGCTCACTCACTGACTCACGCGAGGGCATCGACTGTGTGTGAACCTCTCGCACTTCCACCAGGGGGCGTGTGACCTGTGCACGCAGGTCAGGTATGCGGGATTATCCTCACAAGCAACCACGGGTCTAAGAGGTGGAAAGAACACAGGCTTTGGGACCAGACAACGCTAGGTTTGACTCGTGGTTCCAACACCTCCTAGCCATATGAGCTTCCGTCTCCTCCTCTGTGAAAAGGAAAAGATAAAACCTTTCTTTTAGATATTTTGGTTCAAATTAAGAGATGATATGGTTGAAGAGACTGGTTCACGGTAGACTTTTAACCAACTGTAGCTATTATTTTTGGTAACACTAGGCCAAGGTCACCACTATTTAACACATGACTACGTACCCCAGGGACAGAAGCGCAGTGAGACTGACGTGTGTCACCAAATCTTCCCAACAGCAAAAGTAGGCACAGTAGGCAAAAGTATTCCACCTCTCCGGCTGTGTTCCTCCTACATGTGGGGATTGTGTCATCTAACTCCTAAGATTTCAGAGAAATTTTTATTTTACAGTTTGAGTCAGGTTAGTGCCTTCCTTATGGTAAGCGCTCAATAAATGGCAAATGTTGTTGTTACTATGCTCCTTTTACGAATCAAAAAGTGAGGAGAAAAAATTGACATTGTTATTTTCAAGATGCTGAATTTCCAAGCATCTCACTTCCCCAGTGGCATCACTTCTTACCACCGCCCATGAGCACAGATGAATTTAGACTCCGCCTTTGAATTATCTTTTCAGATCTTTTTGTTTTTCCTTTCTCTATTTTGTTTTCCTTGCAAAGGAGGCATTGTTTTTACAAGTCCTACTGGATTATCTATTTTATAGGCCCTAGCTAATTGTAAAGGCTTATGATTGGGAGATCACACACAAGATAAGCACAAGCAAATTTCATCATTACCATCTTCTCCCAAGATGACCATGGTTAAGCTTCCAATCATGTGCACGTGACTAAAAATTACGTAATACATATTTTGGTCGTTAGCCCCTCTTCCTCTAGTGTAGCTCCCTCGAATTCCAGAAGATGTAGACTTTTTTTAAGATGCCCCTCGTAAGGGACTTCAGAGTCATTTCACCTTCAGGATCTCCGGGATCTCTGCAGGATCAAACCAGATCATGTGGCAGGAATAGTTCTTGGAGATGAGACACATTTCCTGTAAATACATAAGCGCTGGGTGACTGACAGGGACTACTTTACTCTGTTAACACCATGGGAGGAAAACGAGAACAGGAGATGATGGTGGGTAAAGTGTTTAGGTTTGGTTTCTCATTTTAAGCTTCCATTTGGAGGACAGATTAAATTGAGTCCACACAAATGTGACTTCAGCTGAAGGTGGTGTGGGAGGCACACTGCAGACCCACCAACATTTTTAAAAACATCATTTAACTCTGGGTCAACACTGAAGGAGACCCACCAGGCCCTATAACAGAGTTGATTAAAATGGACCCTTATATTTTTTTCCCTGGTGCTGAACTTCCAGAGTACTGACTGGCACTTCTCTCCATACCTTAAGCCTTGTGCATTCTTCTTGGTCAAGCCCCTTCTCTTGGTTCTCTGTGGTAGAGAATCATGAGTTTCTATTCTGCAGCAATTCATCAGATAATTGTTCTCTTCCCTTGACTGACTTCATGTAGACACAGCCAATCTAGGACCTAGATTTGACCTAGGGAAAACCCGTTTTCCCTAAAATAGTTCTTTTTTTTTTAACTCTATGCCCAGTGTGGGCCTTGAACTCACAACTCTGGCATCGCCATCCTATTCTCTACCGTCGGAGCCAGCCAGGCATCCCAGTAGTTCTTCTTTCTTATCAGAATGAAGGACCTGTGGACCTCGCCTGAACCTCTAGCAGACACGGGGGCCTGGTGAATAAATGTGCTTCCTAAGCATTTGGTTGATTATATGTAGACTTTCCATTTTACGATTCACAGAAGTCCTGCTTCACCTTTATGTAAATAGATTGGGTTATGTACTTGGAATACACTCCTTTGCAAGAGCCCTCACGGTCAGACCACAAGGCTGAGGGCTGTAGGCCAGAGAGAGGAGCGCCCCTGGGTATCCAGCCTGACCAGGACCGTGGGCTCCCCGAGGCCGCTCCGTAGCAGGAGACCAGTAGACACGTTGCTTCATCTCCCTGAATGTCTCCTTCCTAATCTGCACATTAAGAACAATAACCCCCACCTCGTGAGGTTCCTTCAAAGATTAAATAATATCCTGAAGGTAAAGAGCATAGTACCTCATTTCCTTTTTAGTTCTCCCCTAGCAAAAATTTAACTTTGCCATGAGGCTTGCCCAAAAAGGAAGAGGTCTCCCAAAGTTGCTCGCTACTTTAAGGATTATAGATTCTCTTACTCAGCCGAGGACTCAAGAAGTGTCGGGCGCATTCCAAGCTCCAAAGGAAATTAAATGCTATTCCCTTGCCACCCACTCTCCCCACCGGGGCCCCAAAGCGCATTAAAATCACATTAGGGCAATGATTTAAGCTGAAAATTGGGCTGGCAGGGAAGGCACCAGGCCCCGCGCCTCCCAGGCTTAGCTATACCTGTGGGCACAGCCGCAGCACCGCTCGGGCTCGCTGACGTCACAGCTTCCCGAGGCTTCTGTCCCCGCCCCGGCAGGCAGCCGCGGGCAGGAACGCAAGGGGCGGGGAGCGTGGCGCCCCTGGAGCATTGGAAAAGCCCGCTGGGGCCCCCCAGTGGTCATCGGGAGTCATAGCTTTCTCCATGAAGAGAAAAAGAGCTCGCGGCCTCAGGGCGAATACCTAGGATTCAATGCTGTTCCTTTTCCTTCCTCAGTAACCAGGGTTTTTTCTCAGAAGTTCCTGGGATAAGAAAGCAAGCCCTTGAAAACCGAAACAGGCCTCAGGTTTAGACAACGGAGTCCTATGTGACATGGACATCAAAAAGATGACTTCTGGTTGGGAGAGAAGTCTGAAACGTGCCTGGCAATCCTCGACAGGAAAGTAGGAGGCCGAGCAAGCCAATTAAAGACCAGAGAAAGTACTAGAACGTCCTGGCCGAGCCCTGCTTTTCAGGAGGTGAGCCATCACCGCGACTGCAAGCAGGGGCCCTCTCCTTAGATCCCTGTCCGCAGACACAGAAGGGAGAGAACACGAAGTCAAGGGTGTCCTGAGTCTATATCTCTCTAACCCTAGTGAAAACAAACAATAAAGCTGCATAATGCTAAGAATAAATAATAAAGGGTTCAGCCTCGGCACCAGGGGTGTCTGGAGAACAGCGATGGACCCAACAGGAATTTATTTACACAAAGTACCAAGACACACACCTGGGGAGGAACTTTTCCTTTGGAGGAAAGGCTGGGGGATACAAGTTCGTTTGAAGGAGAACTGGTGGGGGTGGTTTTGAGCATAGCATAGTTTTTGTCGCTCAGATTAATCTCCTGCTCAGCCCTCCAAGCCTTCCCTTGCTCTTTGGTCAATGATGACGCCCAAGGCTCACCCCTCCTTCAGCAGTTGGAAGATATCAAGTCCCCAGGCATGACACCTTCTCTGAGAAGAAGCACTGTTTCAGTAGTGCCCAGAGACGGCATCCGGGGCTTAGCCATTAAGGACCCCATCTTCAGAAAGTTGTCACCTTCCCTGGCTGTCCCTGCTGACTGCCCTACCCTGGTGGCCACTAGAGGTAGAACTATCCCCTCGGGGCATCGGCGGTGATGGGAAACATGACCCCAGACACGAGCAGAAGAGGAAAATGGCAGACAACATATGGAGCCAAGGAGCCAGTCAGTTTGTGCATTCATGCATCCTTCAAGCATGCTTGCTGTGGTGGGTGGAATGGTGGCCCCCCAAAACAGACGTCCATATTCAACCCCCTTCAGCCTGGGGACATGACCTTATTTGAAGGAAGGACTTTTCAGTTGTAATGAAGTTAAGGATCTTGACATGAGACCATCCTGGATTATGTGGGTGGGCCCTAAATCCAATGACAAGTGTCCAGAGAGGAAAGACACAGAGAAGTAGGGGAGGAGGCCTTGTAAACACTGAGGCAGAGATTGGAGTTACTTAGCCACAAGCCCAGGAATGCCTGGAGCCACCAGAAGCTAGAAGAGGCCAGTTAAGACCTCTCCTCACAAACTCTTCAGAGTGACATGACCTACCAGCACTTGGATTTCAGACTTCTGGCGTCCAGAACTGTGAAAGAAGAGGTTGCTATTGTTTTAAGCCATCAGCTTATGGTAATTTTTTTTAAAGATTTATTTATTTATTTTAGAGAGAGAGGAGCGTGCATAAGCAGGGGAGGAGCAGAGGGTAAGGGAGAAAGAATCCTAAGCATTCTGCCCACTGAGCACAGAGCCCAAGGGAGGCTTGATCTCACTACCCTGCGATCACGACCTGAGCCAAAATCAAGAGTCAGATGCTCAACCCACTGAACCACCCAGCCGCCCCCAGCTTATGGTCATTTTTAAAGACAATTTCAGGAAAGTAATACATTTGCAAAAAAAGTATTTACCGAGTGCATTCACCAGGCCAGACACCATGCCTGATACTGGGGATAGAGCAGTAAACAAAATAAAGATTCTCATAGAGCTTATCTTACAAGGAGGAAAGAGATTAACACACTGGTGAATAAACAAACAAGAAACTGTCCGAGAATGAAAAGCCCTACAAATAAATATTTCAAACTCGGGGACTTGGTAAAGAGTATAACTGAGGAATGCTACTCCAGACAGGTAATCCGAGGAGGCAATATTTTAGCTGATACCATTCAGAAATGCCCAGAAAAAATTGGGAGGAATCGGAGTGGGGCTAGACTTTTCCAAAGAAAGTCGGATAGAGCCAGAAAAAGAAAAAAAAAAAAAAAAAGTTATTTGGTAACTATTACCGTGCTCCCTTTAAGAGCTCCCAGATGGTTTTTTAAACTGTTTTCCTTGGAGCCCTAAGGTATCCTGCTCCAACCCCTCAGAGAGCCACAACTGGAGAAAGATCTGGAGGGGATTCAGACAGGCCTCTGTATCCCCAATGTCTCTGCCAATCAGAAAAGCAGTAGGCCCGCCAACTTTATGTACATACGGCTTCCAAGTGAGCTTTTCCTGAAGAAAGTATTCCACAGCTTAGAGAAAATTTGAAAACCACTGCCTCAAGTTGGCACAGCCTAAGAAACACGAAATTATGCTATGTAGCATGTGTTTTATCCAGGGCTCTCTGCCCTTTCAAGTACAGCCAATAGTTCATGAGGATCTGCACAGACTGAGGGAAGGGCATGGAACTTTTCTCTTTCCTCCCGGATTCTGTCTTCTCTTTGATTGACATCCACTCCTCCAAAATCTCTGCTTTCTCCTCAGGAAAGGAGGCTTTGCTTAACTAAAACATACTTTACCTAACTAAAGGACGTCCTTGGAGAATGTGGAATCTTTTTTAACTTTATCATACGATAGTTCGGTTTTCACACTTTGCCAAAATATTTTCTCAGGATCCCACCCTGGTAAGATGCAGGGAATGCTTCACAGCAAGGTTAAGTGAAGCCAAGGACCAAACGGAATTTCCGGTTGGCGCAGTCTCCTCCCCTCTGTAGGCATACACAAAGAATGAAGCAACACTGGGGTACGCTAAAGTTGAAAAATTCTGTGGATTTGACCGGGCCGCTTCCAAACTTCTTAGACCCCAGGTTTACCTGTGAGAATTAGATCATCTGTGGGTCACAGAAAAAAAAAACCAAAAAACTGTGTTTCAGTGGCTTAAACAAGAGAGAATAGTTTTGTTTCTCTTTCCAAGAAGCGTAGGTGGTCAGGCCAGGTCCAGTGTGACTCTTGACACTGTTGGGACTTGGATCCCTTCCATCTCGTTGCTCTGCCACACAGGGGACTTCTACCCCAAGGTCACTTCATGTTTCAAAATGGCTGCTGTCTCCCAAATTTTTACCAACAGGAAGGACGGACAAAAGTTGGGGGGAAAGGACATGTCTTTCCATTTTAAAGACACTTCCTGGAAGTTGCCATCAGTATTTCTGCTTAAATTTCATTGGACAAAAGTTAACCGTGAAAGAGCTGAGAAGCGTAGTCCTTTTTTCCAAGTAGTCATGTGCAAGCTTAACATTAGGGCTTTTATGACTGCCTTCTACCTGTGTAGTCTCCCTTTGCTCTGCGCTCAGTGCTCACTCCCACACCCGGAGCTCTGCTGCACGGTCCTGCCCCCAACAGAAAGTCTTTGCATGTGCTCTTCTTCTCGGGGTCACTCCCCCCCAGCCCCACAGCCCACCCTCCGTGTCTATTTAATTCCCGTTTATCCTCCAGAACTCAATCAACACTCCCAGCCCCAAACAGGGTCAAAGGTATCACTACCTGATCTCCGAGGAGCATTATGTTTCCATGCGTAGCACTTACTACACTTACATTTTGACATTTCCTTGTGTGGTTATTTGATTCCTGGTTATCTTCTCCTTTAAACAGTAAGCCAACTATCTATAGTTCCCAGCTGTGTCCCCACTATCCCCTGTACTCCTTGCTTAGTATCTTAGAAGATGCCCAGTAAATATGTTATACCACTTAAATTCTGTGTTTCATAAACATGGTGCAAATTTCCCTGAAAAAAAAATCTATGTATGATAAATACAACATATATGACTCATTATAAACTTCCTTCCATTTCATCTGCCAAATAATAAAATAAAATATAAATTTTTCCTTCTTCATAATGTGGAAAGTATGAAAGGGTTTTTTTGGGGAGGTGGGGTTCTCATATTGGTGAACTTAGGGATGAGAGAGGAGGGGAGGAGGGTTTGTTTTATTTCTGTCTTTAAGTCTTCCCAGTAGCTCCAGGATCTGGGTGTTTTTTCTTCCCAAATTTATGTGTAGCTAGATTTACATTTTTTTATCGCTCCATACTAGAATATCCTTAAATACACTCTAATCAGAGTAGCAGGCTTGCTTTAATATCTGAGCCAATCTGACCTAATTTTAGTAATGTAGACAACAGTTTTGGTGCTATAACTCAAGCAGTCCCCCATCAGCAGCTTTATTGGAAAATACCCTGGTGTGTAATTCACCAGCGCTCCCTGTTTTTGGAAGTGATGGAACTGGGGCTTGTTCGGGGGATCAGAATTACACGACTCCCAACACTAATCTTTCATGGGAGCTGAGTCACATCCTTCTGTGTCCTCTTTGTGTAGAAATAGCTATGAATAATAGAATAACTATGGGAGAGAGAAAAAAGAATCAAGAGCCAACTACCCTTGCAGTGTTTTTCCAATTGTGGCCTTCTACATGACTCTATTGTTTTGTTTTGTTTTTTAAGATTTTATTTATGTATTCGACAGAAAGAGACACAGTGAGAGAGGGAGCACAAACAGAGGGAGTGGGAGAAGGAGAAGCAGGCTTCTGCCGAGCAGGGAGCCCGATGCAGGGCTCGATCCCAGGACCCTGGGACCACTACCTGAGCTGAAGGCAGACACTTAATGATTGAGCCAACGAGGTGCCCCAATTCTATTGTTATATTACCTTGAATCATATGTTGTTCTTTTAATTAATTAATTAGTTAGTTAATTAATTTTTTTTTTTTTTTGAGAGAGAGAGAGAGAGTACGTGAGCATGAGAGAAAGTAGGCTGGGCAGCAGGAAGGGGCAGAGAGAAAGAGAATCTTAAGCAGGCTCCACACCCAGCATGGAGCCCTCCACAAGGCTCAATCTCAAGACCCTGAGATCATGACCTAAGCCGAAATCGACTGAGCCACCCAGGTACCCTGAATCATATGTTGTTCTTAACAATGATAAAGTGATAATAGCACCCAATATTTATTAAGGACTTACTATATGCCAGGCAGAGCCACCAGCATAAAACATTAGAGAATAGTTGGTTAATGTAATACTATAAAACCAAACACCCTAGAGCACCTTAGATTTGAAATTCACTGTGTCTGGCAGTATACGTATATACAAATAGTACACAAAACCCCCTACCCATGAATTGGTCAGCACAGTTCCGAAGACTCTAACTTGACCCTTACTCCTTCTGCATCCAAATCCTAGAGACGCTTCCATAGATAGATACCCTTCCCTCTCGCTTAGGTTTCAAAGTCATAATAAAATAAAGTTCAATTACATGCACACAGAAGCCAAATAATAAAATTGAGACCTAAAGAAATGGCCAAAGCAGACATTTTTATACTTTTTAGACAAAGAAACAGAAATCTGTGAGGAATTGACAGAACAAAGAAAATTTGTGTTTGAGAGCTTCAATGAGTAAGGGGCTCCAAACAGAATTTGGGCACGAAGCTGGAGTAGTAAATTAGTAAAAGTAATAGGATTTGTTCAGATAGGCTTCTTTGGCCCCGAATTCCCCATCTCTGACAAAATGGATGTCCCTCCACCTCGCAGGGCAGGGAGGGGACGTTTCCCGTGGGAGATTTATTTCCCACTTTCTGGAGCCAAAGCCGGGAATGGTCCAGGTGTTCTTGCACTGGCTGTTTCTTAAGTAACTTTAATTCAAAATAATAACTATGCCAAAGTGGCACCTTTGGGGGCCGCCTTCCCTGGGCCCCCACACTACCTCTTTTGGCTCATAGAGATTTATTTCTTCAGTGTGTTTCCCCTACCAAAGGTAGTTAGGTAAGACTCTAATACATTGATAAGCAACCCACAGCCTGCAGGCTTCATGCAGCCCACCTGGTTTTATCCCTAATGTAACTTCAGGAGCCACAAGTGAGAATATTAATATCGACAAATGATATTCCACCATATATTTTTCAAATCTTCTCCATGTTTTTTCTTGCTTCCAGGCCTCTGTCTGAAACCCGCTGCCTCCTTTTCCCTGGCAAATTCTGAATCATCCACCAGATCACAGCTTTCACAGCTCTCTAAATCCCAATATCCAATGGATGTTCTTATTGAGTAGCGGTTATCATGCTATTCTCATACAAGCTGCTATTTGTCTTTATTGCTCAACGGACTACATGCTGCAAAACAGTGAGGATCTCGTGGCTTCTCTTTGCCTATTTTATTTCTTGCATAAAATGCAGGTAAAATCAGTATCTGTTGAAGATGTATGTAGACATATCGACTATTTATCACAGCTCTGGCAATGACCAAGGACATATGTCTCCAACACTGCTTCACGGCCCGCTGTAAGTTGCCCAATTCTCGAACATAAACTGCACCAGATTCTTTTGCTTTCGTTGCAAAAGCAACAGCTATTCAACCGCGTGAATATAAGCAGACCCATCCAACTACCCCCATCCCAAAATAAATGAACACTTCAGGATTCCTTGCCATCAAATGTATCTCCAAGAAGTCTCCGGTTAGAGAGACTGATAAAATTATGGAGACTACTTAATGTGAGAATTTATCTAAATATTTGAATACTCTGAGGATGTTTCCTAAATGCTCAACATTTGCAATGATTCTCTAATATCTGTAGAATAAAAATCCTTGTATCTGAGGCAGGCATTCAAGGCGACCACAGCCTTGCTCCTTCCTACCTTCCCAGCGCTTTCTTCTCAACTCATCACACAGTCTATATTCTAGGCAAATGGATTTGTTTTTCTCCATATAAGACCAATATGTGCAATCTTTTGCATTATAATGGTAATAACAGACCCCCAGAGAGTCCACCAGGTGCCAGGCCCTCCTCTAAGTGCTTTACATATGTTAACTCCCATAATCCTTACAACAACACTATTTTGTAGGTCTTATTATGATCCTCATTTTAGAGATGGGGAACCTGGAGCACATTGCTTAAGGTCAAACCATTAGTACGCAGCAAAGCCTGGATATGAGGTGACTAACCTGGTGTCTCTCTCCATCCAGCAGGCTAGCCCAGGCTTGTTCACAGACAGGGGCAAATGTCCAAGAGCGAGCGATGGCACAGAAGTCTTATTGAGGCCCAGGCTCAGAACTGACCCAGTATCATACCCACTGCATCCTATTAGGCAAAGCAAGTCATAATGCCAGCTCATATTCCAAGGGAGGAGAAATATTCGGTTTATTGAAAGGGGAACAGCAAAATCTCATGTGGGGACAGGGAAGGAAATAATGGCAATCAATTTGCAAGTACTCTACCACACATGGCCAAAACTAGCTGCCGAGAAGGGTGAGAGTCTTCAAATGGCAGCCATAAGCTCAGGAGCAGGAAGAACAGATTCAGTGGGAACAAATTAGCAAGCAGTCTGTAAAGATTTTTTTTTTTTTTGAGATATTTTTTATCAGGAGTGAGTGAAATAAAAAATATAATTGAGTCCCATCATCATGGAAATGGCTTAAGAGAAAATTGGTCAGATGAATATTACTGCTTCCCATTTTCAACCAGTAATAGTTGTCACAGATAAGCAGCCAACAGTCTGTCAAGAATGCTCAAGACAGAGGTGCCTGGGTGGCTCAGTCGGTTAAGTGTCTGACCCATGATTTCAGCTCAGGCCATGATCTCAGGGTTGTGAGACTGAGCCCCACGTCGGGCTCCCCATTCAGCGCAGAGCCTGCTTAAGATTCTCTCTCTCCCTCTGCTCTTCCCCCCGCTTGCGTGCACGCTCTCTCTCTCAAATAAATAAATAAATCTTAAAGAAAAAAAAAGAATGCTCGAGACATGTTCCATAATACGACAGGCCTATTCACTAGGGGAGCATCTAGGCAATAAGCATGTGAACTTCCTGATTTCATCATACAAAACAAGTACAAAACCACCACCCATGCCTCTGAGAACATTGGACCACGCACCTTGAAAAAAGCTTTGGCTCCTCTTCATCATGAGCAACCTTCCTCCAGCAGTGAAGCATGCCCGTGTGTGTGATGTCAGTCCCTTTGCACCCTGACTGCACCATCATCCGGTGACCAATAGTGTCCAATGAATAGGGAGTCAACCCAGCAACCGCTGTGACGGATTGCACGATCATCCAGCTGAGGAAGATGTGAGTATTCTTGGGATCGGAAGCATTCCCTTTGCAGTGTCATAGATGCAGAAGGAGGCAGCTCAGCAGATGAGAAATACCCTGCACAGACACATTAAGGCCTTGGTACAGACCCTTCATCTCACCAGCCTTGTAGATCTTAGCCAGGCAGTCACTGAGGCCTCTGAATTCCCTTTTAGCTCCAGCTTTGCCCACATCAGCCCCTAGACAGGTACGGGGAAAATCAGGACGCTACACAAAACCCAAGGATGTGGCCCCCGAGGCACCACCTGAAGCCAGATTCCCTGCAAAGTAGCGCCAAAACTGGGTTCTCTTGTCCACACCACCCAGGAAGATCTGCTTGTATTTATCTTTGTATTTATCTTTTTTTAAAAGATTTTATTTATTTATTTATTTGACAGAGAGAGACACAGCGAGAGGGGGAACACAAGCAGGGGAAGTGGGAGAGGGAAAGCAGGCTTCCGGCCAAGCAAGGAGCCCGATGCGGCGCTCGATCCCAGGACCCTGGGATCATGACACGAACCAAAGGCAGAGGCTTAATGACTGAGCCACCGAGGCGCCCCTATATTTATCTTTGAAGACAAAGTTGAGAACCTAGGTGGGAAAGCATCTGATGCCATTGGCTAGGTTACCATGCTGGAAGGACAGGACTCCCTGCTCCTTGGGGATGGGAAGCATGAAGTCTATAATGCCCTTGTATTGCTTATCAGTAGTGATGTGCTTGCCGCCATTCTGCACCTGCAGCAGCAGCTTGACCCACTGGATGGGTGCAACCACGGTCTTGGAGATGGCCATGCCCTCCCCCACCCGCCAGCGAGTCCTTGGCAAGGGACACAGCAGCATCTGTCATGTTGAAAGAGAGAGGAGGCAGGCAACTGTGGAGCAGTCTGTAAAGATTTTAATTATCCCTTAAATCTAATGAGAATCGCTACAGAATATTTTTGGAGAACTGGACAAATTGATTCTAAAATCTATGCAGAAGAGCAAATGGCTTTTTTCGATAAGAAGAGCCAAGACAATACTAAAGAAAAGTAAGATGGGGACACTTGTCCTTGCAGACGTCAAGACCAAAGGAACAGACGGGAGACCAGAAACAAACTCATGCATACACGAAAGCTCAGTTATAAAGGAGCATGTATTACGTATCTGTGGAAAACTAAAGACTTCGTGAAAGACAAAACCTGAAAAACTTTAGAAAGCAATATCTAATATCTTTACAATATGGAAGAAAAGAAAGATCTCTTAGGCAAGACTCAAAATCATCAAAGCAGGAGGGCAGGAAAGTCACATTTTACCATACTAAAACGTGGGCCTTCTGTTCATCAGAAGGCACTGTAAGGAGCATGACGAGACAAGCCAGCATGGAAATGGAGCAGGGTTCGGTCAGTAAAGGAGTGGAATAGCACAGCAAGCCAGAAATGATTCAAACTGATCGCAAGCTACAAAACTGAGAGAGAATATTTGCAATATAAGCAATCAGCAAAAGATTGTTATCTGGAATTTATGAAGAACTCCTCTAAGAAAAAAAAAAGGACAAAAGATAGACCAGTCATTTCAGAAAAAGGGAAATGTTTATGGTAAAAAAAAAAAGGGGGGGCGCCTAGATGGCTCAGTAGGTTAAAGCCTCTGTCTTTGGCTCAGGTCATGATCTCAGGGTCCTGGGATCGAGCCCCACATCGGGCTCTCCGCTCATCAGGGAGCCTGCTTCCCCCCTCTCTCTCTGCCTGCCTCTCTGCCTACTTGTGATCTCTCTCTCTCTCTCTCAAATAAATAAATAAAAATCTTAAAAAAAAAAAAAGATGTAGGGACACCTGGATGGTTCAATTGTTAAGCATGTGCCTTCTGCTCAGATCACGATCCCAGGGTCCTGGGATCAAACCCCACATCGAGCTCCTTGCTCAGTGGAGAGCCTGCTTCTCCCTCTCCCTCTGCTGCGCCCCCTGCTTGTGCTCTCTCTCTCTCTCACTGTCTCGCTGTCTGTCAAATTAATTAATTAATTAATTAATTAATTAAAGTAAAAAGATGTAAAAGATGTCCAGTCTCATTCATAATTAAGACAGAAGAAATTGAAATCAAAATCAGATGGCATGTTACGCCTCCCTGCTTTTGCAAATTTTAAAATATCTGACAATGTCAAGTGTCTTTATAATGAAGATATTTAGCAACAGAAACACTCATACACTGCCTGTGGGAGCACAATCCTTGTGGAAAACAGTTTGAAAATACATAATAAAATTGCACACAACATATTCTATACCCCACAATTTCTCTGCTGTGTACATGTACTAGAGAAACTTTTACACATATAAGGAGATATATACAATATTCATAGAAACATTGTTCATAAAAGCAAAATCTGAAAAAAAAAACCCAGATATCTAATTATACTGAAATGAATAAATAAACTATATCTTCATACTTTGGAATTCTATATATAGGAGTTACAAGTGAATGGATCAGCAGGATAAAATCTCAAAAACCGAGGTTAACAACACCAACAAAATGATAAAAGTAAGTCATAGAAAAAAATAAGCTGCATGATTTCTGTTATAATAAAGTGCAGCCAAGTGCGCCTGGGTGGCTCCGTCGGTCAAGTGTCTGCCTTCGGCTCAGGTCATGATCCCGGGGTCCTGGGATCCAGCCCCGCATCGGACTCCCTGCTCGGTGGGGAGTCTGTTTCTCCCTCTCCCCTGACCCTGCTCGTTCTCTCTCTCTCTCTCTGTCTCCCTCTCTCGCAAAAATAAATAAATAAATAAATCTTTAAAGTTCAGTCAGAACTCAGTAGTGTATTGTTTTAGGATTCACTCATAGGCAGCAGTGCTGGAGTACTCTATGGCCAACTTGGCTAAACTAGGAACTACAAATCCCAGAGTTCCCTTCCCTGCAGGGTTTGAGGTTAAACAGGACCAAAAGAGGAACTTAAACAAGATACTGGAGGCAGAAGTGAAGCAGCATCCCGTTTTCTTGCAAGGCACGTGCAGTCAGATGGGCTGATGGACAGACAGGGAGGAGCCCGGTTCCCGCTTACACTTCCTCTCCTCTCCGAGACTGCCAGCCCTTCTGTCCACTGTGGGCCCTTGACCAATGGCAGGCGGCTGGCAGTGGACTCACAGACAGGCCCCCAGGCAGAGGCAGTCGCTTCCCACTGTCTCCTGCAACTGCCTCTTCGCAGCCCTGCTCGGGGGCTTGGATTCTGAGCTTCTCCTGGAGACCGCTGGCTGGCCCATCCACACAGTGCTTCAGGAAGCTGGCTAGTGGCCTTTCCTCCATTTTTCTCACAGCCCCTTCCAGATCTTCAGCGAAAGGTAGATGTCATTCCTATAAAACACCCCTCAGCCCGCGTCACTATAAAGATGAGCAAGGGAATATCTTGCACAATATTCCTCCAGTGGGGAAAAGAAAGGACAGCATGAAGGAGGAGCGCAAGGGACTTCGGAGGCACTGGAATGTCCTTTTTCTTAAGTTGGGTGGATACAAAGTATCCATTTTATTAATAGTATTTAATGTATACAAAATGTGATAAATGTTGCAATTCAAAGTTAAAAATGAAAACCAAAGTGGGTGGGAGGATAGGTGAAATGACATGAGCACATTCTGTCGTGGGCACATTGCCTGATCCTGACTCTGCCCATCATCTCGCCAGTAAGGGCTCTGGGACTTAGAAGTCTGTAAGATCAGAAGAGCGGAGATCCAAGAAAGGAAATCCAAACCCAGATTCCAAAAGAAAGTATCTGTGAGTATTTCAAATAGAGAGAGACAACCTCGGGAGTCTGTCTTCAAGACTGCAATAAACTGCTACAGTCTAAGCATCCACTGAAAAGCCAGGTCGGAAAGGAGGGACGGAAAGGAAAGATATCTGAGGGAAGGCTCTTTGGAAATATTGCATGGAACTTCACTCAGAATTAAAATTCCATGAGAAGGGGCGCCTGGGTGGCTCAGTGGGTTAAAGCCTCTGCCTTCGGCTCAGGTCATGATCTCAGGGTCCTGGGATCGAGCCCCGCATGGGGCTCTCTGCTCAGCAGGGAGCCTGCTTCCCCCTCTCTCTCTGCCTGCCTCTCTGCCTGCTTGTGATCTCTCTCTCTCTGTCAAATAAATAAATTTAAAAAACCTTTAAAAAATAAAATAAAATTCCATGAGAAGTATACACTACTGATGGAGCATCTTAAGTTAGCAAAATACTAGTAAATATGTGCATTCAAGTGTATCTATGTTCATTGAGAACTGATAAAATCCAAAAACATACTCTGTGATAAGGACAGAAAATAAAGGTTTTGCAAATGGATTTTTAAGTTAGAAAATGAAATGGCCACAGGATGGCAGTAAAAGGTAAGAGATAAGGCTAAGCCACGTATTCTATTAACCCTTAAAAGTGTTCTAAGATACACAAGAACTTCAAGTGTCTGAATATAACCTGTATGGCATTCTTGAAATTAGATATACAAACAAACAAACAAAATCTTAAATACCAGAACTCTTTGACTGTAATTAATTTCAAGTAAAATGGTGCCCAGTTTCGGTTATGACATCTTTAAGATTCTGTGCCTCCTATATCTCTACCTTCAAGTTAGAACCAATATTATTACAGGTAAATTATAGGTAACTCAGTTTTTAAAGGGAATTCAAAAGAAGGCAAGCTTTCCATCTGGGTTTCCCTTGAGCTCTCAATTCTTGTTCTTCCTCTGCCTTCATCCCATTTCCAATCAAAATTATTATCTAAATCCCCTTTGGCAGTTAAGGGTCCTTGACTGTCTTTGGCTCAAAATTATCTCCATGCCACCTGGGTGACTCAGTTGGTAAACCTACGGACTCTTGACCTCAGTTGAGGTCATGATCTCAGGGTCCTGAGATTGAAACAGCCCGCATCCATTAGCGCATCCATTAGTCCCCCCTAGGCACTGAGCCTGTTTAAGATTCTTTCCCTCTGCCCTTCCCCCCTCCCAATGCTCACATAGGCTCTCTCTAAGGAAAAAAAAAAAAAAAAAAAAAAAAAATATATATATATATATATATATATATATATCTCCTCATGCCAAAGAGGCACATTCTGGGGTGACATATTCTGTTCTGTTGCCCTTCAGGGGCAGTGAATCAAAGATGAGCCTGGAAAAGTAGCAGGGAGCCTGGCAAGCTTCATTAAAAATTTAGATGTCATTCTGATGGCATTAAGAAGTCACTACTAAAAGTTTTAAAACAGGAGTGACGTAATAAGATTGCACTCAAAAAAGATTAGCTACCATGTGTAGCGAATTGTTCACTCTGCCGCCAATCTTACCACTTCTTGGTTAAAAACCTCAAGTGCCTTCCAACAGCCCTTAGAATGAAAAACCAAATGTTCACTTTCTTTTATTATTATTATTATTATGTTCAATTAGGCAGCAAATGTTCACTTTTTTTACAGGGCCCTTCTAGAGCTGAGCTTGAAGACTGACTTACCTAACCCACCTGACCCCCAAGTATTAGTCGTTTCCTTTTTTCCTGGGCACCGCTCAGCTCTCCCAGTGTTGGGGCATTCTTGCCCTGCGGCCCCTCCACTTGCCCTCCGCTTGGTGACTTCCTCCTCAATCTTCAGGCCTCAGACCGAAGACCCTCTGGGCTCCTCCGGGAGCTTTTCTCTGCACCCCCAGACTTTCCCTTGCCCTGTAATGAGATCCCAGAAGCCCATCACACTCAGTATTTGAATGGTGACTCATGTAACAAATCTGTCCCCACTAGGCTGTCACCTGGGCAGGGGCAGAGACTGCGGGGTCTCGTCGCGGGGTCTAACAAGTGAGCCGCCAATGGCCGCAAGGAACAGACAGTAGGCTCAATGAGATGAAAGCAAATGTAGATTTCAACTTGGTTAGATTTTAGATGTCCATCGACAGATGAATGGATAAAGAAGATGTGGTATATATACACAATGGAATATTATGCAGCCATCAAGAGAAACAAAATCTTGCCATTTGCAACGACGTGGATAGAACTAGAGGGTATTAGGCTAAGCGAAATAAGTCAATCAGAGAAAGACAATTGTCATATGATCTCTCTGATATGAAGAATTTGAGAGGCAGGGTGGGGGGTTGTGGGGGTGTTGGGGGGAAATGAAACAAGATGGGATCCAGAGAGAGATAAACCATAAGAGACTCTTAATCTCACGAAACAAACTGAGGGTGGCTGGGAGGTAGGGGCGGGTAGGGATAGGGTGGCTGGGTTATGGACATTGGGGAGGGTATGTGCTATGGTAAGTGCTGTGAAATGTGTAAGCCTGATGATTCACAGACATGTACCCTGGGGCAAATAATACATTATTTGTTAATAAAAATAATAATAATAATAAATAAAATTTAAAAAATAAGCAAATGCAGGAAAACACGCCTCCTGGAAGCAGGAATCCACTTAAAAACTATTCTAACGGTGGAGATGAGATGAAAGGGATAGAGACAGAGAGGAAGGGGGCAGCTGCAAGAGCTATTGGGATTACGATCCACAGGACGCTAATTATACTTTATATGCTCCGCTAATTGCACTTTACCTGGCGGCTAGGTGACTTCTCTGCCATAGGTTTCTTCTTGCAGATCAGCCCTACCATGAAATTCCATTTAGCTAATGCGATGGGAGAATCATGACCCTAAAGAATTATGAAGCTTGAGCTACTCAAGACTGATGTATATCTCCTTTATCCTTCCGGTAAGCACCGCCCCAGGCAAGGCACAAGAGAAATCAAATGCTAACTCCCCTGCTTCAGAAAATAATAGCAATTGAGACTTTGGATGGGGCCTGGGTGCCTTTTAACTCAAGAGAATATTTCCTTTCTCAATACCTCCCTTGAAATGTAATGTCTGCCTTTAAGAGATTTCCATGGGTTTAACCCAATTGGTCCATAATTGGAGAAACCAGCATATCAGCAGCTCACAAGACTCAAATATCAAAAGATCCACCCCTGAGGAGTCCCCGTCTGTCCTTGAGTACAAACAGTACTGAAAAAGGAATCCAGTCTTTACCTGTGACTCCGGGAAAGACACTGAGAGAATCTTATTTATAACCTCCGGAAGCATTTCTCAGACAGGCCTTGCTTCTAAATTTTCCAGCCTCCTCAAATGACTCTACATGTTTTTTCTTAACACAATCTCTACAACTCCCTCTCCACTCCCTCAGACTCATCAACTTTTTCCTCTTTTTCTGCTCTTTACCATGTGCGCTTTGCTTCTCCTACTAAGAATCTTTCCCCTTCCCCTTTCACTTTACAGGTCCTGATGAAGACCCCTAGCACGGTTGAGGAGTTCGTGCACTCCACGAAAACATTCAGCTCAGGGGTTAAGTGCTAATACCAAACATGGTCTCCTCTTCCACCCACGTGCCTGCTGGTGTCCCCTCGGCCCAGAGGGCTTCACCAGCCTTGGTGTTCTTTCCTAATTATCTGCTCAGAAGCAGACCCTCCACTGGAGTCTGGGAGAGGGTAGGCAGCAGGAGCAAGTTGTTTTCCTTTTGGGGAGTGGACAGGAGAAAGGCTGGGCATACTCACATGTGAATCAAATTGCTCATGAAACCAACTATAGGGGCACCTGGGTGGCTCAGTGGGTTAAAGCCTCTGCCTTCGGCTCAGGTCATGATCTCAGGGTCCTGGGATCGAGCCCCGCATCGGGCTCTCTGCTCAGCAGGGAGCCTGCTTCCCCCCCTCTCTCTGCCTGCCTCTCTGCCTACTTGTGATCTCTCTCTCTGTGTCAAATAAATAAATAAAATCTTTAAAAAATAGAATAAAATAAAATAAAATAAAACCAAATTATAGACTCCTTAAGCTTAGATGCTTTATATGACAAGGCCAAGTCAAACTACAAATTCTACTTTAAACACCAGAAAGCAATAAATTCAAATGTATTTAATTTAATATGAAAATCAATTTATTATTTTAATTTATTTAATTTATTTAATTCATTAAATTTATTAAATTTATTATTAAAATTAAAATTATTTTCCTGAGTCTAAGTGCCATGTCACGCCTCCTAGCACACGATGGCTTTAAGTTTGTGATATACATATTATAAATATATCTAGATAGAGATATATGGTATATATACATATCATCCTGTGCTAGGTGATGACTCAATTTTGTCACCACTACTCTCTATTCAAACTACTGTTCTGCAAAATAATTATCTCTGCAGTGCACGAATGACTCTACTTGGCCTTCACTTGACAAGAATGCTTCATTTACATATTAAGTCAACTTCTGTCTGCTCTTTCTCAGCCTATGATGATTAAAGTGGTACTATTGGGGGCCAAGATAATTATGAACACAAATATAAAAGGAAGCAAAAGAACTGAGAGGTATCCCTCAGCTAGAAGGTGATTCAGGGGATCCCAAGTATGCAAATGCTAATTTTCAGCTTAGCATCAAAATGAAAACATAATATTTTTCCATTTCTTATAGATTCTTAGGATTCCTCAGAGGTTTTGAGACTCCCCTGGAGAAACACAGCTCTAAGGTCTTGCTTGGTGACTACTAGCCCCAATATTCATATAACCCCTCTCTTTCAGTCTTCCCTGTAGGGAAAGTAACCAGCTCTTACCCAGTTGTGATGACCCAGTTATCCAGTTTTAGGAAGAAATGTTTCCCCAAAGTTCTAAAATTCCAGATGGTCTCTTCCTCCTGTCTCTGAACTCAGAAACATTTATTGAACATAACAATTGGCAATTCATCACTGAAACCTTTTCTATGTATTGTACTATCTACTGTTATTATTTAATCAGTTGAAGCCTGGCCTCTACTAGATTGATCTTCACTGCCACCCCCAAAGAACAGTAACCAAAATCTTGCTTTATTTTATGTATTTATTTTAGAGAGAGAGAGAGAGACTGTGTGTGTTGTGTGTGTGAGAGGAAGAGAAAGTGGGGGAAGGGCAGAAAGAGAGGGTGAGAGAGAGAATCTCAAGCAGACTCCCGCTAAGCATGGAGCCTAAAATGGCGCTCGATCCCACGACCCTAAGATCATGACCCGAGTCAGAATCAAGAGTCGGACACTTAACCAACTGAGCCACCCAGGCGCCTCCAGAATCTTGTTTGAAAATTTATTTGAATCCTCACACTACTTAGACACATAATATCTGTGCTGACTCATAAGAACGCTTCTCATTTTTTGTGCTGTTTTTAAGGCACCCACACAGTCCTCCTCAGGTCCTCCTGTGATATTGCTCTATAATTCCTCTTGACTCTGCCAATAATAATTAGTCATTTACAGTGTGTCAATTTGAATCTTGTGAGAACCAGATGCCAAAACAAGATGAGAGGTGCAAGAGATTTATTGGAGGAAGTGTCTGCAGAGAAACAAGCAAGAGAAGGCAGGGAGAGCCTTCAGCCCCTGCTAGAGGTCTGACAGCTTCAAAAGCGAGGGAACAAGGGACCGGGGTATGGGGCAGGAAGAGCCTCAGAGGGAAGCACAGTTCTTAGCAGGTCTCAGCCAACCAGTGGGG
The DNA here is from genome assembly GCA_028534135.1 of Potos flavus. NCBI lineage: Eukaryota > Metazoa > Chordata > Mammalia > Carnivora > Procyonidae > Potos > Potos flavus. Next base: position 104,220,907 of record CM052899.1, read on the forward strand.
TGTCCCCACACCAAATGTGAGCGGGCTCTGGTGTCTGCACTGTGATTGGTAATTGGCTGGGAGCCGCTGAGGGAAGTGTGGCCTCACATCCTGGCAGGCGTGCCTCTCCTATGGAGAATGAGGTTTGGGAATAGATCATTCAGCTTTTCCCACACCAGCCAAATTAACAGAGCAAGTTCCATGCCTCAACTCAGTTTTGCTGCCTTGTTCAGGTCCAACTACAATGTGCTCCCCACTGAGGTAACATTCAACAACTTCAGAAAACTCAAACGTTCAGTTCAAGTCAGTGTCACGTAAAAGTGGGATGTCTCTGGCACCTCCAATATTTGTGTATATTGTGGTAGATAGGTATTCAGGCTACAACATAAATAGTAAGCATTTTTTAATAAATGCTTGAGAAAAAAGACATTATAAATGCACATTTTGTGTGTTTTCTTTGGCTTGTTTGTCTTCTGATAATTTCCCAAGGGAAGGATGCGAGCCGTGTGTGAGTCAGTTAGGCTGCAGGAAAGGAATACTTGGGTCGGATGCCTTCCACAATAAACGTTTATTTCTCACAGTTGTAGAGGCTGGAAGTCTGAGATCAGGATGCCAGCATGGTAGAACTCTTGGTGAAGACCTTCTTCCTGGTTTATAGACAATAGGCACCTTCTCGCTGTGTCCTCACACCGTGGAGAAAGCGAGCTAGTCTCTTCTAAGGACGCTAATCCCATCATGAGGACCCCATCCTCAAGACCTCACTAAACCGAATTACCTCCCGAACATCCCATCTCCAAATACCATCACGTTGGAGGTTAGGGTTTCGACACAAAAACTTGAGGGGTGAGGGAGATAACTTTCAGCCCTCAGCAGGCAGGAACGACAGAAGAGAAGAGGCATGGAAAAGTCTCATTGTTCTTACAGGTATCTTAGCGATGAAGGCAAACCTAAGCAGATGCTTTATCATCAGCCTCCAAATTGTCACAATTACTGAAGCTAACTCCGTCTTTGGTCTGTTTTGGTTTTTTACCTACAGGAGCCAAGGGGATAAGTAAATGAGCAAGGAAGACCTAAAGAAGTATTACTGAATACATGTGGGAGGGATGGGGATTGTGACAACTTTGACAGAACTCGGTCCATTTAAAGAGGACAGCAGCTGGCTAGCTTCTGCCTTGTGAGAATTTGGTTTTGCCATATCCCGTGTTGTTTAAAGGTAATGGAATAATGTAGATTTTTTATGGTTAAACGTTGGTTGAAGAAATATACAAAGCACTCTTCAGTCCAAACAGGGTTACCAACCAATTTTCTTTCACAGACCACTAAATTTCCCCCTTTCCTCTGCTGTGATGCCCTTCTCAAAGATGTTTATATTATGATGGCTTGGAAACCTTTAAAGAGAAAAACTCTGGCAAGTTAGATTTTCAGACTAAAGAAAAGGGAAGATATTGGACACCGTACCTTCTCCACGCCCCTCCAAATCTCCAATGTACACTATGCCCCATTTCAGCTCTGTCTGAGACTCATCCTGGTTAGAAAACACTTTGATTTTCTACAAGAATCAAATCCATCTTCCATAATCATTTTATTTCGTAACTCATATAAAAGCACACAGTTATGATTTTGGTAAGTACTCTGATTTTATTTAAGAAGTAAAGCCTTCAGCTTGGAAGAGCTTTTCCCCAGTTGGTGTCTTATAAGAATGATAAGCCTCCCAGGCTGGCCTTAGATCTCACATTTGACTGGTCGTGGACCGTCTGGGCTGTCAGTCACTGCCCCTAATTTAAAAGGTACCGGTATAAAGGAAAAAGTAATTATCTGTTCAGGGGCCCAATTCTATTGCTTAACTGCTCGAATGGCTCCCCAAAACTCCGCTGGGAACCACAGGCACAGAAGTGCTAGAGCATCTCATCTTTTCTGTTGAAAAGTTAAAATAGGGCATCTTATCACCATGGTTACAGAGTTCCGTGGGTAGTCTTGGTCCCATACTAACCAAAAAGATCAGTTAAGTGACCAACAGGGAATCCGCACTGCGGCTGCCCCTGACATGCTGATAACAGTGGAGGGGCTCGCAGCAACCTGAGGCATCCTGGAATGGACATGTGCCTTCCAGTAACAGGTTTACACAAGGAAAATTATCTCTCGTGTTTTCCAATAGGTCTACTAGAGACATCAGCGTGGATTTATGCATACTTTAGCAACTAATTGGAAGACACAAGTATTCATTATAAATAGGTATAGAAGGATAGTTTGCATTAACACTCATTACATGAATTTAAGATCAACAAATTAAATTAAATTAAATCAACAAAATTAAATGAATCTGAGAGAAGCAAAATGTATGGTCATCTTCAAAAATATAAATGTAGACACAAGTATCTATTTGGCCATCTTGTATCAGGTATCTTCTACGTGATAGAACTTGCGTTGGATAGGGTGGGTCGCACAGATCCCACTGCAAATAGCTCATAAGCTAATCAGAGATCTGTAAATGGAAAAATTATCAGCCTATATACATGTTATCTACACATTGTCAGGGGGCCCAAGAGGCAAGAAGAATTGTTTGGGGGAGTACAGGGAGGCTTCCAAGTGGAAAGGGCATTTGGGCAGGTTCTAGATGGATGAGCAGGCAGAGGAGAGAGCCGGTGCAAAGCTCAGCTGTGAAAGGGCGCCACCTGTAGGCACTGACGGTAAGAACCCCATTGGAGTTGGAACTTTCGGCCCTTGCCATTGAGCGAAGTTGAGACTAGGCAGGCTATTGGAAGCCCGAACAGGCAAAACCTGATACTGGATTAATACTATAGACCACAGGGAGACAGTTGGACTAGTTACAAAGCAAGGTGATCAGATTTGATCTCAAAAGTCTCCATATGGAGAAGAACTAGAATAGTTAGAAACTGATAGGAAATATAAAGTAAGCATACTGCATTGATGTGGTGTGCCCATCTTTTTGTTGTTCAAAGCCTTCTTCTTTTACTAGATATATATTCATAAGAAAAATTTCTGATACTATACAGATCAATTTTATAGTAGACTGTATCCTTATCCCCAAGGATTTTGTGTATCGAAAAAGCATCTCATGGAATAACTTTGTATAGTCTCTAATAAGAGAATGGGCTTAATAAATCACTTTTTCATAACTCAAACACTCAAAGATTTGTTTATTTGACTCTCATGCATTTTGTATTTCAGAACCCTTGCCTAGAGCCCAGAGAGGTTGGGGATTATTTTAAAGACTTCCAAAAGTTAAAAAAAAAAAAAAAATATATATATATATATAATATATATTTAAATATAATATTAAATTAAAAATATAAATTTTATATAATTTATATAATTAATTAATATAATTAAATTAAAATATAATAAATATATATTTATATATAAAAAATATATATATATATCTCCACAGCACCAGACTCCCTTGGAAATAAATTAATTCTGGTATCCATAACATATTCTTAGGAAAAGAAATGCAAAAAAAGAAAAGTTATTCTATAGAATAAAAAGAGGGGGAATTTTTTTGAAAAAAACAACAAAAGGGATTGAGGGAGAGTTTGAAACTGTATTGTACCTCGTTCCCTGGGTAACAGGAAATATTTCTTACTTTCCTCCCCCACCACCCCTGACGAGTCATGAAATCTAGACATGAAACCTAGACAACATTTAATCACAGCTACATTCACCACTAATCATCATAGACACAACCCCAGTAGCTTGTGTCAAGCATGGGAGCCCGAGGCAGAAAGAATCCTCAAGAGTTACGGGACTAGGACTTCACTCACAGCCCCGTAATAATATCCTGCTGGTTCCACGAGAGCAGGTTGTTGAATTTAATGTGTGAAAAAAAGACACGATTATGACCGTATCTCCAGGAAATGTGCTAGTCATCCACATACATTGCCTATTGTAGCAACACAACACCCTGTTTTTCCCATTTAATGAATGAGAGAACAGCCCGAGAGAAACTCCTGCTCCTAAAGTCGCACAGCTGGCAAGTGGCCCAAATCGGATTGGACCCATGACTTCTTGATTCTAAAGCTTGTGCTCTCGTTCAAGGAGAGCTACGAATGTGAGGAGGAATGTCAAGTGCCAGCTGAGTGAGACAAGCAGTGAATTCCATAGTTTTTTAGGAGAGAGCCCCCTTGTGTGGGCTGGAGGGTCACGGAAGTCTTTCTGGTGACAGTGGCACTTGAACTGGGTCCTATGTACCAGACAAGTCAAAAGATGAGGGAAGCCCATTCCAGTTTTGAATTTGAGAGCAATCATGAAAAGATATAAACCTATAAGTGGAGAACATACCATGTAAGTTTTTATAGAATTATCCTCTCAATAAACATACTATGCATCCATTACGTGTAAGATGCTCTACTAGAGATCGGGTGGTAAACGAGGTTGCATGAGGGCAACAGCAATTCCTTAACAATTGCTGTAAGCGCCCCTGCCTTACAAGGTTACTAGGTTAACCAATATAACTATAGCGAGTTGTAGAGAAAAAAAAAAAAATAAGACGAGCCTGTCAATGTAACTTGGAGTGAAAGTTGTGGGTTAATAAATTTGTCATTGCGATGACTATTTTTACGTCACACCTCAATGTAAAATGATTTCGAAGTGGCTTATGAAGATACCATGGTGAGCAGAAGGAAATGTAAATATCTAAGGAAATTGGAATGAAGAAAAAAATATGAAAAATAAGAGGAAGCTGGAGTAAGGTCAGTCAAAAAGTCAAATACCTGCTGGAAAGGGCTATAAATTTGGCTTGATACTTCCTCTACTTTCTAAACCCCCCTCCCCAAATGATCAGTTGTGATTCTATAAGACAAAACAAACTATTCAATTAAAAACTAAAATTTAACTTCTGATAGTAGGAAGAAGAATAGCTAACATTTATTGATTATCATTGGCAACTATAATTCTGGGCTTAATTCACCTTCATGCAATAGGTGCTCTTGTAGTCTCCCTTTTACAGAGAAGGAAGTATGCCTGGAAGAAGTTAGGTGGATTTCCCAAAAGCACCTGACTGGGAGCTGGCAGTCATCAATCAAGCAAACTCTTTACCTAGGTCAAACTCGGGAATTTAACCCCTGGGTTATATCTGAAATAAATTTTCCCTACAAGTCACCAAGAAAAGAGACCAAGCAATGAAGAGTAGCACATCTCATTTCAATGAGCGTATAAACCACCTGAGGATCTTAAAATACAGATTCTGATTCCACAGATCTGGGGTGCGTGTTGAGATTCTGCGTTTCTCACCAGCTCTCAAGAGATACCCATGTTGCTGGCCCAGACCGCACGGTGACTCACAAAGCTGCAGTGAACTATATTTGTAGTTTCCAGGGCTTCTATCTTATAGCATCCCTCAAAGGAAGTGTATGGCCTAAAACCAAAGCATTTCTTTTTTTGAAGAGAGGGAGGCAGGGGGCTGTGGTGGGGGGAGGGGCAGAGGGAGAAGGAGAGAGAGACTCTGAAGCAGATTGCCCGCTGAGCTCAGAGCCCAATGCAGGGCACAGCTGGATCTCAGGACCCTGAGATCGCGACCTGAGCTGACATCAAGAGTCAGACTGAGCAACTCAGGTGTCCCGCCTCTTTTTAAAAGCAAAATTATACAAGGAATATAGCACTGGAATGGCTTGGCCTAACCACGGAATTTAGAGAAAAACAAATGGGTATTCTATTAATAATATACCTTATGTTCACACTCGTCTGTATTTAATTGCAACAAAATTGTAACGAATCCCTTCAACTCGAGACAGGTACTGATGACGATCTCAAGGAGGTGGGTGTTAGGTGCTAATTACGCACACGGCTCTGATTTACTTTGAGAAAGTAAAAAAGGCCAGAGCGGAGGAAGATTCATAAGGGAAAGGAAATGGCCTCAGATTTTCATGGGAATGGCCTCAGACCTTCAAAATCTGTTTAGAAAACAGATTTTTCTAAAATAAGAGCCGCGCAGCAGCATCTAACATAAAGAACTTCTCTTTTCAATTAACAAAGGATGGGAAGGAGCCTCTGAGATGACCGCCTCGGAGCCCATGATTTTATAACAAAATTACATATATTCAATCACTATTTTGCTTTTAACTTCGAACCTGTTGCCAAGGAAACATCAATATCTAAGCACGTTCAAGGTAAATCTTTCTTTTTCATGTTTTTGAAGAGAATCAGTTGGCAAGGTAGCAATGAGTTAGTTTCATTAACCCGATACTTAGTTGGATTTAATCCCAATCACCACGTCCTTGATAAAGCCCCTGGATCTTCTTATGCCTCGTTTCTTTACCCATAAAGTGACTACATTTATGCTGTTGTACTCTCACGATTTACTTCTGCGGCATGGTCCCTTTGTCTGATGGACACTTTGCCATCTCACTATGCATGGCCAGGGATCTACGAAGTCTTCTCTGTATTTACACTGTGAAGGAAAGGGACTAAGAACTCCCATTTTCTCTTTCAGTAATGCAGAGCCAATATTCAACTTGCCAGAAGGAAAAAAAGCAATGTGAGGGCAGAATGAAATTTTAATTATTTTCTTCCAAGTTTTTATTTAAATTTCAGGTGCTTAACATAATTAGTTTCAGGTGTAGGATTCAGTGATTCGTCACTTACATGTAACACCCAGTGCTCATCACAAGAGCCCTCCTTAATGCTCATCACCCATTTAGCCCATCCTCCCCCGCTCCGCAACCCTCAGTTTATTCGCTATACCTAAGAGTCTGTTCTATGGTTTGCCTCTCCCCCTGCCTCATGTTCATCTGTTATGTAGAATGAAATTTTTAAAAATCCCATCGCTACAATTATGACATAGTTTAAGTTTCTCAGTTTCATGGTACTTCAGAACTCACAGCCAAGGAAACCCACAAGGGGAGGTGTGTCTAACAAGGTCCTTCTGGCTCGTTGACTACTGGGCAGAAATTATCACAAATGGGTGGATTCAGTAGCGTGCCCTAGAAGTTTATATAATTTGAAGATTCCTTATAGAAAAAAAAAATGCAAACTTGTGAATCCAAAAATGGGTACAAGTGTATCAGGGACTAAGAAAAGAAATCACAACAAATAACAAATCAAAAACTGACAGACGCTGTAAACATCCAGAAAAATAACATAATTTTATTAACTTCCTGACACACTTCCATTAGTCTTTTATACTGTTCTTTGAACTTCATGCCCTTTGAGCCACTTTTCGTATGACAATTCTTTTGTAATTTCCATAGAGAGAATGGACTTCAATATTTCTGTAAGCAGATTTGTTCAAATTTTACCGGTGGTGTAGAAAACCTTCTTTCAGCTTCACGACTCATTACTGGTAACTTCATATACATTTTTAGGATTGTGGTCAATATCGGGAAGGCTTTTGTCGAGTTTCTTTAACATATGGGTTCTAGGGTTAAGGGGGATTTTCTACCAGTTGCATCTAGATGAGTACATATCAAATCATTTCCTCCTCGACCCCCCACATGCTCCTGATCTCGGGTACCGTACACACATTCAGCAGCTTGACTGCACCTCTGGCCTCGCACCTAAGCAAATCACAATGGAAGTTGGAGTTTTTCTGGAAGCTATCCTATCTACTCTAGAAGCTATTCTAACACCAGCTAGCAGTAACTCAACTACATGCAGAAGTGTGAGTCAAATAGATCCCATAAGCCCAAACTAAACACATTCCCAAACTCAATTTTCCCACAACCGAAGCCCAGAAATGCCTACGTCTCCCCAGTGCCAGTTGATGGAAGGGCAAATGTGATAGAAAGCAAGTCAAAATGAGAGGAGTAAGTGATCCTCACCAACCGCGGTTAAAATATCTTATTTTGACTACATTTGTGACAGAATATCTTATTTTGACTCCCTGCTAGGAGGCCCTGAAGCTTAAACGCCATTTGTATCATTTTCAAAAAGTCCTCTTCCGACAGAAAAGAGCTCTTCTCTCATTTTCACATGCCAGACTTTAATATGCTCACCTTCAATGTGATCGCTTCAGGCAAAGGATTGTGCTGTGTGCTTTTTTAAACACCAGCTCGTGTCATCCTCACAACAACGCTGGGGTAGTGGTTATTGTACAGCTGAGGGAATGTAGGCTCTGAAAGGTTACGCCATTTGTGGGGGCACCTGGGTGGCTCAGTGGGTTAAGCCTCTGCCTTCGGCTCAGGTCATGATCTCAGGGTCCTAGGATCGAGCCCCGGATCAGGCTCTCTGCTCAGCGGGGACCCTGCTTCCCCCTCTCTCTCTGTCTGCCTCTCTGCCTACTTGTGGTCTCTCTCTGTCAAATAAATAAATAAAATAAAATAAAAAAAAGAAAGGTTATGCCATTTGTTCAAGATTGCAAAATGAGTGCCATCATTTCCAAAACTGGCACACATCCAGGTGTGCTCTCCTGCTTTCTTGAGAGAAGAGAGAGAGTTTCAGGTAGTAGAACAAGAGAAGGATTTACTACACTTTCTTTAGCAAAAACACATGAAAATGGATAGATATCAAAGTCTCATTAAGAATTGAAAGTGCTACATCGATACCTTCTAGTATTAAGTTGGACCCTAGGCCAAGAATCCAGAAAGTTCATTCAGATATTGGCACTGCCTTAGGGTAACTTGGGTAAGCCATTCGCCAATGGTTCAATTCGGTTTTTGTCATATGCCAAATAACACTAGCCGATAAAATTTAAAATACAGTATTTTCATTTTTGAATCAAGATTCAATGAACCTTACTAACTAACATATATATGGACGGATTTGATATTTCTCACCAGAGTAGTATGTATAGATTGTACCCAACAAGAGTCTGGGTAATAAAGCATGATTATAATAAAGTTATTCTGTTGAACTACCAGTTATAATTCTCTTTGGTTTCCTGAACTAAGCTTATATCCATTATCCCAGGAAATCCTAGGGTGACAACTGACGACTAAACCCCTACCTCTGTTCAGACCACTGAAAACCACCTCTTCACGATTTAGTTTTGCACTATTAGTCTATCCCAAATCCCTCTGAGAATGTGGCATGCAGTACATGCTGCGCTTAAGACCCAACCCCCTTCACAGTTTCAAACAGCTGTGCTCCCCATTATTACTCATCAGAGAAATGCAAATTGAAGCTACAGTAAGACAAACAACTAAGATAATTCTCTGCAATGACCAGAAGAGCTTATATTTAGAGACTGACCTAACCAAATGTTGGCAAGGATGTAGAGAAACTGGAACTCTCAAAAATTGGTGGTGGGAATGTAAAACGGCACAACCACTTTGCGAAAATATTTGGCAGAACAAACTAAAGCTAAACCTATGTGTACCCTCAACCCAGCAACTCCATTCCTGGGTACATATCCAAAAGCAATGAGTGTATGTATCTATCAAAAGATATTTACAAGTATGTTCACAGGCATTCTCTTAGTAATCGCCAGAAACTGGAAACAACTTAAATGCCCATCAGAAGTAGAAAGCATATATTGTGGTGGAATCATACATTGGAATACTGAGCAGAAAAGAGAATGAACTAACTTCAACTACAGGCAACAAGGATAAATCTCACAACAAGCATGAGTGCAAGAATACAGAAACAACAAACTATATAGTATAATTTTTATAACCAGATTTACACACAAATATGATAGCATTCACAAGCAGGAAAAGCTAATCCAAAGTGTTAGATAACAGGAGAGTGGTTACTTAGAGGAATTGACCTAGAAGGAATATTGGAAATCAAAATCCTCTGAGTGTTGGCTATGCAGGTAATACATGTGCAAAATTCATTGAGTATAGGCTTAAAATCTGTATACCATAGGGATGCCTGGGTCACTCAGATGGTTAAGCGTCTGCCTTCGGGTCAGGTCATGATCTCCAGACCCTAGGATTCAGCCCCATGTCAAATCCCACCGGGCTCCCAGCTCAGGGGGGGTCTGCTTCTCCTTCTCCCTCTGCCTCTCCCCCTGCTCATGCTCTCTCTCTGTATCTCTCTGTCTCAAATGAATAAATAAAATCTTAAAAAAAAAAATCTGTGGGCACGCCTGGGTGGCTCAGCGGGTTAAGCCTCTGCCTTCGGCTCAGGTCATGATCTCAGGGTCCTGAGATCGAGCCCCACATCCGGCTCTCTGCTCAGCCGGGAGCCTGCTTCCCCCTCTCTCTCTCTCTGCCTGCCTCTCTGCCTACTTGTGATCTCTGTCTGTCAAATAAATAAATAAAATCTTTAAAAAAAATATGTGTACCATAAATCTATACTTGAATGTAAAATATTTTTTGTATTTTGACATCAAAGCAGACTTGCCTTGCAAAGGAAAAAGATCAAAACAGTTAAACAGGAAAGTGGGGGTATATAGAAGAGAGCAGAGTCTCAACCAGTGTGGTTTACAAGGAGCAAAGGGGAAGGAAGGAGGGTAGCAAAATCTGGGTTCTCACTAAGCCAACAAATATTTACAAATTTGTGTTCTCTGTCTCTCTCTCCCCCACCTCCCTTCAATTTCTTTCTAATTTCTTGCTTTTCCCACTTGAATCTTTCCCAACTACAGAGAGGAAAGAGAGCAGAGCTTTGGAGTCAGGGAAGTCCGATCTTTCACACTCTGGTTTTGCATGAAGGATTTGGCTTCTACCGGTCCAATGGATTGACAGGTCATGCCCTATTTAACACTCAAGTAGTAAGAAAGTCAAAATCGAAAGGGTTTTATAGTGAGTCCTTACCTCGCCTTTCTAATTGCAGCTATGCTTTTTCAATAACTTGAATTATTCTACCACTTTATTTCAGCAGTGAAGAGCTGTCAGTAGACATATTAAAACCCTAAAATACCTAAAATCGATGTTGGTTGGAGATATTTGTGGATGTCAACCACAGGAATTTTTTAAAAATAAAGACATCGAACACCACGTAGTGATTATTTCTATGGTAGCTTCAAAATGGAGGGCTTTGGTAGTCACTATAAACAAGCCTTCGGAATACTACTTTAAAATGCAATGCAGTAAAGTGGTATCGTTGTGAAAGTAAAAAAAAAAAGCATATTTACATGGTGATCGAAACGATTGCCCTACTATTATGCAAATGAATATTCATGGCTCAGGATAAAATTTCCCCGAGCTTTATCTCAAGCAATATAAATTGAAGCGAAGACTGTGTCCTCTGGGAAAATATAAGAAAACTTAAAGTGGTTCTGGGGAGGCCAAAAATATTTACCAATGGTTCAAGTGAAGAATTTAGTGTATGGATTTTGGGTTCTCTATATTGAAAGGGTTTTAATTGCTTCCTGAAATATGAAAGCAGAAAGAAAAAAGTCTTGGATCATTTCATCCACATCCTTTTGAGTTTGAGCAAGTTTGGACAAAAAGTGTTAATAAAACCAACCTCCATGCTTCGGAGTCTAAAAACAACACAAAGACAGAGTTTGGGATAAAGAGGAACATAGATTTATTGCTTTGCTGGGCAAAGGAGGCTGCGGCAGGTTATGGCCTCAAAAACTACAGGCCCTCCCAAAGGAAGGGGCTGGGGGAGGGGAGGGTTATAAGGATATCAGATCTAGACTGTTTTGACAGGAATTGCATAAGTGTTCCGGCCCTTCATCTTGTGGTACAGGGGTCCCGAAACAAAAGGCTAAGAAAGGAGGTGGTGAGGTTTGGGAAAGAGAGGAAAGAGGTTACTTTAAAACAGAGCTTCACCAAAGCATTAGTGTAGCCATTTTGATTTTCAGCTTTATGGTTTTAAGTGGTTTCAAAAGGAGATTGACTAAGATTCGGTCATCTTGCATGTGCCTATAGTATAAGCTTGATACTCAAACTTAAAACTGAAACAAGTATTTTAAACACACAGCTTAATCATTTTATTGAATTCTAGTTTGACAGTTTTGTCATCCTCACATGTTTCTGAATTTATATTCCCAGGAAAGAATTGTGCTATAATCTAAATGCAAAAAATAAATAAATAAATAAATAAATAAATAAAGGTAATTATATTTAAGATTAAAAATGCCACTTTAGAAGTTTAGGAATATGTGGTTCATACTGAAAGAACCAAAGAGAGAGAGAGAGAGAAAGAAAGAGGAAAAGAGAAGAGAGAAAAGAAAAGAAAAGAGAAAAAGAAGAAGATAAAGTAGAAGAAAAAGAAAAAGAAAAAATACCTTTAGAAATGTGGCTCAGTTATTGGCTAAAGTAAGTTCTCACTATGTACTAGTAATAAACCAAGTAGCTACTCTTGGAGAAACTTCGTAATTGTTATGAGGAGATTTGGGAGAGTAATGTTAGTAGAACTAGTTAAGAATTTCAAAATCCTGTCCTACCACTCGCCCTCTGACATATTACTTGACTTCTACACCTTTATTCCCACATCTGTAAAATGGGAATGATAATGACGTAGGAAAGACATTAGGGTTCGAAGTCGACGGCCACAAAAGAATTCTTGAGATGTCTTTGGTGCAAAAAGGTGGTTTTATTAAAGTACCTGGACAGGACCCGTGGGCAGAAAGAGCTGCACTGGGGTCATGAGGAGTGGTCCATTATATACTTTCAATTTGGGTGGGGGTTAAGGATAACGTAAGTCTCTAAGAAATTTTGGAAGCAAGGTTTCCAAGACCGTGAGGGGGCTAGCTATTGTTGGGAAAGGGTCATTTATTACTATCTAATAAAACCTGAATCATGAGACCCTTCAGATATATATCAGTGGGTCATATGCTTGGCGGATGATTGCCAACACGTACCTTGGGGGGTAGAGATAAAGAGAGTTTCCTAAGGAATTTTTATATGTTAAAGTAGACTTACAGGATCCTGGAGGTTGGGCTGAGGTTGCCTTTTGCCCTTAGCAAAGTATTAACATTGAGGCAGTTGAGTCCCTAGAGGAATGTCACTCTGCCTGTTTCAAGAACTTGTCAATGGGCTGTAGATAGTGAGGAAATTTAATAATTTTTTTCCTGCCTTTGTTTCCCACATCAATAATACCACCCACCTCATAAAGCTTTAGTGAATGCTAAAATTAGGAAAAGCAATTAGGAAAAAACCTTACAACATGGCAGGTGCTCAGTAAATGCGAGCTCTTATACTTTATCCTTTTTTCTTTTGTTGGCAATATTCACAGCCTTTTTATTTTTTCCCCATACAGGGCTTTTTATACGAAGTAATACAAAAAGTAATACAATAAAATACCATAGAAACCTAATAGAGCATATCATTGAAATGTGGAGACATGAAAACGGGTTTATTTTAAGCAGAACACCACATGTCATAGATTAGGCTAATGACAAGTTTAACTCCTTCAGTGATCTGTGGGTGCCAGCTAACACATCCAAGAAGCCAGATCTCCGGTGACAGGTTTCTTCCTTCTTTCCCTCCTACCACTTCAGAGAATGCTCGCTGACTTGAAACTAAGCTGAGGTGAGCAGTAATAAAATCGAAATAAAATACTCCTCCATCTGGAAGAGGTCAAACTTGGATCCACAAACTTGGAAAGCACAAGCAAAACCTTGCTTAAAGGATTCTGAACAGCAAATTGGTGATGCAGCAGCATATAAAACTATAACTAAAAGCCACTCCCACTGAAAGTTCCAGTAAGCATTGCAAGGCCACGGGGAGTGAGAGAGAGGAAAGCATTCCCATCCAGGAAGAGCGCAGAGCACACACACTAGGGTTTGTAAAAAACCCTCATTCTTCGAGTTGGCAAGAGGTTGCTTCTAGTTCAAATAACACTCTCCAGAAGTTCCTGGGCTTCTTGGATCCCCTGTCTTGCAGCAACTTTAAGGAGTATCTCTATATCCCTAGAAGAGGCGGTTATTTGGTCACGTAAAGAAAAAAGTAAACCAAAACCACCTGTGCATCCAATATTTAGGCTACGGGCCAGGATAACACCTGTTTGGACTCATGCTAAGGTACTGAGGGGAACACATGCCATTTCATCTGGGTTTCCTCATAAGTGTCTTCATAATATAACCAAAGCCACCCAAAGAAATAGTCTTACAGCATCTTCAGAGTCCAGCTGGATTTTTTTCCCTATTTAGAAGAGTTTTTCTAGCCAAGACTCTTAGGTAATGTCTGAGACCCCTCTCTTGCAAGCGAATTCCATATTTTGGTTTGGAAGTGGTAACTAGAGAGGGGCCCCATTCAACATACCTGTCCATCAGCTGTGAAACTACCAACTGTCAGTCATAAGAGAACATATTGACTACACCATTTTGACTTGGCTGCCTCAAAAAGATCATTTCAAAATTTCATTACCAAGTAATGCATACAACCAATATCCCCGAGTGGTGTATCAATTTCCAAGACTCACTCTATCCATCAGTGCCTCACTGAGACTCCCTCCTTCTGAACCTTGTCTACCCATCAGTCTGAGGTAGATTAAAGGACGGGGTTTGAAGGAGGGGGCTGTACACATTACTTGGTAATGGAATATATGTCAGTTACATTACTGGAAAAAAAAATAGCAAGCTGAACGTTTAATGGTTTATTTCAGGGACCCTATCAAAATGTCTCTGCCTCAAAATAGCTCCATAAAAAATTTCACAGACTTTGAGCTATTCAAAAACATTAAGAACTTCTCCAGAGAAAATGGTCGTACTTCTCTTGATGACTATGAGTAACCAGAAGAGGATTAGTGCAATAGACACAAGAAGAATTTGTGCCCAAAGAGAGCTATCCACCTTATATTTTTATATGTTTCATTCTGTTTATACAAAAAAGTCATAAGGCCATAAAGATGGTATATCCAGGGGACAGGAGACTGTAAGGACCATGAAATAACCTGGCCTTTCATCTCAGGTTCATGGAATGCCTTAAGAATATCATCAATGGAATCTATGCACATGTATGAATCTTGGATTCCCTTCCTTTGTGACTTTTATCATAACTCATAACAATGTAAGTACATAAAAAGGCAAGAGTAGGAAGTGAACTATATATAAAGCGCTTTTGTCTGTCAATTGCAGTTAATATATGGGGGCAGGTTTAGAAGGATGACATCTCAGCTCAAAGGAGAAAGACAGCTAATTTCATTACCCTACTTCCATGGACCCAGTCATGTTTTTCAGTTTTCCTACTGCAAGGTTAAAGGAAGCATGGGGATGGTCCTGCTTGGAGGCTTGTCTAAAAAAGAAAGGAGAAGAAAAGGGGACTGGTTATATGGGCTGGAAGGGTGATGGGAAGTGAGTATGCAATAAAAAACAAGGAAACAGTCCCTCAAAAAAGCATCCCCTTAATAAAACCAACGGCAGTGCCAATACAAATATGTAACCATTACCGGGAACCATCTTATCATAGATCTAGACAAATGTTAGTAAGTCTCTTTCATCAAAAAATATCTCTTATTTGAAGCATGTACAGTACTTTTTAAAAAACTAATGTAAGAATATTTAAGTCACTTATTTGCTCCAAATCCATTCATCAGCTTTTCCAAATATCAAAATAATTATACTCTTCTCTCCAAAATGTACAGGAAATCAAAATACAGGAAAGAACCATCTGGGAATGTTAGGAATTCAGTAAAATGTAAGCTGATCCTTAAGCACTATTTCCAACTGCTGTAATATATGTGTAATATGCCAGTGCTTTCCAATAGAACCTTCTCCAAAGATAGAAATATTCTATATCTGTTCTGACCAATACCGTAGCTGCTAGCCACCTGTGGCTATTAATTACTTGAAATGTACATAGTGCAACTGAAGAAGTGAATATTTATTTATTTATTTACTTACTTATTTATTTATTTATTTATTTTGCGGGGAGGGGGCAGAGGAAGAGGGAGAGAGAAAATCTTAAGCAGGCTCCATGCCTAGGAGAAAGCCCAATGCAGGGCTTGATCTCACACCTCTGAGATCATGACCTGAACTGGAGCAAGAGTCGGACACTTAACCAACGAGCTACCCAGGCACCCAAGAACTGAATTTTTAATTTTAATTCATTTAAATTTAAACGGCCATGTGTGGCTGATGGCCATTATATCGGGCAATACAAATTATATAATTATTGCCTTCTTTGCAGTTTTTTTCAAGTTAATTATGATTAGGGGAAAAAAGTAGCCAGAAATACAAGGAAGTGTACAAAAGTTTGCTATTCTTAATGGATGAAAATTTTGAAAAATGCGTAGGAAAATAAAATCCAAAGGAAAAACGGCCAGACAACATGAACAGGCAATTTGCAGAAAAGGAAATCAAAGTTACAACCGATGTTTTTTAAAAAATGATCAACTTTACAATTGATAAAATTGAAAAATTTTAAATGAGACATGTTGTTATTCAAGTGGCAAAGATTAACAAGTAATTAAAAATAATACTGATAAATCTAAGAGCATACCCTAGAGTGGACTTGGACAACCTTTCAGAATAGTTTTGCAGAGTGCCTGGGTGGCTCAGTCGATTAAGCGATTAAGCGTCTGCCTTTGACTCAGGTCAGGCTCCTGGAGTCCCAGAATTAAGCCCCACACAGAGTTTCCTGCTCAGCAGGGAGTCTGCTTCTCCCTCTCCCTCTGCTCCTCCCCCACTCATGCTCACTTGCTCTCCCTCTCTTTTTTTTTTTTTAAGAGTTTATTTATTTGAGAGAGTGAGAGAGAACATGAGAGTGGAGAAGGTCAGAAGGAGAAGCAGACTCCCCGTGGAGCTGGGAGCCCGATGAGGGACTAGATCCCAGGACTCCGGGATCATGACCTGAGCCCAAGGCAGTGACTTAACCAACTGAGCCACCCAGGAGCCCTCACTTGCTCTCCCTTGTTCGCTCACTCTCTCTCTCAAATAAATAAATAAAATCTTTAAAAAAAAAAAGAGTTTTGCAATACGTACCAAAAGCTTTAGAAATGATCCTTGTCCGACCTGATAATTCTATTTTTAGTGGGGTTTTTTTGGTAAGGAAATTAGATGTTCAAAAAGATATATATGAAAAACTCTTTCCAACAACAGTTTGTGATAGTAAGAAACTAGGAAAAAGGACTAAACATAAAATAGGGAAATCTTCAAGTAAATTAAGGAAGATCATACATATATCAGTTGAAAAAAGTCTAGAAGAATACCCATCAAAATTCTAGAAGAATAGCCATTTACAGTAGTCTTTACTGTGCAATAGGACATAGGTGATTTTTGTTTTTTTCAGTGTTTTCCTTGTTAGACATAAATTATTTTGCAAGTTATAAGCTACAAATTCTGTTTTACAGAACAAGAGGATATCTCATTTTTGTAATGCTTTCCCACCCCATTCCTGACAGGGGAAGCCATCACTGAAAGATGGAAGCATTCTTCAAACTGGCCTTTAATTGTATGGTCCCATGGAAGAAAGAACCTGGCTTCCAAAATACTGTTGAGGCCAAGTTTAATGCACACATTAGTCACCCTAGAACCTTGTTGAAATGAAGTTTCTGCTCCAGTAGGGCTGGGTTAGAGTCTCAGATGCTGCACTTACAGCAAGTGCTGCATTTAGAATAAGTAGTCGGTCACCAACCACATTTAGCTCCTCTAGAGCCACGTCATTCCCTTCCTGATTGTCAAAGTTCTTTCTTCTATTGGCAGGTGAACTTTATCAGAATATCCATTTTAAACTTTGTGTTGAAATGGGCTCCTGCAATGCCTTCCTCTGCTGGTTTGTGCTTACTCTGTCAGCACTGTAGACTTCTAGAATAGTGGTTTGACCTGCCTACACATTTCCAGTCACTTGGGGAGCTTTATCTGCTCACCGAAGTCAATCTGGGGCCAAGCATCGGCATGTTTCAGAGCTCCCCCGGGCATTCTAATACGTCACCAAGTTTGCCAACCACTACTCTAGAGAGAAGAAAGGCAACATCTGAGAAGAATGAGCTCATCAGTTCATGGGTAATAGCAAAGCCATGAATGTGTTCACTTCTCTCTCAGATAATCGAACATTTCTCAGGATGATAGGAGACTGTACGTCAGCACCATCTGATAGAAATATAATGCGAGCCATGCATAATTTTGAGTTTCCTGGTAGCCACGTTAAAAGTTTTAAAAGAAATAGGTAAAATTAATTTAAGTAATATTTTATTTAACCCTATCACATTATCATTCAACATATAATCAATATAAAGAATTATTAATGATATAATCTATATTCCTTTCTTCAAATTAAATCTTGGAAATCCAGTGTGTGTTTTCCATCTCCTTTCAGACTAACCACATTTCACATGCTCTTTGTGGCTAGCGGATGCCATATTGGACAACACGGCTTTAAGAGAACTGTAACAAAATTCCACTTTCAAATAAATTGAGACTACACGAACTCAAGGCCAGTTCTCTATATTAAGCGACTCCGGCTTTGCCCCTAACTTGTCCTTATTTTCTATCACAATCTCCATATAAAATAGAGTTTCTAACATCTCAGAGCCTATTTATTTCCATTTTTTAACCTCTAGAGTGTGAGGTGGAGGGTTCCAGTGTATGTTTCCAAAGTCATTCTTATCTTCTCAAACTGAACATATAATATGGGGTATTTTTCTGTGAGGACTCGTCAGGCCAATACTACACACTCAGAATCAAGAAAGCTGCCTGTGGAAAATTTAGAATACTGAATACAAACCAGTTGAATAAAATTTAAGCCAAAAAAATAGACTAAACAATAAATAATATGTACTTCTACTTTAAAATTTCAAATTAATGTGTCTCTTATGGTCAAGAGCTCAAAATTTTAATAAGCAAGGTAATGCTAACACAGAGAACAGTTAATAAAACTACTGATGCGCTGAATCTTGACCTGGAATGTTACACGTGCTCCGATTTAGCTCTTTTAGAGCTAATCTATCATTTGCTTACATGGTGTAGACTGTTTTTCAATGCATCGGCCACTTTACCTCCACTGCTACTCCTGCCTCTCCACCAGGTGGAAAAAAGTAGAGCAGGCACCAAGACTTTAATATTAAAAGAACTTATATCTTTATCTTATTTTCATTCTAGGAAAAAAGCACCCAAATCCTAAGATTTTATATTTCAGCACTTCCTGAAATAACTCTGCAGTTGCTTTTGGTAGCTAGAATCTTTCTTACCTAAACCAATGCATTGCCATCTCTTCATCCTTCACCACACCAGCTCCTGGGTAAAACCAAAAGATATCATAGGAAAAAAAGGGGACTCTTTAACTGCTTGATGCCAAAATCTTTTATAATCCTACAGATACAGAAATCCAACCAGCAAGTTCCACCCCGCACCACACCCCCCACACCCTGCCACTCCCCGGTAAAATGAGCACCAGAGGAACAAAGAAGTTACCTTTCAGGTATCTCTGGCCAACAATAAGCTGGGCACTGGGATACCCAAAGTGAGCATAAAGATGTGCCACATGGAAATGGAAGCTCTGGGAATACAGCCTGATGTAAAGCAGAGAGATCATGGTTCCCATTGTGACCAAGATCTGCAAAAAGAAAAGGAAAGAATAGTGTGGGGATCTACATCAGATATGGTTCAGATGTGGAAATAATGAGTATATCTTGAAAAAGGCATTTCAGGATGAGATGCATATGATTTAAAGATGAGGTGTTTCCTTCTTAGGTCGCTGTTGGGAAAAATCATTTACTATCACTAGTGTTTTAACTTATTTGTAGTCATTCTGATAGTACTTTTCTTGGGTGATGCAAGTTAACTAGATTGGGTAATTAACTAGGATTGGATGCCGACCAGTAGGATCTTGGCTATTTATAAAAGGGGGAAAAATGGAGGCAGAAGCAAAAGAGGAAGAAAAAAAAGAATTAATGCGTTTGTTCTTTAGGCAGAAACATGATGAGGGGCTAAGATGGGAAGGGAGCTTCTTGCCCTGCTCAACCACAGTCTGGAGAAGACACAGCCCTGGTTTATCTGTCCGATACTGTCAGCTGCTTCTATGGAAACAGAAGACCTTCAGACCACACTTTCAGCTTCCTCCCTAAAAAGATCCAGGTGAGTCAGTGGCATCCAGAAGACAAAGGAAGATGGAAATTCACAGTTTGTTAGGACTGCCATTAACAAAGTATGGCAGACTGGGTAGTTTACACAATAGAAATCTATTTCCTCATAATCTGGAGCAAGATGTTCCAGATCAAGGTGTCAGCAGGGTTGGTTTCTATAGATGACTGTCTTCTTCCTGTCTTCACATCATCTTCCCTCTGTGCATCTCTGTGTCCAAATTTCCTACTCTTATTAGGACACTGGTCATATTGGATTAGGGCCCATCCTTATTTTAACTAAATTACCTCTGTAAAGATCCTGTATCAAGTATGGTCACGTTCTGAGATACTGGGGCTTAGGACTTTAACATATGAGTTTGAAGTGAGGGGGGACAAAATTCAGCTCGTACCAGTAGCCTAACCTGACAGTATGAGGATACTTCCTAAAAGAACCAGTGGATTGGAGAAACTTTGACATGACCCTTCTCTGGCTTGAACATGCTACTCACTTCTCTTCAAGAAGCCCTCCTAAGTGAGGTCCTTTCCCATCATGAAAAAGCTGGTACCTCGGCAATGGATTGATGCCCAAAACAAGTCTACGTTGTCCAATAACCAACTCAGCACGGCCATTGCTATTTCCAGAGCCATAGCAAACACCATCTGAGACGTCAATTTATTCAAGTGTCAGGGACTGACAGTGGTGAGGCCTTCATGTGCGGCAAGACCACCAACTGCTCCACGGGAAGCTCAGGGCCCCAGATCCATCCCCTGGTTATACTCAGCTGACTTCTAAGGAGGAGCTCAAACTCTGAAAAACAAAATGCAATGGGACTGACATCTTCCCTTTTGGATGTGATTCTACCTCTAGGAGAAGATAAGAATGCAGCTTCTAACCTAAAAACCCAATTCTCAATTGCTGGTATAAAAGGTGAAAGTCTATTACTGAGTTCTATACCAAGAACTGAACTTGAAAATAGACTATTTTAACTCAAATGCTTTAGCCAAGTAAATCAATCAGGAATTGAAAACGTGAAGGGTAACAGAAGGGTTTTGCAGACTTTAATTAAGAATTATTATAAGTACAAAACAAAGATCACTAAATATTTTTATTTTTATTTATTTATTTATTTATTTTTTAAAGATTTTATTTATTTATTTGACAGAGAGAGAGAGATCACAAGTAGGCAGAGAGGCAGACAGAGAGAGAGGGAGAAGCAGGCTTCCCACTGAGCAGAGAGTCCGATGCGGGGCTCGATCCCAGGACCCTGAGATCATGACCTGAGCCGAAGGCAGAGGCTTTAACCCAGTGAGCCACCCAGGCACCCCAAGACCACTAAATATTTTTAATGGTCATATTGAAGATACAAGACAGAAGAAAGTGATAACCTTACCATAATCCAGTATGGACAAAATGATAAGTTGTAACTATTTATATTATAAATATATAATGGTTATAAGTTATACACTACTTTAAATAATTTCCATAATATAATTTCAAATTTGATGACATATCTCTCCCTTCATTAGGGAATTATTGGTTATTCACAACAAAGAATAACAAAGTCTATGGGTCAATCCATATGTGTGTTTGTGTGTGTGTGTGTGTGATTGTACTAGTGTCCTTTGTTGTTGGAGATGTATTTTGTCTTGTCTTTTTTGCTGTATGTTGGGGGAGGTATTTTATTCTAATTTTTTATCTTCTTATCCTCTTATCAGGACATCCAAAGTCATCTTTATTGATTTTGCTTCATGAGCAGGTGGTCTTTCACATATTTCTACATGTTACAAGGTTTCACAGCAGATGAATGTCTGTTTTGAAACTCTTCAAATCCTTTTTGAAGTTATTTTATTTATTCAGTATTTGTTTTGAATGTATCTGACACTGTTCTAATCACTGTGGATAAAATAGTGAACAAAACAAGAAAAATTCACTGCCCTGTTGTAGCTTATATTATAATTGGGGTAGAAAAATGAGGGAACAGACAATAAGTAAAATATATGACATATTGAATGGTAATAAATACCATAAAGAACAGAAGGAGAATAGAGAATAATGTGAGGTAAGGTTTACAATTTTTAGAAGCATGCGTCCATCTGACTGGCTCAGTCAGTAGAGCAACCGACTCTTGATCTCGGGGTCATGAGTTCAAGCCCCACGCTGGGTGTAGAGATTACTTTAAAAAAACTAAATTGGGCCGCCTGGGTGGTTCAGTGGGTTAAAGCCTCTCCCTTCAGCTCAGGTCATGATCTCAGGGTCCTGGGATCGAACCCTGCATCAGGCTCTCTGCTCAGCAGGGAGCCTGCTTCCCCCTCTCTCTCTGCCTGCCTCTCTGCCTATTTGTGATCTCTTTCTCTCTGTCAAATAAATAAATAAAATCTTTCAAAAATAAAAAGAATTACTAGGAATATTAAGAAACCAGAGCATTAAGCCAACTGTGGGCTTTTTAAAGCACAGGGCTCTATGCAAATGCATAAATCACACAACCATGAAGACAACCCCAGATGTCACCTCTCTGATTAGATTATAAAAGACTGTGACACCTGTCCTTTCCTCTCTCTCTCTCTTTCTCTCTCTCTCTCTCTCTACCAGGACCTCCAAAATGTGACCCTCTTTCTTATTTGGAAATAGGGTCTTTGCAGATATAATGAGTTAAGGTATTATACTGGATTAGGTTGGGCCCTAAATCTAATGCCCGGCGTCCTCATAACAAGGCCATGTGAATACTAAGAGACACAAGGGGAAGAATACTGTGTGACAACGGAGGCAGAGATTGGAGTGATGCCCGTGCAAACCAGGGAACTCCAAGGATGACCAGAGCCACCAGAAGCGAGGAGAGGGGTGTGGAACAGATTCTCCCTCAGAGCTTCCAGAAAGAACCAAACCTGCCAACATCTTGATTTTGGACTTTTGGCCTCCTAAACTATGAGAGAATAAATTTCTATTGTTTTTGGCCGCCCAGTTTGTGGTACTTTGTTATGGTAGCCCTAGGAAATAAGTATACCCTTCAAAGCAAAGGCTAGACAGGCTTACTGTCTATTGTAAAAGATTCGAATTCCCAAATATCAGGGCTCCTGTGCTGTAATTCAACCCACCACAAGGGCAGGTATCACTTGACTCTCTGGGCATCACTCCGTGGGACTCAGAGCTCAGAGAACTGGCACAAATGCTGATGCTCTGGCCACTGTTATTGCTGTAATAAACCGTCCTTTGTCTCTGACCTGCAGTCTCACGTCTCCTGCCAGCATCCGTGAAACCCTCGCACGTGATTGGTCAGCTTCTGCGCAGGGAAAATCTCACACCCTTCACCGTTCTCCACACGGCTGACAGAACTTGCTGATGAATTGTATATGAAGAGTAAGATAAAGAGAAGAATCAAAGATAACCCCAAGGCTCCTGACCCAAGCAGTAGGGGGAATAGTAGCTCTATTTCCTGAGACAGGGCAGACTGTGGCAGAAAAAGGTATTTCATGTTTTGCATCTTGTGCCTTGATTATGCCTTGAACTTACTGAAAATTCTGTATAGTTAAATCAGCATCAGCAGTTCACTTAAATGTTCTAACACTCTGCTTAAATTTTTCTATTTTTCTCTTCCAAACGTCGTGAGGCATGTTTGTTAAATTTCAAAAGCAACATATGCACATCATAGTTGTTCATATCTAGATCACAGCTGTTATTTCCATTTAAAAAGACAATGAAGTTTGTTTGTAATTTTGTTTGGAAGCATTGCTGGCTCATAAGGATCGCTACTTCCTTTTTCCGAGCATTTACAACCCATGTCTTTTACCACTCTTTCTGATTCTCTGATCGTGAAATATCATAATTAAGGAGTGCCTGAGTGGCTCAAGCAGTTGAGTGCTGGCTCTTGATTTCAGCTCAGGTCATGATCTCAGGGTCCTGGGATTGAGCCCCTGGGCAGGCTCTGAGGTCAGTGGTGAGTCTGTTTGAGCATTTTCTCGCTCCCTCTCCCTCTGCCCCTCTCTCCATTTGTGTGCGCACTCTCTCTCTCCCTCTCTGAAATAAATAAATCTGAAAGAAGAAAGAAAGAAAGAAAGAAAGAAAGAAAGAAAGAAAGAAAGAAAGAAAGAAAGAAAGAAAGAAAGAAAGAAAGAAAAATATCATGAGCAATAAAACAGAAATTCAGGGCATCTTTGTGGCTCAGTTAAGCATCCCACTCTTGATTTTGGCTCAGGTCATGATCTCAGGGTCTTGAGATCAAGCCCCTTGTCAGCTCTTCACTCAGTGGAGAGTCTACTTGAGATTCTCTCTCTACCTCTGCCCCTACCTCCCTAAACTAAATAAGTAAATCTTAAAAACAAAAAACGAAAAAACAGAAATTCACTGAAAGTTTCTATGGGCAAGTGGCTTTGGCTTTCTTACCCTCGGCAGCAGTTTTAGTTGTCAATGAGTTGTGCTAATTTGAGATCCAGTAAGGATAGATCATATTGTATTCGAAAATTGGTAGGAGCTCTGTGAATTATCAGACTAATGTGGTAAGGAGTTAGCATGCAGAGGAGGCTACTGAGTGGTTGAAAAAATTATTACAATGAGAAAAAAGTAAACTGTTAAGCATACAAGGAAATGTATTGAAGATGAGAAAAACCACATTTCTTACTATCTGAGAAGGAAGTGACAACATATAAAGAATCTGCAAGGAAGAACCTCCTTACCACGCTAGTGTTGCTTGGACCTGGATTCACAGATATCTCTCCATGATGGGAAGGAGTGGGAGGGCGGAGAAAAAAACATGGAAAAAGATGGGAAGGGGGGGCTGCCGCCCGGGTGGCTCAATCAGTTAAATGTCTGCCTTTGGCCCAGGTCGTGATCCCAGGGTCCTGAGATGGAGCCCTGCATCGGGCTCCCTGCTCGGTGGGGAGCCTGCTTCTCCCTCTCCCACTCCCCCTGCTTGTGTTCCCTCTCTCGCTGTGTTTCTGTCTGTCAAATAAATAAATAAAATCTTTAAAAAAAAAAAAATAGGAAAGAAAGGAAAGATGAAAAGTCAAGGAAAGATCCCAACAGGATATTTGAGAATATATATACATGTTCTCAAATATATATATATAATCAAATATATATTCTCAAACACACACACACACACACACCACAAACACACACAACACACACACACACACACACATATATATATATATATATATATATATATATATCAGCCAGAGCCTGCCGATGCTTTGGCTACTGTAAATAGATAGATAGATAGATAGATAGATAGATAGATAGATAGATAGGCTATAAATAGATAGATAGATAGATAGATAGATAGATAGATAGATAAAGACGATGAGTGTTCCACAGTGTTTGTTCATGACTTGTACACATCAGCGGTGCTTCAGTTGGTGTATGTCAAGTTAAGCGTATTTATGGACAATATGTTAGTTTAACTGAAATAATCATCATAAAGTGGATAACGATCTTAAAAAGATTCCTATAAAGAAACCATGGAATGAATTGGATACTAATGTTATAAGGCTTAGTGACCAAGGAATTTCGTGGGTGTCTGATTTGCAGGACTCCAGTCACTAAATCAGAGGACCGGGTTTGGATGTGCTCAGGAGGGAGGGTGCAGGGGTTTATGACTTCTGTTTGGGCCATATTTGGCTCAGAGAAGTGCTATAAAGCAGACTGTTGGATATGGGTGATGGGAATTTCACGGATTTCTAGACTAAACATTTGAGCCACCTGAATAAAGGTGGTCATTTCCGTTACATAGACTTAATGACATTTTAATTTTAAATATCAAAATTTCAGTTTTTGAAAGCCTCCTATGTCTTGTGCTCTGTCTTCCTTGATTGTCAATAATTAGAATTCTATATATATTCTAATGTTTTTAAAAAGTAATGCTTTTTAAAGTAAGGGCAATCTGGGATCCAATCTGGGATCTCAGAAAACAAGTTCACAGTATTTTTTTTGTGAGTAAATATATCAACGATCTTTATATGGGTTGCTTAAAAGGGCCATTTGAAATCAGCTGTTTCATTTTTTCAAAGCATGCAATTTTCAAACATAGGAAAAAGAAATTAGATCACCCACGCACTCACCAGCCATATTTGGTTGGTTTATATTTTGCCATATTTGCCCCAGGTATTTTTAAAGAAATACAACGTTGTAGAAATAATAATGCAGCCACTCTCAGCTTCTGCCTGCTCTCTTTCGAGAAATAACCACCAAGCCTGCGTGAAGGGTGCAACATTCTAATGGATGTTTTTCAGCGAGGATGGGCTTCAGCTGGTTATATCAACAGGGATAAATCTTAAAAATAGATGTTAAGGAGAAAAAAAGGAAGTCTCAAGCTATTTCAGTATTTCGTATTTGAGTGAAGATAATATTTAATTTCAATAGCATCGCTAAGGCTAAAACATCAAATTGCTTTTCTCTTGGTTGGAATTTTCTCCACCGGTATAGTGTTTGTATCAACAGTGATCAGAAGCCACAGATCATCTTACAATTGCAGTTTATTTGGTAGAAATCTTTTAAAACACAAAATTCGTTAAGGGGGAAAGTAGTTCTAAATGGATCTTTAAGTGATGAAATGACTGGAATCAATATTTCAGTCCTTGACGAGGGGCAATTCTGTAAGTTTGAGGAAATAATTTGTGCTAAACTCTGCGGTCACAAAAATAAACATACGACCCAGACCTTGGTCTCAAGCATCTCCAAGTTGCAGAGAAGAGATATAAGCAAACTGCAAAACAGCATGATAAGCACCTTAATAAAGATGCAAAATGTATAAAGTTCCAAGGGCGAGAGGATGGTATCTCATTCTGCCCTAGTGGATTTCTTCCAAAGGTTCTGCCACTGATGTGACCAAAATTTTTTGGCCTAGAGAATAGTTAACACAGTTCAACTTGCCCAAAATTAAATTCCCTATCTTGTTCCTCGCAAGTGACCCCTTCCTCACTTCCCCTACCTTCGGTCAGTCCCTAGTCCCGCCTGATCAGACTTCTGATGTCTCTCGTGCCATCACCTTTCCTGTCCCTGCTGTCACAGACCTGACTTGGCCACCACCGTCTCATCTAGAATTATTCAGCAGTCTTTAGCTCATCTCCAGGCC
Source organism: Potos flavus (assembly GCA_028534135.1). Taxonomy (NCBI): domain Eukaryota; kingdom Metazoa; phylum Chordata; class Mammalia; order Carnivora; family Procyonidae; genus Potos; species Potos flavus. The sequence continues at coordinate 104,247,744 of CM052899.1, forward strand.
CAGTCTTAAGCCCCCCAGTGCATCTGTAGATGAACCATTGGGTTCTGTGATCTTCCTTTCCTTCCAAATCCGTTTACCCACCGCATCGCAGTAGGAAAGCAGCCACACCCAACTGCGAAATAATTTCCCACATCTCTATCTTTTGAAGACAGCTTTGCCCTATTGATGGGCAACATTCACCTTCCTATTGTGAGGAGCGTTTTTCCATTATGTGTTCATAATCATGTTAATTTCAATAAATGAATGCTGTCCACACAGCAATTAAAGAAAACACACCCACATCTTACAAGTTCCACAGAGGAAACGATGTTTCATGTATGTTCCTTTAACATTGTGTTATGTTTTATGTATGTTCATTGCCTG